>OY992879.1:31785595-32425595 GCA_963921405.1 Cepaea hortensis | reverse complement strand
TTGGTCATTGGTTTTTCTGTCTGTCCATGGTATCCTTTGCATTTTCTACAGAAACCGCATTGCAACAGCTATCAGATGTTTTTCATCTTGACTGCTCATTGTCCAAATTTCACATCCTTACAAAAGAAAAAGCTCTATGTATCACCTTAACACTCTTTTTCTCGTTTCAGTTGACATCTTTTTATTGGTAAGTATGTTTTTCATCTTGTTAAAGGCTACTTTCGCCATGGCGAATCTTCAAGGCATCTCCCATCCGATATTATGACTGTTCCGAGATAATTGTACCGATTCACTTGTTGAAAAGTATTCCCATTTACTAGTATATTACATTGTGGTATTTCGTTCTATATGATAAATACCAATGAGGAAATGTGCAACACATGGAAAGAATATTTTATTGAATTACTAAATTGTGAAGCTCCAAGTCACATTTTCCCACAGGAAGAGGTTCTAACATGCGAACCACAAATTGAAGAACCTACATTTGAAGAAATCCTATATGTAATCACACGACTTAAAAACAATAAGGCAACTGGGACTGATGGAATTGCTGCTGAATTTATAAAGGCAGGTGGCCATGCATTACATCTAAAGCTATACGAACTAATAATAAAAATCTGGAGGACAGAAGAATTACCCCATGACTGGAAAGAGTCATTATTGATACCTATCTTTAAGAAAGGAGACAAGTTCCAATGTGGAAATTATAGAGGAATATCACTACTGTCCACAAGCTATAAGATACTATCCGCAGTATTACTAAATAGACTAAAACCATATTCAGAAGACATATTAGGTGACTACCAGGCGGGTTTTAGACAAAACAGATCAACAATAGATCAGATATTTATCTTACGACAAATAGCCGAGAAACATTGGGAATATAAAAGAGATCTCCATAACATTTTTGTGGATTTTAAAAAGGCTTATGATAGTGTCCATAGGAATAGTCTATGGAATGCTATGCAGGAATTTGGAATACCAAGGAAGTTAATCAACATGACCAGACTATGCATGGAAGATACTTATAATATAGTAACATATAAAGGCAGGAAATCAGACCCCTTCCAAATAACATCTGGCTTGAAACAGGGTGATGCACTATCGCCGCTACTCTTCAATCTGGCTCTAGAGAAAGTTGTAAGGAAGGTAAAGGAGGAATGTGATATTGGAGGAACATCCAAGCTGCTTGGTTATGCAGATGATATAGATATTATAGGGCAAAGTGAACAAAAGACATTGGAAATATTGACTCACTTAAAGGGAAAAGCCCAACAGATGGGGCTGGTTATCAACCAAGATAAGACAGAATATATGGTAATTTCAAGAGACGGAATGGCTAGAAACTCTGGCCACATACAAATAGATAATATGACCATTAAAAGAACGGAAACATACAAATACCTGGGTACAATCTTCAACTGCTCCAACATCATAAGGGAAGAAATACAAACTAGAATCAACTCTGGAAATAAGATATACTATGCACTACAACATCTACTAAAATCAAAGGCGCTATCTCGTAACACCAAAATCACAATATACAAAACACTGATCAGACCAGTTGTGCTGTATGGCTCTGAAACCTGGAGTACAACGAAAGGAGACGAAGACTTGTTACAAACCTTTGAGAACAAAATTTTAAGACGCATCTTTGGACCCATTAGGGATACACAAAGTGGAGAGTGGAAAAGAAGAAGTAACAAAGACATTTATGATCTGTTTAAGTCCCCGCTAATCACTGGTATCATGAAGGCTAATAGACTACAATGGCTGGGGCATATAGAAAGAATGGAAGATAATAGGGAAACAAAACTCGCTTACACTCAGGAAATAAATGACCGTAGACCCCGAGGTAGACCAAGAAGGCGGTGGAGAGATAATACATGTACAGACCTACAAGCACTTGGAATCAACGACTGGCAAGAGAAGGTCCACCAGAGAGACGAATGGAGACGGATTGTATTTGCAGCAAAGAACCTCAATGGCTCGGAACGCTGAAGAAGAAGAAGAATTTCGTTCTTCCTAGTGACGACTAATATATGTGCCTGTTACAATGTAATTCTAGCGCCATTTGTTCAATGTGTGCAACAACTTCATCTGTTAATTGTTGCAGATCCTGCTCATTGTCTGCAATCAATACTGTATCATCTGTATATCTAATGTTATTGATGTTTCGTTCTTCAGTGCTGATTCCATTTATATCTTCTACATTTCTGAAAATATTTTCACTGTACGGGGAAAACTGATCTGGAGACATTAAACATCCCTGTCTAACACCTCTCTTAATAGGCTAATATTGTCCCACTTCATTATCAATCCTTATGGCAACTTGTTGTTTCCAATATATGTTTTTTATAAGTCTATTGTCTTTCCTATCAATTTGTAGATCTGCAAGCATATCTACCATGTTGACATGTCTTACTCTATCGAAAGCCTTTATGTAGTCAATAAAGCAAAGATGTATATCCTTGTTTACTTCTATAGAACGATCAATAACTGCTCGCAGCATATACACAGCATTTACTGTACCCTTTCCTTCTACAAACCCGCATTGCTCCTCTCCTATTTCAGGTTGTATTTTCTTCTTCACTCTTTGCATGATAATTCGATGTAAAATCTTCATGATGTGACTCATTATACTAATTGTTCTTTGTTGATCACATTCCAAGATAGCTGATATCCCTGGGATTGCAATGAATATAGAATTACATAATTCAGAAGGTATTTCTCCGGTATCATATAATGTGTTAAGCAGTCTGGTGACTTGATCTGCTCCATATTCTTCTAAAGCTTTAATCATTTCTGTTGTGATGTTATATGAACCGAGGGCCTTGCCAGCTTTGATATGTTTATGAACATTTCGAACCTCCATCTTTAAAATTGGCGGTCCTTCATTATTAAATCTAATATCATACTGTTCATCTCTGTTATTATCATAAAGGTTTTTCACATACTCTGACCATACATGTAGAATCTAATATTTTTTCTATTATGATTGTGCCAACTTTAGTTTTTAGACAGCCTGCTGATGTACTTGTTCGTTTATTAGGTAGGTGTGTGGGTGCGGGGTGTGTTGATTATTAGGGGATGGTGTTGTTGCGGAGATGTGTGGTTGGGGTATGAGTGTTTGCCTGGGTGGTTGGAGGTGTGTGGATATGGGTGGGTGAGTGGGTGTGTGTGGGCTGGGAGGTGGGTGTGTTTGTGGGGAGATATGTGTGTGTGTGGGGGGGGGAGTATTAATAGGGATGGGTAGGGTAGTGGGTGTTTGGGTGGGGAAGTGTGTGGGTTGGTTGGGTGTGTGGGTTGGTTGTGTGTGGCGGGTGTTTATGGGTGAGTGTGGGATGTGTATGGCTGGGTGATGGTATATGTGGGTGGGTGGTGTGTGTGTGGGATGTGTATGGGTGAGTGTGGGATGTGTATGGCTGGGTGATGGTGTATGTGGGTGGGTGGTGTGTGTATGTGGGAGTGTGGGAGTGGGTGGTGGTCTGGGTGGCTGGGGATGTGTGTGGGTGGATGGATAGTGTGTGTGTATAGGGGGTGATATGTGTGACTGGGTGATATGTGTGGGTGAGTGAGGTTTTTGTGGGTGGTTGGGAGTTGTGTGTGGGTGTATGGGGATGTGTGTGGGTGGGTAGGGGTGTATGTGGGTTGGAGGGGGATGTGTGGATGGGTGAGGGATGTTTCTCATAACATTGTAGTATGCATTGTTTATGATTTCAACATTCATTTGACAATTTATTTTCCTATGTGAATGTATCATGCACTATTGATCAATGAAAAATGAGAGATTGCAAGGGCCGAATGTAAGACGGGCCTGCGTGCCCAATTGTTAACGCTTTTAAAATAAAGTTGAAATGAATTGAATTGAATTAGTAAGCACCTGAATCCTTTTGTGCACTAATTTGGTATTTTGACTGTTGTGTTGTTTTTCAATTTCTAAGCAATTTTTATTTCAAGCCATGCTTCTTTTGCCTCCTTACATACTATTCTGACTTGTCTGTGAATTTCTTCATATTTGGCAGGATTATATTTGTTGAGACTTCTTGTTTCCATTAGATGTAAAATTTCTTCAGTCATCCATTTCTTACGACCCACCTTCTTTAATTTTGGAATAGTTGTTTCTGCAGCCAAACTGATTGAAGTCTTCAACATTTCCCATTGATCATCCACATCTTGGAATAGGATCTCTAGATCAGACAATAGTCAAATCTGTTCTGTACTTCTATATTGAATTTGTTTTGTAAGCATGGGTACAGGCGTCTTGAAGAAATCGATTCCAAATCCCAAATAATACAAAGTATGGCAACATATGTTATTGATACACTAAATTCAAAAACAGATAAAATGACTGCGCTGTTTTCAAGCTAGAGCAACTGATTCTCGTCAATAAAGTTGCAACATTCGAGTTGAATTTCAAATAAAATTACAAGTTATTCCAATAAATGCAATATTAAAAACTACTGTTTGCGTAGAAACAAATTCTACTCATTTCGAAGTGGCAAACGCCATAGAAAGTTAAACCTCTACAGAGGACAAGCAGACTACATGAAGATCAATAATCACCTATCATTATGTTATTGCAA
Source organism: Cepaea hortensis (assembly GCA_963921405.1). Taxonomy (NCBI): domain Eukaryota; kingdom Metazoa; phylum Mollusca; class Gastropoda; order Stylommatophora; family Helicidae; genus Cepaea; species Cepaea hortensis. The sequence goes on along the minus strand of OY992879.1, from coordinate 32,421,009 downwards.
ACATTTGCTACCTACAGATGCCAACGAGTTATTTGGAGTATACTCTCTGGCATGGAATGCACTTATATATGCCTACCGGCTTATTGTCTGCCAACGAACCATTTGTATATAATATCTGGAAAGGAACGTACTTTTGTTCTCCAGGGATGTCTTGTATCTGATGTATACATGCCAACGTGCTGACTGAGGTGCACTTATAGTTATACTTGGGGTGGACTAGTAAGAGACTTCTTCCATTCTCCAAGCCTGATTGACTGGGCCGACTGACTTTCTTCTCTCTTACTTGCACTTCTGTTATCCAGGTGTAATTCTTAATTGACTTGCTTTGGTATCACTCTTTACCTTCTATGAATATAAATCTTTACACACACATTACGTTACGATGAACACCACTTCAATAATAACTCTTCACGACACAACAGGCAGCGTGGTTTACAAACAGTGTATTCTCGCCTCTTTAAACTAATTCACAAAATCATCTCATCAATGTCAGTAAACACTTTACTAAAAGCTGCAAACAGATAATACTTGCACTCGACATCTACAGTCAATTTCTGTCGACAAATCTCTCAGACGACGACAGCAGTCAAACTCTGTTTCACAAAGTCGACATATACACAACGTGGTGGCAAGATGAGATTCTACCACCCGCCATCTTCAGTCCGACCCTGAACTCGGTCCACACGTGAATGAGCCTTGAAGGAGACATTGTCCCATGTTCAGCGACTCGCCTTGCTCTATTAATGCAAAGCGTCACACTCTGCCTGCTCAATCTTCACGCTAACTGCTTAAAGCTCTGACCTGTATGCAGTAAGTGTCCCATGACCTAACCTGGAGCATGACAACAGAACAATACTCTCATTTTGACTCTGGACATTTGAATACGTCAACTGATGCTCCCAATAAATAATAAATGCTGACCTGTGAACTGTGGTCAGTAGATGATGTACTGTGAATGTGAACAACATATTATGCTTTGTGAAGTGCGAATAGCGTGCAGACAGGAGTAGATAAAATCAACCATGCAGTTCATAGCCCGATCTCCATCGTTGAAACCTCACTTCAAGAACCTATTTAGGTAATAATACAGGCAAAAAGTATGTGCCAGGTCTTATTCTGATATGACTGACCTACCGTATGACAGTAGACAGTACTACCTGCTTTCTGTTAGGGCGAACGATGGGCGGCGTTTACCAAACCCGACACCTCACATTGTGCCGCCGGCTTCGGTCGGATGAGAGCAGTTGGGGCGGTACAAACCTTATCCTTGTGCGCAGAAATGTCTAGGATCCTAGCTCCGACAAGCGGACAGTTAGAGCATTGCTTTGCTGATCCGGCAGCTTTTTCAGCTTGTCTTGTTCCAGATGTATAGGTTTTATCGTTCCTCTGGAGTGAACTAGGCAAGTCGAGAGAGGGATTATGCTGCATGGGAAAGACGTGGTCTCTACAATTCATGCTAGCATTGGTGCTATGGAGAGGTATAAATCCATCCCTGGTCTTAACAGGACTCGGAATCAAAGCGAGAGGTAGCAGTTAGGATTATACGTCCTTGTCAATTGGTGTAGATAGGCAGCCAAGGGTTAGACATCTACAGGTATCACTGATCAGCTACCGCCCGCCTCAAACTGGGCAGCCTCTGGCCAGTTGGCTGCTGATCCGCTTCAGTATGCCTGCTTCAATGGGTGTTTGGGGCTAGGGCAAAATCTGATTCGCATGCAGTAAAATCAATGCATCAGGCACTAATATGAAAAAATAGAAAGTTAGTTAGTCGACAGATCATCCTTATTGCGCATCGAATCATTTAGTCCATAAGTGCTCGGATCCCCTCCTCGGCAAATACCGCAGCGTGTAGCGGCTAATGACACCAGTTCTGTGTTGGTTTATCAATCTTCTTTGGCTTCCTGCGTAGTGTTCTTGTTTGGCCACCCCTCTTTTAATTTGCTGTTCTCGCAGTCTGAACATGGTTGTAGATTCGCAGTCACCACTTGGTTCTCGCAACAGTTTTACTTCTGGTACAGCATTCAGAATGTCGGCCTGATCCATGGCGCGTCCGCCTTCCACAGTAGCCTTACCTGCAAGCTTGTCAGCCCGCTCATTTCCTTGTACTCCTGCATGCCCTGGCACGAAGATGAAACTAATCATTCCAAGCAGAGACCGCCCCAAAGACAGCAGCCACTATTTTCGGATCCCACCATATCTATCCTCTTGAACATGCTCATTGAGTCTCTAAGAAAACATGCCCTAGTGAATGTCTGTTTCTCGAGCCACGATGTGGCTTTACTTACTGCCATGACTTCTATAGTCAGGCTACGTGTGGTCTCAACAAAAGCACCAGTCCTCCTTCACAATTCTCCCTCCGGCCTTGCCGTAAAGGCCCATGAGCTTCTCACGCGTCGGACGACAGACCCATCTGTGTAAATGACAGCATCACCGTCTAACGAATTCTCGAAAATCAACGCTTGTACTTCCTCCTCCACAGTTGCCGGATTTTTTTTGTCTGCATTTTCTGTCTAGTTAGATGTAAGCTGAAAAGGATGTACATTAATCTGTTGGCACTTGTACCCACTCCTTGCCAGGTTCTAAGTCCTCAAGTGAACACACCTGTTGAAGAATGTCTTCGGCTTGACACATTCACGACCTTCCTATTTTTATCCTGTAGCCCTTCACTTTCATAATTTCAATATTTGGTGGATGTTGTGTGTTTTGCGTTAGCTCTGAGGTAGGCACGTGCTCTGCAAATTTGTATTCTGTCTTTAATGGTTGGAAATCAAGAAGGTAGCGCATCGCCCTGCATGATGTATCTCTTGTACATCCAAGAATAATGCGCATAGCTTCGTTCTGTATCCTTTCCATCCTTGCTGTCTGCTTACGGCTGAGAGTCAGGATCGCCATCGCATACTCCAAAACAGACATGACCAGCCCTTCATATAGAAGACAAAGATGGCGCTGCTCACAGTTTGCTGCCGTCATCACCGCATCGCAGCCAATCCACGCTTGGCCTTTGTTATCACCTGGTCTATGCACTCATTTTAAGAAAGGATTCGATCAAGAGACGTATACCCAGGTAATTAATTGCCTGCATTCTTTCCACGGTCTCTGAACACAGATTAACAGTTGGTGTTGGAGTGTTGACAATATGATTATTCAACGAGAGCCATGTCAATGTTGCCTTTGTTGTGTTGACCATTACGGCAGCTTCAACACACCAAGTACTTACACGAATGAGTTCAGTTTGTAGTTCCACTGCAACCTGATCTCTATCCTTACCCTGACGATAGACTTAAACGTCGTCGGCATATGACAATGTCCACCCCGGTCTATATCTGTTCGCTGGTGATTTTCCCAGTGAAGGCGTTGAACAGTACCGGAGATAATAGTGATCCCTGTGGTAGGCCAATATATATTGTTGTTGGTTCCGAAATCTAACTGCCACATGTAAAAACTACTTTCCTCTGGAAGAGGGTTGCAGCGATCCAACTAAGGAGGAAAGGACTTATCTTGAGTTCAAGAAGCTGAAGCATTAAAAATTCCAATGGTACTCTCTTGTACGCGTCCTCAAGATCAATCTCTGCAGCAAAGGTTTCAATGCCTGAGTGGAAACGTTCATAGACATCATGGGCAAAAACTGTTCCATTAGTCCAGATTTCTCTTTTTGGGTGGTATCTTCCCAGAGTAGGTCGGAAAACACCTTGCTGCTCTAGCTGGATAGATATTTTTCTGGCAATTAACTTCTCCAGCAGCTTGCGTATTGTATTCTGTATGGTTATTGCTCTATATCACTGAATTTTTGTGTGATGTTTACCAGGCTTCAGCAACGGAATCAGATAGCTGTGTAACCACTCCTCCTCGATGATAGCACTCCTTATACTGTTGTTGTACATGTCTGCTAGTTTCTTTAGCTCGTTGTGGGTACACTTATTGATGTCATTGTATCTTATTCCATCTGGCCCTGGAGAGCTGTTTTTAGATCGTCGAAGCACAGCCTGCCTTGATTTCTTTCACTCTCACTGTGTCTTCATTCGAAATATTCTGGGCCTTGCATTTGTCTGAGGTGACCTCCTTGGCAAGATTTCGGCCTCTCATGTCTGTCTGATTGCTCTGCTCTAGATAGCGTTCGAAGAGGACTTTGCCTTTGTTCTCGTCAGTCCTCTGCTACATGAGTGTCAAGGAGCTGAATGAGAGAACAGAAGTAATAAAAGGATAGAAGGTAGGGATAAGACTAAGACAGGATAGAGATAACATCCCTTACCAGGGAATAGAGAATACAGGGACAGAAGTAGAAGATAGAACTCTTAAACAGTTCACCGACAGGACACGCACGTGTCATAAGTAGGAAAAGGTAGGACATGACAGGGATTTACTCCCAGGTTGGAGTAGAAGGCGATAACCATGGGAAGTACCCGTAAACAGCATTAACTCTAGCACAGTAACTAGTGACAGGCTACTGAACTGCGTGCGCGGTAACAAAGCACGCAACAGTGCTGACGCGCGAGGATTCACAGGTCCGCAGCTGGACATCGCTGCAAAGTTAGGGCAGACGGGACTGGACGGTTGAGGAGACAAGTTGATATATTCACCCTAACCACTGTGTGGTTTACAGGGCACAGTAGTGTAGTGACTTAGGCTAGGATTAGGACAGTTAGAGATTGTACTTAGTATTGTCAGGATTGTATTGATTGTGATGATGTGCATATATAAATGTTTATGTAAGGTCGTGGAGCAGATTGTATTCAGTACGTAATAAAGCGACTTTACCCTCTGTACACCTACGAGTTGATATTCGTGCGGTACAAATGAAGAATCCCTGTACGCCTGTATAAGCTATGTTGCTGACAGGCGGGATTATTATGGTGTCAGAAGTGGGCCTTTAACTTGCCCACTATAAATAATATTTGAAAACGACCCACGGTATTATTGTGGGAGCAGAACGTGGTCTCTGAACACGACAGTTATTACAGTGTCAGAGATTGATCTATCCACAACTGTTATTATTACCCATGGCATTATTATGATGTTTGATCGTTAAAACTAACCACGACAAGTGATTAGTCGTCATAAATGATCATTGCAATTAGCTGCAGAGTACAATCAGAAAGTGATATGTCTGTTGAATAGTCACCCATAAATTTAGAAAGGAAAGTGGTTTTGTCAACTTACCACTAGGAATTGAAGTAAAGATTGGTGAAATTGAAGAAATACTCATGGCATACATGTATAGCCCAGTCAGTAACCGAGAAAATTGAAGACAAGACGACATTAGGCGGACGACCGACGATTCATTCATTGTTTCATTCGATTCATTCATATCACTCATATCATTCATATCACATTTCTGTTTTCCATTTCGAACGAATTGGGACATGGATAGTTAATAACTTCGTGTATTTTCCAATATTATTCTGTATATTAATTGTTGCTGCTCTGCGTAACAGGATGTAACGTAGTAGCGAGCAGAACTACAGTACGAACGAAGAGAGAGTGAAACATCCCAAGTGATCGAGTCAACCGTAAAATCAGATGAGTACCATTATGGTTTTGATGATGTTTATTAACAATGCATCTTATTGTTTTTGAAATTGAACTTTAAATAATTATAGATATTAATTAAGATTCTTGTTCTCAGTGCCATTGTTGTGTAACCATAAACAGCTAAAATGTCAACGCTCAGTGAATTTATCCAAGCAGGAAAAGAACTAGGGTTTAGTGGGGATAAACTCGAACAATGGGCTAAAAAGGAGTACAAAGAATACACAGATAAGAAAGCAATGAGTGATAAAGAAGCAAAAGATGCTGAGAGAGACGAACGGGCGCAAGAAAGACAACATCAGAAGGAACTGGCAGAAATAAGTGAAGCCACCAAAACAGAAAGAAATACAGTTAAAGGAGAAACAGCTAGAAATCGAGTCACAAACACAATTAAAGATTAAGGAAATGGAAATTGACTCTCATGTTCAGATTGCTACCACGAAATTAAAGAGTCAGGAGGAAGAGAATAAATTCCATAAGTATAACGGGATAGTGAAGCCCTATTGCCAAGGAGATTCCATCTCTGCATGGACTGAAAATATCGAGTTCCAACTTAAATTCCAGGAGGTACCTTTAAAAGATTGGGCAATGATCTATATGAAGAACCTTTAGGGTGAACCCTTAAAGGTAATAGAATCAATTCCACCTGAGTTAAGAAATAATTACCAATACATACATGATCGTATTATGCAACATTTTTTGCTTGACGCCCCAGGATATCAGATCCAATATTCCAAAATTAGACCCAAATCTACTGAAACCTTTATAGATTACGTTTCTAATGTTCAAAGTATCTTTAATAAATGGCTGAACGCGGCGAAGATAGATAAGAGTTTTGAGAAATTAAGGGATCTGATGATAATGGACAAAATCATCTCCACTGTTCCAACTCCCTTCGCGAAATTCTTGCAACAGGCCGATATTGAATCACTTTTCTCGGGAAGGTTAACCCGGTCAACAAATGCCCGCAGAAGTCGGATGTGTCGGCCTAACGGCGCAAGAACGCAGCTCTGCTGTAAACAGGCACAACGCAATCACGTCCGGGAAAAAAACTCCGGATGAACGAAGAAGAAGAAGAAGAATCGCTTGAACAGCTAGAAAAACGGGGGTCGGCTTATTTTGCTTCCAACAGAGACGTTTTCAAGACATCTATAGATGAGTCAGAAATTGCGGCATTTGCCAAAAGCCAAACAAGAAAACCTTCCAGTCAACAACCATTTCAAATGAGAGATAGAAAAAAACCAAAGCCGCCTCAGTGTATGTATTGTCGTTTTTTTTCCATCATGAATTTTCTATGTGCGATAAAAATCGCAGTCCACTTTTGTGGGCGTGGGTTCAGATCCAACTTCTGACACCATATGACAAGTAGCTGAATGAGAGGACAAAAGTAATAAAATAATAGAAGGTAGGGATAAGACTAAGACAGGATAGAGATAACATCCCTTACCAGGGAATAGAGAATAAAGGGACATAAGTAGAAGATAGAACTCTTAAACAGTTCCCCGACAGGACACGCACGTGTCATAAGTAGGACAAGGTAGGACATGACAGGGATTTGCTCCCAGGTTGGAGTAGAAGGCGATAACCACGGGAAGTACCCGTTAACAGCATTAACTCTAGCACAGTAACTAGTGACAGGCTACTGAACTGCGTGCGCGGTAACAAAGCACGCAACAGTGCTGACGCACGAGGATTCACAGGTCCGCAGCTGGACAACGCTGCAAAGTTAGGGCAGACGGGACTGGACGGATAAGGAGACAAGTTGATGTATTCACCCTGACCACTGTGTGGTTTACAGGGCACAGTAGTGTAGTGACTTAGGCTAGGATTAGGACAGTTAGAGATTGTACTTAGTATTGTCAGGATTGTATTGATTGTGATGATGTGCATATATACATGTTTATGTAAGCTCGTGGAGCAGATTGTATTCAGTACGTAATAAAACGACTTTACCCTTTGTACACCTACAAGTTGATATTCGTGCGGTATAAATGAAGAATCCCTGTACGCCTGTATAAGCTAGGTTGCTGACAATGAGGTCAGCGCCTTGGACGTCAGAAATACGCTTATTCTTGACTAGCCCACTCATGCTTTTATGTAGCCGCCAGAACAATTTCAGTGACTTGTCTGTGCTTACTCTTTGACATACCTCTGCCCATTTTTCACTTTTGACCACCTTAACCAGTTTTTTTTTTTTTCATAGCTTAAGTTTGTGTGCATCTATCTTTCTAGGTGCATGCAGGGACTAGGATGGGCAACTCTGTTCTTGTTGGCGATTTGCCATTTCCTGACAGCACTACGATTATCCACGCAGAACTTCTCCACCTGAAAATTCCACCACGGTGGCTGCACCCAGCTTTTTTTTCCTGTCCCGAAACTTTCTGCGCTTGTCGCACCTTATTTTACTCACCACATTTTGCCCTGTACTGTCATACTGGAAAGTCTTGACCGTTGACTTGTGCTGCCTGGTTCTACCTTTCTTCACCAATATACTGCAAGGGTGGTGATGTAACAAGACCCCCGGGGCTTGGACAGGTATGTTACTATAATTAATATCCCCAGCCTTTGCTCCGACCACCACAATAGGACTTCATATCTACAGGGCCCCACACAAGTCGGGACAGCTGACCTTCCCCTCCCCACCTATGGATTCCTACCCACAGAGGGCTCGGACAAGACAACAGTCATACTAGTACTCAAAATCATGGCAAACCAAGCAACATTTAATTTCTGAATACGTCAACTGAACTCAGAGAGGGATGGCTGAAAAGCCTGGATAGAAGACAATATGTACAATTGCTGCTGGAGAACAGCGAGAAGATCTACCGATGATCAGTCATCATCACAGAGCATGTGACTTCAATTTGTGCTTTCGTCCCGTCGTGTTTAACGACTCAACTTCCAGTGAAAAGGAACTCCAGGTAGTCGCCTCTTTCAAAGTTCTCTCATTCCACTGTGAGTAAGATCTCGGACTGGTCAGGTGTCTGATACCTGACTGACACTTCAACACCGTTCGTTAGTCATCCATCGATGACGGAAGAAATCACAAGTTCTACTCGAATGATGACCTGTGGGCTGACCCTTGTATCATAGAGGTTTCTACCTGATGATAAGTACTGCTGCACCACACAATCGAATCTAAGAGCCTGGTTGCTCTTCTGATGATAAGTACTGCGGCACTACACACTAGAAGATAAGAGCCTGGTTGCTCTTTGGCATCTCAAGTTAATGGGATGAACATCTGGAACGCATAACTGGAGTGTTGGCTCCATGTCATAACAAGTCACACGGTACTACTCCAACATGTCAATGCAGGAATTCGACATAGTCACAATGTCCCTTCTATACCGTTCTGAACGCAACTCATGACTTCACATATCACTACTGTCACAATCAAACACACATAGGAAGGGGGTAGCTCCCTATCCAAACACTGTTGTAGGTCACTGACCAAGTTCAGGTTTCATAAAAGATCACAGATATAGATCCATACCGAAGTTAAATTGATTATTATACAGTGTACCTCTCTAAGACCCAGCCGGGCATGAAACATATTAAACTGGCCATCTTGACTGTCAACAGAGTTCATGTCCTTCAACTCAACTAGAACGAATGTCCTTGAGTGTTTCACAAGTCACTCAAGATTTACCTGTGAGTCTGCTTAGAAATTCCCCAGTACTTTACTGGCATGAATTAGGAGACGCATCAGTCATAGATCTAACCTGGATCTCTTGACTACCTTCGTCGGACTCGTCACGGCAGTCTTAGCTTAGACTCACCATGATATTCTAAACTTACAGGTTCTTTCAAATGGCGACTCAGAAAGATTCGGTTGACCGCTCGCAGTATTGCCTCAAACACCTTGACTGGCACTATAGTGAGCTGGTCCTATGGAGTTTATGGTTTAGCTCTCTCGAATCTCCATCATATAACAGATCCTGAAACATGGAGGGAGTTGTGAGTACTCAGCTGGAACTAGGACTAACCTGTATCTCAACCATGACACATGCACCAGAGTATTATATACATTGGCACCTTGCCGTCTTGACAGACGATAGTTTGTGCTTTAAAAAGGCATAATAACTTTTAACTATGGCATTAGTGAGTGTGACTGATAAGGCCAATTTGCGCTGTAAATGTCCGTTCACAGTGGGTGCATGTGAACATGTGGTCATTTCCACCATCATGCACCATCTTACGTCTCAAACGCTCGGTGTGTGACTTATCTGCAATAATTTTCTCCTTTGTCTTTATTCCATTTCTGATATTTGCCCTCCATGCAACACGTTCAGCGGCGACTTGCTCTCAATGTGCATTATCAATGCTTGTATCAATCATGTCCCGCTTACACACATCTTTGTATCGTAGTAGAGGCCGACCCTGAGATCTCTTGCCCATCTGTAATTCGCCAAAAAAGATATCCTTTGGTATTCTACCATCATCCATCCTCCTAAGATGTCCTATCCATCTAAGTCTACGAAGACTGAGCATGGAATAAACTGTCACACAACCTGATCTTTCCAATACTTCAGTATTTGTGATTTTTTCTTGCCACTTAATACCAAGAATTCTTCGCAGACATCGCATATGAAAGCTGTTAAAATTTTTCTCTTGGTGTGAGTAAGTTGTCCAAGTTTCACTGCCATAAAGAAGAGTACTAAGGACACAGGCTTGATAGGCAAGGACTTTTGTTTTGGCAGTAAGCTTCCTGTTCTCCCAGACTCTTTTTCTTAACCTGTTCATTGTTGTTGCTGCCTTACCAATCCGGATGTGGATTTCCTGATCTAGGGATAATTTGCTATTTACCACTGATCCTAGATATGTAAAATGGTCTACTATCTATAGTTCGGCGTCGTCAAAAAAGATTTATGGTACCCCATGTGCACCTTGTGACATAATCTGTGTCTTCTTTTTGCTAATTGTTAAACCAAATTCAGAACAAGCATTAGGGAATGCAGATAGTAGACATTGGAATTCTTCCTCAGAGTGAGTCGTAACTGCAGCATCATCTGCAAAAAGCAACTCTCTGATCAGTACCCTCCTAATTTTGGTCTTAGCCTTCAATCTCTGAGCATTGTAGAGGCCGCCATCTGAGCGTGAGTGAATGTATATACCACCATCCTGATCACGAAAGGCATATTTCAGTAGAAGTGAAAAGTATATTCCAAAGAGGGTGGGAGCTAGTACATAACCTTGCTTAACTCCACTCTTGATTTCAAATTCTTCAGAAGTTGCACCATCAAACTTGATTATACCCTTCATGCCTGTGTGGAACGATTCTACAATGGACAGAAGAGTTGGTGGACAGCCAATCTTCTTTAGTGCCTTGAACAGACCCTCACGACTGACCAAATCAAATGCCTTTGTGAGGTCGATGAAGTCATTAAACAGTGGTTGATTCTGTTCGCGTCATTTTTCTTGCATTTGTCGCAATGAGAATATCATATCAGCGGTAGACCGGTTCTGTCGAAAGCCACACTGTGATTCGGGGTAGTCTTGATCTCCTAGGACTTGAAGTCTGCGCAGAACAATTCTGGCAAATACTTTTCCAACAATACACAGAAGTGAGATACCCCTATAGTTGTTTGCAGTCGCTCCGATCGCCCTTGTTCTTGTACAGTGTTATGATGCTTGAATCTTTGAAATCCTGTGGGACTTGTCCTTCAAGCCAGCATGGCTCTATTAGCTGGTGGATCTGTATAGTGAGTGTGTCTTGCCCACTCCTGATAACCTCTACTGGAATCCCATCCTTACCTGGAGCCTTGCCAGATGCAAGTTCATTTATAGCACACTTAAATTCTGTTATGGTGGGAAGTGTGTCCAGGTGGTCAAGAGTTGGTAGAGCCTCCATGGCGTTGAGGGCATCATCCGATAGTTTGGTCTCACTTGAGTAAAGCTCCAAATAGTGCTCTACCCATCTGTCCATCTGCTGTTTCTTATCAGTGATGATTTCTCCAGTCAAGGTTTTCAATGGTGCACTTCTTTTGATCACTGGACCACAGGCTTTCTTTATTCCTTCATACATGCTTCTTATGTTTCCCTTATGACTTGCGATTTGAATGGACTCACATAACTTGATCCAATAATCATTTGCACACTGCCTGGCAGCCTTTTGCACATCCTTCCTACCTTGCCTTAACTCTCTCAGAATGTTACGCGTTGGTCTTTCCTTGTTTCTTAAGAGAGCTTTCTTCTTCTTATCAATCAAGGGCTGCAGAGTCTCACTGTTTGCCGCAAACCAGTCCTGCCTCTTATGATCCACAGTGCCGTAAACCCCTACGGCAGTTTTATAAAGAGTTTCCTTAATTTGACCCCACTTTTCATTTACTGTACAATTTTCTGGTGTATCAGTGAAAGCGTCTTCAAGATGCTGTTGAAACTGAAAGCACTTTTCAAGATCGTGAGTGTTAATAATATTAATCATGGGGCTAGATTTGTGTTTAGCTGTGTAGATTCTCTTTGGTCTCAGTCTAACCCTTGCAACAACCAAAGAATGATCCGTATCACAGTCAGCACTGTGGTAACTTCGAGTCACTGATATATGGTTCAGATGTTGTCTCCGTGTGATGATGAAGTCCAGCTGGTGCCAATGGCCGGATCTTGGATGTTTCCATGTGACCTTATGCATCTCTTTTGTTTTAAAAAACGAGTTTGTAATACATAAGTCATTACTGGTGCAATGCTCCAGCAGCCTTTGCCCATTTTCATTCATGCGACCGTTGTTGTATTTTCCAAGGCACACTGGCCATGAACTCGAGTCCTTGCCCAAACGAGCTTTGAAATCACCGAGCATATAAATGTAGTCAGATTTTTGAACTGCCTTGACCACGGAGTCTAACTCCTCATAGAACGAATCCTTCACATCATCAGATGAATCGAGTGTCGGTACATATGCAGTAATAATGGTGGCAAACCCACAAGAGGTTGCCAAGCACAGGGATAATAGTCTTTCATTTCCTCCTGCTGGAATTTCAATCATTCTCAGTAGCGAATTCTTCACTGCAAAGCCCACACCGTGTTGACTTTTTTCTGCCTGCCCTCTACCCTTCCAGAAAAAGGTGTAATTGTTTTCCCTGAGTGACCCTTCCTCAGCGAGGCGAGTCTCCTGCAGGCCAGCAATATCAATGTTAAGACGATTGAGTTCGGCATCAATCACATCCGTCTTTCTCACATCGTCAATATTGGTCAAGTCAGTGGAAATTCCTGGACACATGGTTCTCACGTTCCAGGTTGCAAACCGTAGCTTGAGGTTTCTATTTTTGTTTGTACCTGGTGCATTGGTTTTACAGCCTGCGATTCAGATTTTGTCCTAGCCCCAAGCACCCATTGAAGCAGGCAGGCTCTGGCGTATCAGCACCCAATTGGCTGAGGGCTGCCCAGCTTGAGGCGGGCGGAAGCTGATCAGTGACACCTGTAGGTGTCTCCCACCGTCAGAAACAACGCGTGGCGCCCCATGTCTACGCCAACTTACAAGGACTTATAACCCGTAACAGCTGCCTCACGCTTTGATTCCGAGACCAGTTAAGACCAGGGATGGAGTTATTGCCTCTCCATAGCACAAAGCCTGGGCTAAAATATAGAGATCATGTGTTGCCCATGCAGCATGATCCCTCTCTCGGCCTGCTTAGTTCACTCCAGAGGAAAGGTAACAACCCTACATCTGGAACAAGACAAGCTGCAGAAGCTGCCGGATCAGCAAAGCAATGCTCTAACTGTCCCCCTGTCGGAGCTTCGATCCTAGACCAATCGCCAACCAAGGCTTATGGCTTGGTCTGCTCTGCCATGACATTTTGTCTTTAGCTTGCATTTCCTCGCACCAGGGTAAGGCTTGTACCCTCCCAATTGCGCTCTTCCGCCCGAAGCCGTTGGCACAATGTGGGTGTCGGGTTTGGTAAGCGCCGCCCAACGTTCGCCGCTAACAGAAACTAGGTAGTACCGTCTACTGTTATACGGTAGCTCAGTCATATCTGACTAAGACCTGACCCAACAGAGTATTATATATCATATAGGATATATTAGATCATCAACATCATAGATCAACTCTTAACCACAATGTACAGGCATCAAGGTGCAAGAGAATGCAATCGTACGCAAGTATATAGTCAAGTGACTCGTCTGGGCAACAGATAGCCCGATAGCACCAGAGTAGACTTTTTGACTCTATCAAAGGCTCCGACTACCTGGTGTTATTCTAATCCTGTTTCTTCACCAATAACAACCATAAAATACACCTAATTATATTTCAGTGTAGCGGTTACATTATTTAGGAGGTGTCCAGCCGGATATATCCTCCTCATCTATAACTCAAGAATTAATTAATCACTTAACCCATTGATCAATTAATTAAACATAACTCATTAATGACTATACAACATTAATACATTATTTATATCATAATTCATTAACATAGCATTAACAAATTATAATCATGCAATTTTAATAACTAATTAACAAACTCATAAACAAAGCAACAGCTTTCGTTAGGTTTATAGAAGAGAAGAACAGTAGAGACATGCATCAACATCCTGTTCACAGTTCGGATCGTCATCAACGAATCGGCCTCGATTAGAGAGCGTCGCATCGCTCTCGGTCGGGAATGTTAATACAACACTCGGTCACGCACAATACCTTTGGTCAGATAGGCAAATAAATAGTCGGTCGTACCGGCAGTACATTATAAAAACAATCGGGCACACAGATTCACTTAGGCGGGCTGGCTTATAAACAAATAGTGACATCATAAATCCACAGGTAATTCCTATCTACATCTATCAATTAAATACAAGCCATCTCTACATAGAGGTGGAATAGCACTGGCTTCTTCACTTAGAAAATACTTACCTTCACATCCCAATGGAAATACGAACACCTTGATTCCAGGAATTAATAAACACCACTTATATAAGGCATATGTTATAGTACTATAAAGCTAAGCAAACAACACATTACTGGCCTGCTCAAGCTATCATCACTATTAATGCCTCTAACATCACACAGTTTAACTAGTGTCACAATTCCTTACCGTCCTAATAATGTAATCACGAAATAAGATATTTAACACATTTGCTACAAAGCTGTTGAATTACCCAAACCTACTTACACGTAGCAGTGTTAACATCATAGTACATTTCACTAACAATGAATATATTTTAAATATAACACCGTTAAGTCTATCTGCTACGATAACATCAGTTTTACACAGCTGATCTGATGTTACACACGCCTGATGTTTTGACGCACACTAATCTGTCGGTACACGAGACGTCTGACCTATATATTTCCTAGCCGATCGATAGCTGCTAATTAGAAATGCAGACACGTGGAGTAAAATTTTCTTAGCATCGCGGAGATAATTAATTTACGTTCGGCGCTTAAAAGTATTTCGACTGCCGGCGTTTTAGTTAAGGACAACGGTTAACTAATATTATATTAAGATATTATCTTAGATCTTATATCACCACATTTCTTGACTGCTTGGTGTCCCGCTTTGGCTGACGGTTGTAAAGACATCAATTTCTAGCAGTAAGTAATTGCGGCCGTTTCTGACGATACTCGGATGGCGACTAACAGCGGATAGCTGAGTTTGCAGTCACAATTACATCTCGGGCCTAGAGATTCCCATGGGTCACGGAGAAATCCAGAATACCCGATGTAATTGTGGGTCCAACGTGACAGCAAACATCACGTACGCACTTTGCCTATTTGCTTCACGAAGAGTCTAGATCCATCTAGAATTCCCCCGAATTATGACGTCAGGGGCTTTTTTAGCAGGGGATTTCCCTGGCTATGATCCCAATCTGACGGGAGACAATCATCTTATTCCGACCAAAGGGAAATAATGCAGAGGACAGACGGAAATCTGGTCCGTTTCGTCACAGGTGGTCGCTGCAGTGGTACCTAAGGACACCCCAACAGCACACTGTAGTGAGTAAAGGGGAAACCAGCGCCAGATCAATAGCACTGTCCTCATCACCTCATGAAAAATAGAAAACTCATGCTAAGGTTTTTAACCTGGAACATACAAACTATATGTTAGGGGTTTTTCGCTGACCAAACGAATATTGACAAGGTGAGAAAGACGATTGTGATTTATGCCGAACTCAATCGCCTTAACATTGATATTACTGGTCTGCGGGAGACTCACCTCGCTGAGGAAGAGTCACTCAGGGAAAACTATTACACCTTTCATTGGGGGAAAGGTATAGGGCAGGAAGTAAACAGACAACATCGAGTGGGCTTTGCAGTGAAGAATTCACTACTGGGAATGATTGAAATTCCAGCTGGCGGGAATGAAAGATTATTATACATGCGCTTGGCAAACACTTGTGATTTTGCCATCATTATCACTGCATATGCACCGAAATACACTTCCTCTGATGATGCGAATTATTCATTCTGTGAGGAGTTAGGCTCTAGTGATCACGGCAGTACACAAATCTTACTACATTATATGCTCGGTGATTTTAATGCTCGTTTGCGAAAAGACTCGAGTTCATCGCAAGTGTGCCTTGGAAAATACAACATCATTCGCGTGGATGACAATGGGCAAAGGCTGCTGGATCATTACACCAGAAACGACCTATTTATTACAAACTCCTTTTTAAAAAAAAAAGTTCGGTATACGGTCACATGAAAATACCCAATATCTGCTATTGGCGTCAACTGGACTTCGTCATCACACAGAGACAACATTTGAATCAGACATCATTAACTCGAAGTTACCACAGTGCTGATAATTCTTTGGTCAAAGTTTTACCTTAATCAATGGGAATGCTGTGTATATAATTGTGTTCGTTTTAAAACTGGATTTATGTACAACTCAAGATGCCAAAATTATGTGACTGTTTATTTTTTGAAACGAGGATTTCTTGTGAAATGTGATGGTAAGAGCATTCTGACGGCGGCATTATGCACAGTGTACCTGTGCGGGCTGTTGGATTGCCGAGACTCCCGTCTATTCCACTTTTCACATTGGACAGTGGGGAGCATTTTGTGTGATTTTCGCTAACACGGGAATGGAGCATAATGGAGACGACCCGTTGCCGTGAAGTTGGAACCTCGACTAACTCCCTAACTAACTAGCATTAAATTTGAATTCACCAATTATCGACTATCGACAACGTGTGATTTACCGATGCATGACAAGCGTGTTAAATCGCCAAGAACGCTTTACATAAGCGCGCCGAACATTTGTTTACTTCTTGCTCGAGCTTTGAGCTGTTTGAGCTGCATATATTGCTAAAATGGCTTCCAACTTGCGACATTCTACTGTATCCAAGCGCCATGAAAATACAAACAAAGACAAGACGGGACAAAAATTAACGATCACGCCACCTAAACGTCGGAATTATTCAACAACATCTTCAAAGAAGCGGCTTGATGAACAAGCAGCCACTGAACCCACGCTGGGTGAGCATCAGAGTTCACTAGCATAATCTGACCAGACTACATGTCACCTGTAGACAATCTTCCTTCTGCCGAACGATACAACCACAATGCCTGTCGTGACCTCATCCAGGCTTTGGAGGACAGGCTAAAAGATTTCATTTCCAACAATACAGCTAATATTATTGCCGTGTTTAAATGAGAAAACGCTCGTCTTGAACAAGAAATGTGCCTCCTTAAAGAAGAGAATGTCACTTTTAAAGCAACAATCCATGCCTTAATACGAAAGTGTGCACTGTTATTTGATAAAAGTGCAGAAACAGAAAGTATTCATGGTGCTTCAGAGATGTGTATGACCAGCGAAGGTTCGTCGCAAAATGACATGCAGACAGTTTATACAGTTAGCAACACTACTAAACCTGTTGAACGCACCCGTCCATCTGCCCCATTGATGTGTATATCAGCAACAGGCTCCAGGCCTTAAGTGTTGACTCTCCAGCAGCAGACCAGGAATCACAGAGCACAGCAACTACCATTAATGGTCATCAACAATGAACGCAAACAGGCTATAATAAACAAGAACACAAGAAAGACGACAGTGACCAGTGGCAACAACAGTCCAAGCGGACACGCCAGCAGCGTGAAATAACAGTAGATGACAGTACATCACATGTCATCATTGGAGTCTCCATGCTGAAGGGAATCTATAGCGATCGCATGTCATCTTCTGACAGCGAGTCAACTTCAATCTACCCTCTATCAGGCGCTGACATTGATAGGCTGACCGCTACACCGCGAAAATTCAAAGTGAACGACAGAATTGCAAAGGCAACAGTCCATTTTGGTGCAACGATATAATGGACAGTAAACTCATAAGCACCTCACAACTAGCTACATTGGAGGTGTTGTTGCGCAATAAATTTCCTAAATCATCTATGTTCATTTCATCAATCATTCCATCATCCCCCCCCCCTCACCCCCCCCCAAAAAAAAAAAAATGTCAAATGGGACATTGTTAAAGAATGATGCTGTGCCCGTGATGCCTACTTCCAATGTAGGCACTTCCAGTGACACCCATAGCAGTCGTCCCTCGTTGCACGGTAATCTACACCCCTATCAGTGGAACCGTCAACTCCAGAAGCTAATGCAGTACAATCCTGCAGCCCTGCACCAAGCTTTCATGATGTCACTCCAGCAAAGACATTTTCCTTCTCCCCCTAACAGCCTTAACTACTACTAAACAAATTTCTTCAAAATCCCTGCAGTCTTATACCACAAGCGGCATCTTCCTTTCATTTAGTAATGTTCGCCAATCACGATCAGTGGCGCAACAAAAAATGGTCTAAATATAGTCCGTATCATATATTTCATATTTCATCTGCTCAATAAATTACCCGAACTCTCGGTAATACTGTGTAAACAGTGCCATGTGTTTGAAATCACAGAAAGTCGTCTTAACGACAATATTACCGACTCCGGAATCTCTCTTAAGGGGTTTAAGGTAATTCGGAGAGATGCAAATCAAAAATTAGAGATATGTATTGCTGTATACATTTCCAATTCCCTCAACTGTTCCCGCAGAAGTGATCTCGAGATCGTATTCATAGAATGTGTTTGGTTAGATGTGACGCCAGTCAGCCAGCAACCGTTTCTCATCGGATACCTATTTATGAATCCTTTTGCCGAGTACAGCTGGTATGACTGCTTCACTACAATGATGGGGAGATTGTTTACAACAGGTAGAGAAATTATGATACTAGGTGACTTCAACATAGATATTAGTAAATCCAACCAGACATGGGGCGATATCATTCTATCTTACAATTTCAAGCAACTAATAAACCGTCCCATAAGGGTTATTGACACCTCCGCAACTATAATTAATCATATACATATATTATCTATATTACTTGTCCAGATAATATTATTGAATGTTCTGTTCCTGTTAGTACAGTTAGTGACCAATACCCTGTATGCTGCACATGGTAAAAAATTGGGTTTAAAGCTCTTAAAAATAAACATGTAAGCATCAAAGTTAAAAGTTTAAAGCGTTCAACCAAGAGTTATTTTTACAAGACTTATAAAAATGCTGTCCCTGATCACGTTTACGAACCTCCTGATCCGATCGATGCAAGTTCTTTCTGGACAAAGACAGTCTACAATGTGTTTGATAAACACGCACCAGTCAAAGACGTTCGTGTTAAGAATCAACGGAAATCCCAATAGGTCACTAGTTTAGTTCTGGAAATCATGAAAGAGCGCGATGCAGCACAAAAAATAAAGACTTCATCAACTACCGGAGACTAAGAAATAAAGTTAAATATGAAATTCGTAGGATAAAGGAAATCATTTTACAAATTTGATTGTAGATAAATCAAATAGCACAAATATATGGAAGGCTATTAATTCGCTAACCAACAAGAAACACTCGTCAGAGTCTTCATCACCAAACTCTATAACATTCGTTGATTTCAGTTGTTTCTTTCAGTAGGAAATAGAGAATCTAAAGTCTTTAATACCAAACTCTTCATGTAATTTAAGTTCATTGTCATCATTCTGTGAGGAGAAGTGCACTAGAATTATTCCCGCTGAGATTCCCTTTATGTCGGTTGCAGAAGTATATAAATTTTTCTCAAACTTTCAAAGCAACAAACTTACATGGCCTAGATGGGACCAGTAATAGGATTCTTCGCTGTTCCGCCCCAATCATTAGTGAGTTTTTAACGTTCACATATAATCAATGCCTAGCCGAAAACTACTTTTCATATGCATTAAAAATTGCTTAAGTTTATCCTCTATTTAAAAATGGCTCAAATGATAACAGCGTGTTGGGTAATTATAGAACTATTTCCTTACTACCGTCGCTATCAAAGCTATTAGATAAGCACATTTATATAATAACATTACATCACTTAATTCATAACGATCTAATAATTGACAGGCAATCTCGGTTTCGACCTAAATATTCTTGCCATAGTGCTCTAACAAAAATGACCGACAACTGGCATTTTAACATCAACAAAAGCAACATTTATGGAGCGGTGTTTGTAGACTTTAAAAAAGCTTTTGATATGGTAGATCACAATATTTTAATTAGCAAATAGAAACAAATGAAGACTAGTGCCAATATGGTGAACCTAATTACGTCTTTTTTATAAAACAGACAACAAGTCGTGTCCTTAAAGAACCGTCTATCAAGACCCACACAGCTTAATAGTGGTGTGCCCCAGCGCTACCAGGTGCGCTGCTTTTAGCACTTTATATTAACGATCTTCCTCTATATCTCAATACTACATGTTATCTATTTGCAGACGATTGTACAATATATGCTAGTCAGGAGAACCGTAGTGAATAAACCGTAGTTGAAAACCGTGAGAACAAAAACTTCAGATAGTAGCCATAACTGGGACAGCGCTCGAACTCCGCATAGACACGTTACCTATAGTTAATGTAAATGAACAAAAGACATTGGGTCTTTTAATTGATAAACATTTAAATTGGAGCTCCCATGTCCACGTCCTTACTACACACACACACACACACACACACACACACACACACACACACACACATACACACACACACACACACACACACACACAAATAGCACAGGAAGTGAACCAACTTGCTAAAATTCAGCACTTCCTGGACGAAAGCACGCGAAAGTTATTCTATACATCCCATATTCAATCTCATATATATTATTGTTCCACAGTCTTGGATGGTTGCCCTAAATCCAGTATTCTACCCACACTGAGGAAGACTATGAACGTCTATCTTCTGCATTCTCAAATGCTTGTTCTGAGTTTGGTTTAACAAATAGCAAAAAGAAGACACAAATTATGTCACAAGGTGCACACGAGGTGCCATCAATCATTATTGGCGATGCCGAACTGGAGATTGTACACCATTTTACATATTTGGGATCAGAGGTAAATAGCAAATTATCCCCAGATCAGGAAATCAACATCTCCATTGTAAGACAACAACACCAATAAACAGTTTATCAAAAAGAGTCTGTGAGAACAGGATACTTAGTGCCAATACAAAAGTCCTTGTCTATCAACCATGTTTCCTTATTACTCTTCTTTGGTCAACTTATCCCAAGAGAAACGTTTAAAATCTTTCATATATGGTGTCTGCGAGGAATACTTGGTATTAAGTGCAAAACAAAATCACAAATACTGAAGTATTGGAAAGATCAGGCTGTGTGTCTCTTTGTTCCGCGCTCAGTCTTCGTACATTTAGATGGATAGGATACATTAGGAGGACGAATGTCGGCAGAATACCAAGGACATCTCTTTGGTGAATTATAGTTGGGTAAGAGATTTCGGGGTCGACCTCTACTACGATACAAAGATGTGTGTAAGCGGGACATGACTGATACGGGCTGTGATATTGCGCATTAGAGTTAAGTCGCTGCTGAAAGTGTTGCATGGAGGCAAAGATCAGTTATATAATAAAGACAAAGGAGAAAATGATTTCAGATTGGTCACACGTTGAGCGTGTGAGATGTAAGATGGTGCGTGATGGTGGATATGATCATGTGTTCACATGCATTCATTGTAGACGAAAATATACAGCGCTAATTTGTCTGATCAGTCGTATTCGCTACCGCCATGTGTTGTTGTTATTATGCCTTTTTTGAAGCATAATATAACAAAATATCGTCTGTCAAGATCGATGCAGATATAAGTATTTAGTTACTGGACGTTAGCCGGGGTTCCAATGTCTTGGCAAGGGGTCACGCTATAATGATTCGTTCCTATACCAGTGAATATCACACAAAGTGATAATCACTGTCTTATGTGATAAGTGAAACAGACAGCAGTCCCGAAAAACTATTAGCGCGCACAAACATGCATGCATAAGGCCACGAAAATTACTGTTCATCGTCATTGAAGCGGCATTCACTAGAAAATATATATAAACCTATATGAAGAATATTCAGTTATAACGCTAAACTCCATCTTTATAATCTGCTGAAGAAATTCTAAGTTAGTTGCGTATCCTTTACAGGACGTAGCAGTCTGTCCCAGCATTGTTTGGCTGTTTGTGATTTATGGGCAAGTTTACGTTCAGTAGTTTGCCACTGCATTCTGAACGACCGGCACCCATTCCATTTCATAAAAAAAATCAACGTAAGGCGGTCTGTTGCTAAATCGCTCAAAGATGTGTTTCGAACGCGGGTATGCGGGATCACGAACTGCGTAGGTAACCCTTCTCCACGGAGACGGCACACCCAAAAATTAGTCGCATTAAAATGCGAAGAACACCACACAATACGTTGTATGAGTCACATAACAAAGCTGTAATTTAGAATAATTATGAGAAGAATAAGAAATACGATTAATCCAGATATCAGTCATGAACTGTGAGAAAGTGTATAAAGAAATGGCGCAAGCAATGACATGTGTATTCTAAGGAAACTACTTATGCTACATAGACTGCAAAAGCGCTTTAAAAATGTAAAACACCAGAAAATAGTCAGACTACTAGAGCCACCATCTGAAAACAATAAAGCAAATGTTTTTGGCCACAAACAGCAGCCATAAAAATTAACAACCATTTCAGAACATTTCAGTGTATAAAGATGGGCGTCAGACAAGGTTGATGATATCTCCTGATTTGTTTTCATTGTACAGTGAACATGTGAGATCTACAGGAAAAGAGCCAGTGATTCTGGTTTATGAACACAATATAAATAACTGACATTATGATGATGGCACCGTCTTGATAGTAACAAGTCCATGTCTTTTAACATGGACAACATCAGATGGAAGATACATCATAGATATAAGGACGAGATTAGGAGAAGCAAAAATGTATTATGTCAAATAAAGAATTTTG
Source organism: Cepaea hortensis (assembly GCA_963921405.1). NCBI lineage: Eukaryota > Metazoa > Mollusca > Gastropoda > Stylommatophora > Helicidae > Cepaea > Cepaea hortensis. The sequence continues at coordinate 32,398,248 of OY992879.1, read as the reverse complement.
TTATAAATTCTTGTCATTAGTCGTTAAAAAACAAAAATTCAAACATATTACATAGAACAAGTTTTAACACGACTGCGAATCCCGGGCAATTAGTAAATAAGCGAAACTATTCATAGAATCCTTGGAGATGTGATTTTATAAAAGAATGCTGGAAATTCATTGGACAGTCAAATGAGAAATCTGAACATTTTAATGGAGGCTAACTCACAAAGACAATGCACACAAACATCAGCAAGAGGCAGTCATCATTATTTGGCCACATTATAAGAAGACAAAAAGATGACGAGTTGTGTATAGAGCTACAAAGGAAAACAGAGAGAAAGAGAGAGAGAGAGAGAGAGAGAGAGAGAGAGAGAGAGAGAGAGAGAGAGAGAGAGAGAGAGAGACAGACAGACAGACAGACAGACAGACAGACACAGACAGACAGACAGACAGACAGAGACAGAGAGAGACAGAGAGGGAGAGAGAAAATGTTTAACAATCTTGTGTCATGGTACGTAGGCGGTCAACGTATGAAATGATCCATGTCGCCGGAGATTTGAGTTTTTCTAGAAGCTCATGATCGTAAACACCAGTCGGTAATGTACTTGATGATAGTGTTGAGCTATCTAAATCCTCTCCCGCGTGTTGCCGGGGCCCATAAGGGAAGCAAAGAATAGCAACACTGTAGCCTACCACGCATGTCGTAAGAGGCGACTAAGGAGGCTTGATGGTTCCGTCGCCCTGCTACTGAGTGAGTGCGTGGCGCGACACTGTGAGCTGTGAGTTTCGTGTGAAATGCTTTTGAATCTGCCCGAGGTTTTTTGGAACGTGACTGCATGTTCGGAGTGATGGCAGGTGGCTATGTCCCAGAGTTGACCGGTTTTTGCCTTATGCAGAAATGAGTTGCCACTGCCATCAGCGATGAATTGTATTTTCGTGGACTGTGTGGGTGGACATCTAGGAAACATTCAGATTGGAAAATGACAGCCGATTCCATCAGAGATGAACTGGGTGTTTCGTGGGGGACTGGTGTGTTAACATTCTGGTGGCGGCATTATGCACAGTGTATTTGTGCGGGCTGTTGTTTGTCGAGACTCCTGTCTTTTCCACTTTTCACATTGGGCAGTGTAGATCGTTTTGTGTGATATTCACTTTCACAGGAATGGAGCATAATGGGGACGACCCGTTGCTGTGAAGTTGGAACTGCGACTAACTAACTAACTAACTAACTAACTAACTAACTAACTAACTAACTAACTAACTAACTAACTAACTAACCAACTAACCAACTAACTAACTAACTAACTAACTAACTATCTAAATCCTATTATTCTCCTACAAACTTTTCATGCCTTTAAGAAATCATCCACCACCTCTGCACATTCAAAAATGTTAGAGAGAAGATAGAACAGCTGTCACCAACAATGTCTGACTCACTATTATTCTCCTACAAACTGTTCATGCGTTTAAGAAATAATCCACCACCTCTGCACATTCAAAAATGTTAGAGAGAAGATAGAACAGCTGTCACCAACAATGTCTGACTCACTCTACCAGTCCCCGAATCAGATGTCGATGACCCACACCTTCATACGTCTGACCATGGGCCACCAAGGGTAGGCTACACAGGGCATTGGCATCATCTTAAACAACAACAACACCAACAATACTACATCCATTGTTGCTAGCATTCCCTCCTCTGCCTCACACCTATCGTCATATCATCCATGTATACTATGTAAGACAAAAGAGTAACTTGTTCAGGTGTTTTCCATTCTCTGTCTTTTCACAATTTGTTCAAGTGTTTTGCCATTCAATATCATTTTCCTGATTCGTTTACGTGTCTCTCCAATCACTGTCATCTGCATTATTTGTAAAAGTATCTTTTCCTTCAACGTCATTTTCATGATATGTTTAAATGTCCTTTTATACACTCATTTTCATGATTTTTCCAAGTGTTCTCCATTCACTTTCATTGTCATAATGTTTTCAAGTGTCTTTTTATTCATTGTCATATTTCTGATTTGATCAATTGTCTTTACTTTCATTTCATTTAAATTATGCCCCCCCCCCCCCCGAAATGTATGCCAATTCACTGCGAGTTCAATGTCTTTCTCGGGTGTTTTTCCATTCACCTTCATGTTCGTGATTTATTCAAGTGGTTTCCCGTTTACTTTGAGTTTCATTACTTGTTCAAGTGTCTGTCAATTCACTGTGAGCTCCAAGTCTTTTGGAGTGTTATTACATTTACTGTAAGGTTCTTAAATCGTTCAAGCGTCTTATTTTTCAATGTTATTTTCATATGTTCAAGTGTTTTCCATTCCATGTCATTTTCATGATGTGTTCAAGTGTTTTTCTATTCATTGTCTTATTTATGATGTGATCAAGTTTCTGTCCATTCATTGCCATATAAAAGATAAGTTCATGTCCGTCCATTAGCTTTAAGTTCCATGACTTGGTCAGGTGTTTTCCATTCTCTGACATGTTAATGGTGTGTTAAAATGTCTTTCAATTCTCTGTCATTTTAATGATTTGTTTAATTGTTCTATCCGATTTCAATTGCGTTATTTGTTCAAGTGTCTTTACATTCAGTATCATTTTCACCATTTGTTCATGTGCCATAGAATATATTTGTATGATTTGTTCAAGTGTTTTTTTTTTTTCATTTTCAGTCATGATTTGTTCTCGCGTCTTCCCATTTATTGTCATTTTCATGATTTGTTCTCGCGTCTTCCCATTTATTGTGAGTTCCATGATTTGTTCAAGTGTCTGTTCATTCACTCTGTCATCTATAATTTATTCAACTGCCTTTCTATTTACTGAGAGTTGTATGATTTGTTCAACTGTGTATCTACTTATTGTGAGTTCCATGATTTGTTCAAGTGTCTTTCCATTCACTGACAATTTCAAAACTGAATTGATATTCTCCGTGGTAAAAATTATAGTTTTGTTTTATTTATATTGGCATTCATTTGATTTTCACCGCTTAATAGTTGTACTTTGTTTGCTAATTTGTGATGACCCTGTTCTGTTTTTATTCAGCCAACAAAGATGTACACATCACACTTCACTCTGTTGATAAGTTGTTTATTGAATACTATTTCATATTGTAGCAAAGCAAAATCCTGTTGCTGAATGTTATCACTGTTAGTTAGTTAGTCGCGGTTCCAACTTCACGGCAACGGGTCGTCCCCATTATGGTCCGTTCCTGTGCCAGTGAATATCATACAATATGCTTCTCACTACCCAATGTGAACAGTGGAATAGACAGGTTATCAGTTATCAGTTATCAGTTGGGGTTTCTTCATTGCACTCCGGACAGGTCTATAGGTGCTCAGATCCTCCTCCAGCATATGCATCATTATCCGGTGGCTAATAGTGCCAGTTCTGTGCTGGTTGACGAGGCACCTCGTTTTCCCAATGTACCTCTCGCGCTTGGTCGTGCCGATTCTTACTCCCAAGTCTTTCATACTGGACAGCGATGTGGATTCAATTATGTCAAATTCCTCTGTTCTCGCCATATCTTTAAGAACGTTAATAACATCGGCACGATCCATGGGCTGGCCATCTACAGGGGGTGCAGAGCCAGCCAGTTTATCAGCTCGTTCATTTCCCTCGACTCCCGCATGTCCCGGGACGAAGATGAAGGTGACTTTACGGAGAGCAGACTTCCGCAGCGACTCAGTCCACTGTCTACGTACAGATCCAGCTTCGATCTTCTGAATCATGCGCATTGAGTCACTTAGTACACACACGTTGGTATAATGCTGTGATTCCAGCCATATGAAAGCCTGTGTAACTGCCATCGCCATGCTGCTCGTGGTCATAAAGTGGGCACCACTGGATTCTTGAACGGTTCGGCCCACTGAACGGGCTGTAAATGCCCACGTACTTTTCTGCTGCTTTACAACAGATTCATCTGTATAGATGAGCACTTCGGGGCTATCTGAGTGTTCATAGATGAGCGCGTTGATCTCTGCATTGACAGCGGCAGGGTTCTGCTCTCTGCACCGTCTGTCGAGTGTGATAATGCAGGAGAAAGTGCACATAAAAGCCGGAGGCACCGGCACCCATTCCTTGCCGGGGTTGATACTAGTAAGACTGCAGACCTGTCTGACGACATCTTCCACCCGACCCATCCATGATCTGCCCATCTTTAGCCTGTTACCCTTGTCTCTGAATACAGCATCATGCAGAGGGTGCTGATCATCTGCACTTATTGTTAAGTATGCACGAGCTCTACATCTTGATCCTATGTTCCATTGTCGGGAAGTCAAGGAGGTATCTCATTGCTACACAGCTGGTGTCTCTCGTGCAGCCCAAAATGATGCGCATGGCTTCGTTTTGTACCTTTTCAAGTCTTCCAATCTGTGTAGGGCTGACAGTGAAGATGGCCAGGGCATACTCGATGCGTATAGGAATAGACAGGAGTCTCGGCAAGCCAACAGCCCGCACAGGTACACTGTGCATAATGCCGCCGCCAGAATGCCAAAATAAACGTCCTCCACGAAAATTACAGTTTATCGTCGATTGAATCGACAATCACCAGAAAGACTTCATTGAAGAGGGTTTTATCCCAAAATGCTCGGTCTCTTTCCGCAGGGTAAACCGCCGAAAGTGCCGCACAAAACACGAATTCCGTTGTTCCAGGAGTCTCCTGAAAAATTCACTCGTGAACCGAAAAGGCAAACCAGTCAATTCAGCGACAGCCGGCCATTGTTCAGAACATGCAGTTCACTATGCAAACAACAGCGGACAGATGTAAAAGCATTCCACACGAATTTCACAGCTCACCGTGTCGTGCCACGAACTCACTCAGTAGCAAGGCAACGGAACCATGTACTACCAGTACTAACATGAGGAAAATGCGAATGCAATCCTTAGCCACAAGCATAAACACGCCAGAGGAATTAACGGTTCAATGCATAACCGCCATGTTGGGGACCGGAAGCTCTGTCATGGGTGGGATCAATGTTGGTTACGGGCATTAAAGCCAACCTACATACATTGATGCCGGCTTCCTGGCCTAGAGGCTAGCGACTTTTCTCCGTAATCTCGTATACTCTCGTAAGTAACGTGACGGCGGTGAGAATCAGCAGTGGTTCGAATCGCGTCGGTAACTTACGGGTTATTTGAGCCGGCCGTTCAGAAAGCAATGGCAAACTACTGAGCGTAATCTTGCCATGAAATCAACAATTAGCTGAAAGGTGCTGATGTTGACAGCGATGTCCTGTAAAGGATATGCGAACTTAGATTAGAGACATACATTGATGCGCAAGTTTACAACCTCTTGTTATATTCTTCGTTATAAGCCCAAGGAAATCTCCTAGAAGGCCACATACAATATAAATATTGCATAAACTACACACAGTCACAAAATTATGTTTATACATACAATAGCTCCCACACAAATTCACATATTCTCGTACCATATCGACGCACACACACACACACACACACACACACACACACACACACACTTTCTCACACAATATTTCACACTCATTTTCAAAGGCTTTTAATCTGTCCGCAGCTGTGTGTATTGTGAACTGTTCGAATTTCCTGTTGCTTGTTCAATGTCCAGGCTTCCTCGCCATGCAATAGTGTTGAATATACGTTACATTTGACATTCTAATTTTCAATGCGTTGTTAATGTCTCTAGATGTTAATACTGATTTCTTGCTGTTGGGAGCATTTTTGGCCATTCATATTCTCTTTTTCATTTCTATTTCACTTCTGCCATCATCTGTTGTTAATCCGTGTCCAAGATAGCAGAAATTTGTTACTTGTTCTAATATCTCCCCGTTTACTGTGAAGTTCATTGATGACCTTTCCTTTCCATACAAAAGCTTGCCACACCATGTTTAAGGTTAGAGTTAGAAGCTAGCACGATATACCAAGTAGACTACATATTGTATGCAGCTGACTGGAGTTTTCTAGACATTTTTGCCCTGCCTCTCACCTGTTGACTGATTCAGCGCCAAACTAATAAGTAGGGTTGGATCAAACATGGTACAGAATCAAATGAACAAGTATTGATCGTCATCTCATCTTGTTCCTTGCGGTGTCGTGGAGACGTATACACACTGGGATAGTGCCCGTTTATTGTTTCATGTATCGATATTACCGTGGACACTGTTATTCTCTTTGTGCATCGTTTACGTTGTCCGGCCTCGTACTTTGCTTCCATCTGGTATGTACATCATTACTTCTTGATGCAGACTCTTAGTTGGTAACATAGTATTACAGTGTAAATTTCCGTTCAATGAGCATTAAAATTGCGGATGATATCACGAAACTAAACTAATAACACGAGGGCACTAGAATGGAGATATATCGTCCTTCTGTCTAAATGGGCGGTCACACTTAGCGATATATTATCCTTCGTCATTTATTGAATCAGGTAATTAGAATTCAAGATGGCATCAGCATATGTCAATATTTTTCCACTAGCGAATGTCTCGGATATGTGTATGGTCTTTGAAACGCACCGGTGAAACTGCACATCTCTATAGTAGCCGCGGTGTAATACAGAGTTGGATTGAATTGAAACTGCACATCTCTATAGTAGCCGCGGTGTAATACAGAGTTGGATTGAATTGAAACTGCACATCTCTATAGTAGCCGCGGTGTAATACAGAGTTGGTTTGAATTGAAACTGCACATCTGTATAGTAGCCGCGGTGTAATACAGAGTTGGATTGAATTGAAACTGCACATCTCTATAGTAGCCGCGGTGTAATACAGAGTTGGATTGAATTGAAACTGCACATCTCTATAGTAGCCGCGGTGTAATACAGAGTTGGATTGAATTGAAACTGCACATCTCTATAGTAGCCGCGGTGTAATACAGAGTTGGATTGAATTGAAACTGCACATCTCTATAGTAGCCGCGGTGTAATACAGAGTTGGATTGAATTGAAACTGCACATCTCTATAGTAGCCGCGGTGTAATACAGAGTTGGATTGAATTGAAACTGCACATCTCTATAGTAGCCGCGGTGTAATACAGAGTTGGATTGAATTGAGTTAACAACACACATCACAGAACTCGAGACATTCGCATACACGTTGACAAACAGTGAATAGTCCAAATAATAAATGGTATCAGTTGCAAGTTAAGTTTGTATCAGTCTGATTTATCCTCGGACAACAGTGTGTAGGCCAGATCCTCTGGTCACTGTCAGTCGCGTCATTCACTCCGAGTAATAATGGTGTATGTGTTCTTTCACGCCATACACACGATCCCAAAGGGCCGTGACAACATGTAATCTGTCGTCCCTAGGGGGGGGGGGAAGCGGAATCAACAAGCACACTTTTTACTCTTCCCTATCATCAGCTTAAGAGTCTGCGGGACCTTTGTCTACACACCCCCTTTCAGTCTTTTGATCACTCTCTCTCTCTCTCTCTCTCTCTCTCTCTCTCTCTCTCTCTCTCTCTCTCTCTCTCTCTCTCTCTCTCTCTCTCTCTCTCTCTCTCTCTTCTTACCACGAGACAACACCCCTCTTCATATTCCTCCAGAACATACCCACACAACTCTGGCTTCTAACAAATAATAAAATAATTTAATAAAGGAAAGTGTCAGGTGTGTGCAAAGTATGTGTATGGAACGTCTGTAGTATTGTCTATGGTGTATGCGAGAAGAGACCAGTGAGCTCAGGATCATTCATCATTGTGTTCGGCCATACCACATCACAATACCGTAAGTTCTGAAAAGACCTCACCAAATGAATCGTCTCTCCGGACAGTGGTTGACTTCTTGGAGTTGTTCGTATATAGTCAGGGTGACTGGTCACCAATACCGAATAAAGTATACTAAAGTCCATAAGTTCGGAACACCCGATGTATCTAATGTGTCTATAATGATCCTGGAACCTAGGAATCTCGGCACTTCTCTCACACGAACCCTAAAAAAAAAACAACTACTGGTGGCTGTTCGAGTAAATTCCTCCTGTCTGTTTGGGAAAGGTTTCTGCACAGTTGTCCTCACCAGTATACCTTCTCTACATAACAATGTCATAGTCCTAAGAAGTAGTTAATCAATCAATCATGTGCCATGCCGGAAAGCGTGGGCGGTCATAATTCGCCATTTCACTCGATCACCAGAGTCGTGGATCAGCTCAGTGTTCCTGTCTCGTCCATGCCATGTGGCCAAGCCATCCAGGTATTTTCCTCTCGGTCTTCCTCTTGGTCTGTTCCCTTCGATCTTGCAAGCTGTCACTAAGTTCTCCAGTCCATTTCTTCTCATAACATGTCCAAAAAATTTTGACTGTCTACATCTAATTTCTCTAATCAATCTACGATTTTCATTTGTCTCTTGTAGTACTTGGTCATTGGTTTTTCTATCTGTCCATGGTATTCTTTGCATTTTCCTCAGAAACCACATTTTTGCAGCCATCAGATGTTTTTCAGCTTGACTGCACATTGTCCAAGTTTCACATCCATACAAAAGAACAGGCTCTATTTATCCCCTCAACACTCTTTTTCTCGTTTCAATTGACATCATTTTATTGGTCAGAATGTTTTTCATCTTGCTAAAGGCTACTTTCGCAATGGCGATTCTTGTTCTAATCTCTTCAAGGCATCTGCCATCAGATGTTATGACTTGTCCGAGATAATTGAACCGATTCACCTGTTGAAGAATATCCCCATTTACTTGTATATTACATTGTGGTACTTCGTTCTTCCTAGTGACGACCATAACCTGTCTCTTCCTACAATTTAATTCCAACCCCAGCTGCTCACTGTGTACAACAACAGCGTCTACTAATTGTTGCAGATCCTGTGCATTGTCTGCAATCAATACTGTATCATCTGCATATCTAATGTTATTTATGTTTCGTCCTCCAATGCTGATTCCATTTAGGTCTTCTACATTTCTGAAAATATTTTCACTGTATAGGGAAAAAAGATCTGGAGACATTACACATCTTTGCCTAACACCTCTCTTAATAGGTTGATATTGTCCTTCTTCATTATCAATCCTTATGGCAGCTTGTTGTTTCCAATATATGTTGTTTATAAGTCTAATGTCTTTCCCATCAATTTGTAGATCTGCAAGCATATCCACAATGTTGACATGTCTAACTCTATCAAAAGCGTTTGTATAGTCAATAAAGCAAAGATTATATCCTTGTTTACTTCTAAAGCACGTTCAATAACTGTTCGCAGCATACACACAGCATTTACTGTACCCTTTCCTTCTACAAACCCACATTGTTCTTCCCCTATTTCAGGTTGTATTTTCTTCCTCACTCTTTGTATGATAATTCGTAACAAAATCTTTGTTATGTGACTCATTATACTAATTGTTCTATGTTGATCACATTCTAAGGTTCCTGATTTCTTTGGGATTGCAATAAATACAGAATTACATAATTCAGAAGGTATATCTCCAGTATCATATAATGTGTTCAGCAGTCTAGTGACTTGCTCTAGTCCAAATTCTGCTAAAGCTTTAATCATTTCTGTTGTGATGTTATCTGCACCGGGGGCCTTGCCAGCTTTCATATGCTTACGAACATTTTGAACCTCCATCTTTAAAATTGCTGGTCCTTCATTATTAAATCTAATAGCTTACTGTTCCTCTCTGTTATCATTATACAGGACTTTCACATAATATGTCCATACATGTAGAATCTGATCTTTTTCTATTATGATTTTGCCATCTTTAGTTTTTAGACAGCCTGTTGATGTACTTATTCTTTTATTAGTAAGTTCCTGAATTCTTTTGTGCACTAATTTGGTATTTTGACTGTTGTGTTGTTTTTCAATTTCTAAGCACTTTTCCTCAAACCATGATTCTTTTGCCTTCCTACATAATATTCTGACTTGTCTGTGAATTTCTTCATATTTGGCAGGATTATTTTTGTTGAGTCTTATTGTTTCCATTAAGTGTAAAATTTCCTCAGTCATTCATTTCTTACGACCCACCTTCTTTAATTTTGGAATAGTTGTTTCTGCAGCCACATTGATTGAATTCTTTAACATTTCCCATTGATCATCCACATCCTTGAATAGGATCTCTAGATCAGACAATATTTCAAATCTGTTCTGTACTTCTATGTTGAATTTGTTTTGTATTTCCTTGTCATTACTCAATGTACACAAGTCATATTTAGTGTTTCAACTTTATCCTCAATGTTCCTGTGAGTAATCTGTGGTCACTATAACAATCAGCACTGGGAACTGTTTTTGCTACTGTTAGCGCGTTTCTAAATCTTCTGCTAATGAGAATGTAGTCAATCTGGTTTCTAATCTTGCTATCAGGACTCCTCCAGGTCCATAATCTTCTAGGGAGTTGCTTGAACCAGGTGTTTCCTACAATCATTTCCTGTTCTTTTGTCCACTCTACTAGTCTGTATCCTCTTTCATTTCTCTCTCCTAAACCATAGTTTCCTACTGTGTATCTAACACCTTGATTTCCTACTTTTGCATTGAAGTCCCCTATTATGATGTTTATTTCTGAATTTTTACATTTCTTTAAGGCAGACTCTATGTCATTATAAAATTCCTCTACACTATCTTCACTGGACTCTCCTGTTTGGGCATATTCTTGAATAACATTTATGTTAAAAGGTCTGCCACTCAATTTAACTAGTAGAACTCTGTCCGACACGGCCCAATATCCCTGAACAGACGTTGATGTTTTCCGGTCCAAAATTATTGCCACTCCCCTATGTCGATCTTCACCTCCAGAATAAATAATCTTAAAATCTTTATGTATCTTGATGCTTGCTCCTGTCCATCTCGTTTCGCACATACCTAATATATTAATCTTTTCTCTTTGAATTTCTTGTGTTATGTTTTCTAATTTTCCGTCGTTGTTTAACGTCCTAACGTTCCATGTTCCTAATTTTAATGTCTCTGTCCTTGTCTTGCGATGATCGGTCTTTAAGCGAATCATAATAAACTAGACACTTTCAAAGAGGTAGTTTGCCGTTGCTTTCCTCTATGGCAGTGACCATACTGGCCGGATGACCGCAATCATTGTCTCTCGAAAGAGATCCTCTGCTTGCCGTCGCGAAACTTGAGACCATAACCAACAAATATCTGTCGGCTGCCCTCAAAATTTCATCCACCACCTGCCTTCCGTGGCTTCTTTTGAATACTTCCAATAAACGAACACGAAATAACATCACATAATCCAAAGGAAAAACACTATCCACACGAATTCTACCGGAATTTCCATAGGAAATTCACAGAAAAACACTGAACAGCGTCTCCCCTAAGAACAACGAGTCATCGCGTCGCCATTACACCGGAAGTCACCATTAATATAAATCTGCCTTTTCGGAACTCAGCCACTGCCAACTAGCCTTATTTTAGGTTAAACAATCACAGATTAGATATGACTATGATTAGTGGAATGGTGTCCTATTTCTGAGGCCATTTAACAGAACTGCACTCAGTGTGACTGCCATTGTCCACCTCTCCCAGCTGTCCTTAATTTCTCCGGTACAGTAGAATTGTACTCAGTGTGACTGCCATTGCCCACACCTCTGAGTAATACTTCCTTTCTTCTACACGGTGGAACCTATCGAAAAGAGAACACTCGGTGAGAGAAACCCGATTTGAACCTACTATATGCGAGTGATATGTGAGTGTAGGCCGAAGGCCACACTTAGATATTTATATCCTAATTAACATTGAACTAAACTCTGGCAGAAAGCAGAGCAGTTCATCACATTGGCCTGAGACGTGGTAAGAACAGGAAAGGCTAAAGGAAATAGAAGAAACCCCCAGCAGACACCCTACCGGAAGATCCTACCATTGACGTTTCCCCCCATCCCTCCAACCACCCCCAATCTCACTGAATATCATCCCACAACATTAGTGTAAATCTGCCGAGTTCAACGATATATTGCTTGACCTAGTTTAAGCTACGAATCAGCCCGCTGCGGTCGATGCTCCTAGAATAAGTTCACACAACGCACTATCACTATGCTCGATTCCAAGAATCTATATCACGATAATACCTTATGCAACCTTGTCCTGTCCTGAATTGAATCTACAAATTGACATGATAGACATATGTCCGTCTAATTTAATCGACACAGGACACAGTAGATTCTTTTCCACATTGGAACAGGAATAGCTTAACACTCCAGCCCGGTTTAATCCCGTTAGCACTCTGATTGCAACTTTGTTTATTCCGACTGCTGAGAGCTGTGTCCGAATGACGTAACTCACGTGGCCAGAATCCAGGCTCAGAGAAACTCTCCTCCTTTTCATTTCTCAGATCGGGTAAACAGAATACCGACGTGTCTCCTTTGATCCTGGGGAAATCTCAAAGAATCCTGGCTGTGTTTGATCTGATGAAAGCTTTCCCCCCACTAACAACAAAAAGTTGCAGCGGCCTAGACCGACTGTCTCTGGCCTCTCATCATTCGAGTCGACTACCTCCAGTAATTCCGTGACACCACATATATTTTATTGTGCACAAATACCCCAATCAGAGGTGCAGATTCAGCCAACATCATTATCAAGTGCCCTGCCAGCTGGCGTAGGCGTTCATGGCTCTCCATGCCATCACCATGTCTATTTCGTCGTAAAAGTGTGGTATTTCTTCATCACTGCTGCTTGTTGTTGGTGCATATACTTGTATAATATTTATATCTATTGGTTTGCCTTTGATTTTGACCATTACAACTCTGTCTGAAAAGCACTAGTATCCATTAATTGATTTGGCTGTGTTTGCATCTAATATTATTCCCACACCTGTATCACGTGTATCCCCTCCAGAATATATTATTGTGTGTGTCATAATCTCCCCACCAGTTCTACTGCGTCGTCGTCAACGACGCCTGGCAATTACGGCCAGGTCCGCATGTGAGCGACACTAACCACGCTGTGACAGGAATGGTCAGTCGGTGCATGCGTGGGACATGAAGTCCACGCAGGGACACAACCCCGACTAGCGAGAACTCACAGTGGTTAGCGGCCAGACGGCTTGGGACGGTTGTACGGGAAAGACAGATTGAATGGTGCTCGTATGACTTGTGTGTATGAACGCTAATAGATAGAAAGCCTGTGTGAGTATAGGAGACTGTGCGCCTGGTATGTAGGATTGTGAGTTGTATACATTGCATTGAGTAGTATATAGGGGATTAGAAAGAGTACACTTCCCCACAGACCCCGCGGTGGGGCCGAATCGCCCCCTAAGGGGGTCAAATAAGGGTCCGAACCGATGCGCGCCCCCCTAAGGGTCCGACCCCCCTAAGGGCTCGAACAGAGGGTCCGAACCGACCCCCTAAGGGGTCGAACAGAGGATCCGAACCGACCCCAGCAAGAGAGGCTCGGTCTGACTCGATACCCAGACATATTATTTTGGAATTAAAGCTGTATGAGATATAGGGGTACGCACCATGAACACGTGTCGGTGGCTACTGTTGGGGACGGCGCGCCAGTGTGAGAGGCGGTGTAGGGGGGAATTCTGTCGGAAGCATAACGCGCATCTCAAGAAGGGGGGATTCACAGTCGCCTGTACGAGCTGCGGGATCGGGGTGAAAACCACCCTAGCCCTGTGCCGGCCGTGCGGAGCCAACATTAAATACCACAAACTGCGATACCAACAGGAGGGTCCGTTTCTCTGTGAATGGAGGCGCCTGAAAAGAATAAATATTTAAATTCCCGCAAAAGAAATTTTCATTTAGAGAGAAGTGGAGTGTTACCGGTACGAGTCCAGCATTAATCATGGGCACCGTAAATCAGTTGAAAAATCAAGCTCGCCAGTATGGGATGCCATACAGTCACCGCAGCAAGGTCGTCCTTGCTCGGGAGATAGCTCAGGCGAGAGACGCAGTCCGCGCCACCCGACTCGAGCGGGCCGCCACCACCGGGCGGTATCCAGCTCTTCGGGGGTTAGTCCAGGACGCAGCGCAGCACCGCGGGAGGCTGCGCGGTTGGAAGGGAAGACGAGGTCACCGCCGCCCTGCGAGCGCGTAAATACGCCGCCAGGGCCCGAGCGCACCCGTTACAACGCTTCGCTGTGTTGGACGCCAATTCAAAAAGGCGCCACTGGCGCTATCTACACCCGGAGCCACTAGCTCGACTCATCACCCAGCGCGGTCCCCAACTCCTAGAGGAGGTAACCCCCAAGGATAGGGAAGAGCGGGGGAGGCGAACAATCACATGGAAGCTCTTCCGAGGGCTAGACGGTTCGATCGTAGAGAGGCTCCTCCCCCACCTCGAGGCATTGAGGTCAGCCTTCTATCTGCGGTACGCCTACACTTACCGAATCCGAAACATCGAAAACGGAGACGTCATATTGTACCACAAAACCCTACGCGGGTCCCGCGATTTGATGCAAGACACTGCAACAGCCACAGAGTGGTTGGCAGATCGTGATGAGAGCCGCTTTGACACCAGCCAAATCGACCGCCCCAGCACCAAGTGGGTCTTTGTAAGTTGGGTGCAAGTCGAAGTGAAGGCGATCCTCACTCCCCAGGTTCTGTTAGGGGAAGGGCGACTGCCGGACTGGCTGCGGTACAAGCAGGGGCTGTACGCGTTGGACACATACAACGACAACCTCTGTCTGTTCCGATGTCTAGCTGTCCACAACGGCGCGAGGCCACAACGTTGCACCGCCGAAGCCAGGAAGCTGGCGCGAAAGGTGTGTGGCACCGACACCCCAGACAAGCCAGGCCTGGATTCGTTAAAAGTGTTTGATTAGAAGTTAAAATTAGGGATCCGCGTCTACGAGCCAACCGAAGAGGGGGTATTGCGGTTGGTAAGGCGGCCTGCGAACTACGATCGCGTCGGCACCAAGCCGATGACGATCGGGGTTTATGAAAATCACGCCTTCCTGATAACTGACCTGCCAAAGCTAGCGAAGCTCTTTCAGTGCCAGCATTGCAATCAGCGCTTCACCCAGGCCTGTCATCTCCAGCGCCACGCTGACCACTGCAGCAGAGGGGAAACCAAGATTCTCTGTCCAGGGAAGGAGGTGGAGCGGCCGCAGTCGGCATACGAGAAAGTTTTCTACCCCCAAAGCAACGCCAGCCGCAGCTCCATCCTATGGTTAGAGCACATGGCCGAACAATTAGGACGCCACATCCACCACGCATACTGCGGGCACGGGGGAGAGCGGTGGATCGTTGACGGTTTGGTGGATGGTTACGACCCCACCACCCACACGGTGTACCAATATCACGGCTGCTACTGGCATGGGTGTCCCACCCACAGTGACGCCCCCAACGCCGACGCGCTGTATCAGAAAACCCTCCGCCGCGGAGAGAAAATACAGGCCTCTGGCTACAATCTGGTGGTAGTGTGGGAGTATGAGCGACCGCCTCTGTCTCGCGCCCCAATGCCTCATGTGCAGACGGTGGTCTACCCTCATGCGATCTTTTATTACTTCGAGGCCTGGCACGACAAAGCTCAAGCCCAGCGCCCCACCCCCGACCTCACCTATGAGAGCCATCAGATTGCGATATCTGTTTCGGTGGGGGACACCGTAGAGGAGCAGCCGACCCACCTGAGCAACGCAGACCCAAAAGCCTTGATAGCCGAATTCATGGCAGACCTGCGTCGGCGAGCAACCGTGATACGAGCCGAGATGGAAGCGCGTTACCTCCCGGAAGACCTGGATAAGCTGCAGCCACAACTGCAGAAGAAAATGCGTGAGTGGTGTGGGCAAGTCCCTGTGTTGGGCTTCAACTCAGGTCGGTACGACCTAAACCTAATCAAGGAACACTTCGTAGCGGAGCTAGCAGGCACCTGCCGGAAGATCAACGTGGCCGCCCAAGGGACAAAGACAATGTTCCTCGTCACACCCGAGTTCAAGTTCCTTGATATTCTCAACTACCTGGCCCCCGGCACCACGTACGATGCATGGGTGCGCGCCTATGGCTGCACAGCAACCAAGTCGTGGCTGCCGTATGAATGGCTCGACACACCTGAGAAGCTGAACTACCCAGGTCTGCCCGACTACCCCGCGTGGTATTTCAGCCTAAAGGGTGGATACGTGCTCACGCTGGAGGAGTGGAGGAGTTGCAAGCGGCTCTTCAAGGAAAAAGGAATGACCACGTTTGCCGACTGGTTGAGGTACTACAACAACCTCGACGTCGGTCCAGGCACCGAGGCCTTAGGGAAGATGAAGGCCTTCTACGGAGAGCGGGGAATCGACATATTCAAAGATGCGTGCAGCGTCCCTGGGGTGTCCCTACAATACCTCCTCAGGGGCACCAAGGGTGGTGAGCTGTATGCCCCAGGAGAGGAGGCCTATCCACTCCTAAAGGCAGCAGTGACGGGAGGGCCGTCGCTAGTCTTCACCCGGTACCATGAAGCGGGGGTCACCAGAATTCGGTCACATCAATACCCAAAGGGGGAGCTGTGCAGGACCGCAAAAGGGTACGACGCTAACGCGCTCTACCACAGCACCATAGCTATGGACATGCCGTGCGGGAAAGAGCGAGTGCTCCACGCAGAAAACCCCCAAGAGGTAGCCCCCAAGGTTGCGCAGCAGGTGTTAAAAGGCCAGCTGTTTGGATTTGTCAAGTGTAAAATCTCAACCCCCAAAGCCTTGTGGCCAAAGTTCGAAGAAATGGCACCCCTCTTTATTAACCAGGCAGTACCGGAGGCCTTAGTAGCACCGGAGATGTTGGAATACCTGAAACGCACCGGCCGCCAGCGGTCGGGGTGTAAGAAACTGCTGGGCCTCCTTGAGGCCGACGGAATCTTGCTGTACACCCCGCTGTTGAAATGGTATCTAGAACACGGACTCGAGCTGGAGGCGGTCTATACAGTCATCCAGTATGAGCCAAAGAAGCTCTTCACGTGGTTTGTTGAGCAAGTAACCGAAGCGCGCCGCCTCGGGGATGTGGACAAAGCGAAGGCGATGCTGGCCGAGGCTATGAAGCTTCTAGGCAATTCAGCATACGGAAAGCTCATCGAGGCACTCGAGCGCCACACCAACACCAGCTACACCCGAGACGAAAAAACAGTGGATCAGGCACTACGTTCCGCCTGGTTTGACGACCTCACAGAGATAGGCGACGCATACGAGATCAAATCGCGTAAGCCCCGTGTGATCATCAAGCGTCCTTTCCAGGTAGGCATCGCCGTGTATCAACTGGCCAAGCTCCGCATCTTAGAATTCTACCACGATTTCCTTGACCGGTTCGTGGATCGCAGGGACTATGAGGTCATGCAGATGGACACCGACAGCCCTCAACCTCGAGGAGGCGGTAAAGCCTGAGATGAAAGAGGAGTTCAACCGTGTGAAGAGGGAGTGGCTTGCCTGGGACAAATGGAGCGGGCGAACACCCGGCATCTTCAAGACCGAGTTTGAGGGAAGTCGAGGCATCGCTCTCTGCAGCAAATGCTACATCTTCGACGGGGACGTGAACACGAAGTTCTCGTGCAAGGGGGTGGGAAAAAGGCAGAACACCATGACCTGGGGGAGATACAAAGCCACCTTAGAGGGGTCCGTAGATAGAGTGGAGAACCGAGGGATGCGCATGCATAACGGGCAGATGGCCAGCTACCAACAAGGCAAGCTGGGCCTCAGCGCGTATTATGACAAACGGTATGTCTTACCCGAAGGTATCCACACGCAGCCCCTCGAGTACCGCAAGGACGCCGCGGAGTGAGCCCTCACTGTTTAGGGAGGATCCGATCAGGAGGCATTTGGATGTCGGGAGGAACAATCATCAGCTCTTCGCGAACGAAGCCCAGCGCTGGCCCATCCTCCAGGTAGTACAGCGCAGGCCGCCCATCCTGGCATACAGTTCTACGAATCTCGTGTACTGTTAATGACCACGAAGGATCAGTCGCCCGGCGCCGGCCACCTTCAAGCTCATGCTCCCCAGGGGAGCTTGCATACAGATACCGAACTAGCGCATCAGACGAAATCACAGGTTCCTTGAGGCCAATAGTACGGTGAGCTGGAACGGCCGGCGCATGGGATACAGAAGTGTCCTTAATGGCGTCAACCGGCTTCCGACCCGTCAAACGAGTCACCTCACCGTTAAGAGCCGCGACCACCTGAGGAAGAGCCTGAACCCATTCAACCGATCGTTCAGAGGACCCTCGAGCCGCCAGTAGTAACTCTTGGGCGTACTGGGCACCGAACAGTCTCTCCGCCAGAGTGCGATTGAACCTCTCGACGATCGCCTGCTGCCGGTGATTCCCAGCTTCTCCACGCCGTATCTGTGTCTTATGCTTTGCTGCCAGCTGGCTCACAGCACCCATAAACTCACGCCCCGGATCAATCTGCAGAAGCCGTGGCCATTTGAGTGGCCCGCGTTTGTAAATTCGCTCTAGGGCCAAAGCCACCCCTTCACTGCTCTTGTCTGTCAAAGCCTCTGCTTCCTTAAACCGTGAGGCAACATCCACAACTGTCAAGGCATACTTAAATGTCTTACGACCAACCCGGTCATGTGGTAGGTAGAGCAAGTCAGCCTGATGGACGGCATTCGGTCTATCTTCATCAATAGATGGCCGCGGAATGTAACGAGGAGCGGGTAAATAGATCTGAAAAATAGCTTGCTTCTTGAGCCAGTCTCGGGCAACATCCTCAGAAACATTAGCTGCAGCAGCTAACTTCTTAATGGCCGCCAAGCCTTTCCAGTAGCCCTGAGGGCTGTAGTAGATATCCTCCAGATCTTTCATTTTGGTAGCAGCGGTCAATCTCTAAAGCAACTTGTAAGCAACAATACCAGTCGCTGCCAGCCCAAGAACGATAAAAGTGATCTCGCGGTCTTTCTGCGGCTCTGATGGCACATAGAAATCCGACAGGCGAGGTTCAGGCTCGAGGGGCTGGAAGAGGGGCTCGAGATCAGGCTGTATTCCCGCATGGCCTGGTCGACATCCTGGAAAGAGTGAACGGCGTGGCCTTCACGCTGTAGCTCATCGTTGAGCCAGTCCAACCGCGCGGTTCTCTTTCTCATCCACTCAGCCTGGGCCGCCTGTAGCCGCTCGACAGCCTCATCGTGCCGCCTCATTTCTTCATGGGCGTCCGCATGCCCTAGCTTGGAAAAGAGGTAGGTGCCCCCCGTAAACGCGAGGGCATTGACAACAGCGCCCCCTATCATCATTGCGACAGAGGCCATAGCTAGCGGGGTTGATACTGTAAGGGTTTATGCAATATATCAGCGGGGATCAAGCCCTCTTTGATAAGCAAATCTCGGAGTGCTAAGGCGATGGACGTGTCTAAAACCATCATCCCAATGTCATACATATCAGCGTCTAGCTTGGGCAAGGTTGCCCCTTTGAAAATCAGCTTGGTCAGTTTTGCGGTGCCTACCGTAAGCGCGGCCACCACAGCGCCGTGGTAAACGGCGTTAACAATAGCTTTCCCGTCAACGCCTGCCATTATTCCATATAAAATGGATCTCTATTCTTTAATATGTTAGTCTCCGGCCGCTTGGGGGGCGCAGGCGGGGCAGGTGCTTTAGTCCGCCGCATTTTCTGCCTAATTACTCCGACGACAACGACAACGCCAGCCACTCCAATAATCCAGGGAGTCCAGCCACGGTAATCAACTGGCACCATTGGAAACAGAGGTGGTGGGGCCTCCTCATGCTCGGGGGCTAACTTTCGTTTCTTCTCACGAACAGCCTGCTGCAGAGCTAGAGACAGCCTCTCTGCTTCACGACTCTTTCGAGCAGCAGCTCCTCTCTTCCCAGCCGCAACTTTCCTGGGGTCCTTCGTCACTAGTTTCTCCTGTGGAGCAATTTCGGGGGTCTCCTCCTCCATCTTGTTCTTGCTTAGGACAGATATGTCCAAAATGGCAGTGCCTAAAAGTTGCTAGTGCGACAGTTGCAGGTGCTAAGCGCATACCGAACTTATGGTAGAGTTCACATGTAACTGTGTTTAGCGCATGCCCTAGAAACGGGTTGGCCTCCAGGTCTGTCACCAAAGCTTGATTATCAGCAATGGGGAGGAACATACTTGCCACTTGTGCGTACATCTGTAGCATAGCTGTGCCTAGGGTCTTTGTTATTGCAGCTCCAAGCCTCGCCTCATGCCTCGCATATAGCTTCTCAATTTCTTGATCAGTCAGTACTTACCGCCTATGTATTGCCCGGCACGTCCCCCAGCCGCAAGTGCTGCCAGCCTTTCACGATGCAACGCATGTCCGGACTGTGGCGTTGTGGTAGGTGGTGATGCATGTCCGGACTGTGGTGTTGTTGTAGGTTCCGGAGCAGACTCTACCGGCTTTGCCTCTTCACGTAACAGCTGGTCGAGTATGGTGTCACAATCCATCACAGCGTTTGCAAATACCCAACGTCTAACTCTAATATAGGAATGCACAGCCCATCCAAGCACACAACATGTGCATATCAGTTGTAATACAATTAAGGCTGTTACGGAGTAACAAAGCACTGCTTCATACATGTTTAGCTGATGCTTAACATATGCTTAGCTGATGCTTAACATATGCTTAGCTGATGCTTAACATATGTTTAGCTGATGCTTAACATATGCTTAGTATCTATCAAACCTCACCAGCTTTGAGCACTTTATAAGAAAATGGGAACTTGGTCCTCAGTACCAGCTTTGAGAACTTATTGGTTTCGAGTTGCTTTCGCACCCCATCACGTTCCTCCTTAGAGTAGATGATGTAGTTCTCATCCAGGCAGTCTTCAAAGCTATCCTTATCCTTGGAATGGAAGAGCGCCACCCATTGTGTCTGCGCTCTGAGGCCTTTCGCAACGGCGTTGTACTTCTGGGTTTGAACCCACAGACTTTGCTGGGCATGTCGCCCGCTAAAAGCTAGATAAGTCAACACAGTCCGCTTCTGCGCAATAGCGTCCTCTGCGCTGCAGTCATCAATGATGTATACGTTGGTGTCCCCTGAAACATTTTATAGAAGGCCTCTAGCCATTTGAGCAGCCGATCACCGGGGTCAAATATGAAGACCTCGCGATCTGACCACACCCACGGCCGGGCCCGGTATGTTTCATTGTATCGTACCGAAGGGCAAGCAATTACAATATGCTCGAAAACACCCCTGTACGGGCCTTCCAGGAGGTCGAGAATGAATTCTGTTTTAAAACACGATGTGGGGCCTGTGATGATGGCTGTCAAAGACTCGACCGCATCCCCTCCGCCAGGGAGAGCGGTCAATCCTGGAGGGACCAAGAGGAGATACGGTGCCCGAGGCAAGAGCAGGGGAGATGAGGGAATAAGAGAAGGTTAGCCACTCCCTCATGAGGCACGCAGGCGGTGTTCAGAGAGTTAGCACTCTAATCACGATAGTACCACACCTCGTGAAGCCATAGCACAGTTGAGTAGACACTCAACAGGCCACGTTTGCCAGCAGCGTGCGATGTGAGGTAACACGCACGAAGGTGAAGGTCACCCCGCGTGGTGTGTAACCACGGGAGAGATGTTAGTCAGACGGGAGACTGGACTTGAGGCGTTCACATCGTTTAGAATAGCGTTAGGAGTTTTGTGTTCACTAATAGATAGAACTAGCATAGGGTTAGCAGTTTGTGTTAGATAATTCTGTGGCTGTATATTGTGTATTGCATTAGCGACTGTTTACCGCTTGTAAGCGAGCCAACGGCAATAAAATGGACCATGCATTTTGCCTCCCACACGACTTGCAAGTTGTCTTGTATGGGTGTGTGAGAAGTACCCGATGATGCCTGTCAGTTGAGTTGTTGACAGGCCAGGGTAATTGTGGTGTCAGAAAGTGGTGCTTGGACGAAAGCGCCAAGCTAATACCCACAGTAAAAGGTAATTGTGGTTGTCAGAAGTGAAGCTTGAATGTAATATTCAAGCTACTCCACTCGTCCACGAGGCTCTAGACTAGGGTTTAATTTGTGTAGTGACGGTGATTTGTGCAGACGAGAGAAATTTTGCAAGCTAGAAATGTGCCTATCGTGACGTATTAAACTGTTTAATTATGTTTATGAAATATTTATTTAGTCAAAGTATGTATTCATCAAAGCTGTAAGTATTAATATTCTTGTTTTCTCATATTTATTTATATATTTACCTTTTTGTTGAGAAATGAGTACCAAAAATGATTCACGGCGGAGCGATACAAAGCCAGCCGACAATATCGATTTTTCATCGCGCTGTGCTGTGACGTCAGATGATTGACAAACAGTCGTCTGGGCTCATTAGCATACAGCAATCGAGTGTGTAGAGAATTGCTAAATGGCTGCCCGCCTGAATCGGTACGTTATATCATTTATTAGTTATTTATTTCAACTACTAAAGGAATATAATTATTTATTTACACATTATTATGTTATTTTGATTTCTTTACAAGCATTTATTCATTTTTGGGTCTATTTTCTCTTTGCTTATCGTCACGATGGAACTATTTTCGGGCTAAGCATCTGATACTTAGCTGCACAACGTCTACAGAAATTAACTAGGTTAGTAACGAAAGGCAATTACTGTTTAGAACAAAGACAGGACAGTGACATTAAACTTAATTAATACATGTTCTAGTTGTTCGTGAGTCTGTCATTGTCTAAGTCATTGTCCTTAGTTGTCGAGTAAATCATATCGTTTAGTAGGCGTGTTTACTGCTGCCCTACATATCAGAGGGCAAACAACAGCTGTGCACATACACATGTGGGCCAAATACAGTGTGTTACTTACGAAACGTGTCTCCACCCCAGTGTACCAAACAAGGTGACCTGTGTCAAAGGAGCTTCGTTCCCACATTAAGCTGAGTACAACTATATTTTTGGCATGCATTGTGATTAATAGTGCATCTCTTTTTTTCAGCTTGTGATACACTATAATAATTTTTGTGCTCTGATTTTCCAACATTGAAATTTTGTGCAGCATATAAACTGGAAATAAAATTAATATTCCTCAACGAGGAACAAATAGATAATATTGTAGGTAAATAGGTAAATAAACAAATCAGTGTAGGTAAACGCTAGCTAATTACCTAAGAAGATGGCAACATTAGAAGACTGTATAAAAGCTGGTAAGCAATTACAATATACAGGTAAAGAGCTAGAAGAATATGCTGATAAAATATTTAAACAAATGAAGGATGCTGAAAGATACGAACATGCACGAGTTAAGCAACAACAGTTGGAACATGATAAGGAATTCGATTTAAAGCAAAAGCAATTAGATGAAATGGTAAGAGTCAAGGAAAAACAAATACAGGCAGAAGCAGAGACGCGGTTACAGATGAAACGTATAGAGGTAGACTCACGCGCAGAGATCGCTGCCACTAAACTAAAAAGGCAACAAGAGGAAAATAAGTTCAAGAAATACAAAAACATGATCAACCCATATTGTAAAGAAGACTGCATAGCAGCCTGGACAGATAATGTAGAGTATCTATTTAAATATCACCAAGTTCCTTTAGATATGTGGGCTCCTATTTACATGAATAACCTAAGTGGTGAGCCCCTTAAAGTAATAGAATCTATCCCTATTGAGCTTAGATCTAGCTATCAATACATCCATGATAGGATTATGCAGCACTTTTTACTTGATGCCCCTGGGTATCAGGTTCAGTTCTCAAATTTAAAACCTAAACCTAGTGAAACGTTTATAGATTATTTTTCAAAGGTGCAGAGTGTACTAAACAGGTGGCTTAAAGCAGCTAACATAGGAAAAGACTTTGATAGATTAAAAAACCTAATAGCTATGGACAAGTGTATATCTACTATACCTTCTCCTTTTGCTAAGTTTTTGCAGCAGTCGGACATTGAGAACATCGAGCAGTTCGAAAAAAAAGGCTCAGCATATTTTTCTTCCAACAGAGATATTTTTAAAACTTTAAATGACTCTGAGATAGTTTCCTTTGTCAAAGACCAATCAAAAAACTATCAGGGTAACAGAAAACCTTTTCAGAAGTATGATAAGAAAGACAGAAAAGTTTCCAAATGCATGTACTGTCAACTAATGCACGACACTTATGCTATGTGCGACAAATCGCCGAATTATCCGGCGCATCTTGAAAATGTGATCAAGAAGCAGCAAAGCAAACGGTCTGCATACAGGCGTGCAATCAAATGTTTTTTTTGTTCCTCTTATGGCCATTATTCTAATAAGTGCCTTGGCCGCCAACGTTTGAAAGCTAACAACGCTATGTTGATTGACACCTCTTCAGATAGTGGTAGTGAGAATGAGTGTGAGGTTGAAAGTGACTTACCAACTAACCAAGCAGAGGATGTGTGTGCTGCTAACGATATATTAAGCTTTGACAGCTGTGAACGATGTCACCAATTCCATACAGACGGAAGACTAGAATGTGGACATACAGTACCATGCTCATCTGAGAGTGTGAATGCAGCATTAGCCTCCAGAGGCAGTTTGGTGTTCCACAATGCAATGGTCAATGATGTACCATGCCAATGTTTGCTGGATAGCGGCAGCACCCTTATTGGTCTTCGAAAAGAACTAGTGAGTCCGGGTGATTACACAGGTGACACTGTGAAATGCCGAACCTTTTCGGGTAACGTTGAAATTTACCCTTTGGCAAAAGCCCGTATTGATTCTCCTTTTCTTTCCGGTACCTTTACTTGTGCAATACTTAACAACCCGTGTACAGATTTAATTTTGGGGTGCTTACCTCAACTGAAACAATGTACTAGTGAAGAAATAGTTGCATGGGAGAAATTAAATGCAGCTAAGGCAACAACCAGAGTTGACACTTCAAAACATCATGACCCATTACAAAATGAGACACTACTAAGGCTTTTTCCAACCAGCACAGATGACACAAACACACAGAAATTTATACACCAGCAGAAATCTGATCTTAATGTGTCTCCATATTTAAATTTAACGAAACAAAGAGCCAAAATCACCAAACATTCATCAGTGTTCGCTAGACTGAAGAATGGCATTTCAACCAGATGTCATACTACAGGTAACCATGAACAGGGGTTACCTGTACAACACCGTTTAACTGTGCTAAAGAATGCACATGAAACACCGTGTGCTGGTCATCTTGCATACAATAATTACAGGCCAGGTTTTTTCAATAATATAAAATTATTTTGTCATAATGTATTTGCTTGTATTGT
Source organism: Cepaea hortensis (assembly GCA_963921405.1). Classification (NCBI taxonomy): domain Eukaryota; kingdom Metazoa; phylum Mollusca; class Gastropoda; order Stylommatophora; family Helicidae; genus Cepaea; species Cepaea hortensis. Next base: position 32,373,299 of record OY992879.1, on the reverse strand, counting down.
CTGTCAACAAGTAGTACGAAAGTTTAAGGGTGGACATCCTACAGCTGAAGTACAACCCTCTACACTGGCACCCAAGCCATTTGATAGAGGAAGGGTCAGTTCTACCACAAACACACAAACAACGGTGCAAGAACCAGTGATCTTGAACTTGATCAAGACAGATTTAGGCTACTTCCATACCAACGAAATGGCAACGACTATTCAAGGTGGTACATAACCATGGTACATGTTGACTATGAAATATCGATAAACAGACACTTAGAGATATTCCATGTCAACATGCGGAAACTTTACTTTTCAAGACAAGAGACAGAAATAGTGACAGACGAACATATTGCATCCACACCTAATAATAAGACGACAGACATACACAACGCAACTACACTAGTTAGCGAGACTGGCAAATCCGACAATGTACATACATATAGTGAACTTATAGAATACACATGAATATATCAGAAGACTGATGACTGGACAAAACACTGACTGAAGCTCAGACATGTCTTTAATAGGTTGCGACTCTTCGGTCTCACTGTCAAACCGAGAAAAATCGAATTAGGCCTAAAAGAAATTCATCTTGGGTCATGTCATTTTTCAAGATCAACTAAAGACTGACCAGAAAAGTAATACCAAAAGAATGAATCTGACCATGTCTACCAGAAAGAATCAGGTCAGAAGCCTTCTGGAATTAGTGAATTACTCAGAAATTCAATATTCCAATGTTTTATAAGTATTTGTAAAATGAAATGTGAAAGATGCATTATTAATTTCTGCATTGTCAAAATTGAAAATTCTTTTTGTAATATTCCAATCCTCCGCTTGCCTAATCCGAGGCTCGTTTATTATTTTAGGACAGATGCCAGCAGTACTAGGCCAATTTGGTGAGGGCATCTCCCACCCGAGCTGCTACGTGAGCCGTAAGATCACACCTGCTGAGTCCAGAGATTATATATCACAGGTGCAGCACTATGGGTCATCTATGCGGTAGCAAAGCTCCAGCGAGTTCTGACGGAGATGCGCTGCAATGTCCAGACTGACAACTCCCCGAGTGCGGTCATTCATAGCGTTATGCATTAAAATGACCGGATATACAGGTGGTCACTAATTCTACCATCTGAGGGAAAAAAATACCTGAAATCCCACATATTAATGTAGAGTGATAGTTAGTACATGAATACAGTACAATATGCTATGTAAAATAGGTTACATAGACACCCATTGTATGCTTAAGAATGAACTATCATGTGTCCGTAGACATTAACGTGAGAACTGTGCTACAGAACTTAGATACTACCGTGTGAATCAGGACAGCTCATTTCCAACTAAGCTCCAGTCCGGTGTATCATTTGTGTGAAATGTAGAAAACAGTGTCAGAACAGTGCTTAATTTCAGACACATAAAGACTAAGCTACGACACCAGCGAAGCTCTACACGTGCACTACCGATGAACATTATTATGACCGTGAAATGTATTTCAGATACCCAGGCAAATTATGTAGTTATATTGTGCCTATACCAAAATACAAAGGCAACTACTAACCTGAGAGAACTGAATACCATGTATATAAACTTAATGTGATATGTAAGATAATATTTTAACATAATGATAGATTAGAGATAGAATTAGGTAATATAATAATTCTCATTTATTTAAATAGTTTACTTAGTACAGTAATTAACCCAGTTACTTAACTTTAATTTAAACTTAAATTTTAGGTTAGACGTAAGAATAGTTAATTACAAGCGAAATTAAAATTATGATAGAAATAGTACCATTTAAATTATTACATTTCATTTAGCTTTAGTGCAGTTTAATTTATTCCATCCTAAGGAAAACCATACCATCGACCTAACATTACCAATTATTAGTATTGTCATTTTACATCATAATATTCTAAAAACATTAGATAAGGTAACATACATCATTTACACCATTTAGATTAAGAATATCACTCATATAATTCCTTTGTGCAGTTAAAAACATTATTTAGCATAGTATTTAGAAACATACATAAATTATGTTCACATCACCCATTTAATTAAGGTACATAACTCACATCACAACAATCACATTTAAATAGTTAGATTACATCCCTTAGATTAGAGAAAAATAAGAAGTAATATAATAAATTTAGGTAACACATTAAATACTTAGGTATAGAATTAGAATAGTATGTTAGAATGTAGAGTTTTATGTTAGTATAATATAGTGGATGATGAGACCAAGGGGACAAACCATAAACCCTTTCTCGTCCATGTAAATATATTGTAAATACATGACTCGTGCAGCGATTTTCGCACAGTCATTGGGCTCAACTATCTCAAACTGAGCCAAACCTGTATAGTGTCACTCCAAGGTTTTTAAATAATCGGAAGGATTAGTATGGAAGGATAAAAGATGTGTGACAGAATTAAGGGTGAAAGGAGTGTGACAGAAGTGTGGAAGTGAGAGCGAATGTAAAATAGATGGGAGAGAGTGAAATCAGTCAGCGAATTCTTCTGCTGCCTGGCGCAAATTTTAGTATTTCTCTGTGTTAATGTTGGGTTTCGTTAGTAAAAATGTACTAGTGTGAATGTGTTGTCTGTAATATAGTTTAGAACGTAGATTACAGTATTTTGGGTTTCATAACAAGGGAATGTAGTCACGAATTAGTGTTATACACCTGTTTGTGGCCACATTGAACCAAATTATGACACTCAAAAAACTAACATACATACACATAGAATTTATAAATAGAGGATAGAAATTAGATTAGTAGATTTATTACATCCAAACACGCAAACAACCAGAAAAACAAACATATAAATTGCATACACTATTTGTAAATCAAAGGCAGATAACTTTGGGGCCAGGGGACATAATAGACAACGAAGAACTAAATTAACAGTGAAATAAAGTCTTACGCGCGGAAGCGAAGGAGGTAAAGCCTGTCGCACACACTCTTGTAGAATGGTTGTTAAATATTATATGGGGGACATGAAGCAATTCATGTGTTGACCCTAAGAAAGTCAACTTTGTATGGGTAGTAAGTTAATTTACTATGTGAGGGCAGGTCTTATAAGACAACGGTCCGGTTCAGACATACCTCTGATAAATATAATATAGCATGTGAGTAGGGGCTCACGCCAACCAGGCAAGTTTGTGGCGATTGCCAGTAGCCAATTGAGGCTTTACTACATTGTGACAATAGTTATTAATAGTCTATTGGAATGCCCAGAGCCAGGTTATCTAGAGTCTTTGACAAAAATTAGAAACACTAATTTTTTGTTTAGAAACCGCCTTGCGTCACAACCAATAAGTGAAAGTTGATGACGCAACACAAGAGGGGCGGGTGTGTGTCAAAGACTCGACCGCATCCCCTCCGCCAGGGAGAGCGGTCAATCCTGGAGGGACCAAGAGGAGATACGGTGCCCGAGGCAAGAGCAGGGGAGATGAGGGAATAAGAGAAGGTTAGCCACTCCCTCATGAGGCACGCAGGCGGTGTTCAGAGAGTTAGCACTCTAATCACGATAGTACCACACCTCGTGAAGCCATAGCACAGTTGAGTAGACACTCAACAGGCCACGTTTGCCAGCAGCGTGCGATGTGAGGTAACACGCACGAAGGTGAAGGTCACCCCGCGTGGTGTGTAACCACGGGAGAGATGTTAGTCAGACGGGAGACTGGACTTGAGGCGTTCACATCGTTTAGAATAGCGTTAGGAGTTTTGTGTTCACTAATAGATAGAACTAGCATAGGGTTAGCAGTTTGTGTTAGATAATTCTGTGGCTGTATATTGTGTATTGCATTAGCGACTGTTTACCGCTTGTAAGCGAGCCAACGGCAATAAAATGGACCATGCATTTTGCCTCCCACACGACTTGCAAGTTGTCTTGTATGGGTGTGTGAGAAGTACCCGATGATGCCTGTGAGTTGAGTTGTTGACAATGGCCGAGTGTGGCTTAAGTGGGAACTCCATTAATAAACAGCACTAACGAATCTCCCGGTGTCGATGTTCAGCTGTCCGTCCATAACCAAATAAACGTAGCAGTACAGGGGCCCCGCCGGTTCGGCCTCTTTCGTGATCTGGAGAGTGATGCCCTCAGAGCCGTTCTCTACACGCCGGCCGCTGCCGTGAAGATGGTCATCGTCGGAGGTCCGGAAGTCCAGCCACAAGCAGAATTTTGACGTCAAGTACTCGCCTAGACTAACATCGAACAATCCTAGCTCTTTGGCGACTACGCTTGTCTCAGGGTGCCTTTTGAGGCCACCAGCGAAGAATTTCCTCGCTTCGTCCCAGAGCTGGTGTGGTGCTAAGCCGTGCGCAAATAGCTGATTGGCTTGTCCTTCTACGATGACTTCAACTTTGGTGATCTGTGGGTTGTAAAACCACCCTGGTTGGCGTGCAAAATCCTTTTGGTTGGCGGGGTCTTCCCATAATAGGAGAATGCCTTTCAAAGACTTACAGGGTGTGTTCAGATTGATATTCCATATCGAGTCCTCCTTTTTCTGAGGGATCCGTCTATGTCGTATAACACCACCATACGGCTCTCATACATGCTCCGAATTAGCCGGGCCAACGTGGGTTCAGTGACTACTTCGTACTCGAGACAGATGTTTTCTAGGGAGTATGAGGAGTTGCCGGCATCTTTACCAGTTGCGCGAATCACACGGGAAGCGTCGTTAAAGGTCAACTCAATCTCCAGCCGATCACTAAGAGCAGATTGGTAGAAGGGCGCATGCGTTTCAAGCAGCTCAAAGTCTAGTGGTATGTAGTACCTGTTTTTGAAGGCCTTCGCGATGGCCACGTCTCTCGCATTGGCGAGGGGAAGAACAACAGCATCCGCTGCACCAACACGCGCCTTGGTCACATTCATGCCGGTACTTGTATCGATGCCTTGATACACAGCGCTCGCCCGCTCCGATTGGCTCTTCCAAAGATCCAGGTAGACGTTGTAGACATCACTGTCCACAAGAGAGAAGACTTCATTGCCAGAGAGCCTGACGGTCAGCTTTTGAACCAGCGCTCGGCCGAGGTTCTGGACCACGAACCGGTTGACATCAGGGGAACTGAGGTCGACATTGAATGCCAGCCGCACTGACCCAGGCACGATAACATCGTGTGCACCGAGATTGGGAAAACGAACTAGTAACTGCTGCTTCGGACCGATCGTAGAAGGATCGTTGGTCACGATTATCGTTTGCCGCAATCCTTTCACACCGAGCGGCTCCCGGAGACGGCGGTAAGGGTTAAGCTTACGACCATATGCACTTGAAGACATGGCTAGTTGTTTGTTGCTTTGTAGCAATATCTAATATGGATAGAGTTGAGCTGACTGATTTTGGTGGTGAAGAGGGGAGGCCTGAAACGGGCGAGACAGGCTTCATCGACGACGATTTTGATGTCGATAATCCCCGCATTGTTAATACCGAGTGGCCGTCACAGGGGGAGACGTCACAGGGGGAGCGCAACTTATTCATAGAACTAGAAAACAGCGCTATTAACGACTATTTTAAAAGGGTGGAGAAGATGTGGGGTATCAAACCTATAACTGGTATAGATTATACAAAAATTCGTTTGGATCGCCGGAATGCTCTCTATGTTAACCATCAAAGGATTACACAGTATGATAATGGCATGCCGTTAGCTGTGAATAACCTCAGAGTGAGTACCAGAGAGGTATTGGGGTTTGTGGACAAAATACCACCAAAGGTTGTCACCATCCTTGAGGAGACTGCTAGTGATCTGGTGGAGGAAGAAGCTGCTCTAAGTGGTGCAGATATTCAGGCTGTCCGACAAATAGCTCCAAATGTTGGCAACATCTTAGAACGGGCTATGTCGAGTCCAGAAGTGCAGCGGGTTTTAGAAACCTCACACGTAGACCAATACCTGGGAGAGAAAGGCTTACCTCCAGTGAGAGAACTCCGGGGGCCCATGGCGCTTGACAAAGCGGTGACAACGATTAAAGGTAAACTCACAAACTATCTGGTTATTCTCGACCAGCAAGATAAAGAGATCGCCATAAGGCGGCGGAAAATGTTGATAGCACCCAATGAGGAGAGTAGGGACTTTCAAGAGCAAAAGATTGCCGATATTGAAGAAGCTAAGAAGAGGCTTTTAATAGAGGTCGCTGAGTTACACGAAGACTTACGCACCCAATTCAGTCTGATCCGTGAAACCATTCATCGGGTGGTCAATGAAGACACCACACTGGGTGCGAGGCTGCGGACTCTGTTCCGAGAGCAGGGTATCACCATAGCGAGCATTCTCACAGCGATCGGCCTCTTAATTTCCACTATCACCCTAGCCATTACTGGTGGTGGTGGTGGTCCTACCCCACCGCCTGGCCCGCCACCTATCCCACCGCCTGGCCCACCACCTATCCCACCACCTGGCCCTGGGGCTAAGGAATGGATTCGGCAGAAACTGAAAGACCTAGCGAGCCTTCTAGCCAGGCTAGCTGGTAAGGCTGCGGAGGCACTCCCAGGAATCATAGGCGGTATTATCTCCTGGCTTCTTAACTTCTTGAGTAAGGGTGTGGGATGGCTGGCTGGAAATCTCTGGGCATTAGTGGTTGCACTCGGTGGCTTGCTGCTGCTGGCTATCAGAGAGCGGCTAATTGCGGTGAACAAACCATAGGACCACTAGACCGACTGCGACACCCCCAGCAATGAGTGCTATCTTTTCATTTTGATGCTGCAGCCCAGCTGCCTTATCAGCTATGCTAGTGGTCGGCTGCGCTGGCTTAGCAATGCTGGGCAGCTCTACCGTCGGCTGTGCAATGGTGGGCAGCTTAGGGGCATTAATGGTTGTATTCAGGCCACGCTTTAGGCCTGGCTCTGCGATGACGATCATGTTGTTATATCCAGCTATCTGGCCAATGCGGAGCAGCATGTCGCTGGGGGTCATATACAACCCCGTTCCAAAGACATAATTAACTTCTGAGCTCGCGTTTTGTAGCACATCCTGATATCTTTTGATGGCCGCCGCGAGATCGACGGGCGCAGAGATGGCGTCTTCTACTAATACCAGGAATTGCTTCTGGGCATCAAACGCCGTTCCGGTTCCCACATTTCGTGTTCTAGTCTGAGCCTGGGCCCCTAAGATGGCCCACACATAGGTTCGAATGCTGTCATTTATTCGCTCAACACCAGGGCGTGTGAAGCCCTGTGACTTGTTAAGAATGAAAGCCTGCCAGCCAGAATCAGCGTGAATATCGTCTTGCGAGATATAATCTATGTGTAGTATGTCATTTGTGGTTTGTTGTGTGAATGAATGGCGATTTGGGTCATATACACCATCATGTCCATCAGGCAGGGCGCGATAACCAGTGTTCGTCCAGTAAATGTATACACTCCCCAACCCGTTATTCCTCCCGAGCCGTCTCCAGTTATCATTCTGGGGAATTCCAAATTCCGCGCATATACGCTGATAGGCTCTTACATCGTAGGGATTTTCAAAGGCGTTCCAACCCTGGTCTTGTGGTAGAGCCACACGCATCTCTTTGAGGATTCGACGAATCTGGTAGTAGACATGGAATATGAAGACGGCTCGCGTTAGTGGGTCAGGGCTGGACAGATGCTCCTGCGCGGACACCCCACACCCCGCCGTGGCACACCATACTGCGAAGTTGAGTTGGTTTTGCCAGAATTGCATCGGATTGCTGTACCAGGCTTGCACGGTCTGGTCTGACTCCACGTATGGCAACCGGCATTTTTCAAACATGTTGGGGAACTGTGTCGGAAAGGCTCCTTGGAGGTTGACCTGTATGTCCACCTTTGTGAGATCCTTTATTTGTGCAAACGGGTATACCCCACCCGTCGGGTATTTGGCGTCCTTATTGAACTCGTAAGCAGTCATTATTATTAGCTGTGCTAATATGTTTTTCACACTTAGCAACGTCCAACATGGGGAACCCATCCCCCTCAACCCGGTCCTAGACAATCGCGATGGTGACCTAGAGGTGGCTATCGTGGAATTGTTGTTCTACCCCGCGTGGGTTAATATTTCCGCGAAGCTGAAAAACAATTGGTTCAAACTTGATGATGAAGTTGTTACTATCCCCGACGGGTATTGTGATGTCTGTGCTCTTAACAAACAATTCTTTGAGCCACGGAAGCTCTCTCTTTCTCTCAACCCCGCAACTGGCCTTGTAAGTCTCGGTGGTATAAAATCGGGGGTGGTCTTAGGGTTCGGAGGGTTAGGTGGGGTTCTTGGGTTCGGTATAGACTACAGAAGTGAGCGGTTCAATGAGGAGTTTACATTCTATGCAGCGAAGTTTCCTAACCTTATCATATATAAGGAGTTGTACATTCATCTCGAGGGCCTATCATCATATGAAAACCGTCATAATTCGCTTCCCTCCACACTTCTCCGGGCTGTACCCGTTAAAAAAGAGGAATGTAATCAAGGGAGACATGAGATTTTCTCTGTGCCTCATTATAAAAGGCTAGAAACTGGAACGGTAGGTGGTATAAGACTTTCGGTCCGAGATGAAAAGGGTAACGACGTGCCACTGGCATATCTAAGCTGCGTACTTCACATCAGACATGGTTGCTCCGTCGGGTATTTACCATCCTTATGAACTCGTAAATTATCAGGCATGCTAAAATGTACATCACATTAACGAACATTCAGCATGGGGAACCCATCCCCCTCAACCCAGTCATAGACAATCGAGATGGTGACCTTGAGGTAGCTATTGTGGAATTATTGTTCTATCCAGCGTAGGTTAATATTTCCCATGAGCTGGACAATAATAAGTTCTATGTGGGGGGTAAACAGATTGTTATCCCCGATGGGTACTACGACGTATGTACCCTCAACAAGCAATTCTTTGAGCCTCACAAGTTTTCTCTGACACAGAACCCGGCAACTGGTCTTGTAAGCCTCGATGGTATATATGACTTCGCCGATATATTGGGAGTAGGCTTATCCTACACTCTTGGGGGTTCTGAGTGGGAATTGTATGATACCGGGACGGTTGGAAAAGAGTTTCCCAGACTCCTCTTATATAAGGAGTTGTACATTCATCTCGAGGGTCTATCATCATATGAGAACCGTCATAATTCGCTTCCCTCCACACTCCTCAGGGCTGTGCCTGTTAAAAATGTGGAATGTAATCAAGGGAGACACGAGGTTTTCTCTGTGCCTCGTTATAAGAAGTTGGAGACAGGAACTCTAAACGATATTAGACTTTCAGTCTGTGATGAAAAAGGCAAAGCCGTTTCGCTGGCATATCTAAGTTGTGAACTCCACATCAGAAAACACAATGGCTGATTCAGAAGGTCCAGGAAGGCATCGCCCAAGAGCATGCTCTACCCTAACCTTTGCTGATTTGGCCGACACTATTGGGTGGCGGGAGCCGGGTCATAACTACAAGATCTATGGCCTCCAGCTCACTCCCCAGGGGGTATATGCTCGTGCCGCCATAAACCATCCCGATGATGATGACTGGGATCTGCAGCTTGAGCTTCGCACGGGATATACTCACCTCGAGCCCAATGGGATACTTATTAGGTTAACCAACATGGGCAAGGTGTTTGTGAGTTATCAGGCCTGCAGGACAGTCACACGCCCCAACAAGTCTCCTGTTGTGACCTACCAGTCATTTCTGAAAATGCAGTGCGCCAGGGCTCTCTTCTATGCCGTATCGGTGACTGAGGCTAAAGTCCAGGGGACTAAATATTGTCTGAAGGCTGTTACAGAGTGTAAAGCTGACCTTGATATGCTAGGTAAGCCTCCTAAGGAGTCAACCATCTATCTCGAGTTAGCTATTGGGCCTGTGGCACAGACTGAGTTTGCCCCAGTCCTTCCTGGGGTCTCTATTAAATGGAGTGCGTCATCACTCCCCAGGCATGTTGCTCTCGTCATTACTTCCGCGGCCGACGGGACGTGGGCGGCCCGGGCAACAGAGACGGACATTATAGTAGAGCTCGGAGAGGTTGCGGTGGATGAGATCATTTTTAATACCGTTACTGCTTTTGTCCGGCTTTTGTTCACTACAGGGTCGATTAGCACCGTTCGCATTGGACATTTAATATCTCAGTTGAAGAAGTAGGTTTGTCGCGCAAAGAATAATGTCGCTCTATCCTACAATCGATACTAGTGACGGCGGTGCCTATCGTATTCAAGAGCTTACCCGTCTTCGGAAGTCTCTGGAAGATGAAAGGGACAAACGGGCTGCACTGTATAAAAAATATCGGCGTGCCGTTAATGCATTAGACGCTGTGGATAGCGCGATGCTGGCGGCTAGCCTTGGTATGGGGGTGGGGGGTGTTGGGCTTCTTACCACCATTATCGCTGCCCCTATAGTTGTCGGGCTTGAGATAGCTGCCCTAGCTTGTGGAATCATGTCCGCTGCGAGCAAGCTAGCGTCCCGCAAACTAACATCGAAAGCTAAGAAACACGATGAAATTTGCACTCTGGCGACGGCTAAGCTTTCTATTATAGCCGACCTTGTTTCAAAAGCTTTGGATGATGGGAGAATTACAGACGTGGAGTATAAAATAATTACAGCTGAAGAAAATAAATTTCACCAGTTGAAAAAAGATATTCGGAGCAAGGCGCCGGCGGATCTAGACGAAGAGACAAAAAAGTCTCTCATTCTGAAAGGGCGGGACCAGGCACGGGCAGAATTCGTCAAAGCTATAGGATCGAAATAACCTGTATACGCGATCAGGACAGTTTGGAACCACCCCCCTACTCCACTGAATGATCCGCCACTGGATTTCAGTAATGCGCGGAAGGATATACTCCTCAGATAAACAATATAAAATTCTGAGGTATGTATGAACATTTTTTCCATTCATTGCTTTTCCATTTTTTCTCATCCTATTGTCACATGTGAATGAAGAGATCTCCTGTTCTATATGTTGTGTTTTGTTTGTTGATGAAGGCTAATCACCGCAACAACATGTATCAAGTTTATTGCGCATGTGGTGTAATTCTGTTTGGTAAAACTTTATATGGAAATAATCAATATGAAAGAATACTAAGAGCGGCGGATGCCACTAATGCCCACTACACTTAACATCTCAAGTGTTATTCTAACAAAACGCTCATTACACACCCACCATGAAATATGTTTTCAGCTGACTCAATCAAGTGTCGTCTCTGGCGCTTGCATGTGGGATTTTTCACGAGAACAAAAATCACCGGGCGGTACGCGTGGGATTTTTTTTGTGTGGCGAGAACAAAAATCACGGCGCAGCACGCGTTCATAAAACTCGTCACGCAAAGACAAATTGATCACGCTTCTATGTTTTGATCACGGTACTTCTAGCGTGATCATTTTAGCCGGAAGTGGCGTTGTCTGGCGCGCATATTTGATTATCGGGGCGTGTGTGTATGCGTGCGTATGTGTGTATATGCGTGCGTATGTGTGCGTGTGTGGATGTATGTGCCCCATTATACACCTATTTATCGTTGGTATAGTGGGCGGCCCCTGTGGTTCATATTAAGGACTTAGCTTCATCCCTTTATAGAGTACCAGCTTGATGCCGGTCGTCTTTTCAAACTTCAGAAACATCTTATGAAGCGCGTCTAACGTGCAACGCTCACACATCTCATATGGATTCCTAACACCCCGCTCACAGAATATACACTCTTCTATCACCTCGCCCCGCTTTGCCTTTTCATCGTGCCAAGAACAATAAAGGTCGATGGCTGGGCGGCCGCAGTGAAGTTCTGTGTCGAGCTTCGGCCACTCACATCCATAGATCTCCATCTGTATGTGCCCAATAAGTCAACCTCTAATTCGACGAGCTGCCCGGCGCCCCCTAATATTTCTGGGAAGGGGTCTTGGCTGTTGCAATTTGTGTTGGTGGTGCTCGGTGAGAGAGCGTGCCCGCTCGCCGAGTGCTCCCGTGCGTATTCGCGTAGCGGTGCCCATCGTGATATGGCTGGTTGGTAAGGCTCTAATTGTGTAACGCAGTATAGTCACCCTCTATAACAAAATATGGTTGCCCGCTGTTGCCCTGCCGAAAATTACGCTATAGTCAGACGACCTCTTGCTGGGGTCGGTTCGGACCCTCTGTTTGAGCCCTTAGGGGGGTCGGACCCTTAGGGGGGCGCGCATCGGTTCGGACCCTTATTTGACCCCCTTAGGGGGCGATTCGGCCCCACCGCGGGGTCTGTGGGGAAGTGTACTCTTTCTAATCCCCTATATACTACTCATTGATATATCTATTGATTGTATTATGGCATCGTTATTGTAAATGTGCGATGCATGTAATGGTTGTGATGAGTGAGAAGTGTGAATAAAGTGTTTGAATTGTAATTACAGTGTGTCACGTATAGTCATTCTGTGACAGTGTTTGTATCACATCTGTTAGTGATTACGAGCCTGTGTTATTGCTGAATGCAAGATTCTGATAGTGTGATTGTCAGCTATAATTTTGCCCGATCTCTTCCATCTCATCTCACTTGCACCTAGTATATTTATTGTCATGCTATCCATCTCTCTTAGAACATTGTTCAACTTTAATAGTTCATTTAATGTCCTAGCATTCCATGTTCCTACTCTAAATTTGTTTATTTTATTTATGCTTTTGCCATCAGTAGCTGGATGACGGTCTGGTGTCACCTGTGGCTCATGACTGTCCCTACCGGACGAGGATGTCCTAAGACAGCCATTAAAGTCTTTCACCATTTCTGAAATGTGTTTTTGCCGTGAAGTCTTGGGAAGATTCAGCCAATTTGTTCATTTTCCAACACACCAACATATCCTGGAGGGAAGATCCAACGGATGTTCACTGTTTAGGTTTTAATTTTTACATTGAATCATTGCACTCTTCAGTATAGAGTGGCTTAGAGCTCCAAGTACCTATGCGAAGAACAAAGTTTGCGTTGTTATCATCGTATACTGCGTATACTTTGCAGGACGTTGCCATCAACCCCACGTTAGGAGGTCAGCATGTCCGAATGGTCATGAGCGTTCGTTCTTAAACATCATGTGCTCTGATGCCGAGGAAGAGGGTTCAACCCCTACACCGCTCAGGTGTACTAAAATCTTTACTTCTCGTCCTTGACTTGGGGAAGTAACTTACAGGTACCTCTGAAGTCGAAGTGGGTATGTCTGATGGCTAGGGACATTGCTAATAGAGAAAGCTAACCCACACGCGAAAATCAGTTTAGTACACTAGAAGTGTGTGGATTACACTTGAGTTTAAAGCGAGCAAACTCCCCCCAAAAAAAACTCCCTGTGTTGATTTTCTAGACAATTTTACGTTTATTACCTAGCTATTGCTTTCTGAACGAAACGAAAAAGTTTAAGTCTACATTAATGGCTGTATACGCGCGGACAAGTCTATCGCATTATAGCGCAAGGAAGTGTAAAATTGAGCGCTCTAGTCCTTTCGTTCACGCCGATATTTCGGGACCATGGTGACGATAGTTGGACAGACCTTCATATCCATCAAAAGAAAATATGTATACCTATTGTTCACACTATCTACTTAAGAGATCTAAAAGATCGAAGGGATTCGAAAACCTCTACCACGTCTTCCAAAAACGAAATTCAAATCCATGTCGATAGTGATTAAACACAGCTGGTTAGCTTTAGCAACGAAGTTGACTATTTGTAGACAATTTACTTATGTATGTTGTCATTCGCGTCAAGTAAATGTGTAGAGTGCTAACGTAATTCAACATTCGGTGAAACATTATATTCGGCTGAACATCTTGTAATGCTGAAAATGAAATGCTCAAACAGTAATGTCTTTTCTTGTTTATTCAGTGCCCGCTATTTTTTCGTATCTTGTAGATCCTCTTAGTGATGGCCGTTACACGTGAACAAAGATTATTAAGATGACATAGTCAGTTAATATATTAGTATCTATGTAATAACACATAAAAAAGCTTGTCACAACAGGTTTAAGGTAGGGGTTAGAACCTAGCACCATATACCAAGTATATTACATGGTTTATGAAATGGGTCTGTGATAATTTACTTATGTCACAACAGTACATATGTTCTTGGAGCAGCTTTTCCAGGGTTGACGGGCAGGAGTCGAACCCTCGGTCCACCTCTCCCATGATATTATCAGCGTAGATCACTATCAACTACGCTAACACTCACGCCACATTTGTACTGAAGCAATTTCCTGCTATGGGGCTAAGGTATGACGTCACATTATGTAGTTTTAGTGCGCTGAGGTTTATGCTTCCATTATTTCTCTCTCGTAGTGAATGTCCAGTGCAAACATCAAAGCTTCGACAGGCCACACGCATGCCACTATCATCGCCAGGTCCTAATGATGCATAGGCTCGTTCAGTTTATTTATCTATTTGTCAGCCATTTCTTGTATGACAATTCGTAGCATCTAAGGCATCTCGAATATAAAGTATTAGACATCTTAATATCAAGTACACAATACTTACTTGGTTGTTTATGTTTATTTCTTTTGTTTCAGAGAGACTCTTAATTCTGAGCTCATCATTCGTCTCCGTCATACTACTCCAGATTATACTCTTTTTAGCAGATATGCGATTTCAGTGGATGTTTTCAGAAATGCGCACATTATCTCTTAAACAATTAAGACACCACATCAACTATACGCTGATGACGAACTTCAAAGAACCACTAAACTCTGGCCTGGATAAATCTCATCGAGTATCCACATGTGTTTTTCCTGACGTGAATATATATGAACCCAACGTCGTGAAAATTTCTGGAATGAACAGGCAAACAATCCACTGTGAGGGCAGATACTTGCCTGATCTAACGTACGTAGATGGTACGAAAATTATAGTAAACACAAGCAAGGTCGATGCTCATGTAGGCACAGGCAGATTTCAACATTGCAAATATCGTCATATCTGGAGACATGACGCAGATGATAATAATTACACATACAGTGATTGGTCGGAGCCTTTCACAGACAAGATCATACTTCCTAAACACTCGGAGTTTGTAAGAGTTCAATGTTGGGACAATACGACTGATCTTATATCTAATACATACTTCTTCTTAGTTCCAAGGAAGGAAGAATTTGATGATTTGGACAACGTGAATTTCAAAAAGCGGGAAGTCGAATCAGCCCCGAAAGAGACCTTAACTATAATCATGATCGTAATGGATTCATTACAAAGACATCAGTTTATCAGAGGCTGTAACAAGACCTACTCGTATTTAATGAATACACTGAAATCATTCGACCTCACCATGCATTCACAGTTGGGGAAAAACACCTTTCCGAATATGCTACCGTTGTTTACAGATCATCTTGAAAAGGAAACTGTGAAATGGTGGAAGCATACCATGCCTATGGATCCGTTTGATATGCTTTGGTCGACTTTTGAAAAAGCTGGATATTGCACAATGTTCACAGAGAGTTTGTCACAATTGGGTGTTTTTAACTGGCTTAAAAAGGGCTTCATTCGTCCATTTGCTAGATTCTACGCCCGACCTATCGATTTAGCAATGGAAGATGACATGTATAGTAGAGTTAAAGACTGGAAAATGTACTATTGCGTGGGAAACCAGCTAGAGTTGAACATTCGTCTGGATTATATAGGTCGTATTCTGGATACATTTCCAGATAAGCCAGTGTTTTCCGTGGCATTTATGAGCACAGAGACACATGATGACCAGGCAAATGCTAAATTTTTCGATGAGCACATTTTAAACTTCTATAAGTCACTGAGCGATAAAGGTCACCTGAATAGAACACTGCTGATATCATTGTCTGACCATGGCACCAGGTGGGGGCCGATAAGAGATTCTGTCAATGGACACTTTGATAGCGTGACGCCATATACCATCCTGACATTTCCAGAATGGTTTCTGAAGAAATACCCCGACGTGGCCGAGAACTTACGTATAAACACCAAACGCCTGACATCACATTTCGACACACACGCAACCCTTCTAGACTTGCTGTACTTCAAGAGCGATACACCACCTCCACTTGCTCCAATCAGGCATGGCATGAGTCTTTTTAAGGAGATACCTTGGAATAGAACTTGTGTGGATGCTTCCATACCTGCAGAATTCTGCCTGTGTGGCTACAAGGAAGCTGATGAGATCGACGTTAGTTCTGAATTGTCAGGAAACCTATCGCAGTTTTTTCTGACGTCAATGAACAGAAGAATAGAGTCTGTATGCGTTCCGTATAGTTTGAAACGAACCATGCGTGTTACTAAGATAATCTTTGAAGGCGAAAATCCTAAAGAAAAGCACGGAGATGCTTTCTACAAGGTAAAATTACAGACTAGCCCAGGAGATGGCATATTTGAGTCATACATTTATGTGGAACAAAACTCAACAGTTTTGACACTGGGAGACAATATCTTCAGACTCAACTATTACAAAGGTCAGTCGGACTGTGTAGACTACGCCCGTTCAAGACCAATGTGTTATTGTAAAAATTTATTGAAACGCTCTTAAGAATACAATGTTGTTATCAGTTATGCCAAGCCACACACAAAATTAGCTATCAAATTCGGTCAAGTTATGCAGCTGAGCAAATAACAAAGATCAACTCACGCTCACAACAAAGCGCTATTTCTCAAACGACTGCAGTACATCTGGGACAATAATGGCATTCGGTTTAAGCATTGACCTGTAAACTGCAACTTAGAGTAACTTTAGCGTGAGTAGTTATAAATAGCCGAAACGATTATTATTTGTGGCGGTTTATGTGGTGGTTTATGTAGCGGGCGCCGCCATAAATCCTTATATATTTGTTATCCCGCCCACGGCTTGATCTTGTAAAAACGGACCACAATTGACCTACTTATTTCCCTTGTTCTGGTACTTCCGTGCGAACCGGCGCCAACCGGACCGACGTGGTATGCAGTGATCGGTGATCGAAGTGTGAGTGTATATGTGTGTGAGTACACGGGTAGGCTGATGTGATGGCTCGGGATGCAGGTGAATAGCCTTTGCCCCCCACCAAGGGGCCCATCAAACCAACACCTACTGAGAGGATATGAAGAATAGGGTCTGCGAGGTCCCTGGCCAGACCAAGTGCAGTAAAGGCAAAACAGCACTTTTATCTTAGCCTAAAAGACCTTAGGAATAATATGTCCATAGTAAATCGGCCATATTCAACTTTAGGAAATAGGCTGAGGTGAGAATTTGGTTATTAAATACTAGCGCGGTTATACACTACCATAATTAATAAACACTTAATAACATACAAAATAGATTATCTCTAGAGAATCTATCATAGAATACTTGTTTCATTAGTATACAATCAATTGAAACAACATAATTTGTGAAAATAAAATTTGGAATATAGCGGTTTTAAATTGTGCTGAATCACGTGAAAACATCGCAAAAGAAGTAAACAAATATTCTAAGGCACATTGCTTTGGCGCTGATTATATAAACACTGTTTAAAGATGGGTAAATGTGAACACATAACTACAATTTATGTCAGAAATGGGATATATCGACTGGCAAACCCTGTGGGTATGCGTGAACTTTGACAAATATGTTTTAGTTTGCAGTATTCTCGCAAAAGCGTTAAAAAAATTTCAGCCGATAGTGATAAAAGAGACGTATTATACAGACATCAATGTTATCACAACACCCAGGTATCTTGTAAAAGTAAAAAGAGGTCTGACGTGCCTTTACTTACATGTGCGTGATTCCATTCCAAGTCTTTGACAAAAATATCAGTGAATATTTGTAGTATGAAAGGGGGCTATCGAGTCGTATTTACGGTTCACCTCTATACCCGAAATACTTCCTTTTATCGCTAATGTGTCGACACAAAAAAGCATTAAGAAGCTGAATTTTCAAATCTCATGCGGTAGGATACATAAGTACTTCCGGTTTTGTGTAAGTAAAAACTAAAACTATATTTATTAAAAGTAATACATAAAAATAGTATTTTTGATGTGTAAAGTGGTAAGTAAAGATGGCGGAATGGGTAAGAGATCTACCACTAAGATTTCAATGAACATTTACGGATCCAATAGTTAGAAGATCTTTGATGTTTCCGTTATATAGCTATTGTCAAGTAACCCATTATATATTATAATAGCGGTTATTACTGTCAGTAGTGGATGGGACTTAAACACTATCATCAGACCTATGGCGAAGTGGTAGAAACACAAGACTCTTCCTTGCGTTGCGTGATGGTGTACAACCAGTCACATGGGCACGTATCTAAGGAATACATCCGGGCATGTGGTTAATAACTACAGTCGGACCACACCGGGGATACACCGGATCACATGCATAATGATGCAGCCGAGACACGAGGGTAATGGCTACGGGCGGTCAGGGATGGCGGCGCATACGATTGCATATGTAAAGGTTACAATCAGGGGACGAGCTCACTGGCTGAAACCGGTCAAAGATGGCGCTGCACAAGTGGTCACATGTGGTTAAATGGCTACAAACAGACAAGGTAGGCAATAGTTACATCCAGTCAAAGATGTTGGTTATTCCTGGCACATGCATAAGGACACAAACAGACCACGTGGGTAATATTTACAGCCGGCTAAAGATGGTGTCGCAGCCTATCACATATTTAATTATACATCCGAGACACGAGGATAATGAAAACCACCGGACCACGTGGGGATCTTCTTTCGATCGCAGGCATACGGATACAGCCGGAACACGGGGGTAATGGTTACGGCCGCTCTTCTTCTTCTTCTTCTTCTTCTTCTTCTTCTTCTTCTTCTTCTTCTTCTTCTTCTTCTTCTTCTTCTTCTTCTTCTTCTTCTTCTTCTTCTTCTTCTTCTTCTTCTTCTTCTTCTTCTTCTTCTTCTTCTTCTTCTTCTTCTTCTTCTTCTTCTTCTTCTTCTTCTTCTTCTTCTTCTTCTTCTTCTTCTTCTTCTTCTTCTTCTTCTTCTTCTTCTTCTTCTTCTTCTTCTTCTGCTTCTGTTTTTTTTCTTTATGATAGTCTTCTTCTTCGAAAATCTCGAATTGGTGTCCCAATTGTTCCCTGTATAAGAATATACCTCTGGGTTCACCTTCCTGACTTTCGTTAATACCTATCATGCACTTTATGATGAAGAAATATGCGTTGTCCGTTTTAAGTCTAGTGAACATGAATAGTGCCATAGGACATTATTCCTTCTCTTCTCTCACTGCATTTAGGCTAACATGGATGGTGGGTATACGCTCTTACATTGAATATAATGTGGGGGTGATTGCCATTATTGGCCCCTGGTTTTCATAAGACTCTTCTAGTGTGTCCAAAGTACCGTACTAAATAAGTATGTCTTTGCCATTAAAAAAAAAAAAAACATGTCTCGCCTCTCTGTTGCCAGAGGCAAACTCAATCCTCACATGCATGCGAAAAAAATGGCAACTTTGTCAAACCAAGCAATTAACCCATTAAGGTAATCAAGCGTAGGTACAAACAAATCTGGGGACCCATAAGACATGAGAATATTTCCCATTCCAAATACCTTTATACCTTTATACCAATAGGAATCAGCACAATCATCCCCAAAATAACCAGGAATAAACAAATAGGTGTTTCAAACAGCCAATCAGAGACAGCACATTGTAAGGTGCACATCCATATGACATCCCCTCTTGAGGATGTCGAATATGAGTTCGAATATCATATGTTCAAATAACTGCCAGCAAATTTCATATCTCAGAAGCCAACCACTACCCGTGAAGTTCACTATGGATTCAAATTCTCGGACACCGTCTCCACTTGTGAGTTGTAAAGTCCTTTAACTAACAACTATATGATCCCGAAATTGACGAGGCACCAATTGTGGGGTTTTAAAATGCGAATGGTGACTCGTTTGACGGGGTATCCCAGATGGCTTATCAGTTTTAAACATCCTTCCTTGGGAAGCCAATGAATGGCTCCGAAACCCACAATGTAAAGAACATAACCTAATGTGTTCAAGTCCTACACGATGTTTCTAAAGAAAGGGCCTCCATTGGAAGGCGAAAGTATCAGAGAAATCTTCCATAGACACCTAGAGGAAGTAAACGCACTCCATATAGAATTATAATGTGTCTATGAGTATGAATCCCCCCCCCCCTCACCACGATCAAATCCTAATGTAACATAGTATTACAAAATAATTATGAACACCACTTTTGAACAAAATTTCTTCAAGTTATAAACACATACTCCAGGTTTCAACCTAACAATGTATTGAGAACAAGTGGTGGGTTATGGGGAAATTCTCTTCTGGTCTGTGGATATTAAATACCCTTTCAGATATTACAAACACATGAATGACAAAATCAGTTTATATCATCAGATGGTTCTCCCAAAATTACCAACCGACAAATAAATAAATTATTAAATCAATAATTCTTCGAATCCATCTGCATACTGATGATAACATTCTCTCATCTATAATTACACCAAGAGAGTCTTATCCAAATGATATATTCTCTCAACCTGCACTGGAGAACGTCTTCTTCTGCAACATATCTCATTCCATCAACGATTTCGTTTATGGAAAGTTAACAGCACTATCAAAAATCTTGGCTCAACCCTGTTATTTGCTTTCATATTGAGATCCCGAGAACATAACCACGACCTGAGATATAAGTAGGCTGTATGACTCAGTGAAGCTGAGGCCGGGGAACAGTCAAAAATATAGGAGGTCCTCTTCAGACGAAGCAGAAGGTAATTCCCTACATCATCGAATACAATGAAAAAGATGACAACCGTCCAGCAGCTCTGATTAATAATATCAGAAGCTCAACTATTGTTAACCAGTCATTTCAGCACGACCAGTCTCGTGTCGATAAGCCCACCCCACTTCAGCACGACCAGCCTCGTGTCGATAAGCCCACCCCATTTCAGCACGACCAGTCTCGTGTCGATAAGCCCACACCATTTCAGCACGACCAGCCTCATGTCGATAAGCCCACCCCACTTCAGCACGACCAGTCTCGTGTCGATAAGCCCACCCCACTTCAGCACGACCAGTCTCGTGTCGATAAGCCCACCCCACTTCAGCACGACCAGTCTCGTGTCGATAAGCCCACCCCACTTCAGCACGACCAGCCTCGTGTCGATAAGCCCACCCCACATTCGGTGATATCAGTGCAGCTTTCTCTACATACTTAGCTGTAAATTATGAACAGGGCTGGCACCACTTTCTGAGTATACTGCTGGACATACATCCTTCAGTCAACAAAAAAATTGTCAACTGTCATTTACTGCCAATATAGTACTTTGCGGTGTATGGCAGAGGGGTCTTTGAGCCTGAGGAATTAATGCCGCCTGGCTTGTGCAGTCGCCGCGAAATGTGCAGGTTAGGATTTTCTTTTTGCCCCGACAGAAAAAGCCCACACCTTACCGAGGGATCGAACCCGGGTCTCCCGAACGATAGTCCTGCGTTCTAGCCACTCGGCCAGCCGCTCCTCACATTCTTCAGTAAGGCAGACAAATCTCTAGGTAGTGCAAATACATCCTTCAGTAATGCAGACGCATCCTTCAGAAACACTGAAAATAATTTCCCTCTCCATCCATTTAATATTCAATGAACAAGATGTTGTAATTAACCCCCTGGTTCGTTAACAAACATCTGTTCATCCTCTGGGACTTTGCTGATAAAATACTAACAGTTGAGCACTTAGGGGATACCTATCCTGCTATACCAAGTCTAAGGGTGTAGAGGTAGGACAATCAATCTGCATAAAAGGCAACTGCTCTTGACGCCCATACCTGGTGAGTTTCCTAACTAATATACCATGATTTTTATTGTCCCTGGTGTTCAGGGTAAGTTCTGATCATCACAACCTCTTACATCACATATTGAGACAAATTCATCATTATATATATATATATATATATATATATATATATATATATATATATATATATATATATATATATAATGATGAATTTGTCTCAATATGTGAATATATATATATATAACCTTTTCCCTAGCAGTTAAAGGAACAAATCTGAATCCACATTTAAAGTGTAAGACACACACAAATGAGAAAAAAATTATAATCATTCCATGAATTAACTGAATCCTTACTGAGAAATAAATCTCATGGGAACAATATGCTCTTCCCTCAAATCCACATCATATATACATGAAAAAGATCGTATGTTAATTACACAATCTAAACACAGGAGTTATAAAGCACAGACTCTCAAGAACCTTCCACATTTGTAGGAAGATTGTGCAATAATGTACGTACATAGGGAACGATCCTACATCATATAGGGATTCGTAAATATGCATTGAGAGTGAGACAACGTTCACATGCATACCGCAAAACTACTCATAGCAAGCAAAACGCTAAACATGGCAAAATTTCTAACGGAATAGGCATGCCATTTTCTGCAGAAAGTGAGCAAGTCAGGCTCTGATCTCACAATTTAACAATCCACATATAAAGCTAATAATACATGTCTCCTATAAGCATCTAGATTCATATCATAGCATTTACAATGAATTAACAAGCTTACCGGTGGTACAGAGAGCGAAATTTGGCACTAGGATAAACATCCCTCAGTTAGGAAAAGGGACTTGTTCATCCAACAACTTTCTCACACGTGACAACTTCTTTCCGGCGGGTTTACAGCTGACCAGGCCGGGACTTCGCCATCCAATCGTTATGCTAATTTCAACTTTACCAAGATGCTCCTTATAAGGAGCATCTGCCTAGACCCGTTTTACTCCATTTCCAGGAAAAGTGGTGATGGCTGATGACAAATATCACAGAAGCACTGTGTCACAAGCTATCACAATTGATGACGAAATGAATGCAAGAATCTTCAAGGCCAGCGCAGCCTTTGGCAGACTGTACAAGAATGTATCGGACATAAATGGAATAAGCCTGCAAAGAATGCTGGAAGTCCACAAATCAGTTGTATTATCCACACTGCTAAATGCTTGTGAAACCTGGATTGTTTATCAGCAATACGCTAGGAAATTAAAGCACTTCCACACAGTCTGCCTTAGGTCGCCATTGAAGATTATCTGGCAAGACAAGATCCCAGACACTGAAATTCTAGAAAGAGCATCCATGCCCAGTATCCACACTCTACTAATGAAGAATCAGATTCGCTGGGTGGTTACTTAACTCGCATGCCAGATCACAGCTCCCTAAACAAATTTTTGTACGGCGGGTTGCGTTGTGGTTAACGCTCCCAAGATGGCCAGAGAAAGCGCTTTAAAGACACTCTGAAAGTCTCACTAAAAGCTTTTGGTATTCATCTTGACACCAGGGAGACTACTGCCAAAGAAAGACATTCGTGGCGTACATCATTACGCAAGGGTGCAGTCACTTGTGAAACAACCCGGACTGCAAGAGCTGTGAAGAAAAGGGTGGACAGAAACACCACTGCAAGAGATCTTCCTCCTGGAACGTCAAGCATTCTTTGTCAGCATTGTCAAAGAACATTTCTAGCTAAAATAGGCCTTATCAGCCACCTTAGAAGTCACGGTTCCATACTTTCAACTCCACTGGATGAAATGAATGAACATCATCATTCTTGATGGACAAATAACATACTCTCTATCAATGCTTATCTTCCTTTTATTATGTATGCTTTCCATCAATCTTTATTATCCTTTGATTATGTATAATCTCCGTCAATGGTTGATGATGGATGCTCTCATCAATGTATATCTTTTCTTGATGATGTATGCTCTCCATCAATCTTTGTCTTTCGTTGATTATGTATGCTCTTCGGCAATGTAATTCTCTTGTTGATGGTGTATGGTCTCCAACAATGTATATCTATTGTTGATGATATATACTTTCAAGAATTATTTGATTTGTTGAATATGTATATTATTCAACAATTTATATCTGTTTTAATGCAGTATGCTCTTCAAGAATGTTAATCTTTCGTTGATGATACATTCATTCATTCAGTAGCATGCCCCTTGCAGAACCTCGCTCCCATAATGACCGTCTGGAAAACTTCTCTGTCATAAACAAAATGTCCCACGTCCGACACCCACATCTGGAGATCATCCGCTTTATAGTGCTCCCATCTTCTCTTTGGCAATTCTTTTCATCTTTGTCCGTGCATATATCCCTCCATTATTGTTCTCTGCAAACTTTGATGATGTTTCAACTGACCAAAATATTTCAGTTTTCTTTGTTTTGTTGTCTTTAATAGCCAAACGTCTTCAATATTCAAATCTTGTCGTATGGATGCATTTGTTCTTTTGCATATCCAAGATATTCTTAGAACCCGTCTGTAACATATTTAAAGGCATTTATGTGCTGTTCAGCTTGTTTGCAAAGTGGCCAGGTCTCACGGGCTGATGATGCGTGCTTACTATTAATAAATATATGTTGCTGGTCATGTATGCATTCGAAGATTTTTCACTTTCGTTGATGATGTATGCTCTCAACAAATGAATATATTTTGTAGATAATTATCCTTTGGTGAGTATTTATGCTCTATACAATGCATACCTTTTGTTGATGATGCATGCTCTCCATCAATATATACATTTTGTTGATGATGTATGCTCTCCATCAATGTGTATATTTTGTTGATGAAGTATGCTTTACATTAATGTATATATTTTGGTGATGCTAATTGCTGTCCATAGATACTTATCCTTCGTTGAGTATTTATGCTCTATATCAATGAAAATCTTTTGTTGATAATGTATGCTCTCCATCAATGTATGTAGTTTGTTCATGATGTTTGCTCTTCATCAATGTAGATATTTTGCTGATGATGTATGCTCTCTATCAATGTATATCTTTGTTGATGATGTATTCTCTTCAAGGATTATATCTTTTGTTGGGGGATGAATGGTCTCGAGGTATGGTGTCCACCTCGAGTGCTGGAGATCCCGGGTTCAGAACCAGGTGAGGACAGGGACTTATTTAAAAAATCCACCTGGATTTCCAGTAATAAAATTTCCCCTGGTCTCTGGGTAGTGAGATCGGACGCCCGTGTGTATTGTTGCGTACGTAAAATATCCCTTGGCAGTTGGAAATCGAAAAAGAGTAGCCTAACGGCGCTGCTCGGGCAAAGTTTCGAGCTAAAAATCTACCCAAAGTTTTTCAGGATCCTCGCCGATGCAACGGAGTTCGTGCATTGAGCTGAATTTCTCCAGACTCAGGTTTGAGTTAGGAGGAAAACGGGGCACTTATGGGTTAAACCGTGAAAAAGAGTAGCCTAACGGCGCTGCTCGGGCAAAGTTTCGAGCTAAAAATCTACCCAAAGTATTTCAGGATCCTCGCCGATGCAACGGAGTTCGTGCATTGAGCTGAGTTTCTCCAGACTCAGGTTTGAGTTAGGAGGAAAACGGGGCACTTATGGGTTAAACCGTGTGCCGTGATGTTGATCCAACGACTAAACGAAGACTAAACAACGATATCTTTTGTTAATGATGTATGCTCATTGTCAATGCATATTATTGAATGATATATACTCACTATCATTGTAAATCTTTCGCTGATGGTGTATTTTCTCTATCGTTGAATATATTTAGTTGAATATGTATGCACCATGTTGCCCGCATAATTGTCTCTGGTTTTCATAGCCATGCATCCAGTCATTCTTTCTCATTGGATACTCAATGAGTACTCTCAGGAAGATTGACATGAGCTGGGGTCAAAAATAGTGGGTGTAACCTGATGAGCTGAGGGTTGATAACAACCCGCTTTATTGTTGTGCCGGGCAACACAAGTATAAGAGAATATGAACAAGCTGATAATCTTTTGAGCCGATCCACACGGGTAGACAAGAACATGAGCAAGCTGATAGTCTTGTGAGCCGGGACACAAGGGAAGATGAGGACATGACCAAGCTGATAGTTATGTGAGCCGATCCACAAGGGTAGAAGAGAACATAAGCAAGCTGACAGTCTTGTGAGCAGGGCCACAAGGTAAGAAGAGAACATGAGTAAGCTGAAAGTCATGTGAGCCGACCTGACGGGTAGAAATGAACATGAGCAAGCTAATAGTATTGTGAGCCGACCACACGGACAGAAGAGAACATGAGAAAGCTGATAGTCTTGTCAGCCGGGTTCATGGGTAGAAGAGAACATGATCAAGCTGTTATTCATGTGATCCGGGTTACACGAGTAGAAGAGAACATGAGCGAGCTGATAGTCTTGTGAGCCGGGCCACACTGGAAGTGGACTAGGAATTGACCGGAATTATATACTGAATAACGTGAGAGAGGCAGAGCCATTACACGAATAAAGACACGACTGCAAATCTGCAACCTTGATCAGTCTGCAAAAACAGCAACATAAAAGGGTGAATCTAGACAAGAACGCAATCCACAGAGCAAAGGTTGACTAGTCGACCTATGCAAAACTGGTGTCGTTAACCACTACACTTTGAAGGGGCTGCTGGGAAGTGGATCCTGGCACTTATAGACTGAAAGGTTTAATGTGCATTGAGGATAATCTATCAACTAACTAATGTTCTGTAGTTTTGACGTCTCCTACAATAGATACATTGTTATGTTATTCGTCACTGATCTGTGTTCCAGTATTTTCATTTTCATTTATATATATATATATATATATATATATATATATATATATATATATATATATATATATATATATATATATATATATATATATATACTTCAATACTGTCTCTTCTTGGCGATGCGACTCGTAGTCTGGATTATGCTCTGTATTTGATTAGCCTTGTACGCTACATTGTTATCGCCTTCTTTATTTGGTAACATATGCTTATTGATTTTACCTATCTGTAGTTGGACATGTATGCTTCTTTGTTCTCTCTGCCTTTGATTTGTGACATATTGTAAGGTGTGGAAAATGGTGGTAAGAATCAGTAGCACTATGTGCATCCTCCATACTCTTTTTAGCTAGAGACCTGGGACTAATTCCTAATAGTATGTAATAGTCTTGGTAGTGAAACTAGACTATAGAGAACTCGACAGGTCTAGGGAAGCTCCACATAAGTTGGAAAACACACCAGAGATGTGTGTCTCCTAAAAGAACCCAATTAGCTCAAAGCCCCCAAAAGTCCCCATGATTCCAAGATGGTCCAGTAGGACAATGTTTAGAATAAAATTAAGAGTTCTCTGGATGAACCTGGGAACCTGGGTCGTTACCATGGAAGAATTACATTCAGTTCCCCATGTGAGATCACCCAGCCTTACTGGTTCCCAACTACTTTAAATTGTGTTAACTAAACAGTAATTAAACACAAAGTAAAAGTGATGACAGTACAATGAACTTGCACAGAAGAATAAGTAATTTTCATAAATTTATTGAACTCTAAATTTGGGTTGGAAATATGGAGTAAAGAATAAACATGGTTCACAAAATCAATGCATACATATCATAGAGCATTTATAAAATCATGAGTGATGCATGAGCAAACACATGTATTCCCCCATCTCTCCCAATTGTAATGTTGTGAAAAATGTCTGAGTTGTATCTAACTATAAATGTCTCTGTGGAAAATAAACTTAACACGGTACACAGTGGTGTTCATGGAAGATTCATTTCTGAAGCAAGAATGGATGACCTGCGTTGATAAAGCATCTCTTCTTCACCAAGATCTAATATAGAAATTGATTGGAGTGATTTGTTTCCCCTGGTCTCTGGGTAGTGAGATCGGCCGCCCGTGTGTATTGTTGCGCACGTAAAAAATCCCTTGGCAGTTGGAAATCGAAAAAGAGTAGTTTAACGGCGCTTCCTGGGCAAAATTTCGTGTTAAAAATATACCCAAAGTATTTCAGGATCCTCGCCGGTGCTACGGAGTTCGTGCACTGAGCTGAGTTTCTCCAGACTCAGGTTTCAGTTAGGAGGAGAACGGAGCACTTATAGGTTACACCCGTGTGCCGTGATGTTGATCCATCGACTAAACTAAACTAAACAAACGTGAGAAGAAACACGTTGTCAAATGAGGGGACAACACACGAACATGCGAATAATTCTATAAACTTCAATGAAAAGAGGACCAACATCTTGACCGTTATAAAGGAAGCCAACTACAGAGACATTCACAGCTATATTCGTCGTGCAAAACAGGTAATCATGTTCCGTCTCAGCGGAGTAGACATTGCACCCACTCCCATAGGAATCCGGATACACCTTGTGTCGTCATCTGAATTGGCGGGGCATTCATTACTGTAAAACAAGTTTGTTAGCGAGAAATCAATAGTTTTTCATCAAAACATCAAAGAAATGTCGCAGCTTTCCATGATTTAAGTTGCTTTTGGACCTATCAAAGACATATTTCTTGGGTGGGGGTAAATATAGTTCGGCAGGAAAAATTTCATAACGATGCAACAGACAGTTTTCAAAATAATTGATCGTGAATGACGGCATTCATTTCTGGACTGACTATAGTACATCAAATGCAGCTGAAAAACTCTGATCTTGACTGCAACGCAGTGTAAGGGATATGCCAAAAAAAAAGTTTCTTTCCCAATTGTGTTTTGTGTAAACATGTGTGTATGTTCACACATTTTTTGTTATAATAATTTGGTGACGGTAAAATATGGTGTTTAGGATACATTGGTGTCACAATCGCATATGTGTATGTTTTTGTACATGAATGTATGCTAAAGCTTTCGTTTCCCATAGAGTAGGAAATGTAAAAGAAGCAAACTGTTATTCGCAATGGTAATTGTGTTTGGTATTATTTATACCGTTGTTTGCAGTGCTCTGTTAATGTTACTTTACATGTGCTACTAATACTAATTAAATTTACATATAATCTGTATATATATATATATATATATATATATATATATATATATATATATATATATATATATCCAGAAAGTTTTTTTTAAATAACTGAAGTCAATGAAACTAGGGCACCAACACAACACATATGGTTTAAAAGACAAAAATGGAAATATGATAAATACCAATGAGGAAATGTGTTACACATGGAAAGAATACTTTGCTGAATTACTAAAATGTGAAGCTCCAAGTAATACTTTCCCGCAGGAAGCGGTTCTAACGTGTGAACCACAAATTGAAGAACCTACTTTTGAAGAAATCCTATATGTAATAACACGACTAAAACCATATTCAGAAGACATATTAGGTGACTACCAGGCGGCTTTCAGACAAAACAGATCAACAATAGATCAGGTATTTATCTTACGACAAATAGCCGAGAAAAATTGGGAATATAAAGGAGATCTCCATAACATTTTCGTGGATTTTAAAAAGGCTTATGATAGTGTCCATAGGAATAGTCTATGGAATGCTATTCAGAAAGTTTGAATACCAAGGTAGTTAATCAACATGACCAGACTATGCATGGAAGATACTTATAATATAGTAACATATCTCATCTCATCTCATCTCATCATGTTCCTCTTGTACCTTGCGGTGTCGAGGTGAAGTATACACTTTGTGAGAGTGCCCGATTATGGGCTTCATATATCTATATTTCCATGGACTCTGCAATTCCCTCCGTCCAACGTTTACGTGGTCGGCCTCTTCTTCTGTTTCCATCTGGTCTGTACATCATTGTTTGTTGTGGTATGATGTTGACTGGTAACCTACTTGCATGGCCAAGACTTGCTGCTTTCTAATAAAATCTAGTGCTGCTTTAACCCCCACTTTAGTCCTGATTTCTTCATTTCTGATCTTATCTCTTCTTGATACGTTGAGTATTCTTCTCAGGAACCTCATTTCTGTTGTTGTGATTTTCTTTTCTCTTTTTCTGTAATTTTCCAGGTTTGGCATATAGTAACATATAAAGGCAGGAAATCAGACCCTTTCCAAATAATATCTGGCCTGAAACAGGGTGATGCACTATCGCCGCTCCTTTACAGTCTGGCTCTAGAGAAAGTTGTAATGAAGGTAGGCATAAAGGAGGAATGTGATATTGGAGGAACATCCATACTGCTTGGTTTACGCAGATAATATAGATATTATAGGGGAAAATGAACAAAGGACAGTGGAAATATTGACTCACGTAAAGGACAAAGCTCAACAAATGGAGCTGGTTATCAACCAAGATAAGACAGAATATATGGTAATTTCAAGAGAAGGAACGGCTAAAAGCTCTGGCCACATACAAATAGATAATAAGATCATTAAAAGAACGGACATATACAAATACCTGGGTACAACTAAAGGAGACGAAGCCTTGTTACAAGCCTTTGAGAACAAAGTCTTAAGACGCATCTTTGGGCCCATTAGGGATACACACAGTGGAGAGTGGACAAGAAGAAGCAACAAAGACATTTATGATCTTTTTAAGTCCCCGCTAATCACTCGTATCATGAAGGCTAATAGACTGCAATGGCTGGGGCATATAGAAAGAATGGAAGATAATAGGGAAACAAAACTCGCTTACACTCAGGAAATAAATGACCGTAGACCCCGAGGTAGACCAAGAAGGCGGTGGAGAGATAATACATGTACAGACCTACAAGCACTTGGAATCAACGACTGGCAAGAGAAGGTCAACCAGAGAGACGAATGAAGACGGATTGTATCTGCAGCAAAGGACCTCAATGTCTCGGAATGCTGAAGAAGAATATATATATTCTTCTTATTCAGCATTCAGAGCCATTGAGGTTGCATTTCTGAAAACTTTGTCTTACTTTCCTTCCCCTCTGTTAATATATATATATATATATATATATATATATATATATATATATATATATATATATATATATATATATATATATATATATATATATATATATATATATATATACCGTATAACAGTAGACGGTACTACCTGGTTTCTGTTAGCGCCGAACGTTGGGCGGCGCTTACCAAACCCGACACCCCACATTGTGCCAACGGCTTCGGGCGGAAGAGCGCAATTGGGAGGGTACAAGCCTTACCCTGGTGCGAGGAAATGCAAGCTAAAGACAAAATTGTCATGGCAGGGCAGACCAGGCCCTAAGCCTTGGTTGGCGACTGGTCTAGGATCGAAGCTCCGACAGGCGGACAGTTAGAGCATTGCTTTGCTGATCCGGCAGCTTCTGCAGCTTGTCTTGTTCCAGATGTAGGGGTGTTACCTTTCCTCTGGAGTGAACTAGGCAGGCCGAGAGAGGGATCATGCTGCATGGGCAACACATGATCTCTATATTTTAGCCCAGGCTTTGTGCTATGGAGAGGCAATAACTCCATCCCTGGTCTTAACTGGTCTCGGAATCAAAGCGAGAGGCAACTGTTACGGGTTATAAGTCCTTGTCAGTTGGCGTAGACATGGGGCGCCACGCGTTGCCTCTGACGGTGGGAGACACCTATAGGTGTCACTGATCAGCTACCGCCCGCCTCAAGCTGGGCAGCCCCAGCCAATTGGGTGCTGATCCGCCACAGCCTGACTGCTTCAATGGGTGCTTGGGGCTAGGACAAAATCTGAATCGCAGGCTGTAAAACCAATGCACCAGGTACAAACAAAAATATAAATAGAAACCTCAAGCTACGGCTTGCAACCTGGAACGTGAGAACCATGTGTCCAGGATTTTCCACTGACTTGACCAATATTGACGATGTGAGAAAAACGGCTGTGATTGATGCCGAACTCAATCGTCTTAACATTGATATTGCTGGCCTGCAGGAGACTCGCCTCGCTGAGGAAGGGTCACTCAGGGAAAACAACTACACCTTTTTCTGGAAGGGTAAAGGGCAGGCAGAAAAAAGGCAACACGGTGTGGGTTTTGCAGTGAAGAATTCGCTACTGGGAATGATTGAAATTCCAGCAGGAGGAAATGAAAGACTATTATCCCTGCGCTTGGCAACCTCTTGTGGGTTTGCCACCATTATTACTGCATATGCACCGACACTCGATTCCTCTGATGATGTGAAGGATTTGTTCTATGAGGAGTTAGACTCTGTGATCAAGGCAGTTCCAAAATCCGACTACATTTATATGCTCGGTGATTTCAATGCTCGTGTGGGCAAGGACTCGAGTTCATGGCCAGTGTGCCTTGGAAAATACAACATCGGTCGCATGAATGAAAATGGGCAAAGGCTGCTGGAGCATTGCACCAGTAATGACCTATGTATTACAAACTCTTTTTTTAAAACAAAAGAGATGCATAAGGTCACATGGAAACATCCAAGATCCGGCCATTGGCACCAGCTGGACTTCATCATCACACGGAGACAACATCTGAACCATATATCATTGAGTCGTAGTTACCACAGTGCTGACTGTGATACGGATCATTCTTTGGTTGTTGCAAGGGACCAAAGAGAATCTACACAGCTAAACACAAATCTAGCCCCAGGATTAATATTATTAACACTCATGATCCTGAAAAGTGCTTTCAGTTTCAACAGCAACTTGAAGACGCTTTCACTGATACACCAGAAAATTGTACAGTAAATGATAAATGGAATAAACTTAAGGAAACTCTTTGTAAAACTGCCGTAAAGGTTTACGGCACTGTGGATCATAAGAGGCAGGACTGGTTTGCGGCCAACAGCGAGACTCTGCAGCCCTTGATTGATAAGAAGAAGAAAGCTCTCTTAAGAAACAAGGAAAGACCAACGCGTAACACTCTGAGTGAGCTAAGGCAAGCTAGGAAGGATGTGCAAAAGGCTGCCAGGCAGTGTGCAAATGATTATTGGATCAAGTTATGTGAGTCCATTCAAATCGCAAGTGATAAGGGAGACTTAAGAAGCATGTATGAAGGAATAAAGAAAGCCTGTGGTCCAGTGATCAAAAGAAGTGCACCATTGAAAACCTTGACTGTAGAAGTCATCACTGATAAGAAACAGCAGATGGACAGATGGGTAGAGCACTATTTGGAGCTTTACTCAAGTGAGACCAAACTAGCGGATAATGCCCTCAACGCCATAGAGGCTCTACCAACTCTTGACCACCTGGACACACTTCCCACCATAACAGAAGTTAAGTGTGCTATAAATGAACTTGCATCTGGCAAGGCTCCAGGTAAGGATGGGATTCCAATAGAGGTTATCAGGAGTGGGCAAGACACACTCACTATACAGATCCACCAGCTAATAGAGCTATGCTGGCGTGAAGGACAAGTCCCACAGGATTTCAAAGATTCAAGCATCATAACACTGTACAAGAACAAGGGCGATCGGAGCGACTGCAACAACTATAGGGGTATCTCACTTCTGTGTATTGTTGGAAAAGTATTTGCCAGAATTGTTCTGCGCAGACTTCAAGTCCTAGGAGATCAAGTCTACCCCGAATCACAGTGTGGCTTTCGACAGAACCGGTCTAGCACTGATATGATATTCTCATTGCGACAAATGCAAGAAAAATGCCGTGAACAGAATCAACCACTGTTTATTGCCTTCATCGACCTCACAAAGGCATTTGATTTGGTCAGTCGTGAGGGTCTGTTCAAGGCACTAAAGAAGATTGGCTGCCCACCAACTCTTCTGTCTATTGTGGAATCGTTCCACACAGGCATGAAAGGTATAATCAAGTTTGATGGTGCAACTTCTGAAGAATTTGAAATCAAGAGTGGAGTTAAGCAAGGTTGTGTACTAGCTCCCACCCTTTTTGGAATATACTTTTCACTTCTACTGAAATATGCATTTCGTGATCAGGATGGTGGTATATACATTCACTCACGCTCAGATGGCGGCCTCTACAATGCTCAGAGATTGAAGGCTAAGACCAAAATTAGGAGGGTACTGATCAGAGAGTTGCTTTTTGCAGATGATGCTGCAGTTACGACCCACTCTGAGGAAGAATTGCAATGTCTACTATCTGCATTCTCCAATGCTTGTTCTGAATTTGGTTTAACAATTAGCAAAAGGAAGACACAGATTATGTCACAAGGTGCACATGGGGTACCATCAATCTTTATTGACGACGCCGAACTAGAGATAGTAGATCATTTTACATATCTAGGATCGGTGGTAAATAGCAAATTAGCCCTAGATCAGGAAATCAACATCCGGATTGGTAAGGCAGCAACAACAATGAACAGGTTAAGAAAAAGAGTCTGGGAGAACAGGAAGCTTACTGCCAAAACAAAAGTCCTTGTCTATCAAGCCTGTGTCCTTAGTACTCTTCTCTATGGCAGTGAAACCTGGACAACTTACTCACACCAAGAGAACAATTTAAACAGCTTTCATATGCGGTGTCTGCGAAGAATTCTTGGTATTAAGTGGCAAGACAAAATCACAAATACTGAAGTATTGGAAAGATCAGGTTGTGTGACAGTTTATTCCATGCTCAGTCTTCGTAGACTTAGATGGATAGGACATCTTAGGCGGATGGATGATGGTAGAATACCAAAGGATATCTTTTTTGGTGAATTACAGATGGGTAAGAGATCTCAGGGTCGGCCTCTACTACGATACAAAGATGTGTGTAAGCGGGACATGATTGATACAGGCATTGATAATGCACATTGGGAGCAAGTCGCCGCTGAACGTGTTGCATGGAGGGCAAATATCAGAAATGGAATAAAGTCAAAGGAGAAAATTATTGCAGAAAAGTCACACACCAAGCGTTTGAGACGTAAGATGGTGCATGATGGTGGAAATGACCACGTGTTCACATGCACCCACTGTGAACGGACATTTACAGCGCAAATTGGCCTTATCAGTCACACTCGCTACCGCCATAGCTAAAAGTTATTATGCCTTTTTAAAGCACAAACTATCGTCTGTCAAGACGGCAAGGTGCCAATGTATATATATATATATATATATATATCTCTTCTTCTTCAGCATTCCGAGACATTGAGGTCCTTATATATATATATATATATATATATATATATATATATATATATATATATATATGTCAGTCAGGTCTTAGTCAGATATGACTGAGCTACCGTATAACAGTAGACGGTACTACCTGGTTTCTGTTAGCGCCGAACGTTGGGCGGCGCTTACCAAACCCGACACCCCACATTGTGCCAACGGCTTCGGGCGGAAGAGCGCAATTGGGAGGGTACAAGCCTTACCCTGGTGCGA
Organism: Cepaea hortensis; assembly: GCA_963921405.1. Classification (NCBI taxonomy): domain Eukaryota; kingdom Metazoa; phylum Mollusca; class Gastropoda; order Stylommatophora; family Helicidae; genus Cepaea; species Cepaea hortensis. The sequence continues at coordinate 32,338,527 of OY992879.1, read as the reverse complement.
GGAAATGCAAGCTAAAGACAAAATTGTCATGGCAGGGCAGACCAGGCCCTAAGCCTTGGTTGGTGACTGGTCTAGGATCGAAGCTCCGACAGGCGGACAGTTAGAGCATTGCTTTGCTGATCCGGCAGCTTCTGCAGCTTGTCTTGTTCCAGATGTAGGGGTGTTACCTTTCCTCTGGAGTGAACTAGGCAGGCCGAGAGAGGGATCATGCTGCATGGGCAACACATGATCTCTATATTTTAGCCCAGGCTTTGTGCTATGGAGAGGCAATAACTCCATCCCTGGTCTTAACTGGTCTCGGAATCAAAGCGAGAGGCAACTGTTACGGGTTATAAGTCCTTGTCAGTTGGCGTAGACATGGGGCGCCACGCGTTGCCTCTGACGGTGGGAGACACCTATAGGTGTCACTGATCAGCTACCGCCCGCCTCAAGCTGGGCAGCCCCCAGCCAATTGGGTGCTGATCCGCCACAGCCTGCCTGCTTCAATGGGTGCTTGGGGCTAGGACAAAATCTGAATCGCAGGCTGTAAAACCAATGCACCAGGTACAAACAAAAATATAAATATAAACCTCAAGCTACGGCTTGCAACCTGGAACGTGAGAACCATGTGTCCAGGATTTTCCACTGACTTGACCAATATTGACGATGTGAGAAAAACGGCTGTGATTGATGCCGAACTCAATCGTCTTAACATTGATATTGCTGGCCTGCAGGAGACTCGCCTCGCTGAGGAAGGGTCACTCAGGGAAAACAACTACACCTTTTTCTGGAAGGGTAAAGGGCAGGCAGAAAAAAGGCAACACGGTGTGGGCTTTGCAGTGAAGAATTCGCTACTGGGAATGACTGAAATTCCAGCAGGAGGAAATGAAAGACTATTATCCCTGCGCTTGGCAACCTCTTGTGGGTTTGCCACCATTATTACTGCATATGCACCGACACTCGATTCCTCTGATGATGTGAAGGATTTGTTCTATGAGGAGTTAGACTCTGTGATCAAGGCAGTTCCAAAATCCGACTACATTTATATGCTCGGTGATTTCAATGCTCGTGTGGGCAAGGACTCGAGTTCATGGCCAGTGTGCCTTGGAAAATACAACATCGGTCGCATGAATGAAAATGGGCAAAGGCTGCTGGAGCATTGCACCAGTAATGACCTATGTATTACAAACTCTTTTTTTAAAACAAAAAAGATGCATAAGGTCACATGGAAACATCCAAGATCCGGCCATTGGCACCAGCTGGACTTCATCATCACACGGAGACAACATCTGAACCATATATCATTGACTCGTAGTTACCACAGTGCTGACTGTGATAGGGATCATTCTTTGGTTGTTGCAAGGGTTAGACTGAGACCAAAGAGAATCTACACAGCTAAACACAAATCTAGCCCCAGGATTAATATTATTAACACTCATGATCCTGAAAAGTGCTTTCAGTTTCAACAGCAACTTGAAGACGCTTTCACTGATACACCAGAAAATTGTACAGTAAATGATAAATGGAATAAACTTAAGGAAACTCTTTGTAAAACTGCCGTAAAGGTTTACGGCACTGTGGATCATAAGAGGCAGGACTGGTTTGCGGCCAACAGCGAGACTCTGCAGCCCTTGATTGATAAGAAGAAGAAAGCTCTCTTAAGAAACAAGGAAAGACCAACGCGTAACACTCTGAGTGAGCTAAGGCAAGCTAGGAAGGATGTGCAAAAGGCTGCCAGGCAGTGTGCAAATGATTATTGGATCAAGTTATGTGAGTCCATTCAAATCGCAAGTGATAAGGGAGACTTAAGAAGCATGTATGAAGGAATAAAGAAAGCCTGTGGTCCAGTGATCAAAAGAAGTGCACCATTGAAAACCTTGACTGTAGAAGTCATCACTGATAAGAAACAGCAGATGGACAGATGGGTAGAGCACTATTTGGAGCTTTACTCAAGTGAGACCAAACTAGCGGATAATGCCCTCAACGCCATAGAGGCTCTACCAACTCTTGACCACCTGGACACACTTCCCACCATAACAGAAGTTAAGTGTGCTATAAATGAACTTGCATCTGGCAAGGCTCCAGGTAAGGATGGAATTCCAATAGAGGTTATCAGGAGTGGGCAAGACACACTCACTATACAGATCCACCAGCTAATAGAGCTATGCTGGCGTGAAGGACAAGTCCCACAGGATTTCAAAGATTCAAGCATCATAACACTGTACAAGAACAAGGGCGATCGGAGCGACTGCAACAACTATAGGGGTATCTCACTTCTGTGTATTGTTGGAAAAGTATTTGCCAGAATTGTTCTGCGCAGACTTCAAGTCCTAGGAGATCAAGTCTACCCCGAATCACAGTGTGGCTTTCGACAGAACCGGTCTACCACTGATATGATATTCTCATTGCGAAAAATGCAAGAAAAATGCCGTGAACAGAATCAACCACTGTTTATTGCCTTCATCGACCTCACAAAGGCTTTTGATTTGGTCAGTCGTGAGGGTCTGTTCAAGGCACTAAAGAAGATTGGCTGCCCACCAACTCTTCTGTCCATTGTGGAATCGTTCCATACAGGCATGAAGGGTATAATCAAGTTTGATGGTGCAACTTCTGAAGAATTTGAAATCAAGAGTGGAGTTAAGCAAGGTTGTGTACTAGCTCCCACCCTCTTTGGAATATACTTTTCACTTCTACTGAAATATGCATTTCGTGATCAGGATGGTGGTATATACATTCACTCACGCTCAGATGGCGGCCTCTACAATGCTCAGAGATTGAAGGCTAAGACCAAAATTAGGAGGGTACTGATCAGAGAGTTGCTTTTTGCAGATGATGCTGCAGTTACGACCCACTCTGAGGAAGAATTGCAATGTCTACTATCTGCATTCGCCAATGCTTGTTCTGAATTTGGTTTAACAATTAGCAAAAAGAAGACACAGATTATGTCACAAGGTGCACATGGGGTCCCATCAATCTTTATTGACGACGCCGAACTAGAGATAGTAGACCATTTTACATATCTAGGCACGGTGGTAAATAGCAAATTATCCCTAGATCAGGAAATCAACATCCGGATTGGTAAGGCAGCAACAACAATGAACAGGTTAAGAAAAAGAGTCTGGGAGAACAGGAAGCTTACTGCCAAAACAAAAGTCCTTGTCTATCAAGCCTGTGTCCTTAGTACTCTTCTCTATGGCAGTGAAACCTGGACTACTTACTCACACCAAGAGAACAATTTAAACAGCTTTCATATGCGGTGTCTGCGAAGAATTCTTGGTATTAAGTGGCAAGACAAAATCACAAATACTGAAGTATTGGAAAGATCAGGTTGTGTGACAGTTTATTCCATGCTCAGTCTTCGTAGACTTAGATGGATAGGACATCTTAGGCGGATGGATGATGGTAGAATACCAAAGGATATCTTTTTTGGTGAATTACAGATAGGTAAGAGATCTCAGGGTCGGCCTCTACTACGATACAAAGATGTGTGTAAGCGGGACATGATTGATACAGGCATTGATAATGCACATTGGGAGCAAGTCGCCGCTGAACGTGTTGCATGGAGGGCAAATATCAGAAATGGAATAAAGTCAAAGGAGAAAATTATTGCAGAAAAGTCACACACCAAGCGTTTGAGACATGCACCCACTGTGAACGGACATTTACAGCGCAAATTGGCCTTATCAGTCACACTCGCTACCGCCATAGTTAAAAGTTATTATGCCTTTTTAAAGCACAAACTATCGTCTGTCAAGACGGCAAGGTGCCAATGTAATATATATATATATATATATATATATATATATATATATATATATATATATATATATATATATATATATATATATATATATATATATATATATATATATATATATATATATATATATTCTTCCTATTCAGCATTCAGAGCCATAGAGGTTGCATTTCTGATAACTTTGTCGTCCTTTCTGCCAAGTAGTTGATTACCAGCTCGTCTATTCAGCCACAAGGGCAGTTGTAAGCAGGAACAGGTCACAACGGAGAATATCAAACAAACCAATGTCCTCGCCATTGTAGTCAGTGTTTATTCTAAAAAGTCATCGCCACCGTTATACACTCATTATCAACAGGCGTGGGCTGACATGCGATGGTTCTAAAACACTCTATCTACTATTTACTACCAACTTACAGCTTGGCTCAACCTTGGCTTGACATCCGCGTGTCTTGAATAGATGTCGCTTGACTTCTGCATTCGCTTTTCCCAACCGTCGTGTACAAAGACCCTGGCAAGAGTGACTCGGTCTTGCCGTCTGTCTCGTGTGCCACACAACTAATGTCACGTGATGGGCAACTCATTGGAGTCACTTCCCTTTCTTCATCATCATCTGTTGCTCCACCGACTTCTCTTGTAACCCTGTTCTTACTCTGTCCGTTTCCCGCTGTATCCCTCATATGGGTCGATGGCATTATGCCCCCCCCCCCCAATTTTTGAAAATTGTGTAGCCATTTTCATAGTCTATTTGGTTTTTTAATCCCATGACATGGAGCGATATGAGTAGTCAGGTTATTACTCTACACTATATTGTTGTTCTTCCACAACCGTATTAAGTCTGATAATATGATAGCATGGCATTCTATTAACCACTGCAGAAAATGAAAAAAAAATAATTATTATGTTCAGGCACGCCCTATCAACCTAATTTCCGCGCAGGCGACGTGTAGCCAACCTATGGGGGGGGGGGGGGGGGGGTTAGTCATACTATGAGCTTCATAAGGTCCCGTGGCCTCCCCATAGTAGTCCCTCATTTGCCCTACAGACAAGCGACCTCAAACCTATCAAGACCATTACGTCCGAATGAGGGGATATGCGTGGTTAATAGGTACCATTACCATCTATATTATTATTTTTATATGGTATCGTGGAACATGAGCAATGTGTACATGACTTGTGTACCGCTGTATTTCTCGGTTGTCATTTGGGTTTCCCATGTGACGTAATAATTTAATACTCATAGATGGGGTCATTGCATAAGCCTTTGTCTGCTTGCGGTCTACTTATATTTCAGTTGTCTAGGGTGATTACTTCTTCTTCGTGAAAGATGTCTTTTTGTACTATAACCGCAAGTTCATCTTATTGCCGATATAGATGTATACTATAGACTCATTTATCAACATCTTTTTATCTTTCAAAGTTTATAATACTTTGATCTTCTATCTTCCCCGTTGGTCGATGTTGGTCGATGTGGAACCGCTTTCTGTTATTTGCATTCTTCATGCCAGTCCAATGCCATCTTTTAGCCCTAAGTTGGTGTGGTAGACTCGTTCAGAGTTGAACAATGGCGATGTACCTTAATATATATGTACATTTGTATGTATGGTCATCTCTAATGGAAACAAGAAGACTCAACAAAAATAATCCTGCCAAATATGAAGAAATTCACAGACAAGTCAGAATATTATGTAGGAAGGCAAAAGAATCATGGCTTGAGGAAAAGTGCTTAGAAATTGAAAAACAACACAACAGTCAAAATACCAAATTAGTGCACAAAAGAGTTCAGGAACTTACTAATAAAAGAACAAGTACATCAACAGGCTGTCTAAAAACTAAAGATGGCAAAGTCATAATAGAAAAAGATCAGATTCTACATGTATGGACAGATTATGTGAAAGACCTGTATAATGATAACAGAGAGGAACAGTATGCTATTAGATTTAATAATGAAGGACCAGCAATTTTAAAGATGGAGGTTCAAAATGTTCTTAAGCATATGAAAGCTGGCAAGGCCCCCGGTGCAGATAACATCACAACAGAAATGATTAGAGCTCTAGAAGAATTTGGACTAGAGCAAGTCACTAGACTGCTGAACACATTATATGATACTGGAGATATACCTTCTGAATTATGTAATTCTGTATTTATTGCAATCCCAAAGAAATCAGGAGCCTTAGAATGTGATCAACATAGAACAATTAGTATAATGAGTCACATCACAAAGATTTTGTTACGAATTATCATGCAAAGAGTGAGGAAGAAAATACAACCTGAAATAGGGGAAGAACAATGTGGTTTTGTAGAAGGAAAGGGTACAGTAAATGCTGTGTATATGCTGCGAACAATTATTGAACGTGCTTTAGAAGTAAACAAGGATATACATCTTTGCTTTATTGACTACACAAAGGCTTTTGATAGAGTTAGACATGTCAACATTGTGGATATGCTTGCAGATCTACAAATTGATGGGAAAGAAATTAGACTTATAAAAAACATATATTGGAAACAACAAGCTGCCATAAGGATTGATAATGAAGTAGGACAATACCAACCTATTAAGAGAGGTGTTAGGCAGGGATGTGTAATGTCTCCAGATCTTTTTTCCCTATACAGTGAAAATATTTTCAGAAATGTAGAAGACCTAAATGGAATCAGCATTGGAGGACGAAACATAAATAACATTAGATATGCAGATGATACAGTATTGATTGCAGACAATGCACAGGATCTGCAACAATTAGTAGACGCTGTGGTTGTACACAGTGAGCAGCTGGGGTTGGAATTAAATTGTATGAAGACACAGGTTATGGTCGTCACTAGGAAGAACGAAGTACCACAATGTAATATACAAGTAAATGGGAATATTCTTCAAAAAGTGAATCGGTTCAATTATCTCGGAACAGTCATAACATCTGATGGGAGATGCCTTGAAGAGATTAGAACAAGAATCGCCATTGCGAAAGTAGCCTTTAGCAAGATGAAAAACATTCTGACCAATAAAATGATGTCAATTGAAACGAGAAAAAGAGTGTTGAGGGGATACATAGAGCCTGTTCTTTTGTACGGATGTGAAACTTGGACAATGTGCAGTCAAGCAGAAAAACATCTGATGGCTGCAGAAATGTGGTTTCTGAGGAAAATGCAAAGAATACCATGGACAGACAGAAAAACCAATGAACAAGTACTACAAGAGACAAATGAAAATCGTAGATTGATTAGAGAAATTAGACGTAGACAGTCAAAATTTTTTGGACATGTTATGAGAAGAAATGGACTGGAGAACTTAGTGACAGCTGGCAAGATCGAAGGGAACAGACCAAGAGGAAGACCGAGAGGAAAATACCTGGATGGCTTGGCCACATGGCATGGACGAGACAGGAACACTGAGCTGATCCACGACTCTGGTGATCGAGTGAAATGGCGAATCATGACCGCCCACGCTTTCCGGCATGGCACATGATTGATTGATTGATTGATCATCTCTATTATGGAATATGTCAATCAATGAATAAAATTATCATCAATAAATTTCATTGACATATATGAGATATTCATGCAATATCATACACTGACAGCAAATTAAAATGTGACATTGATTTACATTATCAATGTGTTTATATGTTGTAGTATCAATATTAAAATTAACTACTACCATTCACTCGTGTCATTTGTTGCAACTTTATTTCTTGACCGTGTCGTTTTATGTTACTCAGAGAGTGTGTGTGTGTGTGTGTGTGAGCGTACGCATGCGTGTGAGTGTGTGTATATGAAAGAATACAGAGAGAGAGAGAGAGAGAGAGAGAGAGAGAGAGAGAGAGAGAGAGAGAGTGAGAGAGAGAGAGCTGAGCAGATGCATGTCATGTAACACGCATGTTATGTAACACGCGAATCAATATGTTTGTGTATTCTCATCTGTCATATTATAAGTTAAATACCATTTGATTTTATCATGTATAATCTAATCTTATGTTCATTACTGTAGTTTGAGTGAGAGAGTGAGTGAGTGTGAATGAGAGACAGAATGAGTGAGCGTGAGAGTGAATGAGTGAGCGTGAGAGTGAATGAGTGAGCGTGAGAGTGAATGAGTGAGCGTGAGAGTGAATGAGTGAGCGTGAGTGTGAATGAGTGAGCGGGAGAGTGAATGATTGAGCGTGAGAGTGAATGAGTGAGCGGGAGAGTGAATGAGTGAGAGTGAATGAGTGAGCGGGAGAGTGAATGAGTGAGCGTGAGAGTGAATGAGTGAGCGTGAGGGTGAATGAGTGAGCGGGAGAGTGAATGAGTGAGCGTGAGAGCGAATGAGTGAGCTGGAGAGTGAATGAGTGAGAGTGTCTGTGTGTGGGAGTGAATGAGTGTGAGTGAATGAGTGAGAGTGAGTGAGTGAGCGTGAGAGTGAATGAGTGAGCGGGAGAGTGAATGAGTGAGCGGGAGAGTGAATGAGTGAGCGGAAGAGTGAATGAGTGAGCGGGAGAGTGAATTAGTGAGAGTGAATGAGTGAGCGGGAGAGTGAATGAGTGAGCGTGAGAGTGAATGAGTGAGCGTGAGAGTGAATGAGTGAGCGTGAGAGTGAATGAGTGAGCGTGAGAGTGAATGAGTGAGCGGGAGAGTGAATGATTGAACGGGAGAGTTAATGAGTGAGCGGGAGAGTGAATGTGTGAGCGGGAGAGTGAATGAGTGAGCGGGAGAGACAGAATGAGTGAGCGTGAGAGTGAATGAGTGAGCGGGAGAGTGAATGAGTGAGCGGGAGAGTGAATGAGTGAGCGGGAGAGTGAATGAGTGAACGGGAGAGTGAATGAGTGAGCGGGAGAGTGAATGAGTGAGCGGGAGAGTGAATGAGTGAGGGTGTGTGTGTGTGTGAGTGAATGAGTGAGAGTGAGAGTGAATGAGAGAGAGAGAGAGAGAGTGTGTGTGGTGTGTGTGTGTGTGTGTGTGTGTGTGTGTGTGTGTGTGTGTGTGTGTGTGTGGGACGCGCTGGCATCACTACTTTTACGTCACATACTTTTATATACACATTTTTCTCCATGTTTAGCCTTGTTTATGTTTACAACATTCATTTCACAATGTTTATTTTTCTTCCTATGTAAATGTATAATGCTCTTGATGAACGAAAGACGAGTGATTGGAAGGGCCGAATGTAAGACGGGCCTGCGCGCCCAATTTGTGACTCTAATAAAGTTGATTTGATTTGATTTGATTTGATTTTACTCTCGTTGCCACCGTTATTATACTATATGATTTGTGTCTCTTGCTTTGTCTTGGTTGTTTCTCTTGTCTTGTGTTCTTGTTGCAAAAGATCAATTATTAAGTCTACCCCAACTCTGCATATGTAAGAACATTGTACCATGATTACTAATGTATATGAAAAATTATATCTCACAATGGCACAACGATATCTTGTTATCGTCATTGTAATATGTGTGATGATATGTTTCTCGGTGATTATACCCTGGTCTATGATGGCTTGCCGTTACCTCGGACCTAATCACAGTAGTTTGTGTCGATATCATTACATCAGTGTTCTCGTTGTACTTGTGCTTGGTATTGTTGTCGTCTGTTGTAATATTCTCAATTCTCAGCTATGGTATGTTCTCTTTTCGATACCGTAGGTTTTTCTCACTTGGTATCTGAAACTTGACTGTTATACCTGTATTGGCTGATAGCTTACTTATAATGAATAAAACATGCAATTTAATAACTCACATGTGATAGATGGAATATGATAATTTGCATCTGATCGATGGAGTATGTAATGTGATCATTTACATGTGATTGCTGGAATATGCAATATGATAGTTTATACCTGATTGATGGAATATGCAATGTGATAATTTACACCTGATCGATGGAATATGCAGCATGACAGATGAATTCATATTACCCATCAATAACTCTACTTTCGCTGAGTTATTCAACCGTGGGTGTGTTTTGTTCTACTTCTGTGACCTGGGCACATGCTGGTTTATTCTGGTTTGGCCCCCTAGGATTGTAGACCAGGAATGGTATCTTTTCCAGGTATATGGATGGATTTACGGTGGTGCTTGCACGGTTCTCCCACTCTTTCATTCGTCTTCTGTGCATTCTGGTAATTAATAAAAATGGAAAAAATATGTACATATCTGACTCTTACTAATTAATTAAGTACAATGTCAAAGTGACTGCTGGTGTCTGTAGTCATTCTATACGGCAGTTCAGAGTTTTAAGTAATATTTGGATATCTTTATCCTTGTTACCCTTAATGTACTCTAAATGTACTTGTTTTAAATTACCTCATTACCGTATAGTGTCTTTCTTATGTACTGAAGTTAAAAAAATTTTTGTATTTATTGTGTATGTAGTGTGGAGTATGTATGTAGTGAATATTATTGTATTTAGTTGTATATGTATGTGTATTGGTGCGTAACAAGATAGGTTGAGATGGTACATAACTTGACTGTTGAATGTATATGTAAAGAGATGTTTCTTTTCTTATTTATTAACAAGGTGATATCCTTATATTGTAATTCTACTGTGTTCTCAATGTGTGTGGAAGTGCTGTTTGTTTTCTGTATCCTAAACAAACTAATTAAAACAATAAGATGTTTATATAATATTAGTGAAAGTTAGTTTAATTATTATCACAGTTTTATAATGGGATAGGATAAATATTGTCATTCCGTTGAACTGCTATTGACCTGTGTAGATGGTAGGTTGTTTGTGTGCAGTTCAATGTGACTTTTGCCGTTATATTTTGATGTCATATTTATCTAATTTTTGTCTTTTGTGTTCTATTTCATCTTTTGTTAAGCTTATACCTTTCCAATATCTTTCCCAGTATTTTAGTTTCATTTTTTGTATTCTTGTATATATTTCTGCTTTAGATATCACTGACTTTGTCCCGGTTTCTCTTGGTTTGTCAGTTTTGGTGTAGCATGTATTAGGTATTTTTGGTGGGGTCTTCTCTTGCCACCCTGATAAAGTGTAGTCGATTGTATCATTTTGTCGGGGTGTCACCTTATATTTTGATTTTACTGGCTGAGATAGATCTTCTTCCTCAGAAGGTGAGGTAGCTTTATCCCCTGAATCCGGGAGATATTTTTGTGTAGCACATGTAACTCCGTTTTGTGCTTTTTCTGTTTTTGTATTTCCACACTTGATTGTTTTCTCTTTTAGATATGGACTTCTGCTTTGTTTTAATGTTACTGTGCTTTTACTAACTGATGGATTCAATTTACTAACCTTTTCTATTGCGAAGGTTACTTTGTTTTCTTCCTTGCTCAATTCCTCTCGGACAGATAGTGACTTCCCGTATATGTTTGTATATGTTAGCCGTTTAAGTAAGTTATCTGTGTCTGGACTGTCATCGTCGTTACTTGAGTATGGTTGGGTCGCTTTTTGCTGGTCATTCTCCTCGTATGTTTTAGGTTTGGCGGTTGGTGTCGCTTGTCGAGTGAGTTCGATACCTTCATTATTGCCTTTGGATATTTGTGCTCTGGTCACGGCATTCACTACTGTATCTTTTACTTGTGGTATGTTGCCTATGATTAGTCCAGCGCGCGGGTCCGGTAGTACCGCTGCTTTTATTCTGCCTGTATAATATCGACTATTGATTGTGATCCATGCTATGTCATATGTTTCGATGTTTCCACCGAAAGTTTGACATTTAATTTCTTCTTCTGTGTAGTCTTCGATCTCAACTAGTTGTTGTTTTACCCCGACTAGCGATATTGTGGAACTTCGTAGGCATGTAGTTATTATTCCGTTGACAACTGCCTTTTGGAATATTAGACTTCCGTTTTCGATCTTTGCTGTTTTTACGTTTTGTATTGTTATATTTTTGTCGTATTTCTGATTCATATCTTTAGATCTTTTTATGTTCTTTTCATTTAGTGTGTCTGTTGTGGTTATTTGCTTCAGTCTACAATTTTTTGCTTAGTGACCAAAGCTACGACAAAGATGACATTTTGTTGGTTTGATGTTATTGTCTTGTGTGATCGACACTTTTCTCTTCTTGTCAGTATTGGTTTTGTATTTTCGCCAGATAGTTTTCCGATCCTTTGTTTATTTTCTGATTCTCTAGGTTTTTTAGTTTTTTCTTTTATCTGGTTTTGAATTTTTATGAGTTTGTTTTGTCCCCATGTTAATACTGTAATTCCACTGTAACAGAATTTTCTTATGTAGTCTTGTATTGAAGGCATGTTTCTTGAATATGCTCAACTTCTTTGCCAAGAATATGATGTCTTAGTAGCTCAAGGTATTAATAGTATCTAGCATATGTTGTCTTTGGTTATGTGGTGACTGATGGTGTGATTATTTAAAGTTGATCTTTGTGACGTTATTCAATTATATTCACAAATAGAAGTAACCTTTGTTTGAAACTTATCGTGGTGTCACAAGGTTTTAAATATTACCCCAGAAATGATAGGTGATGTATACTATGAGTGGCTATCTGAAGTATATTATCTTACTTTACCAGCACTGGAACACCCAGAACATATGTGTGATGCTCGTGGGTCTTGTTTTTGGTCCTTGAAAATTCTTATTGAGATCTTGAATTAATTCACAACTTATCTTAATATTTTTTTCTTGATGCAACAATGCAAGCTCAATCCCTGTAATGGAGAAAAAATGACAAAAACCTTTGGTGAAAATAACCAAATATCCACTCTAATCAGCCGCACACAATGATACAATAACAGTCAGACAATTTCACTCGCCTGATGCCTTGTTGGTGCTGCTGCGGTGCGGTTCTTCACTGGTCTGGTGTCTTCCCTCCAGTAGTCGAGGTCTTGAGTGTTGCTAGTCGACGTAAGCTCAAACGTCAGATAGTTTTGCCAAGGAATTCTGGCCTTCTCTGTCACTGATGCCTTGTTGGTGTTGCTGCGGTGCGGTTCTTCACTGGTACGGTGTCTTCCCTCCAGTAGTTGAGGTCTTGAGTGTTGCTAGTCGACGTAAGCTCAAACGTCAGATAGTTGTGCCAAGAAATTATGGCCTTCTTTGTAACTTGAATGGAAAAACTTTAATATTATGTAGATTCACTGTGGTGCTGTCGTGTTATTGTTCTGGGATGAATCGATATGTTGATTTCGGTTGTTTAAAGTGTTCTATGTCGGTTGGAGACTAACGTTGAATTCTGGAAAAATGTCTTAGAAAAAGTCTGATTCTTGAATCCAGATGAAAATAACTTGGTATACGACTGCTAGATGGTCTTTCGCTTCTTCCACATGTGGTTATGATAGTCTTTGTCGTTTTAAAGTATTCAGTGGAAATTTTTATGGTTCCTGAAACCCGACTCACTTGTCGCACTCCTTACTACTTATATACGTGTAGTTGCGAGATTTCGGTAAAAATTCAGCCATCATTGCTGATTTGATATATTCTCGTCTATGATAAGTTTTAACTGTTGACAGGACTGTCTGTTGGCACTTTGAACCTCTGATCATGTGCCGACTTTCTATTTGTAGGTTCACTTTCTTGATTCTATTTCCTTTTCACTTATTGAATGTCTCCCAGTAATTCATGAGTCTTTCTTTCTAGACATTGATACTTCGTTCTTGACACTCGTGAATGTATTTAAGAGTTTATTCGGAGTTAACAACTCTAACGTTTTCTCAGCCAGGGTCAATATTTATGAAAATTAATATTTCATTTGTTGTGTTCAGCGTTGTGGCTTAAATGTTTGTATAATAAAGCAATATTCACACCACGTTTTACTAGCTGAACGTGTTTGTTGACACCTTCGTTCAAAATTGCAAATGGCGTTCAAGGTGGCCTTCCTTGTTCTTTGTCTGCCCGTTACCGAATTTTCTTGAAGGTAACTCTTATTTTCGGTGCTCCTGCTTGATTATTTTCGAGCGCCCCACTTGCAAAGTAGCTGATTACCGGCTCGTCTATTCAGCCACAAGGGCAGTTGTAAGCAGGAACAGGTCACAACGAAGAATATCAAACAAACCAATGTCCTCGCCATTGTAGTCAGTGTTTATTCTCAAAAGTCATCGCCGCCGTTATACACTCATTATCAACAGGCGTGGGCTGACATGCGATGGTTCTAAAACACTCTATCTACTATTTACTACCAACTTACAGCTTGGCTCAACCTTGGCTTGACATCCGCGTGTGTTGAAATGATGTCGGTTGACTTCTGCATTCGCTTATCCCAACCGTCGTCGTGTACAAAGACCCTGGCAAGAGTGACTCGGTCTTGCCGTCTGTCTCGTGTGCCACACAACTAATGTCACGTGATACGCAACTCATTGGAGTCACTTCCCTTTTTTCATCATCATCTGTTGCTCCACCGACTTCTCTTGTAACCCTGTTCTTACTCTGTCCGTTTCCCGCTGTATCCCTCTTATCCGTCCATAGCACTTTCCTTCCCCTCTGTTAATATATATATATATATATATATATATATATATATATATATATATATATATATATATATATATATATATATTAACAGCGGGGAAGAAAAGGAATACAAAGTTTTGTTTGCTATGGTGCTAAGAGGAGAAGCGCGCAAATCTGACTGAGTTAGGGCCAAAGAAGAAAAGGAGTAAAAAGAGGGAGAACCTCACACCGCCCATGCTAACAAGAAAAGGGATAGTAATAAATTAGGAGATTCCAGATTCTTGGATAGGGATTTCGGCTATTGCTGATATGCACGCCATGGAACCAGAATCTACACAGCCCACAACTGCAGCTGTGGACATCACAGAAGACAATGTTTCTCAACTAACACATACAATGAGTGAACAGGACAACATCATCAACACGAGGCCAGCTACCCCACCAGAGCTCTTGGCCATTGAATATCCAGTAAGAGTAGCAGATGAATTACCAGCCTTAGATAATACGCCAACTAGCAATGGACAATCGGGCAATTGTCATAGGTGCTTTGAGGTAATAGAACAATCATTAAAGGCGTTCATTGTTACTGTTACTGCGAACATTGAAGCTAATAGCAAGACCAGCAGTGACTAAACTGCTCTCAAAGCAGAAATTACGCTCCTGAGAGAGGAAAATCTGTTGCTAAGAAAAACAATAGAAACTTTACAGCATGAGTCCACCACCAACCCAACTGAACAAGCGTGTAATTCCAAAGCAGCTGTATCAACTTCGGAGAATCTAGAAGCCCAGTTTCACCGAAAACAAATAACTAAACAAGACACGAAACAACCTCAACGTGCAGAGGAAGATAAAACGCTACAAGGAGTCTATCCCATTGGTGTAAAAATAAGCAACAGATTCGAAGTGCTTCAAGAAAATTCATCAGAAAACGTACAGTGCTATAGTGCTCTGCCAACAGACAGCACACGCCTCCAGGAAACACAGGGACATTCGCATGGAGACGTACAGACTGCTGCTAAATGGGATAACCAACGGGCAAGGCGTACTGGCAACCGACATTTGCAGACAGCACGACCCGACTGTACACACATTATAATAGGCAACTCTCTAATGAAAGGTCTATACGGCGACCGGATGGCCACTTCAATCAAAGACATTGTTTCCATATTCCCATTGCCTGGGGCTGGTGTTGACAGGCTAACAGACAAGATTAGTAGGCTGGCTGTAAATCGTAACGTTACAAAGGCTAGCGTTCATATTGGTATTAATGACACCATGAACAACCAGGAAATCACAGCATCTCAACTGCTGGCACTCTTGAACGGGTTACGTCACACTTTTCGTAACTCTTCTATATTCTTCCCCTACATCAAATCACCGAGTTATGGATTCCAGCGCCGTCTAGCTAACATAAACAACAACATACTGCAGAAGTTTTGTTCTCACAATTGTAAGAATTGTATGGAATTTTTGCCCTGGCCATGCGGTAGTACGGTGAAATCAACAGGCTGATAGGCTTGCGGGGAATTCACCGCTTGGTGGTCGATTACCTATGGACAAGGCAGAGGTGGTCGTGTGCCTGTGGGACCAGGTAGAGAAGGCTGAGGAACAAATTGAGAAACCGTGTGTGGAAAGGATGAAATTGAAGGGGGATTGGCAGGGGTTCTGATAGAATCTCAAAACTGAGAGGGGATACCAGGAGAACTTTCAATTAGATAGTCGTGGGAACAATTAGTAGTGTGACTCTTCCCTGGCTGTTGAACAAAGGGACGGAGCGCATATGGTAATGTCCTGAGTGCAGTGATGTCAGTGCTTAGCTCAACTCAACTCAATAACTCAATTCTACTTATGAAGAATCAGATTCGCTGGGCTGGTCACTTAACTCGCATGCCAGATCACAGGGTCCATAAACGAATTCTTTCTTTTTTACGGCGAGCAGCGTTGTGGTAAACACTCCCAAGACGGCCAGGGGAAACGCTTTAAAGAGACTCTGAAGATCTCATTAAAAACTTTTGGAATTCATCAAGAAACTTTAAAGACTGCTGCCAAAGACCCGAATTCGTGGCGTACATCATTATGCAAGGGTGTAGTCACGTGTGAAGCAACCAGGACTGCATGTCGCGTAACGTATACTACTAGGATGGAATTGGACCAACGTAGATACTAAATAGACTTCTACGAATAGAGAATCTAACCACTGCTGAAGAAGCGATCAAATGGCTCGCAGTTCTAGAAGAATGATTAACAAAGTCCCAGAATGGATCACTACTTCTAAACAGTGCCAGGCGGAAAGTTATGACGACTAACTGTACTAACACACGAAGACAGTATGTCAAGTTATTCCTGCTAACGTGCCTGGATGAATAATGAGCCCCCACTGCCTAATGTATTCTCACACAACAGGAGATAAGACAGAATGATACGTATAGATGTAGTCCTTTCACTCGTCACACAATCTGATGATGCTAATTCTATAATGACAGACGCAGTTGTTAAAAGTACAAATATAACATAACGTTTAATCCTAAAGAACACTACGTGACCCCCACTGGGAACTCACTGACACATAAGAGATACGCAGATCCCTGAAACTTCTATAAGATAAGGTTCAGCTAGAGGATATAATCATAGACTCCGAGCCAATAGCGGACAAATTAGAATTGCTGTGCAGTGGCAAACGGGTGGGTAGCCACTCATCTGATAATCCTTAGCCTCCTGGATAGTAAGCTGGCAGTGCTGACTGGATCGTGGTATGGACTCCACTCTCTGCTGCATCAAGTGAGTGGTTCGTAGCTCAATCACCGGTCGTGACTACGGCTACAGATGATCAGGGTGCAGGCGCTGTGAATGACAGTGAGAAGTTGTGAATAATCCTTCAAGACAGAATTGTAAATTCTTTTGGCCATGTCCTGCATGGCATGCTTGTCTCATAAATTTTCATAGCATGTATTATCTTAATTTACATATTTTGATTCCTTATCTGAAATCTACAACAGCACACTGATCTAATGGAAACAGCACAGAAATGATATCCTATTCTCTCTGCTGATATTTAGATCAACCATGTACAATCACAATGCTCTACGTCAAAGACCACATTCCAAATATATATTCTAAGTCATAATTACTCATGGAAACATGAACCACAATTCACATAATGACTTAACAGTACATATAGGATGACTTCAATGGAATGAAACTCAGACGCCACAACTCCGACGTCACATATACATTAACAAACCATTAAATCGATGAAACACCACACATCATTTTCCAAGTATGGAAACACACAAACTACACTCCACACGATGAATTAACATCACATGATGAATTCCATAGAATGAAATGAAATCACACCCAACAACTATAACTTCACGATGTACACGAGTGAACCATTAAAATCAATGAAACACCCCAAGTTCACTTAAGGAGTTATGAGTTGTACTATTAGCAAGTCTTCCTTATATTAATTAAAACATAATTAATTATCTAGAAGATTTCTTAGCTAGATTTAAGATTACTTTCACTATATACAAGAACAATATTAGGGTTGGAGAATTCCCCCAAGGTTTGAACTTTGTTAAGTGGGCCATATTGGACCACATGGTAGTAATCTGACTATGGGCAAGATAAGAGATTAATAAAGAATAATTAATTGGGAATATTCACTCTCTGAACTAATTCCTTCAACTAATAAGTATTTTATCTAGAGAAATACGCTAGTTCCGAAGTTACACACATAATTAATTTATCTTAACTCTAATCGTCTACTGACTAACTCAGGTGTCCTTCCGCAGGTGGATACCTAATTTCGAGAATCACTTAATGTAATTTATCCATGTTTCTAATGCCACATGTGACGAGCTTTGCGTTTTACCCTTGTCGGCAAGCCACATGGCACACAAACATGGTCCTAATTCTAATATTAGTTAACTAACACTGGTTTTTATTAATGTTATCTATTATCGATCGGCATGGCCTTTAGATATTGCCGGCATTTTGACACACAGAAAAAGATTTAACAAAATTATTATCAACTCACCCTGCAACTAGATTTTGACTGGCCTATCGGGAGTGGAGACTATCATTGGCTTTTCTATGTTTTAGAGGGTTTTTCGGCTTAACCAGAGCCAGCAATAAAATATGTTTAAACACAGACAGGTGTTTAATTTTAACCAATTGACGTGATAGTAGCTCCTTGCTCCCTCCAGGTTGCTATCAGAAATGGCAGAAGTTAGGGTGCTACCGGAAGTTAACTTCTCATCCAGGAGAGTTCCCTTCCTGTGGCCAAATTATTTTTCACAGCCAAACCTGAATATAAAATTCAGCCTGACTTGATTTCTTGGCTTGTAAACGAACTCTACCCTACATCTACTTCTAACTATAAGAAGAAATAGTATTTAACTCTCTCTATAGTTTTATGTATATAAATACACTAACCAAAGACGATTTTATCTAATATTTGAAAATATAGATAAAAATAAAAAAGAATACAGACTACATAGAGGGGTTTACTGAGGGCTATCTCCATCTAGTAACAAAACGATCTGAGAGGTGGGCCAACCTGTCACAAATGCCCATCGTTCAAAAAAAGTTGGAGAAGCAACTTTTTCTCCAGCCCGAACTCTCATATAGTTTTGTCAGCCCTTACTCTGACGTTTATGGGTCATTTGGACAGGTCCCCCTCTTCATCAATAGCACAATGTCTATTCACAATTCTCAGACTCTTCGTTTCTAAGACACCTTCTAAGAAACCTCCTCGCTTGATGTCGCTTCCATGGAAATCTTCTCTGGAAACTTTGCTTTCGTTGGTCGGGGTGACCTTCGTCTGTCACTGATAAAGGTCCTACAATTCCAACATCTCTCCTTCGACCCAATTAGTCTTGATCCCTATACTTCATGTGCGTCGTCCTTACTTTCCCTTTAGACGTCTCTAAGTTGGGACCGTGTTCAGCCGCGTCATCTTCTTCACATCTGTCGGGGTTGTCTTCCCATCTGGATTGATCCCCTTTGGATCCATTATCAACCACTGCCAGAGTCATAATATGAACTGGTAGGTTCGTGTTGTTCTCAAAATGTCTTTTGAGTAAATTCACGTGGAAGACTGTAGTTTTCCCGCGAATAGAAACAGATTACTTGTTGCTGGACACCTTCTCTTTAATGATGAATGGTCCTTGCCAAGCAATTTCTAACTTATTATCCCCTTTGGTTAATAAGACTAGCACTTTATCTCCTACCTCTAGAGACTGGTTTCTAATAGGTTTATTATAGAAGGAAGCCTGTTTCTTTCTGGCACGACGGAGAGTGGAGTTAGCTAATTTCCATCCCGTGTGCAGTTTCTGTTTCAGTTCCTCTACATACTGTGAAGACTTGACGACACTCTCATCTGTTCCTTCATCAGTCCAGGTTCTCAAAAGAGCCTCCAGCGGTCCTTTAATTGGTCGTCCGAACAATAATGTAGCAGGTGGAAGACCGGTGGCGACATGTGGTACTTCTCGATAGGCAAACATTGCTGCTGATAAGTACGTGTCCCAACTATCGGGTTTCTCCTGGACTAACTTGTTCACGATCGATTTGAGGGTCCCTGTATATTTGACCACAAGTCGCTTATTCTCTGTGAGACTAAAACCTGTGTTGACATGGTGCATCCTGAAGATGTCGGAGATTTCTCCCCTTAACTTCTCATTAAATGATGACCCACTATCACTTACCATAAGAATAGGGAATCCTACTCTGGTAAATATTTCTAGGAGAGCCTCTGCTACCCTAGTTGCATTGATAGAGGGCAGTACAGTAGCTTCAGCCCACATTGTACCTGTATCTACTACAGTTAAAATATAAGTATTTTTCTTCTTAGAAGTGGGCAGTGGACCAATAATGTTTATAGCTACTCGCTCAAAAGGAGTGTTCAAAACTAACCCTTCCCCTATAGAAACAGGAGTAGACCACTGCTTGGGGGAGCCATGTTTACACTCCGGACAAGACTGGACGTATCTTCGTATGTCAGCAGTCATTCCCGGCCAAAATAATGACAAGAAATACGCTGGGTAGTAACTCCTACAGTCATATGTCCACTGAAGGATATGGTATGTCCCATATGCAATATCTGATTACGATATTGTTTCGGCACGACAAGTTGCCCGTGTTCGGTACCCATAGTTTCTGCTCTATGGTACAACAACTTGTCCTTTAAATAGAAATTTCCAGCTGCTGGAGGATTTCTACCGTTTGGCAGTTTGCCAAAACAAGATACTAAAGTCGGACATTCATTTTGTGCAGCCCTAATCTCCCGAGGTAGAGGGTTGATTGAGAGTATAGGTTCATGTGACTGTGCAACCTGACTCCGTATCTCCACTGCTGCCATTATCATTGGTGATGAGGGTTCTCCTAAATATACATACTTACGACCCAGCATGAAAGGATATACCGGATCATCGATCACTGCAGCTGAAATGAGTCCAGTGACATACTTAGATGTCACATGTACTTTGGCTATCTTAGCTATTATAGTTGGAGAGCTCCTGGTAGCCCCTTTGACTACAACTGTTTGTTTTGTTAACTGTGATGGTTTCACTAACTGCTTAGCTATTATTGCATCACACTGGAGTCCACTGTCATAGAGACATAGTACTGGACTACCGTTAACCAGAATAGTTTCAACTGTGGGTGGCCTAGTTCCATTACTAGAACATATGTTCTGTTGGGTACTTGCCCCCGTAATCATACACGCAGCATACTGGGTAAGGGGATTATTTCTGCACACGCTCGTGTGGTGATCATTACTTTTGCAGTTCTTGCAGTAAGGTTTACCCCATCCACTATTGTTCGCTGGTGGTTTTTGTTTTTGAAAACCAGGATTTTGGTGCGGACCCCCAGTGTGCCCTCTGGTGTCTTTACCGTAAGAGTTGTTCTGCTGAAAACCCTTATTCTGTGTTGCAGGCGTATTTTGAGCAGTAGAAGAATTACAAGATTTAGTGGTAGCTACTTCGCCATGGGCAGTTAAATATCGTTCGGCTAGTGAGATAAGCTCCTCTAGCCGAGCGCCACCATTCTCTGCAATAAATGTTTGAAGCTGTTTTGGAAGAACATCTTTAAATTGCTCAACAAGTATTAGTTCCTCCAGCCCGTCATAAGTAGCATCCAAATCACTCAGTTCTACCCACTTGTTAAAATAAGTGTGTAACCGTGAGGCGAACTGAGGAAAGGATTCTCCTTGTGACCGTTTGGCTGTACGGAACTTCACCCTGTAGGCACTGGAAGTTAACTGAAATCGTTTCAAGAGAGCATTTTTGAGTGTGACAAAGTCCTTCTCAAGACCTGGAGGGAGTTTTGCAAACACGTCATACGCTGGACCGCGAAGTGCTTGGGAGAGTTTAATATTAAATTTATCCTTAGGCAGATTGTAGGCTTCACACATTAACACAAATTTGTCAAGATATTCATCCATCTGATCCTCCTTCGGGTCGAAGTGGGCCAGTGGAAAACTCATTGATCCTGGAGTAATATGTGGTCCTGAGGAAATGTCTTGGCTGTCAGTTGGAGAGCTGGCACTGCTAAATCTGGAGGCATTAGGATTTTGTAGTTCTAATCTCCTCAGTTCTAACTCGTGCTGTCTTAACTGCTCAGCTAATTTCAACTCCTTGTCCAGTTCTGCTTGCTTCAACTGGTTGTCCAATTCAGCCTGTTTCAACTGGTTGTCCAATTCAGCCTGTTTCAACTGGTTGTCCAATTCAGCCTGTTTCAACTGGTTGTCCAATTCAGCTTGTCGCATCTTCTGTCTGGATTCAATTTCCGCCATCTGGATTTTTAATTTAATTCTTTCCTCTCGTTCGTCCTTCTCTTTGATGATGTCCCTTTGTTCTCGGCGCCATGTTCTTCCTTCTTCTATTACATATTTTTCCAACTCTGCACCCTCATAACCTAACAATGTTCCTTGTTCTCGCAGTTCCTTCTTAGTAGGTGGCTTTTCAGAAGACATGTTAGTTATGTAATAATATATCTGTTGATACACCTGGATAACTCACTCACTTAATCAAGAATGTGTTTGTCGCAAAGATTCACAAATATCTTCAATAACAAACATAAAAAATGTTACACATTGACACAACACTTACCCGTTTGCCAGCAATTCACCTTTGCCCTAACTTATGTTATCTTATATCTATTCTTATGTTAATCCTATGTTATAAGTATATATATATATATATATATATATATATATATATATATATATATATTAACTAATATGATTAGTAGCTATCTCTTTTGAGTGAATGAAAGTTAGAAATATCTATGAAGTTGGATACTCGACTGAACCCAACAATCTATAGGATTGTCATGCCCGGACCGAGCCACCAGTGTCGCGTAACGTATACTACTAGGATGGCATTGGACCAACGTAGATACTAAATAGACTTCTACGAATAGAGAATCTAACCACTGCTGAAGAAGCGATCAAATGGCTCGCAGTTCTAGAAGAATGATTAACAAAGTCCCAGAATGGATCACTACTTCTAAACAGTGCCAGGCGGAAAGTTATGACGACTAACTGTACTAACACACGAAGACAGTGTGTCAAGTTATTCCTGCTAACGTGCCTGGATGAATAATGAGCCCCCACTGCCTAATGTATTCTCACACAACAGGAGATAAGACAGAATGATACGTATAGATGTAGTCCTTTCACTCGTCACACAATCTGATGATGCTAATTCTATAATGACAGACGCAGTTGTTAAAAGTACAAATATAACATAACGTTTAATCCTAAAGAACACTACGTGAGCCCCACTGGGAACTCACTGACACATAAGAGATACGCAGATCCCTGAAACTTCTATAAGATAAGGTTCAGCTAGAGGATATAATCATAGACTCCGAGCCAATAGCGGACAAATTAGAATTGCTGTGCAGTGGCAAACGGGTGGGTAGCCACTCATCTGATAATCCTTAGCCTCCTGGATAGTAAGCTGGCAGTGCTGACTGGATCGTGGTATGGACTCCACTCTCTGCTGCATCAAGTGAGTGGTTCGTAGCTCAATCACCGGTCGTGACTACGGCTACAGATGATCAGGGTGCAGGCGCTGTGAATGACAGTGAGAAGGAGTGAATAATCCTTCAAGACAGAATTGTAAATTCTTTTGGCCATGTCCTGCATGGCATGCTTGTCTCATAAATTTTCATAGCATGTATTATCTTAATTTACATATTTTGATTCCTTATCTGAAATCTACAACAGCACACTGATCTAATGGAAACAGCACAGAAATGATATCCTATTCTCTCTGCTGATATTTAGATCAACCATGTACAATCACAATGCTCTACGTCAAAGACCACATTCCAAATATATATTCTAAGTCATGATTACTCATGGAAACATGAACCACAATTCACATAATGACTTAACAGTACATATAGGATGACTTCAATGGAATGAAACTCAGACGCCACAACTCCGACGTCACATATACATTAACAAACCATTAAATCGATGAAACACCACACATCATTTTCCAAGTATGGAAACACACAAACTACACTCCACACGATGAATTAACATCACATGATGAATTCCATAGAATGAAATGAAATCACACACAACAACTATAACTTCACGATGTACACGAATGAACCATTAAAATCAATGTAACACCCCAAGTTCACTTAAGGAGTTATGAGTTGTACTACTAGCAAGTCTTCCTTATATTAATTAAAACATAATTAATTATCTAGAAGATTTCTTAGCTAGATTTAAGATTACTTTCACTATATACAAGAACAATATTAGGGTTGGAGAATTCCCCCAAGGTTTGAACTTTGTTAAGTGGGCCATATTGGACCACATGGTAGTAATCTGACTATGGGCAAGATAAGAGATTAATAAAGAATAATTAATTGGGACTATTCACTCTCTGAACTAATTCCTTCAACTAATAAGTATTTTATCTAGAGAAATACGCTAGTTCCGAAGTTACGCACATAATTAATTTATCTTAACTCTAATCGTCTACTGACTAACTCAGGTGTCCTTCCGCAGGTGGATACCTAATTTCGAGAATCACTTAATGTAATTTATCCATGTTTCTAATGCCACATGTGACGAGCTTTGCGTTTTACCCTTGTCGGCAAGCCACATGGCACACAAACATGGTCCTAATTCTAATATTAGTTAACTAACTCTAGTTTTAATTAATGTTATCTATTATCGATCGGCATGGCCTTTAGGTATTGCCGGCATTTTGACACACAGAAAAAGATTTAACAAAATTATTATCAACTCACCCTGCAACTAGATTTTGACTGGCCTATCGGGAGTGGAGACTATCATTGGCTTTTCTATGTTTTAGAGGGTTTTTCGGCTTAACCAGAGCCAGCAATAAAATATGTTTAAACACAGACAGGTGTTTAATTTTAGCCAATTGACGTGATAGTAGCTCCTTGCTCCCTCCAGGTTGCTATCAGAAATGGCAGAAGTTAGGGTGCTACCGGAAGTTAACTTCTCATCCAGGAGAGTTCCCTTCCTGTGGCCAAATTATTTTTCACAGCCAAACCTGAATATAAAATCCAGCCTGACTTGATTTCTTGGCTTGTAAACGAACTCTACCCTACATCTACTTCTAACTATAAGAAGAAATAGTATTTAACTCTCTCTATAGTTTTATGTATATAAATACACTAACCAAAGACGATTTTATCTAATATTTGAAAATATAGATAAAAATAAAAAAGAATACAGACTACATAGAGGGGTTTACTGAGGGCTATCTCCATCTAGTAACAAAACGATCTGAGAGGTGGGCCAACCTGTCACACTGCAAGAGCTGCGAAAAAAAGGCTGCACAGAAAAATCACTGCAGGAGACCCTCCTGGAACGTCAAGCATTCTTTGCCTACATTGTAAAAGAACATATAGAGCCAAATTAGACCGTATCTGCCATTTTATAACTCGTGGCTCCATACTTTCAACCCCAATGGATGAAATGAATGGTCATCATCATTCTTGATGGACAAGCAAGATAAATAACATATGCATTTATAATGTTATTGATGTTTCTTCCTCCAATGATGATTCCTTTCATATCTTGTATATTTCTGGAAATATATTCACTGTACAGGGACAAAAAGATCTGGAGACATTACACATCCCTGTCTGATATCTCTCTTAATATACTGCAATAGATCTACTTCATTATCAATCCTTATGGGAGCTTGTTGTTTCCAAAATATGTTTTTTACAAGTCTAATTTCTAATGTATAATAATCCTGCCAAATATGAAGAAATTCAGAGAAAAGTCTAATCATTATGTAAGGAGACAAAAGAAGCATGGCTCGAGAAATATTGCATAGAAATTGAAAAACAACAAAACAGGGTAAATACCAAACTAATGCCCAATATAATTCAGGAGCTTACTAATCAAAGAACACGTACACCAGCAGGCTGCTTAAAGACAAAAGATGGAAAAATCATAATAGGAACATTTTAGATTTTACATGTATGTTCAGATTATGTTAAAAGCCTTTATGATGATAACAGAGAAGAACAGTATGATATGCAAACTAATAATGAAGGACCAACAATTTTGAGGATGGAAGTTCAAAATGCTTTTAACCATATGAAAACTGGCAAGACCCCCCGGTTCAGACAGCATCACAAAATAAATAATTAATGCTTTAGAAGATTATGGAATATATAAAGTTACCAGACTGCTGAACACAATATATGATACTGGAGATATACCTCATGAATTATATAATTCTGTATTTATTGCAATCCCAAAGAAATAAGGAGCCTTGGAATGTGATCAACTAGCAACAATTAGTATAATGAGTTACATCATGAAGATTTTGCTAAGAATTATCATGCAAAAAGTTAGGAAGAAAATACAACCTGAAATAGGAGAAGACCAATGTGGGTTTGTGGAAGGCATCAATCAATCAGGTGCCGTCTCCGCAATGAAGGTTGGCTGCAATGGATCTCCAACAATGTCTCTCGCCTTGACTGTACATTCTGTCAGGCTGATGTTCGTCCATCTCTTGATTTTATCCTCCCACTTGTATCGTTGTCTACCTCTTGCTCGCTTGCCCTCAACCTTGCCTTCCAGTATGGTTTTTATAAGAGTATCATGTCTTTTAACGTGACCAAAATATTTAACTTGTCTCCTCTTTACCTATTTCATCAACTCTCTCTTCATTCCCAGTTTTTCTAGGACCTTTGCATTTGATTATTTTTGTTTCCATGAAATACGACCTATTCGTCTGTAAATCCACATCTCCAGGGCTTCTATGCGACTTTATAGTTGCTTGTTCAATGTCCAGGCTTCCACGCCATACAGTAGCGTTGAATATACGTAGCATTTGACAATTCTCATTTATATTGCGTTATTAATCTATCTAAATGTTAATACTGATTTCATGCCGTTGAAAGCATTTTTGGCCACTTCTATTCTCTTTTTGATTTCCATTTCACTTCTGCCATCATCTGTTACTATATGACCAAGATAAGAGAAACTTGTTACTTGTTCTAGTATCTGCCCGTTTACTGTGATGTTCATTGATGACCTTTTCTTTTCATTGCTAATTTCATGTTTTTGTTCTTTGGATGTTAATATCTAAGCCACATTCTGCACTGTGCCTATTTACTTCTTCCAATAGGTCTTGCAACTCTTGCTCACTTTCTGCTAGTAACACAGTATCGTCAGCATATCTAAGATTGTTTATGATTCTTCCTTTGATGTTGAGTCCAGGCATTTCAACTTGTTTAATAATTCTTTCTGTGTATAGGTTGAAGAGGCCTGGGGACAGTACACATCCCTGCCGTACTCCTCTTTTTATCTCTATAGGCGACGAATAGTTATTACCGCATCTAATAGACGTCACGTGTTCCCAGTACAAGTTACTAATAAGTCTGATGTCCTTTCCGTCTACTCCTATATCTTGAAGGCACGTACTTAGTCGTTCATATTGCCCTCTATCAAAAGCTTTCTTGTAGTCTATAAAACAAATATAAATAATTTTTTGAACTTCTATATATTTTTCAATTAACATCCTCAAACAGATAATTGCTTCTCTGGTGCCGCTGTTTTTGCGGAACCCAAATTGTTTTTCAGCTACTTCTTTATCTATTTTATGTTGAATTCTTTCTTGTATGACCTTGAGTAATATCTTAGTTATGTGAATAGTTCTGTAATCCTAACACTCAACAGCTCTTGACTTCTTCGATAGTGTGATGCAAATGGATGTTTTCAAATCCTTGGGGATGTACCCAGTATTATATATATCGTTACATAATATTGTGATAGTTTCAATGCCAATGCTGGATAAGGATTTTATCATCTCTGTTGTTATCTTGTCAGGACCTACAGCATTTCCTTCTTTCATCTTTTTAATAGCCTTTTCTACTTCAGCCGTTAATATTTATGGTCGATCTTGAGTATTATACAATGTTGGTCTATTGATCCTGTTGTCCCAGAATAAATCTTCTGTGTGCTCTGTCCATCTTTTTATTATGTCAATAAGTGGAAGGCAAGGGTACAGTAAATGATGAGTATATACTTAGAAAGTAATTGAACGTTCTTTAGAAGTAAACACAGATCTACACCTTTGCTTTATTGACCACACAAAGGCTTTCGATAAAGTGAGACGTGTCGACATGATAAGGATGCTTGAAGATCTACAAATTGAGGGAACAGATATTAGACTTGGAAACAACAAGCTGTCATAAGAATTGATAATGAAGTAGGACAATATCAGCCTATTAAGAGAGGTGTGAGACAAGGGATGTGTAATGTCTCCAGATTGCATTTCCCTATACAGTGAAAATATTTTCAGAAATATAGAAGATATGGAAGGAATCATAATTGGGGGATATACATCAATAATATTAGATATGCAGATGATACAGTCTTGATTGCAGACAATGGACAGGACCTGCAACATTTAGTAGATGAGGTTGTTGCACACAGTGAACAAGTAGGGTTAGAATTGAATTGTGAGAAGACACAGATTGTGGTCGTCACTGTGAAAAAGGAAATACCACAATGTAATATACAAGTAAATGGGCATATTCTTAAACAAGTGAATCGGTACAGTTATCTTGAACCGTCATAACATCTGATGGGAGATGCCTTGAAGAGATTAGAACAAAAATTGCCATTGCGAAGATAGCCTTTTGCAAGATGAAAAAAACATACTTACCAATAAAAAGATATCAATTGAAATGAGAAATAGAGTGTTAAAGTGCCACATAGAACCTGTACTTGTGTATGGGTGAGAAGCGTGGGCGATGAGCAGACAAGCTGAAAACAATCTGAAGGCAGTGAAATGTGCTTTCTGAGGAAAATGCAAAGAATACCATGGACAGACACAAAAACCAGTGAACATGTCCTTCAAGAAACAATGAAAATCATAAAATGATTAGAGACATTAGACGTGGACTGTCAAAATTGTTTTTGCGTGTTATGAGAAGAAATGAATTGGAGAACTTGGTGACAACTGGCAAGATCGAAGAGAAGAGACCAAGGAGAAGAACGAGAGGTAAATACCTGGATGGCTTGCCCGCGTGGCATATTTGAGACAGAAACATGGAGTTGATCCCGACTCTTGTGATTGAGTGAGATGGCAAAACATGACCGCCCACGCTTATCGCCAAGGCCCATGATTGATTGATTGAATGTAGATCCCACCAAATTGTAGATCTGCAAGTTTATCTATCATGTTGACATGTCTTACTTTATTGAAAGCCTTTGTGTAGTCAATAAAGCAAAGATATAGATCTTTGTTTACTTCTAAAGAACGTTTAATTATTGTTCTCAGCATATACACAACATTTACTTACCCTTCCCTTCTACAAACCCACATCGTTCTTCTCCTATTTCAGGTTGCACTTTCTTTCTCACTCTTTGCATGATAATTCGTAGCAAAATCTTCGTAATGTGACTCATTATAATAATTGTTCGATGTTGATCACATTCCAAGGCTCCTTATTTCTTTCCGATTGCAATAAATACAGAATTACATAATTCAGAAGGTATATCTCCTGTATCATATATTGTGTTCAACAGTCTGGTGATAAATTCAGTGTCCCTGTTCTTTTCGTGTGATGATCTATAATTAAGCGAGGGGTTAGCAGCTTTCTCCGCTAACTCCGAATACTCTCGTCACGTGACGCGACGAGAATTAGCAGTGGTTCGAATCGCAAAAGTGACTTATGAGAGTATGGAGCCGGTCGCTCAGAAAGTCGTGGCGTGCTGATGAGCGTAATCTAGCCTAGGAATCAACATACAGCTGAAAGATGCTGGTGTTGACCGCAATATCCTGAAACAGGATGGAAACGCGGAAAAAAAAAATGATAAAATAGACAACTTTAAAGAAGGTAGTTTGCCTTTGCTTTCTTTCCTGGCAGAGACTATCTTGGCCGGTGATCGTAGCCATTGTCTCGATAAAGAAATCTTCTGCCTACCGTCGCGAAACTTGAGACCATAACCAACAACTATCTGTCGGCTGCCCTCCACATTTCATCCACAATCTGCATTCCGTGGTTTATTGTGAACGATTTTCAAAAGCGAATACGAAATAACATCACATCCTCCCCATAAAAATACAAAATTTGCTTCCTCTGAGCAAAATATCGCCACGTCGTCGCAAACTTATCGGAAGTCATCCCAGGTCAACTACAATACAGAGAATAAAAAAGAGAGAAATAAAAATTAAACGAGAAGTTAAACAACAACAAGACGATACACCATATCAGTAATCAATCACACACACACACACACACACACACACACACCACACACACACACACACATACACACACACACATACACACACACACACGCACGCACGCACGCACGCACGCACACACACACACACACAAAGAGGCGATGCTTGCCACCCGTGACCGTGATATATATGCCGGTCTCCCTGGCTAAGGTTTTAGCAGCTTTCTCCGTAACACTGAATGCTCTCGTGGTTGATGTGAGCGCACGAGAACTTAAAGGGGCTCGAGTCGCGCCAGTGACTTACGGGAGTATGGAGCCGGTCGCTCAGAAAATCGTGGCGTGCTGATGAACGTAATCTAGCCTAGGAATCAACATACAGCTAAAAGATGCTGGTGTTGATCGCAATATCCTGAAACAGGATAGAAACGAGAAATATATATATATATATATATATATATATATATATATATATATATATATATATATATATATATATATATATATATATATATATATATATATGAAACCCTTTCGAATGGCTTTATTACAAAAGCATGAAAGAAACATTAAAAGGTGTGGTAGAATTAAATAAATTCATTTTTAATTAAATATGCACCATGGTTTGGTCAGAAGAAGTCGCCGTAGGCATTCAGGTAAGCATCCCATTGCTTAGGTAGGCGGCGAATGCAGTCCGCAAAAACGGATTGTGGTTGCTCACTGAAACAAGTGTTTACCGAGTTCATTACGTCTGCATTTGTGTGATATCGTTGCCTCTTGAGAGCTTTTTTAGAGGTCCAACAAATGAAAATCACTTGGTGACAAATCAGGACTATGGGCTGGATGTTGCAGAATTTCCCACTTCTTCCTTGCTAATGCTTCCTGCACAATCTTTGCGACATGCTGACGAGCATTATCGTGTAACAAAATCACACCGCGAGAAAGCATGCCGGGTCGTTTATTCTTGATGGCTTTTTTCAGCTTGTCTAGTGTTTGCAAGTAGTGGGTAGAGCTGATGTTGACACCAGCTTTTTTAAAGTCGGCTAGCAATAGCCCTTCATGGTCAAAAAATGCGCTCGGCATAACCTTACCAGCGGAAACCTGTAACTTAAATTGTTTGGCTTTTGGTGATCCAGCATGCTTCCATTGAATGCTCGTGACACCATGATTGATCGCCTGCCACTATGCGGAAGAGTAATGCATCACCATCCACTCTGTAACGCAGCAAGTGGTTCAAACACCATCCCATTTGTTCCTCTTTTTGGTGATCGGTTAACATCCGTGGCATCCACTGTGAACACACCTTCCGATATTGCAGTTTCTCACGAACGACCTTTTGAATTGTCCTAATTGACACATCAAATTCTGTCGCTAGCGAACGTATGCTTCGACAACGGTTCATCTGTACTGCCGCATCAATTTTGGCAATGGTTTTTTTTTCTATTGCAACAATATGTGCTTGACCTGGCCGTCGAAGATCTTTCGTTAACTGCGTCCTTTCCGAAACATTCGTGCCCAGTCTGTCACTGTTGTCTTCGACACACATTTTTTACCGTACATTGCCTGCATTCTTCGATGAATGTCCACTGGTCGATATCCTTCAAATGAAAGAAACTGAATCACCGCTCTTTGAGCTTCTTTGGACGGATTTTGGATGAATCTGGCCATTTCCTCAACGGTTAGAGACAGAAATTATGCATCATGGGACGATAAGCACGTGCTCTCTTATTCTTATGTAACTTACTTATGTAACTGACTCAGAAAGCATGCTGAGGAAGGTGAGGACAGGCAAGCTTCGGGCAGAGTGGCTTGCTTCGCTTCGGAGGTCACGGGTGGCAAGCATGGCCTGGATCTTTTCTCCGGGGCATGCTGGTGTGCTGGGGAATGAACAGGCAGACAGATTGGCTGTCTCTACAAAACTTGGTGGAGTATTGATGCATGACAAAGCAAACGTGGTTGTGGCCTTGTGGAAACACGTGTATGCCTCGGAGGAGCAAATGGATCACCATGGTCTAGCAAGAATGAGACAGCGAGGAATGACGAGGGGATCTGACCGACGCTCGACGCTCAGAGGATGGACATATAATCAGATTGCTACTGGTACTATTGGTGTTGGTACTCTTCGCTGGCTGCTGAGGATGGGGACGGAGAACTTATGGGAATGCCCCGAATGCTGTGATGTCGATTCCTAAATCAATCCATCAATCAATCAATCTCTTATTCATTGGTCAGTACTTATGACATGACTATAACATGATCGAGTTCAACGTACGCAATTACGCGCTGTGCGTCACGAACGGATTTCAAATGAACGCCCCTTATATATATATATATATATATATATATATATATATATATATATATATATATATATATATAATACATATAGGTGATGTTATGCACTGGTTTTTGAGTTGACAATTATCGTGATATTGTATACTCTATGGCTGCAGGTATTATTTGTTTGGTGAGAACCTCAACCTGGAGTAGGATCCTGACTTACTACTAGGTGCGCCCACCGGCTGGCGGATGTTTTGAAGTTGCCTCTAGATATTATGACTACAGGTTAGCTGTGATTATGTTGAATAAGCAGCCGTAGACCAACACATACTGTTGTCACTGAGAGGAAGCGAGTTAATCGATGGGGCAGCTATCTATATAAATTACCTCAAAATTCTATGGCGTGGCCGTCGGCGGGTAGGAGACGCCATATAACCTCTTCCCCACCTCCACCCCCACAAAACTCCAACCTCGCCCGCTGCCTTGCGGGGTCTGTCTTTTAGACAAAGTCCAGTGGAGTCAACCATACACAAATCGACGGAAGACAAGGGAAATCACCGCTGTATTTTCCCAAGAAACCCATTGCTGTAAACAAAATTGATGAAGATAACGGCGTTAATAGGGATTCCAGTGGAGTCGCTTCATCCGAAAGTGAGCATCCTGTGGTAGAGGTGATACCCGATCGTCATCAAGCAACAGTGTGCACAGTAAATGTTAAAAATACACTAAATGTTGGTTTACGGAATATCAGAACACTTAACCAGAATGGAAAACCAGAGAATATTAAGACAGAAATGGAAACAAAATTAAAATAAATATATGAGGGATTAGTGAAATGCGATGACCAGGTTTTTTTTTTTTTTTGCATATCCTTTACAGGACATCGCTTTCAACATCAGCAGCTTTCAGCTGTATGTTGATTTCTTGGCAAGATTACGCTCAGTAGTTTGCCATTGCTTTCTGAGCGGCCGGCTCAGTTATCCCGCAAGTCACCAGCGGGGGTCAAACCGCTCCCAGCTCTCGCCAGCTCCGAGACTCTGCGTGATAAACGGGATTACGGAGAAAGTGTTGTAACTCCTCGGCCAGAGACCGGCGATGACCAGGTGCAGGGAAGAAATATTCAGATAAGTATATAATTATTTACTCAGGAGGGAAGGACTACAAAAGGAGTGGCATCATTTTAATCAAATAAGTGCTAGGAGAGTTAAAGGATTTTGGACAATCTCAAACAGAGTATTATTAGTGAAACTCCATGGCAAACTTCTGAATATTTACATAATACACCTATATGCACCCACAGCAAACTGTAAAAAATAATATATAGATATATTTTATAACGAATTAGACAAGGCAGTGGACCAGTCTATAAACATTTTGAAATAACTGTCATTCTCGGGGAATTCAATATCAAAGTAAAAATTGAAAAAAAAGGTGAGTGGTGTGAATGGTGGTTATGACCAGGTGCGAGGATTAAGAGAGGTTACAGATTAATAGCATGGGTAGAATACCATAAAATAGTAATATGTAACGTATGGGTCAAATCCTCGACAATTATGTACGTGGAAAAGGCCTGGATGTAATATTCGCAATAAAATTGACTACATATTAATTCCTAACAGATTCAGAAGCAGTTGAGTAGGAGAAAAATCTAGACCAGGAGCAGATGGACGTAGTGACCATGTGCCAATTAACGAACGAACGAACGAACAATCTTTATTTTCAAAGGGTTAAGAATTGGGCACGCAGGCCCGTCTAACATTCTGTCCTTCTATCACGCTCTTTCATACATTATTTCATTCACACGTCATTCAAGGCTAACAAAGAACAGTAACAATATAAAAGATATGCATTATAAAGGCATGGGCAAAATGCAAACATCAAAACTACACGACACAGTAATATTAGATAATGGTCTGACACTTCTTATTAGCCATGTGGAATATACTGGCCTACAAAAAGGTGATTGGCTGTTATACTAGGGTTTTGTTATTATTATTATTATCTCAATTATTAAGGGGGAAGGTAATCCGTATTGAGATAGTGTTCGAATAATTTGCGATTATATTAATAGGGATTGGTGATGTCTTTGATTTCTTGTGGAAGATTGTTCCACAGCTGAGATGCAGAGTACGTTAAGCTTGTTTTGTATAAGTCAATCCTAGGCTTCGGAATGTGTAGTATATTTAAACGTTTACTGTGTCTAGCATTATATTTAAACAAAGGCCAAAGGTAATTTGGGGCATTCCGATGCAGGATTTTGTGAATTAGGTTAGCTTTATTGAAAAGCAGGCGTTTGCGGAATGGTAGTAACTGAAGGCGTTTATACAGGCTAGGATTGTCAGATAAATGTTTGCTATAAATTAGACTCATGGCCCGTTTCTGTAGTGAGTAAAGTCGCTTGGTGTTTGAATTAGAACAACCGTCCCATATTGTAGAGCAGTAGTCAAAGTGTGTCTGTATATGAGAAGTATAGAATAGTTTCCTTGTGTCCTCATCAAGGAAGTTTCTAATCTTGGAGAGTTGATAGACATTTTTCGCTGTTTGTTTAATGAGCGCTTGAACATGGGAATTAAAGGTTAGATTTCTATCAATGATTAGGCCTAATGTTTTGTGCTCAATTACACTTTCTACTGGCATGTTATCGATGTGAAGTTGAAGTGATGTGTGTGGGCTTAGAGTTTGAAGTCTTTGTCTGGTTGTTAATAACATTGCTTTTGTTTTAGTGATGTTAATTTGCATACGGTTTGAATAGCTCCACTTAACTACATTATTTAATTCTTGTTGTAAAGACGACTCCAGTAAAATACAG
This sequence comes from Cepaea hortensis, assembly GCA_963921405.1. Classification (NCBI taxonomy): domain Eukaryota; kingdom Metazoa; phylum Mollusca; class Gastropoda; order Stylommatophora; family Helicidae; genus Cepaea; species Cepaea hortensis. Next base: position 32,303,667 of record OY992879.1, on the reverse strand, counting down.
TTTTCAGCGTTTGTGTACACCGTACAGTCATCTGCAAATAGATCGCAGGACGACGAAAGATGCAAAGGTAGATCGTTAATATATATGGCAAATAATAGAGGGCCAAGAATAGAGCCTTGCGGTACTCCAATATTGAAGGTAGTGGTTTGAGACAGAGATTTATTGTGTGATACTACTTGCTTTCTGTTTGATAGAAAAGATGATATTAGAGTGACTACATTAAGGCCAATTTTCATTGTCTCGAGTTTTTTAATTAAAATAACATGGTCTATCATATCAAATGCTTTCTTGAAATCAATAAACACAGTTCCACATAGACTGTTGTTGTTTATATTCTGGTGCCAATTTTCTATCATGTTTGTTAGGGCCGTATGGCAAGAATATTTTGGTCGAAATCCTGATTGGCTGTCAACAATAAGCTTGTTGCGAACTAGATACTGTAATGTTACTTTATGGATGTGTTTTTCTAGTGGCTTAGATAGTGATGATAGTAAGGAAATGGGTCTGTAATTGTTCGGGAGACCATTGTCCAATGAACCAGATTTAAGAAGAGGGTACACTTTAGCGATTTTGAGAGCTGATGGAAAGTGGCCTTTGGTTAGACACTGATTATATATATAGGTAAGTGATGTACAAATCACTGGCGCAGCACAACGGAGAATCCGGTTGCTGATTCCATCTAACCCAGATAAGGTTGTGTTTTTTAGGTTACTGAGGTAAGTGAATACTTTAGTGATTGTCATTAGCGGTATGTCGTAAAGAATATCGCGGGAGCATCTATTCTCGCAAAACAATGACAATAAAGATAAGTTGCAAGGAGAATTAGGTATTGAAGCCTTCAACTGGTCTATGTCAGTTTGAAAAAAATTACTGAATTGGTCGCATGTAATATGATTTGATGGTAAAGAATTTCGGGTAACGGAAAGATGAGGTTAGGATTTAAATCTTTAAAGACAACACCAAAGAAAAAAAAAGTTAGTTCTAGCATTACTTAAACCGTACAAATAAATTAGAGAAAGGTATGATGTTACTGTAAAGAACAGGTATAATGCCATGGCGATAATACATGCTATTGATGTGCAATTGGACACGTTCAATCAACCCAATAGACATCAAAGGAAATCATTCCACCTAAAGATATAATTGCACAAAAGAAATGGATGGCAGATGACATTTTGCAGATGATTGGTTAAAGAAGAAATAAAAAGGAAGATAAAGAAGAATCTAATATAATACACAAAGAAATAGTAAACAAATGCAAAATGGCTAAGGAAGTATGGATAAATCAACAGGGCGTGGACGTTTGGCACACTATGGAAAAGACCCACATTCCATGTATCAACAAATAAATACAATAACAGCTAGGAATGCACGGAATAACACTAGATGTTTAAAATTGAGGAAAGGTGCAATAATGATGGGACAAGACAATATTATTAATAGATGGACGGAATAACTGGAAGAGATGTATGCTGATAGGAGATCGGATGTAAATATTCAAAACAGTGGTCAGGGTCCACCATTACTTGCAGCGAAAATTGGCGATCGCATGAAGAAAGAAAAGGCACCCGGTCCAGATAACATTACAATGCAATACGTTGAAGCTTAAAGTGATTTTGGAATCGAAATATCGACAACACTCCTAAATGACATCTAGACTAGTTGGACCATTCCTAGTTGTCTATAAAAATCCATCTTTAAAGCTCTGCCTAAGAAAACATGCGCTTTATAATGCGAAGAGCATAGCACAATAAGTCTGATATAAGTCACATGACAACGCTGTTACTGAGAATAATTATGAAAAGCATAAGAAAAAGGATTAAACCTAAAATTAGTGAGGAAGTGTGGATTTGTGGAAGTAGTGGTCACAAACAACGCTATATATATTCTCAGGACACTATTAGAAAAAGATATAGATGTAAAAACAGATCAGCACCAATGCTTCACAGACTACACAAAAGCATTTGACGATGTGAAACATGACGAAATAATAAAATTACTAAACATTTTTAACATTGACGGCAAAGATCTACGAATAATAAATAACATATGTTGGCTGCAAACTGCAGTCATAAGAATCAAACCCAGGTGGGAACATGTCAGTGTATAAAGAAGGGCGTTAGACAATGTTGTGAATTGTATCCTGATTTGCTCTCATTGTACGGTGAATATATTCTGAGAACTAAATATGCCAGGGATTTTCGTTGGTGGACATAATAGAAATAACTTACGCCATGCTGAAGACACCGTCCTGATAGTAACACGTCAGAAGAAACTACATGAAAAGATAGATACAAAGGTTGTAGAAAGCAACAAAAAAATAAATTGGCCTTTTTTGTGTAGCGTAGCGTCAGCTACCATGATATACCAAAGTTGCTGCGGATAGACTTTCTATGGAGAAAAGAATAAGTCACTTGAGAAGACCTGACAGAATAGCTCGTAATTCTAGACGGATTCAAGTTCCCGGGGTCAGTGTTCAGGCGGAAAGGAATGGCATACAACTATACTTTAACAGAAACAGTCTGCCAAGGGTTTTCCTGCTACTCTGGCTTGTATAAAGCTGGAGCCCCCTAACTCTAATCACTCTCACCAACAAGGAGAAAGACAGAGTATTATATTTATGTAGTCACAAGTCGTTCATATCTTCACACATTATGCTTAGCGTAATCAAAAGTATCACAATAACAGGCTAGGTTGTTTGTACGTAATGTGATTGTAGGACTGATTTATTCAGTGAGATTACTGTGATAACTATTCAATGTGATTGTAAGGTGATTTATTCAACGAGGTTGTAGTGATACTTATGCTAGAGGAATGCAGTGTGATTGTAGTGATACTTATCCAAGGTGAGTTCAACGTGATTGTGGTGATGATTTCTTCACTAGGGATGTGATGCAGAGTTAGTTCAAGCAGTGTCACGTTGCTTATTTACCTGTATGGGTTTGGTGCTAATATTCCTCGCGATTCATACGGGAAACGACGTGTGTTTATACAGCTCGATTCTGGATGGAATGGTGTGTGTAATAGCATCGCGATGGTTGCATGAACGTAAAGTCTCCTATCTTCCACTATACCACTTTCTACCACATGGTCTTGGAATGACTCTACTTGGGTTAGAGCGAATATGAAGATGAGATTTTCCTCACTCTGAGAGAAGAGAGAAACCTTGAGATGGGATGCCCAACAGCACCCTATGTATATGATAATTGGCGCTCACCGAGCAGGGAAGCCGTTCATGCTTACCCACCGCTAATTAACGGAGTAAAGGAACGGAAATGGACTTATACTATCTACATGTAGTTAATTATCATCTATAATAATAACACTCTTTACCTTCTAAATAGATGGAGTTAGCGAATGACTATTGGATCAAGTTATGTGAGTCCATTCAAATCGCAAGTGATAAGGGAAACATCAAAAGCATGTATGAAGGGATAAAGAAAGCCTGTGGTCCAATGATCAAAAGCAGTGCACCGCTGAAAACCTTGACTGGAGAAATCATCACTGATAAGAAACAGCAGATGGATAGATGGATCGAGCACTATTTAGAGCTTTACTCAAGTGAGACCAAGCTAGCGGATGATGCCCTCAACGCCATAGAGGCCCTGCCAACTCTTGACCACCTGGACACACTTCCCACTATAACAGAAGTTAAGTGTGCTATAAATGAGCTTGCATCTGGCAAGGCTCCAGGTAAGGATGGGATTCCAATAGAGGTAATCAGGAGTGGGCAAGACACACTCGCTCTACAGATCCACCAGCTAATAGAGCTATGCTGGCGAGAAGGACAAGTCCCACAGAATTTCAAAGATTCAAACATCATAACGCTGTACAAGAACAAGGGAGATCGGAGCGACTGTAACAACTATAGGGGTATCTCACTTCAGTGTATTGTTGGGAAAGTATTTGCCAGAATTGTCCTGCACAGATTTCAAGTCCTGGGAGATCAAGTCTACCCCGAATCACAGTGCGGCTTCCGTCAGAACCGGTCTACCATTGATATGATATTCTCATTGCGACAGATGCAAGAAAAATGCAGAGAACAAAATCAGCCACTGTTTATTGCCTTCATCGATCTCACAAAGGCATTCGATTTCTGAAGAGTTTGAAATCAAGAGTGGAGTTAAGCAAGGTTGTGTACTAGCCCCCACCCTCTTTGGGATATACTTTTCACTTCTACTGAAATATGCCTTTCGTGATCAGGATGACGGCATATACATTCACTCACGCTCAGATGGTGGCCTCTATAATGCTCAGAGATTGAAGGCCAAGACCAAAATTAGGAGGGTACTGATCAGAGAGTTGCTTTTTGCGGATGATGCTGCGATTACGACCCACTCTGAGGAAGAATTACAACATCTACTATCTGCAATCTCCAATGCTTGTTCTGAATTTGGTTTAACAATTAACAAAAAGGAGACACAGATTATGTCACAAGGTGCACATGGTGTACCATCAATCTTTATTGACGACGCCGAACTAGAGATAGTAGACCATTTTACATATCTAGGATCAGTGGTAAATAGCAAATTATCCCTCGATCAGGAAATCAACATAAGGATTGGCAAGGCAGCAACAACAATGAACATGTTAGCACAAAGAGTCTGGGAGAACAGGAAGCTTACTGCCAATACAAAAGTCCTCGTCTACCAAGCCTGTGTCCTTAGTACTCTTCTTTATGGCAGTGAAACCTGGACAACTTACTCACGCCAAGAGAAACGTTTAAACAGCTTTCATATGCGGTGTCTGCGAAGAATACTTGGTATTAAGTGGCAAGACAAAATCACAAATACTGAAGTATTGGAAAGATCAGGTTGTGTGACGGTGTATTCCATGCTCAGTCTTCGTAGACTTAGATGGATAGGACACGTTAGGAGGATGGATGATGGTAGAATACCAAAGGACATCTTTTTTGGTGAATTACAGACGGGTAGGAGATCTCAGGGTCGGCCTCTACTACGATACAAAGATGTGTGTAAGCGGGACATGATTGATACAGGCATTGATAATGCACATTGGGAGCACGTCGCCGCTGAACGTGTTGCATGGAGGGCAACTATCAGAAATGGAATAAAGACAAAGGAGAAAATGATTGCAGATAAAGCACACACAGAGCGTGAGAGACGTAAGATGGTGCAAAATGGTGGAAATGACCATGTTTTCACATGCACCTACTGTGAGCAAACATTTGCAGCAAGAATTGGTCTTACCAGCCACACTCGCCACCGCCATGGATCGTAGTTATTAAGCCTTTTTGAAGCACAATGTACCAAACTATCGTCTGCCAAGACGGAAAGGTGCCAATGCCAGATGGAGTTACAAGGAGAGTTTCTCTTGGGTCTGGGACTGAGAGCCCGGAAGAGAAACTGATAAAGATAATGATGATGATGATGATGATGATGATGATGATGATGATGATGATGATGATGATGTTGATGATGATGATGATGATGATGATGATGATGATGATGATGATGATGATGATGATGATGATGATGATGATGATGGATTGTCCGGACGGACAATTCTCACTGAGAATAGTCCCCTGCACTGATGTATGACTTTAATGGTTTATGTTAAGTGATGAGGGGAGAAGAAAGAGGGAGTGTTAGAAGTTTGAGGAGCAGGTGACAGGGGTCGGGTAACCACCAGACCGGTACTTACTGGAACCGTGCCTCTCAGACGAGCAATTCCAGGTGCTGCCTGACAACAGTAATGCACTCCTGCCTGAGCTTTTTCTTGATGAACAATGATTCTGTAAGCCGTGATGAGCGGTTTACGAACATGATATACTGAAGGTATTGTGAGAATTCTAACCATGTGCAAATATGTCCAAGTTGGTACAGATTGTTCTCACTTAGATCCTATCCTTACAGGGTCTACTTGAAGTTATGGAATCAAGATATGCAATCCGAGGTGGAGAACCATGGCTATTGGCTCTTTCTGCAGTCTTACCCCCTCCTAATCGTCCGTGTACAGGGAGCTAGCATCTTGAGTCCCCGTCACGAAATGCCTTCATTCGGCCGTGTGGTCTAGGGAAAACAACCCCGAGATTACCCGACCCGTTCCCCTCTTAAATGATCATCTATTGTTTTGCAAGTCTAGAAGGTACGAAAAACATGACACGGTGAGCTTAGCTCAGTGAGACCGACTGCGGTCAGTTGTGCTGAATTATTCAAGACGGCTAGACGCCGAGTATCAATGTGTATTTCATTAAGGCTGCGACGAATTATGTCTTCAAAGGTTTCGAAGGACCTCGACATCGTCTTAAGCATGCCGATTGTGTAGCAATCCGAAGGTATGTTGAGTAACTTAGTTTAGTTAGAGTTGTGTCGGTAGTCGGCGACCGCGATAGAGCTAGGCGGCCATGTAATAGTCGTTGTGCGGGAAAGTGGGTAAAGTGTGAACAGATAACATTGTGTGGGCCTTGAGTCAACCTTTTGGGGGAGCGTAATTACAGGTAAAGTAACGCAGGGATATTTAGCACCCTAGCGACACGGGGCTCCTTTGCAGCCACTTTAGGTTGGGTTAACTAAATTCACGGCAACGAAACCGTTAATTTGAGTTCACACATGACCCAGCTTTCTGTAATCGAGTTTCGTCGTCGCCGGCGTGGCCGAAGGGGGAACCAGAAATGGGGGAACCAGAAATCGAGTAGGCCGGCGCCAATACTAGGTCGAGTGAGGTATCTAACAATGCGGCCGGTCGAGACGATTAGCTTGCGAAGGTCGACAGAAGTATCGGATGTCGTTCCAAGGTCGTGCCTTGAGTCGCATTGTGGGGCGACCACTGTCTTTTCTTCTTGGCTTTGCTCACATCTGTCTTGTAGTTAGTATGCCTTAACGGAATGCCAGCTTAATATATAGTTGATTCCGGAGAGGAGGACAACGTGGGAGAATCGACCGAAGGGACAGGGCTGTTCACGAAGAACAGTGATACCGTTCTAAATGCTCCTGCCCTTGACGACTGAGGAGAGAACGGAGTGTGGATATCTGTTACATGGAGAGTGCGCCATGTATATAACACTGGATTTGGATATATGGTACCTGCGGTACGGCACTATATAAATTCTGGCTGGTAATAGTGAAGTGAACCAGGGAGATTGGATAGAACCTGGAGGAGGTTCGGATGCACAACCACCGGCCCTACTTCAGGGGCATTCTGCCTACTATTACTAATGATTCATTAACCATATATGTCATGTAGAAGTAATTCAGGGTAGGACGACACCTCAGAAACGAGGGACAGACGACCATGGCCCAAGTTATACTCTAGTCCGGGAAAGACGGCGCAGTTCAAAGAGCGGCCTGACAGGTCCTAGGCCCAGTTCATCTCCGGCACCGGAGAGCTGCTTATGAGGGAGACTGGACTCTTGTGTGAAGAGTCCCTAATGCTGAGGAGAGGTGGTGAGTGTTAATTCGCTTAAAGTAACCTTGGTACCTGATGCTTTCACAGAGTATTGTCATCCACAGGTTCTGCCTTCCTGATTGAGATGTTGAACGTCCGGTGACGGGTCCGATGATTGAGACCAAGGCAAATTATGTAGTCAGCAGTCCGGGGACACCTCAACGATTGTCAAGGTGTACATGCTTCAGAGAGTCTACTACGTCAGTGCACGGGACCAGCTACCATTTTGCCAACGTCATTACCCCTTGTAGTTCAACATGGCCACTTCATACGTGTGTCGCCTTACCTTACGGCAAGTATACGTGTTGAGTTCTCGTCCACCACGTGAAAACATTAGACCAAACAACCATCCGAGAGGGCAAGATACCATTAGCGATTTGTGCCAGGCCGCTTAGTCTCTTGATTATGCCGGAGTGCAAAGACACTAGAGACAGTAGGGCCTTTACCAACAGAGACTGAACGTGTGCTCCCACACTAAAGACACTCTACGAGATTTATAGAGAGTGAGCGACGGCGTGGCAAGTCTCCAACCGGCCACACTAGATATTTTCGGACTTATTATGAACAGTGTGGGCCGGCATTCAAAGTCGTCACAGAAGAGAGGTTCTAGGAAACAGTTTAGACGGAACGAACACCTTCCATTCTACTTGAGAATACGGGATCTTGTTGGAGGACTCGATACACGCGGTGAGGTCTGTTACCGACGACCTGTGGCGTACAACACTAGATCTTCCTATGATGACAGCTACTTCCTGAGGCTACCCCGGTGCTTCTTTGTCTAGACATCCCTAGCAGCCGCTAGGTCTATCTCATCCTCCTCATCATCATTTGTACAATACACACTTTCGTCGCCATAGATAGATGCCAGAGTTGCGTCACGCATTTAGGACGGAGTGTTATCGGGTAATGTCCATTGTGTGAGTGAAAGAGAGATAGGTATCCAGAGGCTGGCGGGGTATAGTAGATCGAATACACCTATTTCCTATTCTGAAGACATCCCGTAGTTAAGATGTTGTATCAGTTCCCCTCACCCCAGGGAATGTTGCTACAATCCCCTCAAAGGGATGTGCAAATGAAGATTCAGGTTTTCAGCGAACCTAACTTGACTTATCCAGAGAAGACTCTGAACGTCAGGCGAATGTGAAACTAAGCCTGAAAGAGACTGATTATAGCTACCTGAACGTTGGCCTATCTTTAGATGAACGATGGCCTATATCTATATGTGAATAGCTACCTCAACGATGGCCTATATCCACATGTGAATCTTAGACTGATATATGATGGCTACCTCAACGATGGCTTATGTGAGTAATAGACTAACTGATTATGGCTACCCCAACAATGGCCTATGTCTACATGAGACTCTTAGTCTAGAAGATATGAGGGTTATTTTATCGATGACCTATGTCTATTGGTTTCATGATTGACTATATGATTGACATATGAACTCTGACACCAACGAGAAGTATCCATGTCCTCAAAGGCTAGTGATATAATATTTAATGCGACATGTAATCTCAGATCCAGTTGGGATTGAACCAGTCGTGTTAGAACTCGCCAGTAGGTTGGATATTCATCAGAATCATGGCGACACTGTTGGTACTTCCTTCACCGACCCTAAACGGTCATATGAGCAATATTTCACCAGTTAGAGATACTCAGCTCCAACTGAGGTGTTCATACTAGCTTGCTGCAGCGGGAGATTCTTTAGGCCATAAGATCCTCCCAATTGGTCGGTGAATTGTGATTGACTACGTGTGGGCTACATCGCCAAGAGACACCTCGACATCGACTTAGTAGAGAACGTGATCCTTTTGGGAACTGCGGAGGATGGCAATTCCTAGGTACTTATCCACGTGAACGGGGATACTGCAGAAGGCTACGGCAAGTCTACTGTCAGGTCGAGGGGAACAAGATCCGGTGAGGAACTTGTGTCGACTGGACAGAGGCACACTACGAAGTCTCACTGACCTGATGATGACACTTGGGTCATCGCTACTTAGCCGACATTCCTTTGTCTAACTTTGTATAGATATTCTGTATCCCCATCTCTATCCTACATCGGGACTCTCTTGTACATTAAAGGTCTCAATTGTTACATGTCTTTACTGAGGTGATGTGTGTCGTCTGGACTGAGCCCCCGAGGGAATGTGTCAATAAGGGAGCGGGAAGGGGGACTAGTGAGAGAGACAGGCGAAGTCCAGAGTTGGTCTGGGGTTAAGCAGATGAATGATACCTGGGTTGGGGTCAGTACAGAGCGGGAAGATCTAAGTGTAAATCTACCCAGTCAGCCCACGGGTGGTGTTGTTACACCCATGCAGCATGATCCCTCTCTCGGCCTGCCTAGTTCACTCCATAGGAAAATGTAATACCATTACATCTGCAACAAGATAAGCTGCAGAAGTTGTCAGATAAGCAAAGCAATGCTCTAACTGCCCGACTATAGGAGCTTCGATCCTAGACATTTCCTCGCACATGGATATGGCTTGTAACCTCCCAATTCCGCACATCCGCCCGAAGCCGTTGAAACAATGTGGAGTGTCAGGTTTGGCATGCGCCACCCAACGTTTGGCACTAACAGAAAGCAGGTAGTACTGTCTACTGTCTTACTGTAGCCAGTCATATCAGAATAAGACCTGACACATATTTTTTTGCCTTTATTACTACCTAAATCGCTGCATAATTCTATCTTTTGAAGTGAGGTTTCACCAATGAGGATCGGGCTGTCAACTGCATGGTTGATTTTAGCTACTCCTGTCTGCACGCTGTTCACACTTTACAGAGCATAATATATTGTTCACAATTCACAGAGCATCATCTAATGATCACAGTTAGTTCACAGAGCAGCATTTATTATTAATGGGGAGCATCAGTTGACGTATTCAAACCGCTGCTTGTTGGTCTACATATAGCATTGTTCAGGGTTGTACTACATGTAATGGAAAGCCCATTTTACTCATGACTTCCGAAAGTTGCCAATGTTGTACATAGTCAAATGAATTTAAATAATCCACAAAACATGAGCATATGTTTACAATATATGTTCTACACTTCTATATTATTACACACATGTTTAGTGTGTGATCTTTTGTTTCTCTTCCTTGTCTAAATCCATCTTGAAACACAACATTCTCTTCTTCCATTTCCTTACGAAATCTTCCCATTATGATTTTTAGTAGACTGTTACTTGCATGTTTGATTAGGGCAACAGTTCTATAGTTGGTGCATCATTTCAGATTGTCCGTTTTTGGTATTGCAATGAAGATAGCTCTCTTTTAAACTTTTGTACTTATACCTTATTTCCATATCATTGTACACAATGCGCGATAGATCGGTATGCTTTCTTCTCCTCTCGCTTTAATTCAGTTGGTATCTCATCACATCCTGGTGATTTACCATTCTTCAGGTTCTTTATTGCCCATACAATTTCACCTAATGAAGGTTCAAGTTCTGCTTTGCTGTTATTTGTTCATGTATCACATTCATATCCTCACAGCCATTCATATCACACATTCCACTTCAGTATTTCTGCCATCATTCTAGAATTGTTCTAGATTCTGTTAGCGTTATTTCCCAACTTGTCACAGAGGACATTTAATTGCCATTTTAACATTTCTTGTTAATAACTTCATTGTTTTTTTTTAATATTTCGTAATCTCTTTCATTTTTATTGATGTTGCGCTATTCTAGTACAACATTCTTGTATATACTTGTTTTTGTCCTTTCGAGTGTCCTTTCTTATTTCTTGTGATTTATACTTCATCCTGCTGTTATCGGTTTCTCCTCCTTTCTAATTCAGTTCCTTTCGTCGTTTTATTAATTCTAACGTGTCTGATGTAATACATGGCTTAGGCTACTTATTTTTGGTCGGAATTAGATCTGTGGTTGGTGTTATCAAGATATCTCTAGCTTGTACTGCCAATTTATCAGGTGTCATTTCCTCCTGTATAGACATCAAGACCCCATCATCATCAAAACGAAGTGGCCTTTGTCATCGGGTAAGCTTTTTGAGGTTTACTTTCACATCTGCTTCTAATAACTGATTATCTGTATCACAGTCTGCACTTCATATGGCTTTTCCTGATGTTATGTTTGATCACAATCTTCTTTGCATTAAGATATAATATATCTGGTTTTTGGTATTACTGTTCGGGGACTTCGATGTGAAGAGCTTTCTTGGATGTTTAAAAAGTGTGTTGGCTAACGTTAACTCATTTTATGTGCAAAATTCAATTAATTTGTCACCTGCATCATTTCAGTTTCCCAATCAAAGTTTTCCTAACACGTGTCTCTCATTTTGAGCTATTCCTGTATCTGCTTTTGCATTAAAATTGCCCATTATTATTATGTCATTATGAACAATCTTGTCAAAAGTGGTCAAGTCGTCTGACTTCGGTTCATGGGTGCATTTTTTCGGAGACCCATGAGAATCGTCGCTGGAGCTACGGAGTTCGTGATTTGTGCGATGCTTTCGGCAGTTCGCTGCGGAAAGAGACTGAGCCATATGGGATAAAAGACCCTGTCGACTTTTAAGCCCCATTTTTCAATGAACAATCATATCTACTGTTTCTTGAAGTAGTCCGTAAAAATTTTCAATTTCATCTTCCTCTGCTGTTGATGTAGGCACATATACCTGTGTGAGAGTTGTGTTGATGTTGTTGTTGTTGTTGTTGTTGTTGCTGTTGTTGTTGTTGTTTTTGATCGCCTTCAAGTCGAATAGTGGGTATTCTGTTATTAACATGGTTATATCCAATTAAAGCTTTTGCTGTTGATTTATCTAATAAACAAAATGCCACTCCGTTGTGGCATCCAACATCATTACCAGAATACATTAAAAGACTTCCATTTACATATATGAAATGCACATTGCCTCTCAAGCGATGTTCAATAATTTCTAAAATATGAATATTAGTGTAACAATAAAAAATAAATCACCAAATATTGCTGAGTTACTGATAATATCGTCTAGTGTAACAATAATATGCTATAGTCTCAGTCCATCCAGCACAATTTCCCTCCGTCTGCCTCAAACATTTATAAATGATCTTGTCAGTCGACACAATATTTTCCAGTGTCTCTCTTAACTTTATATGACCAAACAACACTGTGTCCCTATTTCTTACAGGTGTTCAGCTTTCATTAGCCACTGGAATCAAACGATGTTAGTTACTTTGGCAGATGAAGCTTTTCGCAACACACGCCTCAGGAACATATTCACACTTTAATAGTCCGTCTGGATGCTATCTCCAACCCATGAATACCGAGTTGACATCCTAGCGTGCTAGCAACTGCGGTTCCAAATGTTGCTGTATGTAGCCGGGGGGCAGTGTTGGGGTGAGCGCCCAACCTTGCTTAAACACCCTAATGGCTTATGAATACATAACCTCTGCAGTAAAAATCCAACTCCTGGCCTTCACGGGGCGGAACTGTTTTAATTAACAGGAGAAGGGGAGACGGCGAGTTTCTGGTGCCGAAAAATAACAATTATGCTCTAGATGTGTATTCATCCACATGCATGCGCAGACATGTGTGTTCGCGCGTACACATCTAAACTCGAGTGAGACCACAGTCTGCTCTAGCAGAAGAAGGATGCTGAAGACGGAGGCAACCTCGCCTGAGGCGCACCACAGAAATCAGGATGCTCCGCAATTACGCAAAATGGAATGTGTCGACTACTGCTACATGTTATGGTGCTCGCCCTGCTTTGGACCCCCAGGAAGATGCATTGCCGGGCCCTATGTCTCGAAAGAGTCCAACCACATTTACTGGAGGTCCTTCTCAGATGTCTTGTGGAGCCAGGGGACCTGAGAATATAACGGCTGGCCATACTAAACAAAGACTTAAAATAATGCACTGGAATGCGGAGGGGGTCAGCAACAACAACAAAATATAGAATCAGAAAATATCTTGGACCAAGAAAAAGTAAATGTATGTTGCTTGCAAGAAACTCAACTCAATGAAACTATAGCCTTCAAAATCAGAGGCTACCATTGTTACCGATCTGACCGAAAGGACATGTGAAAAGGTGGGATACTGACCCTTGTAAACATTAACGTCACTACTTCCCAAATCGAAGTCTACATGGAAGGGGCTGTGTATCAGATACTTAAACTTAAGACAGGCAATACAGACCTGCATCTGATCTATTACTACTGTCCAAGTGACCGCACACAGGCACTGGACACACTACCATTAAAAGAAAAAAAATGATTGTGTGTGGCGATTTCAACAGCCACTCGCAGAGCTGGGGCTATGATCACATGGACCAGAGTGGAGAGAGACTGGAAGACTGGCAGGATGAAAATAGATTCATCATCTTGATTAACAAGCCGTCCGACCCACATTCTTTCTACTCGAGATCATGGCACACTTCAACTACGCCTGACCTGGCTTTTCATTCACGAGACGAGTGGAAAAGTACACGAATTGTTGGGAACAACTTGGTTGCAGTGACCATCGGCCTGTCTTTATAACTGTAGAAAATGAGCTTGTAAGCGAAAGCAGCACCCTCTGGAGGTGGAACTACAAGAAAGCAGACTTGGCAATATACAAGCATCGCACCTGCATAGTGGTTAGAAACCTGAACACTGAGGAAGACAATAAAGTAGTTGAAGAGTTTGGGAAATGCATACTACAGGTAGAGCGAGAAACAGTACCAAGAGGAGCCCGAAAACAACAAATGCCCTACTGGAGTAGTGAACTGGAACAGTTGCATAATGATGTGGAAGTGTGTAGAAAGCAAGCAGAGGCCACACCCAGCCAAGAGGACCACAATAAATTCAAGCACGCAAAAGCCAAATTATCTAAGGGCCAATCTGCAGACTAGAAGGAAAAGCTGGCAGGAGAAAACGGAGTCTCTGAACTTTGAAAGAGACACAAGGAAATCGTGGAAGCTAATAAAACAACTCAAAGATGAGGGCACAGGGAGAAACTAATAAATTGCACTACATAAAAATGGAAACATCTTAACAAGAAAGCAAGCAGCTGACCATTTTGCGGGCAACATACAGGAAAGAAGGAAATAGTACATGAGGTTCTGGAGGCATCCGTCACAATCAGCGAACTGGAGCTAGCCATAACAAAACTGAAAATGAGAAAGTCGCCAGGAGCTGATGGTATTTCCAATGAAATGATCAGGAACCTAGGAACAGAGGCCAAAGCAAAGCTGTTGCAGATCTTCAATAACAGCTGGACCTTAGGCATTGTTCCACAAGACTGGAGAGAAGCAATCATGATGCTCCTCCTAAAATCAGGGAAAGATAGTTCCATTGTCTCTAGCTACAGACTAATTAGCCTCACCAGTTGTCTCTGAAAAACACTGAAGCGCATCATCAATCACAGACTGCAGTGGTACATTGAAAGTAAAAACATCCTTGTGCCACAGCAGGCTGGCTCTAGGCAGTGCTACTCTATGGAAGATCAGACAACCTATCTCTCTCAAGAAATTGAGGATGCATTCCAAGAGAAGAAGCTGGTGCTTGCGGCATGGATAGATCTGAAGAAAGCCTTTGACAGAGTCTGGAAAGAAGGTCTGATGAAGAAACTGAGAAACTGCCAAGTCAATGGAAGAATGTACAAATGGGTGAAAGCATTCTTGCACAACAGTAGAGCCCGAGTACAGATAGACGGACTCAAGAGCAAGAAAGTACTACTGCGTCACGGTGTTCCCCAGGGCGGAGTCTTGTCCCCCACACTTTTTTCTAATCTTTATCAATGATCTTGTTGCTAATCTACCGCATGGAATTAAAGCGGCAATGTACGCCGATGACCTGGTTCTATGGAGCACGATGAACATGCATCAGTGGCCACCAGATTGCTACAAAGAGCTGTAGATAATTTGTAGCATAGGCAAATAAATGGTGTGTCAGCATAAACACTGACAATTGCAGAACCACGCTATTTACCCGCTCTCCATAACAAAAGGCTGGGATCATCCAGATAAATGGAACACCCCGGAGTATCATTTGATGGCAGGCTGACATGGAGAAAGCACATCAACAAAGCAGTAGCAAAAGCCAGAAGGAAAATAGTCATCCTGAGAAAGCTAAGTGGGACCACATGGGGAGCCAGTGGGAAAATACTTAGCAAAGTGCATCAACAGAGCATACGACCACACCTGGATACGGGTCAACTGCGTGGTGTTCGGAATCAAAAACCACACTACAAGAGCTAGGCAGGGTGCAAAATCAAGCTCTTAGAGTCACCACAGGAGGGATGAGATCAAACACTATAGTGGAAATGGAGAAGTTGGGGAGGACACAAGCACTGAGAAAGCGCAGAGATACGAAAACGCTAATACAGGCAGAAATGTTCCTCAGCTTGCCAGGCCACCCTATAAAGAACAGATTTGAAAACCTAGCTATGGGACGGTTGAAAAGATGTAGTTTTATCTACCAGGCCAAACGACTCTGCAGAGAAGCCACCGATCTGCCAACAGTTGGTATCCCCATAACAACTATTCCAGAGCGAACTCCATGGAAAGATGAACATAGACTATCATTACAAATCCAGACAAAAGTGAGAGGAATATTTGACAAGGAAAAACAGAACAGTGTGCAGCGCAGAATAGCCAATCTCAACTTCCTTGATGAATAATACCCACACGACCTCTGGATCCGAGTCTACACAGATGGGTCAACACAAAATGCTGTTCGAAATGGAGGAGCGGGAGTGTACATAGAATACCCAAATAATACTAGGGACACAGCCAGAGTACCGACATGAAAGTACTGCCACAACTATGATGCTGAAATTGAGGCAATCAAGATAGCAACAGAGAAATTACAAAATACCAGCAATGGTACACAACCTGTGGTACTATTGACAGATGTAAAATCATTACTCGAGGCGCTTCTGTCTGGAAAATTGCCAGTACTAAGGACACTACTTTCTGAACTTAGCTGTCAGCATAAGGTCACCGCAAAATGGATACCATCCCACTGTAGAGTACCCGGAAACGACAGAGCTGATCAATTGGCTAAGGAAGGAGCCAAAGAAGAACAGTCTGAAGTGCCCGTTACATACCACCGAAAGAAAAAGTATGATCAAATCAGTCAGAAAGCCACCAAATCCTGTTCATGATGACTACCACGTTATGGACAGACAAGAACAAGTCATTATTCTGCGCCTTAGAACAGGACACATTAGATTTAAAATATAGAATATATATAAACAATAGAATAAAATTCAAGACTGGTGAAACAGCCATATGCACATGTGGACTGGCGTCTCAGACAGCAGAGCACATACTCCAAGACTGCCCAAAATATAATATATCTAGGCAAACCTTCTGGCCTAAAGAGACGACAGTGAAAGATAGACTCTATGGACCGCTGTGTGCATTAAAAAAGACAGTTAAATTCATACAAGAGACTACATTGCAGTTATAGACATATTTCAAGCTAACGAAAGAAGAAGAAGCTAGTAACTGCGCATGCGCGACTTTCCTGTTTTCTGTAACTATCTTTAAAATGTCCTACAACAAAGGTGTCAACTCTAAGAAAAGCCCCCGAGCTGAAGATGGTATTTCCTATAAGCGATTCTTCCCCTATTCAAAGTTTTTTGTTTTATTTTTGTGTTCAGAGTTCACCCAGACCTTCAGCGCTTAGAATACGGTGTAACACCATGTCTAACGTAGGATCTATCTAACCGTTCAAGCTCACACACACAATAATATAACTGTTGTGGTAACTATAGTGATATTTAAAAAACTAAACTACATTATTATGAACGAAATATTAGAAAACATCACAAATTGTAAACCAATCATGAGATGTAGACAATATCTCAATACTTGTGGTTCAGTGCGGAATATACCCATCCCATTTCTAATTACAGAAACATATTGGAAACTAAAATATAGCTTTCGTAAATGATGTCTTGTGTTTGGTTTTTAATACAATGGATTAGCTTGTAAGAAGAATTACACACGTTACATATCATGTATGTCAATGTTAGGTGTGGATTGTACAAAGGCTTATGATAGTGTCCATAGGAATAGTCTATGGAATGTTATGTGGGAATTTGGAATACCAAGGAAGTTCATCAACATGACCAGACTATGCATGGAAGATACTTATAATATAGTAACATATAAAGGCAGGAAATCAGACCCCTTCCAAATAACATCTGGCTTGAAACAGGGTGATGCACTATCGCCGCTACTCTTCAATCTGGCTCTAGAGAAAGTTGTAAGGAGGGTAAAGGAGGAATGTGCTATTGGAGGAACATCCAAGCTGCTTGGTTATGCAGATGATTTAGATATTATAGGGGAAAATGAAAAAAAAAGACATTGGAAATATTGACTCACTTAAAGGAAAAAGCCCAACAGATGGGGCTGGTTATCAACCAAGATAAGACAGAATACATGGTAATTTCAAGAGAAGGAATGGCTAAAAACTCTGGCCACATACAAATAGATCATATGACCATTAAAAGAACGGAAACATACAGATACCTGGGTACAATGTTCAACTTCTCCAACATCATAAGGGAAGAAATACAAACTAGAATCAATTCTGGAAATAAGATATACTATGCACTACAACATCTACTAAAATCAAAGGCGCTATCTCGTAACACCAAGATCACAATATACAAAACACTGATCAGACTAGTTGTGCTGTATGGCTCTGAAACCTGGAGTACAACGAAAGGAGACGAAGCCTTGCTACAAACCTTTGAGAATAAAGTTTTAAGACGCATCTTTGGACCCATTAGGGATACACAAAGTGGAGAGTGGAAAAGAAGAAGTAACAAAGACATTTATGATCTGTTTAAGTCCCCGCTAATCACCGGTATCATGAAGGCTAATAGATTACAATGGCTGGGGTATATAGAAAGAATGGAAGATAATAGGGAAACAAAACTCGCTTACACTCAGGAAATAAATAACCGTAGACCCCAAGGTAGACCAACAAGACGGTGGAAAGATAATATATATACAGACCTACAAGCACTTGGAATCAACGACTGGCAAGAGAAGGTCAACCAGAGAGACGAATGGGGACGGATTGTATCTGCAGCAAAGAACCTCAATGCCTCGGAACGCTGAAGAAGAAGAAGAAGAAGAATGTTAGGTGTGTATGCATATATATATATATATATATATATATATATATATATATATATATATATATATATATAGACAGACAGACACACAAATTCACTCTCTCTATCTCTCTCTCTCTCTCACACACACACACACACACACACACACACACATACACACACGCAGGCGCCAAATCTGGACAATAAACGTTTGGCCTGCTAAAGAATTAACTAGGGCGAAATTTCTAGGGTACTGTAAAACCCAGTGACGCCAAAGAAAGAAATCCTGAAGCAGCTTCGTGAAGAGAATCTTCACATCCGATGCTTGAAGGCCGAACGGCTCCTCACCTACTCCAAGATACCTACAACCTTGGCAGTAGTGACGTCGGAGGGTAGCGAAATGCCGACCACAGTATCAATCAACAAGAGAATGCAACAGCCAGAGAGATTCATCCCAAGAGTCTATCAATGTTCAAGATGCCAGAGGGCCGGCCACAGCAGAGCAACATGTCGTAGTAAGACGGAAATCTGTCGATACTGCGCCGATCACCACGCCTTCAAGGAGTGTCCGCTGGCCAAGCTGGACACGGACTTCCGAGCTCCTAACAGTAGAAGAAAGTGCGCCAACTGCCTGAGCAAGATACTTGGGCTGTCCGTACCTGCAACGACACAGAGACGTCTTGAAGATAGCATTCACTATAAGGACACCATACAACGAAGCAATGCGGAGGTGCGAGGACGACACGGAGAGGCCCCGGTGTCTTACCTTGGAGGAGCTACGAGAGTCGGCAAGGATGGAGAAACTCAGACACGAGGAATTCAAAAGGTGCTGGATTGAAAGAGAAAAGAAGAAATCAAAACAACTCAGGAGACCGGTAGAATACCCAACTACAATCTTGGAACAGGATACAGACTACTCGTACTACATAGAAGACGGAAAGAGAAAACCATGGCTGACCGCGGAGGAAAACCGCGAATGGCAGAAGCTAAAACTCGAAGATGAAAAAAAAAGCACAAGAAGGAAAATAGAAACGTCGAAAAGCTCCTACAGAAAATACACAAAAAAAGGAGACTAAAAGACCTAATAAAAAGTCCTTATAAGGACTACAGCCAGTCAAGCCAGACGAGCCAGGAGCCTACACCAAAAAAGAAAACCACAAGAACAGACGAGCACAAAGGATAGCCGCAGACCGATTCCCAAGCTGACGTCACAGATACAAACCAACATAATCAGTCCGAGATAGGACTCACAAGACAAGAATTAGGGTGAAAAAACCCACAAAAACCACGGACCTCAAAAATAACCGACGCTGGGGAAGCAGGTTGAACGAGGCCGAATTTGGAATTTTTGTTTTGAAAATTGGAATTGGAATTGGAATTGGAGGTCTTCCTCTCCGGCCAGCGATGCCACGGTCGAAGTAATCCTCATGCCCAGATTTGACATGATTCGGACAAGAACCGGCTTTTATCATCCACGATCATCTGCAGGAGAGCATCAAAGCCCTTACGTGTGGTCAGGATCGGCCCTTGTAATCCATGATCCCAATCAGAGAGGAGCTCAAGTCAGTGGGCGGGTTAGGCGGACCCAGAGAAATGCTGTTGGGAGATTAATGGATGTCTTCAATGGTATGTAGTGATACGATATAACCCTGGGTTAACCAATCTGGTGAGACCAGGGATATGACTGGCCCTGTACTGATCACAGAATGGGATTCTAAGATTGATTTTTCCTAAGTCTCCGTGGCGAAGTGGTTAAGCCATCTACCTCGCGCTCAGAAGGATGTGGGTTTTATTCCCAGCTCCTGCTTCGGCTTACGAGTGCATTTTTCTCAGAGACTCATGGGGGTTGTCGCTGGAGCTACGGAGTTTGTGCTTTGTGAGACGCTTTCCGCAAGGCGCCCTGCGGAAATAGACCGAGCCAACTGAGATAAATCCCGGTGCAATAAAGTCAATTATCTCGACTGTTAAGGCTGATGTTTTTTTTTTAAAGTCATAACATCTTATGGGAAAGTGCCTTATAGAAATTATAATAAAAATCCACCATGGCAAAGGTGGCCTTTTGCCAGATGGAATACATACTGGCCAATAAAAAGATGTCAACAAGTAAAATAATGTTGAAGTGTTACATAGAACCTATACTTTTGTATGGATGTTAAACGTGGACAATGAGCAGACAAGCGTAATAACACGTAATAGCAGTGAAGTTGTGGTTTCTGGGGAAAATGCAAAGAATACCATTGACAAACGGAAAACCAATGAGAGAGCCCAACAAGAAACAAATTAAAACCGTAAACTTAATAGATACATTAGACATAGACAGTCAAAATTGGTTTGGTACGTTATGAGAAGAAAGAAATTAGAGAACATGGTGACAACTGTCAAGATTAAGGGGAAAAGAACAAAAGGAAGGCAGAGAAGTATCCCATGACATGGTTGAGACAAGAACACATAGCTGATCCATGACTCTAGTAGTGGGACGAGATTGCGAAACATGACTACCAATGCTTATCGGAATGGCTAATGATGATACTGTTGTTCAGTTAGGTCGGAATGAAAGAAACACTTTCAGACAGGGACTAATGTGAAGCCTGAATTTATCATGAGCCATATCTACGCTCCTGACATTATCAGCTAAACCTCCTTACGATGGCACTATCGCTACCGCTACAAAACAATGATCTAAGCCGGAACCTGCAATTGTTGGTTGGGTTGTTGTGTCCATCACATTTGCGAGCTCCCAACTCACAGCGGAAAGGTCTGACGTCGTCCGCCCTCTGAGAGAGGGAAAGGCTGGTCATCTATTTCTGCATGCACTCAGGTCTACGAAATGGGATGACAGTAACACCTCACCGATCCAATAAAGGCCCCTGCATTGGGGCCTTAAAAATAAATAAATAAATATCCGGACACAATCTATTCGCAGCAGCAATGTCTCTTTATAACTGACTAGGTCCACTAGAAGCGTTTTTCTTTATACATGTTTAGGTCAGTTGGAAACATGTCTCTTTATAAACTGCCTATGGCAGCTGGAAGCATGTCTCATTAGAAACTGTCAAAGTCGGCTGAAAACATGTCTTTTCATAACTGACAATGTTCGCTGGAAAAAAATAATTTTATAAACTGTCTATATCAGAATCATGTCTCTTTATGCACTGACTAGGTACACTGGACGCATGTCTCTTTATACACCCCTAGGACCGCTGGAAACGTCACACATATTGCAATTGTAGGCCAAACACGTAGTCACTGTGAATCTGAACAAATAAAACAGTCATCTAAACAGCAGGAAGCACTTATGAAGAACACCCCAATAACTGGTAACGAGTAATTAGTACAGAACGAAACAACTATGTTCCGTAGCAGGAGCAACCAGATGTTTGGACCATTATATTGTGTATACCTGAGTAAACGCGGGTAGTAATCAAATACTAGTGACTCAAAACGAGGAGAAAAGACACTGACGCAGCGTATGGCATACGTTAAGAAAACCTAAGGACAATATAACTAGAAAGGTATTTGTCTGGAAACCACAAGGTAAAATATAGAGGAAGACTCAAAAACACACAGAGAAAAGAAGTAGAAATAGAAATGAATAATATGGGAGTGAAGGACGTGGACGGAGCTGCATGCGATTGCTAAGGATAGGATGGCCTGCGACGAGTTAGCTGTGGGCCTATGACAAGGGATAAAGACAGAATAAAACTGATGGTCAGCTCCATAATTTAACGTTTTCCTTCCCAGATATATCACAGCGAATTCTCAAACCTGTCTGACACGGTTGGTATCGCAGAGATTCTGCTAGGACTAACTAATTGTGCCACGGCTGGATAAACTCCTCGCCACTGTCTTATATGTTATAACCATCAACTTATAACAAGTTACATAAACAAACACACTAAATAAATTTCAGATACGGCTAACTTTCCTTGTGTTTCGTTTTAGTGGACCTTGACAATGAGAGACGTAAAACCTGTGAAGGAAATATTCCTTACTCCGGTCTTATCACAACTGTTCCGTTTAATATGTGCTGAATCATTATCAGGTTTTATCATAATATGCTTTTATAAGGGTTTTTACTTCATTTATCAATTTCAATGTACGAACATGTCTACAACGGCAGAACTGAGAGGCAGTTGAACAATAGAGTGGTAGATCACATACCCAATAGGATCGGCAGAATAATAAACAATGTCGATGTAACCTGGTAAAACCTACAAACAGGAAATCGTCTGCGTCATCAATATAATGCCATATTTTGGAAACCGGCCTCGTGATTCAAGTGTGATGTGTAACACTCAAAATGGACGCATGTTAAAGCTGACCGACGCCATAACCATTCATATATAAAAGCCAACTTTGTGTAAATAAAAGGACATGCACGTCAGCTTAAATGTACAGCAGCAGACAATTAAAAGTTCTGGATGAATATGCGTGTTGTATATTTCTTCTTCATATTGTGTTAGTTTATACTGTGGGAATTCTGCAGTATGCGCATGACGAGATAAAGGGAACAATGCCAGGCAATAAATTGTGCAGTCTATTGTTGTATCTTCGATATTCAAAATTGTGTTTTCGTTCAATGATAATGTTCACTGCTCATGGATATCTCCACGTGAGCTCTAGTCGTCTCCTGTAAAGTTCACAAGGAGAAGTTCCTCACATTGCCGGAAACTTGGTAGCGATCGTCTAAATGTGTCCATACCAGAATCATACATTCGTGTACATACGAATTTGTGGGTAGCATTTCTCAGCTTGAAATTGTTTGTGGGCAGCAACCTATTGGCAGTTCCCTTTTGGATGGCCAAGTGGTGAGGCGTGTTAAATGTGTTGAATGTGCACATGGGTCATGGCAGTTTTAAGCCATTATTGTCAGAAAAGTCTAGATGGTCGATCCTTCACGCGATGGTCAAGAGTTAGTATAGCTACCTTTCGTTGATTTATAAAAATATACATACCACGCGGTAAAATGAATTAGGTCTGCACGAGCAAAGGAGGAAGTTACAACCTCTGTCATGCGTTACACTTGCTGGTTTAGATCACCATTATTCTGGCAAATTATTCATTCGTATATATGTGATTACATGTATGGTCAGATTACGTGAAAAACCTTTATGACGATAACAGAGACGAACAGTATGATGTTCAAAATAATAATGAAGGACCAGCAATTTTGAAGATGGAGGTTCAGAATGCTCTTAACCAAATGAAATCTGGCAAGACCCCCGGTTCAGACAGCGTCACAACAGAAATGATTAATGCTTTAGAAGAATATGGAATAGATAAAGTTACCAGTCTGCTTAATACAATATTTGATACTGGAAATATACTTTAGAAGTTATGTCATTCTGTATTTATTGCAATCCCAAATAAATCAGGATCCTTGGAATGTGATCAACATCGAACAATTAGTATAATGAGTCACATCACGAAGATTTTGCTAAGAATTATCATGCAAAGAGTTAGGAGGAAAATACAACCTGCAATAGAAGAAGAACAATGTCGGTTTATAGTAGGCAAGGGTACAGTAAATGCTGCGTATATACTGAGAACCGTAATCGAACGTTCTATAGAAGTAAACAAAGATCTACACCTTTGCTTTATTGACTACACAAAGGCTTTCGATAAAGTGAGACATGTCAACATGATAAGGATGCTTGAAGATCTATAAACTGATGGAAAAGACCTTATACTTGTAAAAAAGATATATTGGAAACAACGAAGCTGCCATAAGAGTTGATAATGAAGTAAGCCA
This sequence comes from Cepaea hortensis, assembly GCA_963921405.1. Lineage (NCBI taxonomy): Eukaryota > Metazoa > Mollusca > Gastropoda > Stylommatophora > Helicidae > Cepaea > Cepaea hortensis. Next base: position 32,279,459 of record OY992879.1, on the reverse strand, counting down.
ATATCAGCCTATTAAGAGAGGTGTGAGACAGGAATGTGTAATGTCTCCAGATATGTTTTCCCTGTACAGTGAAAGTATTTTCAGAAATATTGAAGATATCGAAGGAGTCAACATTGGGGGACGATGCATCAATAACATTAGATATGCAAATGATACAGTCTTGATTGCAGACAATGAACAGGGCCTGCAAAATTTAGTAGATGCGGTTGTTACACACAGTGAACAACTAGGGTTAGAATTAAATTGTAAAAAGACACAGATTATGGTCGTCACTAGGAAGAACGAAACACCACAATGTAATATACAAGTAAATAGGAATATTCTTCAACAAGTGAATAGGTATAATTATCTCGGAACAGTAATAACATCTGATGAGAGATGCCTTGAAGAAATTAGAACAAGAATCCCCATGGCAAAAGTAGCCTTTAGCAAGAAATAAAAAACATACTGACCAATAAAAAGATGTCAATTGAAACGAGAAAAAGAGTGTTGAGATGCTACATAGAACCTGTACTTTTATATGGATGTGAAGCTTGGACAATGAGCAGTCAGGCTGAAAAACATCTGATGGCTGTAGAAATGTGGTTTCTGAGGAAAATGCAAAGAATACCATGGACAGCCAGAAAGACCAATGAACAAGTCCTTCAAGAAACAAATGAAGATCGTAAACTGATTAGAGACATTAGACGTAGACAGTCACAATTTTTTGGGCATGTTCTGAGATGAAATGATTTGGATAACTTGGTGACAACTGGTAAGATCGAGGCGAACAGACCAAGGAGAAGACCTAGAAGCAAGTACTTGGATGTCTTGGCCTTGTGGCATGGTCGAGACAGAAACACTGAGCTGATCCACGACTCTGGTGATCGAGTGAGATGGCAGAACATGACCGCCCACGCTTACCGGCATAGCACATGATGGATGGATGGATATGTGCTCTGGATATTGCTTTGGTGCTCCACAATCCCCCGGAGAACTGTATGTCGTCCACATCCTCTGCTTACTTCCCGCTCTCCAGGCAACGATGATGCATCTGTTTTTCTACCCTATACACACTACCCCAAAGGTCTTAAACCATATCTGCCTTATGGCGCATCAATATTCTACCCAGAGACGCAGATCCAGCCAATTTGTTCGCTTTCCAACACACCAACATTCCCAGGGGCAAAAATCCAACGGATGCTCCCTATCTGTGATTGTTAAATGGAATTATGGCACTAGGCAACACAGAGTGGCTCACAGTACAAATTGCCGATGCCATGAACAAGTTTGCCTTTACTCCTCCTTATGTTGCACAAACTTTGCACGACGTTCCAATCAACTACATGTTTATTTTCTTTACGTTCAGTAGCTTCCTATTGTTTTCTGAACGAAACGTTACAATTTAAGTCTAACTAAATGCCAGAGTAGTAGTTGAACGGTCTATCTTGCCATCAGCGCATCAGAAAGTTCAAAATCGAGCGCTCTAATCATTGCGGTCAGGTCGACATCTTGTAACCTGGTTGACGATAGTGTCTAGTTGGTCATGCGTCGAAGTAGACTTGTTCCTGAAGCGAGGCGCCGTCGTCATTTGGAGGCGACAGGTTCGATCCCGGTCGGTAACTATAACTTTCAAATTTTATGTTGTCCAGTGCTTCTTCTAGTCTCTATTTCCTTCTTCTCCTTCTGTGAGCGCCAAATAATGCTATGTTGTTTATTTGTGTAATTGTCTTAGTGGCCTCAACGGTTCTCCCCATTGATTAGTTGACGATAGTTGGACATACCTTTATATCCATAAGTTTTCGATCACAATAAAATACGCATGCCTATTGTGCACGATATCTACTTAACAGATCTAAGGGATTCGAACAAATCTGCCGCGGCTTCCAAACACATTCAATACATGCCGATAGTGATTAAACACAGCTGGTTAGATTAGCAACGATGTTGGCAACTGGCAGAAACACGGACTTCTCTATGATGTTATTCGGGACAACAAACCGTGTAGAGTGCTAAAGTCATTCAACGTTCGGGGAAAGATTTTATTCGGTCGCGCTTATTCTAGTCATGAAAACGAAATGCTCATACCGTAATGTGATTTCTTGTTTATTCAGTGTTCGTTAGTTCATCTTAGCTTGTAGCTTCAACTAGTTAACTATAATAATTATATTTAATTATCAGTTAATTATTGGTAACTGTTTCACATTTTGTCATAAAAAGCTTGCCAAACCAGGTTTATGGCTACGGTTATAAGCTAGCACCATATACCAAGTAGGCTATATAACGTAAGAAATGGGCCTGTGATAATTTACTTATGTCACACACCAGTACATGTGTTCTTGGAGCAGCTTTTCCTGGCCTGACGGGCGACGCAGGCAGGAGTCGAACCCTCGGTCCACCGCGTCCATGACATTATCAGCGTAGATCACTATCAACTACGCTAAGACGCCCGTCACATTTGTACCGAGGTAGTTTCTTGCTATGGGTCTAGGGTGTGACGTCACATTTTGTTGGCCTCAATGCAATGAGGGATAGGTGGCCATTATTTTCTCCCTTAATGAATGTCGAGGGCCGGATTCCAATTATCGTTTACAGAACACGCTCATGAGTAACGTCCTAATGATGTTTAGGGTCGTTCGGTTTATTTATCTATGTGTCACCTATTTTTTTGTATGATACTTCGTGGCATCTACGATGGGAAGGTCCATAAGTAAGTCACAAATGGCTGTAGAAGAAAAACTAAATGTGATAACAACTTGAAACAAGTTTATTTTTATACATACATTGTCTCTTTATTTCTCAACATAATTTCCATTAACATTGATACACTTATCCCATCGTTTTATCAGTCCTCCATAACCGGCTGCATAGAACTGCTTGCTCTATTTTCTAAACCACGTGTTCACGTCCCATTCAACTTCGGCCTCATTCGGTGAAATGTCTCCCGCCAAGGGGGTTTTCAGTAGACCAAAAAGGTGGAAATCGCAAGGGGATGAGTCTGTCGTTACTCACCTGTCACCTCTAATCAATTCCTCCACTCGCTGCACGGATGCGTCTGTTGCAATATCAACAGGACGACCAGATCATATTTCAACAATAAATTTAGAACGTCCTTAAGAAAATATTTCAACCCAGATATGCACCGCTTTACGGTACAAACATTTGTTAGCATAAACAGGAAGCATTTCATTTTGAATGTCCTTTGCGGGCAGTCCTTTTGCCCACAAACACGCACAACAGCACGTTGCTCTTTGGTTGTACACTTCGTACGTAAAGTCGCCATTTTGTTTATGCGCTGCGTATGCGCATGAAACACCTAGAGCCACCTGACGAGTTAGTTAGTTCGTCGACAGATCATCCTCATTGCACATCGGACCATTCAGTCCAAAAGTGCTCGGATTCCCTTCTCAGCAAATCCCGCAGCGTGTAGCGGCTAACGACACCAGTTCTGTGTTGGTTCATCAATCTTCTTTGGCTTCCTGCGTAGTGTTCTTATTTAGCCACCCCTCTTTTAATATGCTGTTCTCGCAGTCTGGCCATGGTTGTAGATTCACAGTCATCACTTTGTTCTCGCAAAAGTCTAACTTCTCATAGAGCATTTAGAATGTCAGCGTTGTCCATGGCGCGTCCGCCCTCCAGCGTAGCCTCACCTGCGAGCTTGTCAACCCGCTCATTTCCTTGTACTCCCGCATGCCCTGTCACGAAGATGAAACTAATCTTTGCCAGCCGAGACCGCTCCAGAGACAGTAACCATTCTCTTCGGATCAACCCCACCTCTATCTTCTTGATCATGTTCATTGAGTCGCTAAGGAAACATGGCCTAGTGAATGTCTGTGTCTCGAGCCCATGTTATTGCTTTACTTACTGCCATGACTTCCATAGTCAGGCTACTTGTGGTTTCAGTGAAAGCACCAGAGTCCTCCTTCACAATTCTCCCTCCGGCCCGAGCCGTAAAAACACATGAGCTTCTCACATGTCGGACGACCGACCCATCTGTGTAGATGACAGCATCACCGTCTAGCGAATTCTCGAAAATCAACGATTGTACTTCATCCCCCACAGCAGCCGAATTTTCTTGTATGCTTTTTCTATCTAGTTGGATGCAAATTGAAAAGGATGTGCAGAAATCTGTTGGGACTTGTACCCACTCCTCGCCAGGTTCTAAGTCCTCAAGTGAACACACCTGTTGAAGAATGTCTTCGGCTTGATCCATCCACGACCTTCCGCTTTTTAACCTGCTGCCTTTCACCTTCATAATTTCACTATGCAGTGGATGTTGTGTGTTTGCGTTAACTCTGAGGTAGGCGCGTGCCCTGCAAACTTGTATTCTGTCTTCAATGGCTGGAAAATCAAGAAGGTAGCGCATCGCCCTGCATGCTGTATCACTTGTACATCCAAGAATAATGCACTTAGCTTTATTCTGTATCCTTTCCATCCTATCTATCTGCTTACGGCTGAGAGTCAAGATTGCCATTGCATACTCAAAATCAGACATGACCAGCCCCTCGTACAGAAGACATAGATGGCGCTGCTCACAGTTTGCCGCCGCCATCACCGTATCGCAGGCAAACCCCGCTTGGCCTTTGTTATCACCTGGTCTATGTGCTCATTATAAGCAATGCTTCGATCAAACCGTATCCCCAGGTAATTCATTGCCTGCGTTCTTTCCACCGTCTCTGAACACAGCTTTACAGTTGGTGTTGGAGTGTTGACAATATGATTATTCAACAAGAACCAAGTCACCGTTGCCTTTGTTGGGTTGACCATTGCACCATCTTCATCACACCAAGTACTAACACGATTGAGTTCGGTTTGTAGTTCCACAGCAATCTGCTCTCTATCCTTACCCTGACGATACACTAAAACATCATCGGCATATGACAATGTCCTACCAGGTCCAGTTATCTGCTCACTGGTGATTCTCACTGTGTAGGCGTTGAAAAGTACCGGAGATAATGGTGATCCCTGTGGTAGGCCAAGATATATTGTTTTGTTGGTTCCGAAGTCCAACTGCCACATCTAAAAACTACTTTCCGTTGGAAGAGGGCTGCAGCGATCCAACTAAGGAGGAGTGGACGTATTTTGAGTTGAAAAAGCTGAAGCATTAAAAAATCCAATGGTACTCTATTGTACACGTCCTCAAGATCAATAGCTGCAGCAAAGGTTTCAATGCCTGAGTGGAAACCGTCATAGACATCATGGGCACAATTGGTCCAGGTTTCTCTTTTTGGACAGTACCCACCCAGGGTAGGTGGGAAAACACCTTGCCTCTCTAGCTGGCTTGATATTTTCCTGGCAATTAACTTCTCCAGTAGCTTGCCTATTGTATTCTCCATGGTTATAACTCGATATCCCTGAATCTTTGTGTGGTCTTTGCCAGGCTTCGGCAAGGGAATCAGATAGCTGTGTAACCACTCCTTCTTGATGCTACCACTCCCTATATGTTGTTGTACATGTCTGCTAGTTTCTCTAGCTCGTTGTTGGTACACCTATTGATGTCGTCGTATCTTATGCCATCAGGCCCTGGAGCGCCGTTTTATGATCATAGAATCACAGCCTTGATTTCTTTCACTGTCACTGTGTCTTCATCCGAAGTGTTCTGGGCCTTGCACCTGTCTGAGGTGACCTCCTTGCCAAGATTTCGGCCTCCCATGTTTGTCTGATTGCTCTGCTCTAGATAGTGTTCAAAGAGGGCTTTGCCCTTGTCCTCGTCAGTCCTCTGCCAGATGAGGTCAGCACCTTGGAAGTCAGAAATGCTCATATTCTTGACTACCCCACTCATGCTATTATGTAATCGCCAGAAGAATTTCAGTGACTTGTCTGTGCTTTGTCTTTGACACACCTCTGCCCATTTTTCACTTGTAACCACGTTGATCAGTTGTTTGAAATAGCTTACTTTTGTGTGCATCTCTCTTTCTAAGTGCATGCAGGGACTAGGATGGCCAGCTCTGTTCTTCTTGGCATTTTGCCATCTCCTTACAGCACTACGTTAATCCAGCCAAGCCTTCTCCACCTCGCAATTCCACCAAGGTGGCTGCTGCCAGCTTTTTTTTCCTGCCCTGAAGCTTTCTGCGCTTGTCACGTCTTATTTTACTCACCACATGTTGCCCTGTACTGTCATACTGGAAAGTCTTGACCGTTAGATTGAGCTGCCTGGTTCTGCCTTTCTCCACTAATATGCTGCAAGGGTGGTGGTCGCTGCCGTGGTGTCCTAGGATACCCCATCTACACACAGTAGTGAGTGAAGGAGAAACCAGCGCCAGATCAATAGCACTGCCCTCATCCCCTGGACGGCTTGCTGTCCTGGTGACATAGCCACTGTTGATACAAACCAGATCAATGGTTTCAAGTGCAGTCTCGAGCTCCTCCCTCTGTGTGTTGGAGGAAATGTTTCCCTGTGATCTACCTTCAACGTTAAAATCGCCACAGAAAATAACATTTCTCTCGTAATTAAAATGTCACTTAAGCACTGCCACTTCTGGGAATCCATACTCGCGTTGCGGGCATAAACATTAACCAACACGAATGGTAGACTGGATTGAACTCTTAACGCCTGTATTTGTATATCGTCACTGTCCCAGCTGGACATGTTCTGACGCCACCATGCTGTCGCGAATGAGAATCGCCATTCCCAGATGTCTGTTGTAGAAACATATGAAGCCAGCAATTCGGAGTAGCTGATCGCCCAGTCTCGTTTCCTGGAGCGCTACAATGTCATTCCTGTAAACCAGGGTTTCTTGAATAGAGCCCCGTTGTTTTACGCTGGCGCAGTTCCAATACAGAATACGGATATTCCTGAGTCCCTGTCGGTGACACTTGAGTCTACAACGCCTTAAACCACCATGCTTACCTTGTTTATTTTCTGCCTGCCCAGCGCCCACGTCGTCTCGTTAGGTTGACTGCCGACCTCTCCGAGAACACACGTTGTGCCGCCATGTTGAAAAACCGAAAACCACAGTAACCACACACGCTGCGAAAAATTCACTCAAGGATTGCTGCGCTCGATGCACGAAACTCCGTAGCATCGGCGCAGATCTTGAGTAGAAACTCCTGGTTTTACATCCTGGCACACAAATTATATATAACATAAAGTGTGATGTTGCTGTCACTTAATGACAACTGTTGAAAACACCAACTACATTTACCTGCCATCCCATATAACTGTGTGACTTACTTATTGACTCGTCCTCGCTATACACGATTTATGCAACTCCAATATAATTATTGATATGTTCATGTTAAGGAAACAATGCATATTTGATTTATTATGTCTATTTCTTTTATTTCAGAGGGACTTTTACTTTTGAGCGCATCATTGTTCATCGTAATACTGCTCCAGATTGTACTTATGTTATATGTGATGAACTTTCAGTGGCTGGTTTCAGACACACGTACATTATCTTTTAAACAATTAAGGCAACGCGTCAACCACAAGCTGAAGACAAGCTTTGAAGAATCTCTAAACTCCGGGCTGGACAAATCTGATCGAGCATCGACATGCGTTTTTCCTGACGTTAATATATATGAACCCAGCGTGGTGGAAATTGCTGGGATTAACAGACAAACGCTTCACTGTGAGGGAAATTACATGCCTGATCTAACGTACGTAGAAGGTCGGACAATTATAGTAAACACAAGCAAGGTTGATGCACATGTAGGCAGAGGCAGATTTCATCACTGCAAATATCGTCATATCTGGAGAAATGACACAGACGATAATAATTACACATACAGTGATTGGTCGGAGTCTTTCACAGACAAGATCAAGCTTCCTAAACACTCTGAGTTTGTAAGAGTTCAATGCTGGGACAATATGACTTATCTTATATCTAATGCATACTTCTTCTTAGTTCCAAGGAAGGAAGAATTTGATGATTTGGACAAAGTGAACTTCAAAAAGCGAGAAGTCGAATCAGCCCCAAAAGAGACCTTAAACGTAGTCATGATCGCAATGGATTCATTACAAAGACATCAATTTATCAGAGGCTGTAACAAGACCTACTCGTATTTAATGAATACACTGAAATCATTCGACCTCACCATGCATTCACAGTTGGGGAAAAACACGTTTCCGAATTTTCTGACGTTGTTTGCAGATCGTCATTACGACGAACTTTTTAAATGGTGGACTAACAAAATGCCTATGGATCCAATTGATATGCTTTGGCCGACGTTTGAAAAAGCTGGATATTGCACAATGTTCACAGAGAGCTATTCAACGTGTGGTTCATTACATTATCTGAATAAAGGCTTTAATCGTCCATTTGCCAGATTCTACGCCCGACCTATCGATTTAGCAATGGACAATGACCTCGGTTTTATTTGGAAAAAGAAATTTTGTGCGGGAAACAAGCTTGAGATGAATATACGTCTGGACTATATAGGTCGTATTCTGGATACATTTCCAGATAAACCAGTATTTGCCGTGGCAATGATGAGCACAGAGACACATGATGACCAGACTGACGCTAAATTATTCGATGATCATATTTTAAACTTCTATAAGTCACTGAGCGATAGAGGTCACCTGAATAGAACATTGCTGATATCATTTTCTGACCATGGCACCAGGTGGGGGGTGTTAAGAGACTCTGTCAATGGACACTTTGATAGTGTGACGCCATATACCATCCTGACATTTCCAGAATGGTTTCTGAAGAAATACCCCGACGTGGCCGAGAACTTACGTATAAACACCAAACGCCTGACATCACATTTCGACACACACGCAACCCTTCTAGACTTGCTGTACTTCAAGAGCGGTACACCACCTCCACTTGCTCCAATCAGGCATGGCATGAGTCTTTTCAAGGAGATCCCTTGGAATAGAACCTGTGTGGATGCTTCCATACCTGCAGAATTCTGCCTGTGTGGCTACAAGGAAGCTGAAGAGATCGACATTGGTTCTGAATTGTCAGTTAAACTATTGCAAGTTCTTTTGAAGATAATGAACAGAAGGATAGAGTCTGTATGTGTTCCGTATAGTTTAAAACGAACCATGCGTGTTACCAAGATTATATTTGAAGGCGACGATACTAAAGAAAAGAAGGGAGATGCTTTCTACAAAGTAAAACTACAGACTAGCCCAGGAGATGGTATATTTGAGGCATACATTTATGTGAAACAGAATTCAACAGTTTGGAAAGTGGGAGAAAACATCTTCAGACTCAACGCATACAAAGGACAGTCGGACTGTGTAGACCAATCGATTTCAAGGTCAATGTGTTATTGTAAAAATTTATTGACGCATTCTTAAGAATAAAGTGTATTTTCTAAGTTATGTTTGACCACATATCCGCTCATCCAGTTCTTGCTATGTCAGTACTTAACAATAAGCTGTCAAATCCGGTCAAGTGACGTTTTTCTTTTATGTAAATTAATTGTGGCTCTATACATAGTAAAGATGGAAGAATAAAACTATTAAATCTATCGATAATGTAAAATTAAGTTAAAACTCAAACGATATATAATATCTTATAACCATGGAATTCAATATAATGTACAAACTCAAAATTCAAGAAACTAAGGGACATTTTATGGACACAGTCATTAATAAGTACACGGTCTTGAAACACAAGTAGACGAGGAGAGCACGGATCAGAGTTGACAACAGGTTAAACGCATTTAGAGGTCTTTCGAAGAAGGGAACGGAAACATTAAGAATAAATAGCGACGAAAATCCTCAAGAAAATTGAAGAAAGGAAACTAAAAAGGCAAGCATAATTAATAGCAAAAGCAGGCCTCCTAAATTCAATGTCAAAGAAACATATAGAAGATAACAAAGAACATAAGAAGCACACATGGGCGTATAAAATACACTATTTAGGTGCCCTAGCGAGAGAAGGGAGAAATCGGAGACGTTTATAGCAGCACAAGGCAATTGGCAGGGAAATATAATCATCCAAGTGAACTTAACAAAAATAGTAAACGGAAAGTTCTCACCAACATTAAAGATTAAATGAACAGATGGGTTGATTAGTTAACAACCTTCTGAATAGACCAGTTCTAAATGACCTCCTGATATCCAGCCGGAAGTAGTAGAGCTGGATATCAACCGATGATATAATCGCCATGTCGGACTCAACTACACACATTCATGTGAACCAAGAGGTGAAGAAAAGACACTGGCGCTAGATGATAAACACACTGAGAAACCAGACAATAATATAATTAGACACTATTGTCTGGAACCCACAAGGCAAAAGAGTTGAGTTGAATTGAGCTGAGCTAAGAACTGACATCACTGCACTCAGGACATTCCCATACGCGTTCCGTCCACTTTTCAACAGCCAGTGAATAGTCACACAGCTCATCGTTCCCACCGCTATCTAATTGAACTTTCTCTTGGTCTTCCATGTCAGTTTTGAAATGCTTCTAGAACCCCTGCCAATACCGCGCAATCTCATTCGTTCCACCTACTGGTTCTCAATCTGTTCACCCACCTTCTCCATCTGGTTCCTTCAAGCACACGATAATCTCTCCATTCTCCGTAGGTAAGCCAAAAGACAGCCGGAGAAATAACACGCTCGAAGAGAAGAATAACAGAGAGGAATAATATCGGGAAGACATGGCGGGAACTGCAGGAGACAGCTACAGATTGGACGGCTTGTCTTGATTGAGGACTGTGCCCCAATTGAGAACAAAGGGCAGAAAAATAAGAATATACTCAGACTGCATGTGTTGATGTGTGCTGCCAGATGCAGTCTGCCTGTGGCTGATATTCTTTGCTAAATCATATTCTTTCTGGTAGATTATCTATACACCACCGTTTACTTTATCTATATATCTCTTTGTCTCCCTTGAGATTGTCCCTCGAGATGTGTGTAGGTTGGGGATATATGGGTGGGTGATGGGTGGGCGGGTGCGTGTATGTGTGCCTGACGTGTGTGGGTGGGTGGGTGGGTGTGTGGGGGATGTGTGTGTGGGGGATGTGTGTGTGGGGGATGTGTGTGTGGGGGAATGGGTGGAGGGTGGGAGATGTGTGTGTGTGTTTGGGGAGATGTGTGTAGGTGGGAGATGGGTGGGGGAATGTATGTGTGCCTGGGTGTGTGTGTGTGTGTGGTTGGGTGGGGGGTGTATGGGTGGATGGGGGATGGGATGATGGTTGGGGTATGTGTCTCATAACTTGGTAATATGCATTATTCATGTTTACAACATTCATTTGACAATGTTTTTCCTATGTGAATGTATTATGCATTATTGAAGAACGAAAGATGAGTGATTAGAAGGGCCGAATGTAAGACAGGCCTGCGTGCCTAATTTGTTACCCTTTGAAAATAAAGTTCGTTCGTTCGTTAGTTCGTTTTCTCTAGCTCTCTCTCTCTCTCTCTCTCTCTCTCTCTCTCTCTCTCTCTCTCTCTCTCTCTGATTCTCTCTCTTTCTCGCTGTCTCTCTCCATCAAAGTATATCTCTTGTTAATGAAGCATGATTCCCAAGAATTATGTCTACTTTGTTTTATTACGTATGCTCTCAACAAATATATATATATATATCGTTTTAATGGAACCTTTTCTCCAAGAACCTTTACCTCTCATATATGATGGTTGACCTCTGTTAAATCTGATGATGTATTCTCTCGAAGAATGGTTCACCTTTGTTGATAGTGTGTGTTCTCCATCAGTTCTCCAGCAATGTGTATCTTTTTTGACGATGAAGCTCTCCATCAGTGTATATATTTTGTTAAGATGTATAAGTGTATATATTTTGTTAACGATGTATACATTTTAATCAATGCATATCTTTTATTGATGATGTTTAGTCTCCAAGAATTATATATTTTGTTGATATGTATGTTTACCCATTAACGTATATCTTTCGGTGATGGTGTATGCCTCTCCATCTTTGCCTGTCTTGTATTGATGATGTATGCTCTCGACCCATGTATATATTTTGTGGATGATATATACTCATGATTAATGTATGTATTGTGTGTGCGATGTAAGATCGCCATCACTGTATACTTGTTGCTTATGATGTATGCTCTTCAAGAGTATCTTTTGTCGTTATGCGCTCCATCAACGTATATCTTCGTTGATGATGCATGATTTCCATCTATTTACATCTTTAGTTGATGATGTATGCTCTCCATAAATTTATAATGTTCGTTGATGGTGTATGCTCCCTGTCACGGGACCACTGTCGTTAACGATAAGATGATAAACTAACAGAGAACCAGTCTGTATTCACAGCTGCAATTGTTTGTTACTAGTGGAGAAACACTCATGTCGGATCAAAGGAAACTACAAGTCTTTGAGAGTTCCCTAGGAACGGGGAATTTGTCGACATTGTTTGATGTATCGTCGTTTGAGAGAAAAAGCTTGTTGTGTTCGTGGTGGAAGGAGGAGACAACTATTCTTGTGAAGTTGGGAACAGATTGTCTGCCGTTGAGGCCACCTGGTGTTTACCTCGAATGACGTCACTAGGACAATACCCGACTGTATGCAAAACAGAATTTGTTACCGCTAGTTTGAACAGGGGAGTTTACCAGGCTGAAGTGTTTCGACTAGCTCTGTTTTAATATAGAAAAAGAATCTAGCGTGTTCGGTATAAATTAACGTTGAGAAACATGTGTCTTTCATGGCAAAGTGTAGATTCGATTCAGGATAGAGCTGAGTGTTCATAAGGTATTTACTAAATAGCATTTAGATGTAAATAATGTAGGATAGTCTAGTGATTGATAGAGCTAGAACTTGAACATAGTGTTCTTGAGTTGTGGTTAGGTATTCAAGGAGTGTCGACGACAGTAGGCAATAGCATTGTTAAAACTAACTAGTGTGAGAGGTCAATTAGCTCAGCTGGTTGGAAATAGTGAAGTGGGATGATATTTAGAAGGATTGAGGATGGTTGGGGGATAGGGAAAATGTCCAATGGTGGGATCTTCCACTGGGGGTCTACTGGGGTCCTGCACTTTACATTTGGTCTTTCCTTGTCTTACCCTAATTTAGACCGATGTGATGAGCTCCTCTGCCTCATGACAGAGTTTGGTTCACTGTCATATATCTGAGTGAGGCCGTCGGCCTACACTCATATACTAGGAGTCAGTGTCCGGTTGCTCTCACCGGTGTGTTCTCTCTATTTCACAGGTTCCGTCAGGTTACTCAGGTGAAGCTGAAACATCACTGTTTACTATAATGGATACCTTAGTGCAGGCAGAGTTATTCAGCAGCTTTTGCACTGGGCCCATGATAAAAGGGGTCTGAAGGAACATGGCTCGGTTGAGCCGAAACATATACGTATACAGCAGATGACTTCTTAGTGATAGGGATTATGGAAGTCAGTAGTGAGATTATTTTTCAAAACCACATGTGAACAGAACACTAATGATTGTTTTCCACATCATATGTAGAAGGAACAATAGTGAGATTATTTTTCAAAATCACATGTGAACAAAACACTAGTGATTGTTTTCCACATCACATGTAGAAAGAACCATAGTGAATATCTAGGTAACAGGAACAATGAACCTGGTGCTTTTACTAAATTACTAGATTCCTGTGGGACTGTAAACAATAACAGTGTAATTGTGAAACGGTAGGACCTTTAGGAAATTAAATCACGTTATTTCAAGGGACAGTGTTCCGGGTTTTCACACGGCAAAGATGTTTTAAGTCACATAACAGTAGGGACATTTAATAACATGGTGTGTGATCGATTCAGGATCAGTATCGGTCTATATAGTGAATGGTGACCACGTATCTGGGTTATCAAAAAGCTACCGGAGGAAGTCAACATCTAGCAGGAGGGGCACATCGTTTGGTGAGGTTATCGTGTACTGAACTATGATGATGATGTGGGATCCTTACAGGGATGATCAGACTTTGCTCCTGAGCTGTTCGGTCTGATTCTGCAGACACACTAGAGTATACGACATACATTCTACACATACACTTCTCACATACATACACTTTATTAAATCTTTATTAAATTAATGTGTTATTAATTTTTAGAAGCTAGAGTTGTTTAGTATGTTGTTTTGGGGAAGTGTGAGAGGGGGCATGAGCCAGTGGTGAAAGAGAGAGAGAAAGAGGTATCCATTGACTGAAAGAGTGTGGTGGAAGGAATCTGGTGGATTCTCGAGAAAAATGGTATAGGGTTAAAAATAATGTGGGTGTTGATTCCCCTCATTCCAGGAACGACACTATAAAGAAAAGCCACGACACTCCCCATAATTTATATCTTTTGTTGATGATATATGCTCTCCATCAATGTAAATCTTTCGCTGAGGATGTATGCTATCTATTGTGAGACATATGTCCCATAATTTTCTCTTGTTGTAACAGGCATGCTTTCTCATTGATGCAATGAGTCAATCAATCAATCATGTGCCATGCCGGAAAGCGTGGGCGTCATGATTCGCCATTTCACTCAATCACCAGAGTCGTGGATCAGCTCAGTGTTCCTGTCTCGTCCATGCCATGTGGCCAAGCCATCCAGGTATTTTCCTCTCGGTCTTCCTCTTGGTCTGTTCGCTTCTATCTTGCCAGCTGTCACTAAGTTCTCCAGTCCATTTCTTCTCATAACATGTCCAAAACATTTTAACTGTCTACGTCTAATTTCTCTAATCAATCTACGATTTTCATTTGTCTCTTGTAGTACTTGGTCATTGGTTTTTCTATCTGTCCATGGTATTCTTTGCATTTTCCTCAGAAACCACATTTCTGCAGCCATCAGATGTTTTTCAGCTTGACTGCACATTGTCCAAGTTTCACATCCATACAAAAGAACAGGCTCTATGTATCCCCTCAACACTCTTTTTCTCGTTTCAATTGACATCATTTTGTTGGTCAGAATGTTTTTCATCTTGCTAAAGGCTACTTTCGCAATGGCGATTCTTGTTCTAATCTCTTCAAGGCATCTGCCATCAGATGTTATGACTGTTCCGAGATAATTGAACCGATTCACTTGTTGAAGAATATTCCCATTTACTTGTATATTACATTGTGGTGCTTCGTGCTTCCTAGTGACGACCATAACCTGTGTCTTCCTACAATTTAATTCCAACCCCAACTGCTCACTGTGTACAACCACAGCGTCTACTAATTGTTGCAGATCCTGTACATTGTCTGCAATCAATACTGTATCATCTGCATATCTAATGTTATTTATGTTTCGTCCTCCAATGCTGATTCCATTTAGGTCTTCTACATTTCTGAAAATATTTTCACTGTATAGGGAAAAAAGATCTGGAGACATTACACATCCCTGCCTAACACCTCTCTTAATAGGTTGATATTGTCCTACTTCATTATCAATCCTTATGGCAGCTTGTTGTTTCCAATATATGTTTTTTATAAGTCTAATGTCTTTCCCATCAATTTGTAGATCTGCAAGCATATCCACAATGTTGACATGTCTAACTCTATCAAAAGCCTTTGTGTAGTCAATAAAGCAAAGATGTATATCCTTGTTTACTTCTAAAGCACGTTCAATAACTGTTCGCAGCATATACACAGCATTTACTGTACCCTTTCCTTCTACAAACCCACATTGTTCTTCCCCTATTTCAGGTTGTATTTTCTTCCTCACTCTTTGCATGATAATTCGTAACAAAATGTTTGTGATGTGACTCATTATACTAATTGTTCTATGTTGATCACATTCTAAAGTTCCTGATTTGTTTGGGATAGCAATAAATACAGAATTACATAATTCAGAAGGTATATCTCCAGTATCATATAACGTGTTCAGCAGTCTAGTGACTTGCTCTAGTCCAAATTCTTCTAAAGCTTTAATCATTTCTATTGTGATGTTATCTGCACCTGGGGCCTTGCCAGCTTTCATATGCTTAAGAACATTTTGAACCTCCATCTTTAAAATTTCTGGTCCTTCATTATTAAATCTAATAGCATACTGTTCCTCTCTGTTATCATTATACAGGTCTTTCACATAATCTGTCCATACATGTAGAATCTGATCTTTTTCTATTATAATTTTGCCATCTTTAGTTTTTAGACAGTCTGTTGATGTACTTGTTCTTTTATTAGTAAGTTCCTGAATTCTCTTGTGCACTAATTTGGTATTTTGACTGTTGTGTTGTTTTTCAATTTCTAAGCACTTTTCCTCAAGCCATGATTCTTTTGCCTTCCTACATAATACTCTGACTTGTCTGTGAATTTCTTCATATTTGGCAGGATTATTTTTGTTGAGTCTTCTTTTTTCCATTAAGTGTAAAATTTCCTCAGTCATCCATTTCTTACGACCCACCTTCTTTAATTTTGGAATAGTTGTTTCTGCAGCCACATTGATTGAATTCTTTAACATTTCCCATTGATCATCCACATCCTGGAATAGGATCTCAAGATCAGACAATATTTCAAATCTGTTCTGTACTTCTATGTTGAATTTGTTTTGTATTTCCTTGTCATTACTCAATGTACAAAAGTCATATTTAGTGTTTCCTGTTATATACTTGACTTTCTTCAACTTTATCCTCAATGTTCCTGTGAGTAATCTGTGGTCACTATAACAATCAGCACTGGGAACTGTTTTCTCTACTTTTAGCGCGTTTCTAAATCTTCTGCTAATGAGAATGTAGTCAATCTGGTTTCTAATCCTGCTATCAGGACTCCTCCAGGTCCATAATCTTCTAGGGTGTTGCTTGAACCAGGTATTTCCTACAATCATTTCCTGTTCTTTTGCCCACTCTACTAGTCTGTATCATCTTTCATTTCTCTCTCCTAAACCATAGTTTCCTACTGTGTATCTATCCCCTTGATTTCCTACTTTTGCATTGAAGTCCCCTATTATGATGTTTATTTCTGAATTTTTACATTTCTTTAAGGCAGACTCTATGTCATTATAAAATTCCTCTACACTATCTTCACTGGACTCTCCTGTTGGGGCATATACCTGAATAACATTTATGTTAAAAGGTCTGCCACTCAATTTAACTAGAAGAACTCTGTCCGACACCGCCCAATATCCCTGAACAGACGTTGATGTTTTCTGGTCCAAAATTATTGCAACTCCCCTATGTCGATCTTCACCTCCAGAAAAAATAATCTTAAAATCTTTATGTATCTTGATGCCTGCTCCTGTCCATCTCGTTTCGCACATACCCAATATATTAATTTTTTCTCTTTGAATTTCTTGTGTTAAGTTTTCTAATGTTCCGTCGTTGTTTAACATCCTTACGTTCCATGTTCCTAATTTTAATGTCTCTGTCCTTGTCTTGCGATGATCAGTCTTTAAGCGAATCATAATAATACGTTCAGTAATTTTGAGATGGGCTGGTGTCTAAGACAGTGGGTGAAATCTAGGGAACTCAGGTTAAAACATATCTGGTTTATTGTTGTGTCCGTCACACAAGCAGAAGAGAACATGACCATGTTGATAGTCTTATGAGACGGACCGCACGGGTAGAAATGAACATGAGCAGGCTGTCAGTTTTGTGAGACGGGCTGCACGGGTAGAAGAGAACATGAGCAAGCTGACAGTCTTGTGAGACGGGCCGCACGGTAGAAGAGAACATGAGCAAGCTGACAGTTCTTTGAGACGGGTCACTCTGGTAGAAGAGAAAATGAGCAAGCTGGTAGTCTTATGAGACGAGCCCCTCTGGTAGAAGAGATCATGAGGAAGCTAATAGTCCCGTGAGTCTGCCCACACGGGTAGAAGAGAACATGAGCAAACTGATAGTCCCGTGAGCCTGGCCACAAGGGTAAAAGAGAACATGAGCAAGCTGACAGTCTTGTGAGACGGGCCGCACGGGTAGAAGAGAACATGAGAAAGCTGACAGTTCTTTGAGACGGGTCACTCTGGTAGAAGAGAACATGAGCAAGCTGGTAGTCTTATGAGACGAGCCCCTCTGGTAGAAGAGATCATGAGGAAGCTAATAGTCCCGTGAGCTTGGCCACACGGGTAGAAGAGATCACGAGGAAGCCAACAGTCCCGTGAGCTTGGCCACACGGGTAGAAGAGAACACGAGCAAGCTGATAGTCCCGTGAGCCTGGCCACACGAGTAGAAAAGAACATTAGCAAGCTAGAATGTAACACTTTTGGTCATAGTGCATAAAGTGTCCTTATAGATGCATACCAACATGATTTGTAATCACAGCCTGTACTCTAACCAATAAATGTGTCATAACAATGTAGCCATGCATTCTCTTAGATATCTATCATTCACTAGATGACGTGTGTTAGTTATTCTGAATATGGACTCATCTCACGTCTTTCAGATCCGAAGACATGAGTCATGGATACCTTATAGGTTACTCCATGTCAATGTTTACATCACCCAGGTTACATCTTTCAATAACGGCTGAACATTGTCCGCCCTCTATCATCGATTCAACGAATAGTTTGGCACCAAACACCATCCAACTCCTCATCTGTGTAGCTTTGTCTTTGAGTAAAATGTTTATTACCATGTCGACTCCTGGTTGTATAGACTTTACATTGCTGGTTATTTCAGTTTGTTATCCTTTAAGACTCCTGAATGTGCAGTGCATTGCATATATTTCCATTGTCCTTTAGAGGTTATGGCCTTAAAGGTAACATGGTTATTTGCATGTCCTTTTTTCAACTCAGCTTATCTGAGTATATTTTTACCGATATGTCACGCCTGATATCTTAATACGGACATCTTATATGCATTCTGTATTTAAAGTTTCTTTATACTTGATTTTTCAATGTTCTTTCTTTCTTTCTTTCTTTCTTTTATAACGTTTGGTATGTACCCCGCCCCTCTTTCCCCAATGTGTTTTATGTAAATATAAGTGTATTTTTACACAGTTTTTGTAGTAATAAACAGGTCAAGACCGAGAAATGGGACGAAATATGCAGGAAGGTGTGCTCCGAGCGATCTCTTACGACATTCTGGCGCCTCCATAAGAGCATGAACGGTGCTGCACAACGTAGGGGTATTCCAGACTTTCAAGGTACATACCTCACATGGAAAAAATCGGATGCGGAATTAGATAAGGCTCTTATTGCACGCTACATAGAGCAGACTGACCAGAAAGACGAGCCCGCCAGACAGAGGACCACCACGACACTCTCTCAGCTGTGCGAGGGGATCGGGACAGACGAAGAATGCATAATCACAGCTGAGACAATAATTGCGACGCTCAAGAAATCACCTAACACCGCCCCAGGCCCAGACGGCATCCTATGTGGTGACCTACTGGTAATGTCAGATGATGACATGGAAGAACTGGCCAGAGAATTCAACACCAGTATCCAGAGGGGTCAGATCAAAACGGAATGGCTACACAGCTACTTGCTGCCGCTGCCAAAGCTGAACAAAGACCATTCCAAGATAAGCGGCTACAGAATCATTACGATGCAGAACACTGCTGCCAAGCTACTGGAGAAAATTGTAGCACACAGACTTGCTTGTGACTAGGAACAACTCGGCTGCTTCCCGCCCACGCTTGGAGGATACAGACGTAACAAAGAGTCATGGCTGAATGCGGCGGTCTTTGCTCAAGATGTCTACGAAGGATTTCAGGTTAGAGAAGAGACATGTGCGGCCACAATAGACTTAGAGGACGCATACAATAGAGTATCCTTCGAGCACTTGATGCAAACCCTCCTCAGACTGAACGTGTACCCTACCTTGTACGATGGATAGCTGCAGTTCTGCTCCAAAGGAAGGTGGTGCTAAAATGCGGGAGTTGGTCTTCTCAGACGATAACGTTACGTCCAGGATTGCCGCAAGGTTCACCACTGTCACCAGTACTATTCACGCGCATACGGTGCCGATCACTGAACAACAGTTGGACGGGAGGGGTAGGACTATGACATATGCTGACGACATTCTCGTGTATCGACAGGGTCGAGATAGACAGGCGGTTGCCAATGCTATGCAGGGCGAACTAAATCGAATTTCCTCATGGTGTTCTGATGCTGGATCCCTTGTCAACCCGGTAAAGGCAGCGGTTACATGGTTCTCCCTAAACAAACATATTGTGAACGCAGACCTGCCGGCAGTAAGAATGGATGGGAGCATTTTGATTAGAACCCAGTCAATGACATATCTTGGCGTGAGGCTTAATCGTAACCTGTCCTTCAGAGATCATGTCGATTATGTCAAAAAGAAAACTCAAAAAGGTTTGGCAGCAATGAGAGTCATGGCGACTGCCAATATCGAGCAAAGACTGTTAATACTTATGTTCCAAGGACTGGTGCTTTCTCGCATCAAGTATGCCCTGGCCATCCTCACTGTCAGCCCGACACAGATTGGAAGACTTGAAAAGGTACAAAACGAAGCCATGCGCATCATTCTGGGCTGCACGAGAGACACCAGCTGTGTAGCAATGAGATACCTCCTTGACCTATCGATAATGGAACACAGGATCAAGATCTGGAGAGCTCGTGCATACTTAAAATTAAGTGCAGATGAGCAGCACCCTCTGCACGACGCTATATTAAGAGAAAAGGGTAACAGGCTAAAGAGGGGCAAATCATGGATGGGTCGGGCGGAAGGTGTCGTCAGACAGGTCTGCAGTCTTACCAGAATCAGCCCCGGCAAGGAATGGGTGCCGGTGCCTCCGGCCTTTAAGTGCACTTTCTCTTGCATTATCACACTCGACAGACGGTGTAGAGAGCAGAACCCTGCCGCTGTCAATGCAGAGGTCAACGCGCTAATCTATGAACACTCAAATAGCCCCGAAGTGCTCATCTAGATGGATCTGTTGTAAAGCAGCAGAGAAATGCGTGGGCATTTACAGCCCGTTCAGCGGGCCTAACCGTTCAGGAGTCAAGTGGTGCCCACTCTATGACCACGAGAAGCATGACGATGAAGGTGATGGCAGTTACACAGGCTTTCATATGGCTGGAATCACAGCATTATACCAACGTGTGTGTACTAAGTGACTCAATGAGCATGATTCAGAAGGTCGAAGCTGGAGCTGTACGCAGACAGTGGACTGAGTCGCTGCGGAAGTCTGTTGTCCGTAAAGTCACCTTCATCTTCGGGACATGCGGGAGTCGAGGGAAATGAACGAGCTGATAAACTGTCTGGCTATGTACCCCTTGTAGATGGCCAGCCCATGGATCGTGCCGATGTTATTAACGCCTTAAAGATATGGCGAGAACAGAGGACTTTGACGTCAGTGAATCCACATCGCTGTCCAGTATGAAAGACTTGGGAGTAAGAATCGGCACGGTCAGACGCGAGAGGTACATTGGGAAAACAAGGTGCCTCGTCAACCAACACAGAACTGGCACTATTAGCCACCGGACGCTGCTGCATATGCTGGGGGGGGGGGGGGGGATCTGAGCACCTATGGACCTGTCCGGAGTGCAATGAAGATACTCCAACTGATAACTGATAATTGATAACTGTCGTAATAAACCGGTGAAAGTAAAATATATGCTGTATTGGGCACAGTGGTGTCACAATAACATTTGTGTGTGCGCGCGTGTGTGTGTCTGTGTGTGTGTGTGTGTGTGTGTGTGTGTGTGTGTGTGTGTGTGTGTTTGTGTGTTGTCTGTACATGGATGAATACTAAAGGTTATTTTTTTTTTTTAAATTTACATCATTGATGTCATAGATTAAAAAATGTAGAAGAATATACTGTTATTCACAATGATAATTGTGTTTAGTGTTATTTAGGAAATAAATGACCGTAGACCCCGAGGTAGATCAAGAAGACGGTGGAGAGATAATATACATACAGACCTACAAGCACATGGAATCAGCGACTGGCAAGAGAAGGTCCACCAGAGAGACGAATGGAGACGGTTGTATCTGAAGCAAAGAACCTCAATGGCTCGGAATGCTGAAGAAGAAGAAGAAGAAGAAGAAGAAGAAGAAGAAGAAGAAGAAGAAGAAGAAGAAGAAGAAGAAGAAGAAGAAGAAGAAGAAGAAGAAGAACAAGAACAAGAACAAGAACAAGAACAAGAAGAAGAAGAAGAAGAAGAAGAAGAAGAAGAAGAAGAAGAAGAAGAAGAAGAAGAAGAAGAAGAAGAAGAAGAAGAAGAAGTTATTTATACCACTGTTTGCAGTTTTCTGTTAACGATACATTCTATGTGTCACTAATACTAATTAAATTAGCTTCTAATCTGCTCTATACGGATTATAATCCAATCAATAATACATAATTTTTCTGGTAATATTTATGTACTCAGTACACGCAACGACTAATTCAAACATTGAGTAACTCGTTCACACAAAC
Source organism: Cepaea hortensis (assembly GCA_963921405.1). Classification (NCBI taxonomy): domain Eukaryota; kingdom Metazoa; phylum Mollusca; class Gastropoda; order Stylommatophora; family Helicidae; genus Cepaea; species Cepaea hortensis. The sequence goes on along the minus strand of OY992879.1, from coordinate 32,257,362 downwards.
GGTAAAAAAAAGTCAGACGTGGCCCATAGTTTTGCTGTCAACAGCTTTGTGGCAAAGTGGTTACGACAGCAATTCTTAATCCCGCTGACCGCATTCTAAACACAGCTGCTGGAGATTAGGAAGCAGGCCGTCTTGAGCTGGATTAACTCAATGGTATGAGTGCCGGTAGTTCAGAAAGCAATGACAAACTACTGAATCTAAATTTGCCAATAAATCACAAACAGCTCAATAATGCTGGGGTTATCTGCAACGTAGCTTAAAAGATATGCACAATTTAACATTTAAGAATTAGAGTACATGAGTTGTGATTTTGCGGTTGAAAAGTATTGTCAGTCAGCAATGGTAGTGTAAATGCAATAATAAAAAAAAACAAATCTCTGGTTTCTAAGGTTTGCGAAAGATGGGTATGGCGAAGTCTCACAAATGACCACCGATTGCAAAGGAATGCAATTTCTTCTGAATGCAATGTTGGTGTAAACATTTCCATGTGAATGTTTGTCCCACTTTTATCAAGAACCACTAATGATCCAGAACAGTAGTTCTTTCCTTGGGTTGCCCATAACAAGGATTCTATAATTTTCCCCAGGGATAGTGAAGGGGTGACAGTAAAATGAATCAATTGGGAAAAAAGAGTTTAAAGATGTGATGGAGGAGAGTTGGAGAGTTTTGAGATTGGGTGTCTGTTGGTGGGGTTTAAGAGGATGTACTCATTTTTCCATTTTCATACTCACATTGCATATGATTGTTTTTTCGAGGTGTAATTGGTGAGATGGAACAAGGGTCATCTCTACCCCTAAAGTCAGCTCAATAAAAAATTGTGTTGAGAACAGTGTTAAAGTACATGTCCATGTAATGTCTTGGTCTGCTGGTGTGAAGTACATTCTTGTGTAATGTCCTGTCCAGCTGTTGTCAAGAACAATTCCTAGTGCATGTCTTGTTCAACTGTTGATGATGTCAGTGAAATGTGAAGGTTCTGTAAAGATGTTGTCCAGTATCTCTCATGATGTATGTCTTGTTCAATTGTTGGTGTATACATTTCCATGTGAATGTATGTCCTACTTTTGTCAAGAACCTGCCATGTAGATGTCTTGTTCAACAAATGTTAAATACAGTTATTGTTGAGTTTAAGTCTGCTACTGTAAAATCCTAAAGTCCTAAGGTCTGACATAGGTCACTTTGACACAAATAAAATAAGGGGAGATCTAATGTGGCAGACTGAAAGCACACTGACAACATTATGGTGAGAGAACTGATTCCTCGGTTGTACAGGGGCGAATTGTCCGGATCTCCTTATGGCCTTTGAGGGGACCTTTTCCTTCTTTTATAAATTTTCTGTGTAGATACTTGGGAATCTCACAGTGGGGGTTCTGAGCCAGGAAAACTGGTTCCTCAAAAGGGCTATGCAGGAATGATTCTTCTATATCACTTGATATGCCTCTAGACAAAAACTTTTCCAAATCATACCCTTTATCTTGTCTATCTATTATACAAGATATATTTACAGAGACCACTACTAATTAGGGTCCTCTGTCTTCTCCTAACATGTCACAGATATACGGAGCTGATTGATCGGCTAAATTGTAGATGTTCTTCCACAGCCACCAACGCAGAAATTTTGAAATGTGCTGAGGGCATTGCTCTTACTCATATGCGAATTATATATATTTCATTACAACTGACATAACAATTGTCAGTCAGCAATGGTAGTGTAAATGCAATAATAAAAAAAAAAAAATCTCTGGTTTCTAAGGTTTGCGAAAGATGGGTATGGCGAAGTCTCACAAATGACCACCGATTGCAAAGGAATGCAATTTCTTCTGAATTGTTGGAGCGTTTCAAAGCTGATTGAGATTACATTTTTGGCTAAGCTGGTTACATGTGGATAACGTTTTTGTTTTTACGCTGAGATGGTTACAGGTGACACAATCTGGGCACATCATTTTGAACTTGAGATAAAAAGACAGTCAATGGAGTGTCATCATCCGCAATCACAGCAAAGAACGGAATTCAAGACAACTCTTTCAGCTGGAAAAGCCATGGTCACTATCTTTTGTGACTTTGAAGGTGGGGTTCTTGTGGATGTTATGCCAAGAGGAGAAAAAAAATCAATTCCCAAGCTTACACTAAGATATTGAAAAACAAATTCAGTCGACGTTTTCGCAGAGTTCGGCCACATACGAATCCTGCAGATCTGCTTCTCCGTCACGATAATGCGCGCCCTCACACAAGTCTGGCAACACAGGAAGTAATCACCAAATTGGGTTCGAGTATTCACCTATAGTCCCGATATAGCATCCTGAGGTTGTCATCTATTTGGTCCACTTAAATCTGCACTCGGTGGGACACAGTTTGAAGATGATGAAGGAGTGAATCATGCATCGAAGGAATGGCTACTTGTTCAACACAAAAATCTGGTACGGGCAAGGAATACATGCACGCATAAAACCATACAAGTTGATGGGGATTATGTTTACATGACATATCTGTGTATATTGTGTATGAATTTCATGATTATTGCATAAACAACTCCCGAGAAAAGCCGATGTGGTGCATTACTTTCTGAACGTCCCCGTCCCCCTCCCCCGTATATACCGCCTGTCAACCTTTCGGTGTTTTTTGTGTGTGTGGACCAAACAATGCAATCCACGCCGGTAGTGTTTTAACCTCAGAGACAGGGAAAACCGTGTGTGGGCGGGTAGGACAGAGTATGACCAGACCTTTCTGAAATGAATCCAGCTGAATAGTTTTATAAGGACTAGTTTGAATTCTGTAGCTTAGGGGAAGTGCCTTATAGGGGAAATTCGTCTGAAATATACCTCCTCGGATCTAGAGTATTCGATGGAATCCCACCATGGGGAAGTTACAGCCAGTACTCACATCATCATCATGTGGCGTGGCAAAGACATTGCACCGATACACACACATGAACACAGACACACACACACACACACTCTCTCTCTCTCTCTCACACACACACACACAGATATGCTTACAGTCTGTTACTTAATAAAGTATGTTAATCTGTGATGTCTTCTACTCACCCTCACCCTTTGCAACTTAACAGATTAAGATGGTCTGTGTTGTATATATGTATACCCACACACACCCTTTTCTACGTAAGCAAGTGCACTGGTGTGATGTCCCTATAGACACACTTGCCAGTCGGAATTTAAAAGAATGTGCTGGTCGGTGCGGTCTTTATATACCTCCATGTTCTTTAATAGCAACAGATGGGCGTCAGTCTATGCAGTCCTTATCTATTGGGCTCTCAACTGTATAGAGAGTCTGGAACCAGGGCTTAATCCTAAGATAAATATGTTTTTTTTTTCATCAGACAGTTTCAGTCTAACAGAGAGGATGTGTTGCTGGACAGACTTAAGATGTTTGTGTGTTCCTGGCGAGCTGAAAAATCCAGGAGAGTGTTGGGAGTAAACTGATTCACAGGGTTGGGTATTCATACTGTACCGGAGGAAGTTCTCCTGTTTTGTAGTTACGCTGCAGGATTCCCCATTTGATTAGTACCAATGCCTTGTGTCCAAAGTCCTGTGGGGCCTATCTTAAAAGTGTTTTTGAGCCATAGTCCAGAGAGAAGGTTATTTCGAAAAGAATCAGTAAAAAGAAGACATCACAGATTAACATACTTTATTAAGTAACAGACTGTAAGCATATCTGTGTGTGTGTGTGTGTGTGTGTGTGTGTGTGTGTGAGTGTGTGTGTGTTTGTGTGTGTGTCTGTGTTCGTGTGTGTGTATCGGTGCAATGTCTTTGCCACGCCACATGATGATGATGTGAGAACTCTTCGAAGCCTACATCAAGATGAAAGTGACCAGTCACCGCTATTCAAACTGGGTCATTGAAGGTGCTCAACCCGAGTGACTAAGGTGAAGTACTCACTGGAGGAGACCTACATCTGTGAGGTGACCTCCTACCTTGACATTGACATTGTTACCTTCAACAACCCTGCCATTTACTGGAATTGCTCTTCAGTAGTCTACATGATGACAGCATCCAACAAGACGGCTCTCACTATACATTAGTAGTCGGGGACAGTTCCAACAGTCACTTTCAATATCTATACCTATTGCTTACAGAACACCGTTCTACCATTCAAAAATGCTTTATTTCTGTGTTCTTTGTTGAAGAAGAGCTGGGTTAAGCATGGGTCTGAGATAGATTAGAGATAGTATCGCAAGAGTCTGTAGTCTGTTGTCCATTGTCTTGTGTGGGGCGACCAGCTAGAAAAACTGGGTAGAAAGTACAATACACTATAACACAGAACTAACGGCAGGTGGCGCAACCCCGTCCTGTTAAAGTTTTTGTTTTAAAATTGTTGCTTTTACAGTAACACAAAAAATATGAAGAAAATGAAATAGTCTCTACATACAAAAAGGTACACACGTCTATAAAAAGTAATTATGTTAGCTAATATACACCTGTTATGAACAGAGAGGCGTCATCTGTCGTATGATGGAGAGAACTTTCGGAAGACTGCTATGGGCGAGCAGTTCTGCTCAAGAAACTCCAAAAGATGATAGACGATGACTAATATTTGTTATCGAAAATAGTTCTGTCATTCTGGGTGTATTGATTTGCCTCTCACTGTAACCATTGTAACCCAATGTGAAACTCTCAAATAATCGGCAATTGATAAGTTCAGTCCTCGCCGTACAGCTGTCACCTCTACTTTAGTGTTTGCCACATTCTAATTGCATTTGCCTTTCTTTACATCACGTACGATTTGTTAGTCCGATCATCGAGTGTGATTTACCGATTGATTCCTCCGCGTATGCAGTTGACCTTGCTCACACTATTACGTACGTTCGATTAGATTAGTCAAACTTCCCGGCAAAGGGTCACCCCGTAATGCTCCGTTTCTGAGCCAGTGAATATCACACAAAATCCTCTTTACTGTTCCATGTGAAAAGTGGAACAGACAGCAGTCCCGACAAACCAGTAGCACGAATACAAAAGGTCGCTGCCAGTCCCCAACACAAGAGTCCCTCACGGAAATTACAATTCATCGTTGAAGGAAGCGGAAGTCACCAGAAAAGCGGCAGTTTGATTGGGTTTCGCGATTCAAAAGATTATCATTCAGAAAAAGGGATGAGCTTGGAAAATTGACAGTAGGAAAATTCTTCTTCTTCTTCAGCTTTCCGAGCCATTGAGGTTCTTTGCTGCAAATACAATCCGTCTCCATTCGTCTCCTGGTGGACCTTCTCTTGCCAGTCGTTGATTCCAAGTGCTTGTAGGTCTGTACATGTATTATCTCTCCACCGTCTTCTTGGTCTACCTGAGTGTTTCCTGAGTGTAAGCGAGTTTTGTTTCCCTATTATCTTCCATTCTTTCTATATGCCCCAGCCATTGTAGTCTATTAGCCTTCATGATACCAGTGATTAGCGGGGACTTAAACAGATCATAAATGTCTTTGTTACTTCTTCTTTTCCACTCTCCACTTTGTGTATCCCTAATGGGTCCAAAGATGCGTCTTAACATGTTGTTCTCAAAGGTTTGTAACAAGGCTTCGTCTCCTTTCGTTGTACTCCAGGTTTCAGAGCCATACAGCACAACTGGTCTGATCAGTGTTTTGTATATTGTGATTTTGGTGTTACGAGATAGCGCCTTTGATTTTAGTAGATGTTGTAGTGCATAGTATATCTTATTTCCAGAGTTGATTCTAGTTTGTATTTCTTCCCTTATGATGTTGGAGCAGTTGAAGATTGTACCTAGGTATTTGTATGTTTCCGCTCTTTTAATGGTCATATTATCTATTTGTATGTGGCCAGAGTTTTTAGCCATTCCGTCTCTTGAAATTACCATATATTCTGTCTTATCTTGGTTGATAACCAGCCCCATCTGTTGGGCTTTTTTCCTTTAAGTGAGTCAATATTTGCAATGTCTTTTGTACCTCTTGGTGTACCTCTTGGTGGTAGGTTGCCTATGGAGTCCGTGCAAAAGGAAAATTGGAGGGAAAAATAATTACTTGAAGACCTGTATTGAAGCTGTTAAATACTTGGCATTGTGGAATTAAGACACGTCTGTATGGTGATTGACTGATAAGATAAAAGGCATGAGGCTGTGGACAAACATGACGACCAACTCAATTTGCCATAGGGTGTGAAGCGTGGATCAGACGGATTCCCTGAGTTTCAAATCATACACTAATGTGTGCTTACAAATAAATGCACACACGCACGCGCACGCGCACACACACACATACACCAACAAAGATAAATAAATAAACATTGCTTACACTTATGTATATGCACATCATTTACTGGTATAAGAAGAAATGGATAACAGATACAAATAGGTTGGATATTGAATCCTTCAGGGTGGACAACTTCAAAACTTCAGTTGTGTAACATGGAGCGATATTCATGATAAAATGAGTTGTCATATGTCGTTCTTTCTTAGATGTCAATTATTGCTCAGTGGGTTATACACCGTTCAGATTCATTGTTATATTTATCATTATAATTGGATATCTTTTCTCGCTTTCTATAGCACTATTTTTCGGTTATTTAGAGAAGTGTATGATTTTTTGCCCTGGCCACGCGGGAGTGCGCAGGAATGAACAGGTTGATAGGCTGGCAGGGAATGCACCTCTTGGTGGTAGGTTGCCTATGGACAAGGGAGAGGTGGTCGTGCGCCTGTGGGACCCGGCGGAAAAGGTGGGAGAACAGATTGATAACCCGTATGAGAATCAGATTACCGCGGATCGTCGGTGGTTCTGGAAGAATCTAAAAAATCTGTGAGGAGGGGGGATGTGTGTTTGGCTGGGTGGTTGGAGTGTGTGTGGGTGTTAGGGTAGATGAGAGGTGCATGTGTTGATGGGCGGGTGGGTGATGTGTGGGTGTGAGTGGTTGATGGATGAGTACGTGAGTGGGTGGATGTGTGTGAGAGATGAGTGTATGGTTGGGGGATGTGTGTGTTTGTGGGAAGATGTGTGTGAGCGGGGGATGTGTGTGGGTGGGGTATATGTGGGTGGTGGGGTGTGTCTTGGTGGGAGGTGTGTGTTTTTGGGTGTTTATGGGTAAGTGATATGTGTGGGCATCTGGGGAGATGTGTTTGTGGGTGGGGATGTGTGTATAGGTGGGGGATGTGTAGTTGAGAGGTGGCGGAAATTGGGTGGGTGAGTGAGTGCAGGTTGGCTGATGTGTGTGTGGGTGGGTGGGAACAATTGTGAGTATGAGGGTGCGGGATGTATGTGTGGATAGGTGCGGGATGTGTGGGTTGACGGGGGTATGTGTGTGTGGTTTCGTAATGTGTGTTTTGCTGGGTGGTTGCGGGTGTGTGGGTGTGTGGTGGAGAATATGTGGGTGGATATGCGTGCGTGTCGGTTATGGGATGGGTGGGGGATGTATGTGTGGGTGGGGAAATATGTGTGGGTGGGGGATCAGAGGGTGGGTGGCGGCATGTATGTTTGCCTGAGTCTGTGTGAGTGCGTGGAGGTATGTGTGGGTGGGTGGGGGTGCGGTGGGTGGGGGATGTGTGGGTGTCTGAGGGATGTGTGGGTGGCTGCGGGGTGTGAGGGTGGATGGGAGACTATCATCATATGGATTACAAATGAAAACCTTAAAAAGTAAAAAGACCAATCTTATTGAATGAAGCGAGTATGGCTTCGTGAAATTCGTTGGTAAGGGGCGGATGAGTGGAGGAAGGCTACATAGGTGCTTCTGATAATTGATAAGGGATGGTCGAGTGGCGGGGTGGCTAGATAAATACGTCCGGTCCTTGCTGAGAGCAGAAGGAGGTGCTAGATAAATACTCTTGGTCATTGTTAAAGGGTGGGTGAGTGGAAGAAGGTTTTTTTTTTCCCCATGTGAATGTACCATGCGTAATATGCATTGTTTATGCTTACAAAATCCATTTGACAATGTTTTTTTTGGTCCCTATGTAGATCTAACATGCACATTTGATGAATGAAAGATGAGTGATCGGAAGGGCCTGCGTGCCCAATTTGTAACCCTTTTAAAGTAAAGTTTGTTCGTTCGTTCGTTCGTTCAAAACATAGAGGGAAGACAAGGAGAACTTTCAGATAGCGGTGGGAGGGATTAGTACCGTGACTCTTCGCTGGCTGGTTAACGAGGGGACGGAGCACGTATGGGAATGTCATGAGTGCAGTGATGTCGATTCTTAGAACAACAACAACAACAACAACAACAACAACAACAATTATTTGGTTATAATATTTTTGTTGTCAGATAAGTAGTTTGTGTGCGTGTGTGTTTTGTATGTGATTTTGGTCTAAACGTTCAGCTTGTGTGTCTATGATGCATAGTCACATCTACAGTAAACTGTTTTCTGTCTCAGCTAGACAGCCATCGCAACGATATAACACAACAGTCAACGGTCAGTTTCAATGTAGCAATCCAGGAGTCGGGAGTCTCCGCAGCGAAGTGGTAAAGCTGTCTGCCTCGGGCTCTGAATGTTGTGTGTCCGATTCCGGGCCGCATCCTTCGCTTCATGAGTGCATTTTTTTCGGATACTCCTGGGGATCGTCGCCGGAGCTACGGAGTTCGTGCTTTGTGTGACGCTTTGCACGCTGTGGAAAGAGACTGGGCCATATGGGATGAGAACCCGGTGCAATGAAATCGATCCTTGCGACTTTTAAGCCACTTGTTTGTTTGTTTGTTTGTTTGTTTGTTTTGTAAATCCTATATGTACCGTTTTCACAATGATGGATAGCTGTTGCAGGATGTGGTAGATGATCTCCAGATGGGTATATTGGATGCTGGACATCTTGCTTATGTTTGAGTTTTCCGGAAGTTGTTATGAGAGCGAGTTTCTGCAAAAGACATGCTACTGAATGAATGAATGAATGAATGAATGAATGAATGAATGAATGAATGAATGAATGAATGAATGAATTTATAGCTGTTACCGATAAACGCCTTTTCTAGCTCTGGGTCTGAACACCGTGCTGCCTGCGTTTCCTCTAATTCTTGACGTGTGTATACTGTTGTATGCGTCTCAAACTTTCACACTATGTTGACAAGCTGACACACATTTAATGGTAGTAGAAGCCGAATGTTTAAGAACAAAGTACAGAATACCATGGACGGAAAGAAAAACGAATGGAACGGTTCTTCGAAGTTAAAACAGAAAACAGTAAATTGATTAGAGCAATTACACGTAGACAGTAAAAAGTTTTGATCAATCAATGGATGAAATTTGCCTGATAACTTAGTGACAACTGGCAAACATGATGAACAAAGTCAAGGGAAAGAAAACGACGTAACTACAATACATCTTAGTCACATGACATAACAGGGACATGAACACAAACCTCATCCAAGACTAATGATCGTGTGAGATGCAAACCATGACCGTCTACGCCGATCGGTGTGCAAATGGTGGTGGGATCGATCATTGTCTTATCACTTACTCATCTGTCTTCGTCTCTCTCCTGCCGCTATAAATGTAGATTTATAAGAATTACGCATAATACATCGGACTTAAGACTTCCTGACAGTAGCATAGAGCAGATTCTAGCCCTTGTCACTGGTAACTCGGGATTCAATTTAAACCCAGGTCAATATTTTTGATTCGACAACACGGTTCCTAGAGCATACGGCTGGAGAGCGAAAATCTTGTGGTAGGAAAGGGGTCGGCGTGATACTCATCACACCTCTCATCAAGTTCCACATCAAACACAAGTGTTCATATCACGTCAGTAGTGTTCACATGAAACACAAGTGCTCACATCACTTGTCTTGTGTTCACATAATCAGTCTAGTGTTCACATCACCAGCGTAGTGTTTAGATCAAACACAGGTGTTACCATCACCTAATTAGTGATCACATCTAATACAGGTGTCGACAACACGTTAATTACAGTTGTTCATATTACCTACGAATTGTTTACATCAAACATAGGTTTTCACATCACCCATGTAATTATCACATCAAACACAACATGTTAACATCACCATTTTGTATTCACATAAAACACAATTGATCACATAATACACGTATTGTTCACGTCAAACAGAGGTGTTCAGATCACCCATGTAGTGTTTACATAAAATAAAAGTGTTCACGTCACCCATGTAGTGTTCACATTAAACAAATGTGATTACACCACCCATGTAGTGTTTACATCAAACACAGGTGTTCAAATCAACCATGTAGTGTTTACATCAAACAAAGGTGATTACACCACTCATGTGGTGTTCACATTACACATATGTGTTCATATTACTTACGTATTATTCACATCAACCAAATATGTTCATATCACCCATGTAGTGTTCACATCAAACACAGGTATTCGCATCAACCATATAGTGTTCACATCAAACATAGATTTTCACAACACCGAGTCCACATGAAAGACAGGTATTCATATCACCTACTTAGTGTTTACATAAAACATAGGTGTTTACATCACTCTTCTGGTGTTCACATAACCCATGTAGTGTTCATGTTAAACTCATGTGTTCACATCCCCCTGGTAGTGTTCATATTAATCACAGGTGTTCACATCACAAAGGTGGTGTTCGCATCAAACACAAGTGTCCACATCATTCGTCTAGTGTTCACATCGTCCATCTGTTGTTCCCATCACCCACTTAGTGTTACATCAGAGACAGATGTTCACATCACCCTTGCAGTGTTCTAATCAACTATCTAGTTTTCACATAACTCGTCTAGTACTCACATCATCCATCTAGTCTTCACATCAACCATGTAGTGTTCACAGCTAATACATGTGTTCACATCACGCATGTAGTGTTCACATCACGCCTCTGGCTTTCGTTGTCTCGGATGACTGTGTGAGTTGCACCCACTCGGGAACGTCCCAGCCGAAGCAGGTTAGCGAGGCAGGCGTTACGAGAATGTGACCGCAGCGCGAAATCGGAGTCGTGGTTCGAGCGGGCGAAAGAGCAAGTTTTGTACGGCCGTTTGATAAAGTCTCGATAAGTGCCCTCTCTCTCTCTCTCTCTCTCTCTCTCTCTCTCTCTCTCTCTCTCTCTCTCTCTCTCTCTCTCTCTCTCTCTCTCTCTCTCTCTCTCTCTCTCTCTCTCTCTCTCAATGAGTAGTTGGCTGCAGTCAGTAAGCTGGCATAGCTTTTCGGTCAATCTTGCCTGACATAGTTTGAAAGCTCGTCGGTAGGTGTCTAGTGGCTTTGCATGTATGACCGTGTACCGAGGGAGTGCGCTAAGCGATTGCAACTCTTGGCATGCGTGTGCATGAATCATCCGTCTTTGCGATCTACGGCTCTCAGCTGAGGGATATGTCTGAACGTCGCAGTCAATATCCCCTGGGTTGCGAGGGCCTGACCGTTACGCTCACTATGCTGTATGGGGATGAGATACTGAGTCGGCAGCAACTGCAGCCCACATAGTGAGCGTTACTAAAGGTGCAAATAAAAGCGTCCCAGGTACACATTGAGTGCGCGTTATCAAAGGTGGAATAACTTCTCTAGGGCTCTCAGCTGAGGGATTTGGCTTAACGCCTCTAAGTCAATATGCCACGAATGGGAGGGCCGACAGCATCTGCAGCCTACCTCGTGAGTTACCAAAGGTAAAACAACGTCTTATTTTCACGAAGTGGAATTGCTTGGCTAGTGAATCCATTACGTGGAAGACAGATTTGAAAGCTTTTTGTGTGTACGTCATCTGCATACAGGTCCCTCCTTGTCTTCGGAGGAACAGCCTGTGGTGAACAGGAGGCTCAATATATGTAAGTGTGGGTAAGCAGCCATGTGCAGGACGTGACGATTCCTTGGGTGAGCCCAGTACCAGAGTGCTATGTGGTTTCTCTGCAATTATAGAAGCCTCCTTGGATAGCGGGGAATGCCCGTGGTCTGCCCCTGCCTTCCCTTGAGGGCTGACCAGGATGTCTTCGGCTGTTCTAAGTAGACCAGCTGGGATTGGGATGACACCACACCAGTAAGAGTCGTGAAAGCGACCCAAAAGCCGGAATGGGAATATTGCTTGGCTGGCAAACCATGTTGTGGAAATTCCGAACCGTAAGCTCGCTGAGTGGATGTAGTTTGCATTCTTACATTTCCTGGTTTGCGCGGGGAGTGGTCTGAGGCGAACGAAATGCCCAATATATGGAAGTGATGAATTGAAGTAGACATTGTGCAGGACGTGACGATTCCTTGGGTGAATCCAGTATAAGAGCGCTATGTGTCGACTCTGCTATTATGGAAGCCTCCTTGGATGACGGGGAATGCCCATGAACTGCCCCTGCCTTTCCTTAGGGTTGGCAGTGATGTCTTCGGCCGTTCCAATTTTCCCAGCTGGGATGTGAACAACACCACAACAGTGAAAGTTGAATGTCCCGCAAAACACCAGGGATGGCTAACCCGGTCAACAAACGTGTGACGGGACAGCCCCGGCAGCATCCGAATGACACAAGTTAAAAAGGAATTAAAGAGCCCACAATATTTTTCTATCATTCTCTAAAAGCATAAACGTCCACCAGCAAATGATAGAAATGCAAGAGGACTGAAAACAAGAGAAAAATACATTTTGACCACGCACGCCCCATCATTTCTGTAATGCTGGGTCTGAGAAAGCTTTGATGTCCAGATCAAAGTTAAAACCCAGACACCACGGCACCAGTCGGCGGGTGCTATCAAAGGTTGAAAACTCACTGTTTTCAGTACCAGGGAAGAGAAAGACGGCAAAGTGTGAAATCTGGGCTGGGGACGACGTTGATACATCGCATCGCGGAGCCAGTCAGTTGAGATTGACGTGTTAGTTTACAATTCTGCGGTTGGAATAGGGACAGACACCTAACACCTTACGTTCAACAGGACCTAACGTGTGAACCAGCCACGGCAGAATGGGAGATAAGAGCCAGACTGTGCGGAGACAGAAAACGTTTGTAGTTGCCGCGAGTTCAGCGGACAGACGAGTTCAGCGGACAGACGGGTGATTGTAAGACGGCAATATAATGCAGGCCTTACACCTCGTCGCAACCCAGGAGATAAAAGCTTGTTAATTCCCGGGAAAGTGAGAAGGCACCAGCAGATTGGAATGTAGGTATGACGCAACGTCTGTTGCAGGGGCAAATTCATTGTTTCAGGAATGTGGTATCGGTCAATTTGATTGGCAGAAATAACTACAGTCCATGTGGAAAATAGTTGGAGTTAATTAATATTGGACATATTAATTAGCCAATGTGGAAACTAGCCAGGAACGGAGAGAATAAAACTACATGCATAGCCAGCAAGACTTCAGACACATTCACAATAGCGTACCAGGGAAGCCGGAATTTTAATTTCTGGTGAGAGATTACCCTCTCGTTTTGTTACTTCGATACAACGTCGTATGACAGGATTTCCTAGCTAAACCCAGGTAATACCATTATTCTGATTTGTCTGCTAGTCTGAAGGCTTGTGTAGTTTCCTGTTTCTACATATCTCCCAAACTTTACACTGGTGGATTTTCTTTGTACTTAATGTTCCAGTTCTAGCTTTACGATTTCACTGAGAACTATTTTCTTCTTTCATTCACCACTTGGTTGTCTGATTTGTAGATAATTTGGAGAAATCCATTATCCAAGCTACATGAGCATGTGGCTTATGCATGTACAGGAGATATATTTAGATTAATCCTGTATGATGTTAAACCTTGGGGAGACTGACTACTTAGGAGTGTCAACAACTCATGTTTCAGGCATCATCGGATTACTTCTCCCACACCATACAAGAAACTTGCAAGTCGTGTGCGAGGAATGAAATGGTACATTTTATTGCCGTTGGCTCTTTACAATTACAAAACAGTCGCTATCTGATCACACATAAAGTCACAATATTCTCTATCACTAGTTTTCCTAAACCCTATGGCTAATCTCTATCTACTAGGCTATACGAAAACTATCTCTATTCTACACGATGTGAACACTACAAAGTCAGTCCCCAGTCTGACTTCCTTCACTCGCGTCGCTACACGCCACGCGGAAGGACCTTCATGCGTCCTTCGGCTCTTTGCGTGATAGGTCAGTTAGCACGCTTCTATTAGCTGTCTTTGGTTGAGTGCTAATCGTGGCTATCACGCAGGCGTGATTCTGTCGTGACCAGTAGTGCTAACTATCTGGTCAACGCCTCCGTGTGAGGACTAGTTAATAGTCCCCCTTTTCTATCATCTACCCTGCCCTGATCCCGGGCACTATGTTCCCTCTAATCTATCTGAGGTTGACCCCACGTCCCGATGGTGTTCTATCATGAGGCAGGCTTCCTGCCTCCTGTTTCAGTCTTTGACACACACCCTCCCCTCCTGTGTTGCGTCATCAACTTTGACTCATTGGTTGTGACTCAAGAGGTTTCTAAAAAATTAGTGTGTCTAATTTTTGTCAAAGACTGTAGATAACCTGGCTTTGGGCTACTCAATAGACCTACTGACTAATGTCACAATGTAGCATCACTTTACTTGGCTACTGGCAATCGCCACAAAATTGTCTGGTTGGCGTGAGCCCTCTTCTCAATCGCAATATTATATTAATTAGAGGTATGTCTGAACCGGACCGTTGTCTTATAAGACCTGCCCTCAAATAGTAAATTAACTCACTACCCATACAAAGTTGACTTTCTGAAGGTCAACACATGAATTGCTTCATGTCCCCCATATAATATTAAACACCCATTACACAAGCTGTGAGCGACAGGCTTTACCTATCTCGCTTCCGCGTGTAAAGTCATATTTCACTGTTAAGTTAGTGTTTCGTTGTCTATTATGTCCCCTGACCCGGAGTTATCTCCCTTTGATCTAATAAAAGTGTCTGCAATTTATATGTTTGTTTTTCTGGTTGTTTGTGTGTTTGGATGTAATTAAACGTATACTCTACCCTCTAACATGTGTATCTAACTATCATGTGTATGTAAGTTAGTTTTTCAAGTGCCATAATTCATTTAACTGTGGTCACAAACATGTGTATAATACAAATCTGTGACTACGTTTCTGTCTTATGAGACTCGAAATACTTTCACTAAGATCCTAAACTAAACTATACAAAATACATTCATTACAACACATTTCCAACATTGAAACCAACATATGACGGCAACAAAAATCAAAAGTCTTGTTGAGCGGCAGAAAAAATCCGCTGACTGTTCTCACTCTCTCCTGTATACTTTACATTCGCTCTCACTTTCACACTTCTGTCACACATCTTTAACCTTCCCTTATGTCACACTTCTTTTACCCTCACTATTGGCACACATCTTTTACCCTCATTTCTGTTACGCATCTTTTATTCTGTGTTCTGTCACACATCTTTTACCCTTATTTCTGTCACACATCTTTTACCCTTCTTTCTGTGACATATCTTTTACTCTCATAGTTATTTAAAAACCTTGGAGTGACACTGTACAAGTTTGGCTCAGTTTGACAGAGTTGAGCCTAATGACTGTGCATCAACCGTTGCACACGTCAAGTATTTACACCATATTTACATGTAAGAAAAAAGGGTTGATGGTTTGTACCCTGGTATTCTTAACCACTCTATTCTACTGAAATATTACTCTAAATACTGACATACTAATACTAGTTCTATAAATATACATTTAATGCGTTGCCTATTTTAATCTATCTGTCACATTAATCCTAAAATAAGCTTACATTACTCCTAATATTTATCTAATTTAAGGGATGTAATTTACCTATGTGAAATGAAATTGATGTGAGATGAGTTATGTCCCTTTGTGAAATGGGTAATGTGAAATGTAATAAGTTACGTCCCTTTCTAAAATGGGTGATATTCTAACTAATGCTTTTAAATGAAAAAACCTATATGATTGATACTCTTATTCTATATGGTGTAAATGATGTATCTTTAAGTGTATAATATTTCTATTCTATTATGGTGTAACCTAATCATACTACTAAATGATAACGTTTGTTAAATGGATTGGTTAAGATGGAATGAAATCAAATGGAATGAAACAAAGTGAAATATAATAAACTGAATGATACTATTCCTGTCTAAACTTCTTATAATTAGTTGTCATGTTTAAATTACTATCCTAATCTACTTTTAAAGCTAAATAAATATGTAAATTAATATTCTATCTACCAAAAAAAAAAATGAAAAATATTATATTGTCTAACTCTAAATATAAATTAAAATGACATAATTTATCTATATTTTATCACTATATTAAAACATTATGATACATATCACATTAAGTTTATATATACATGGTCTTTAAATACCTCAGGTTAGTCGTTGCCATTAATGTTCAGAAACATGCTTTCATTGGCATAATATCTATACAATTGTTCTGGGTATTTGAAATCCATTACACAGTCATATTTGTTCTATGGGTATTGCACCTGTAGAGTTCGTTTGTAAAGTAGACTACTGTTTTCGTGTCTGTATGTATATAATCATCTGACACTGTTTTTCTCTGTTTAACACAACTAATTCACTGGAACATATATGGAGTTTAGCACGTAATAAGCTGTCCTTGTTCACAAGGTGATATATTTGTTCCCAGAGTAAGTTCTTACTTTTGATGTCTACGGACACATCGCAGGTCAATGTTTTTGGTACTTAGTTCAGCACATAATATTCATGTATTTCTAACATATTTCACATAGAATATTTTACTTGTACTAAATTAACATCTATTACTTTACACTCTTATGTGGAAATTTCTGGTATTGATACATCAGATGGTCGACTAAGGGTATCAGCCAAGATGTTATCTTTCCCCTTAATATGTTCTATACTAAAGGTGTAATTTTGCAGTATTAGCGACCACCTGTATATTCGGTCATTTCGATGTACACCACTCTGTATGACCGTTATTGGGGAGTTGTCAGTCTGGACAATGAAGTGCACACCCGCCAGAAATCGATGCAGCTTTCTCACCGCATAGATGACGCTTAAGGCTTCCAACTCGGATATGGAATATCTGGACTCGGTGGGTGTGATCTTACGGCTCACGTAGCAAATCAGATGGGAGATGCCCTCATAAAATTGGCCTAGTACTGCAGCGATGGAGATCCTGCTGGCATCTGTCCTAAGATAATAAACGAGCCTCGGATTAGGCAAGCGGAGGATTGGAACATTACTAAACAAGATTTTCAATTTTGACAATGCAGAAAGTAATAATGCATCTTTGACATCCAATTTTACAGAAGCTTTTAAAACATTGGAAAATACACTTGTAATCTCCGCTAAATTTGGAATAAATTTACTATAGTAATTCACTAACCCCAAAAGGCTTCTGACCTGTTTCTTGGTGGTAGGCATGGTCAGATTCATAATTTTGGTAATAATTTTCTGGTCAGTCTTTAGTTGACCTTGAGAAATGACATGACCCAAAAAATCAATTTCTTATAGGCCCAAATCGACTTTGCTCGGTTTGACAGTGAGCCCGAAGAGTCGCAACATATTAAAGACATGTCTCAGTTTCAGTAGGTGTGTTGTCCAGTCATCAATATGGACACATATATCATCTATATAGGTCACTGTATTCGTCACTCCATGAAGTAGATCTCTAGTTAAGCGTACGAAAGTGGCAGGAGCGTTTCGAAGTCCGAAAGGAAGAAAACGCCACTCGTAAAGTCCTAAAGGTGTTGAAAAAGCAGTAAGATGGATGGATTGAGACTTCATAGGGACTTGCCAATATCCCTTAGTGAGATCTAATTTAGAAAAGATTTTGGAGGTGGACATGTCAAGAATAAGATCTTCGCAGGAAAGAATTGGCTCTGCGTCGATCTTGGTGACGTTGTTGAGCTTTCGATAGTCCACGCACAGACGAATTGTAGAATCTTTCTTCTTAACTAGAACAATTGGAAAAGAGTACTCAGAGGTGGATTTCTGGATGATCCCACTAGCCTCTAAATTCAGAATTTCCTTATTTAGATTCTCCCTATAGCTTAGTGGGATTGAGTACGGCCTGCATTTAATAGGCTTAGAGTCCGAAAGAAGAATGGAGTGTTCGATTCTGTCCGTCCTACCTGGAATGTCAGAGAATATGTCTTTGTATTCCGTCACTAATTCTACTAATTGTCGTCGTTGACTGTCTGTTAGTCCCTGTTCTATCTGTATGCTATCTAATGTAGCAGTCTTGTCTACAATAGGAACTGGTAGTTCCATTCCGTCGTCGTCTACCTGATTCAGTACGGTGGTGGTGCTAAGTGTGTATTCTGTATTCTCGCTAAGTGTATGCTCGTCGGATATGCCAGTCTCGCTAACTAGTGTAGTTGCGTTGTGTATGTCTGTCGTCTGATCACTAGGTGTGGGTGCACTGTGTTCGTCTGTCTCTACTTCTGTCTCTTGTCGTGAATAGTAAGGTTTCAACATGTTGACATGGAATATCTTTAAGTGTCCGTTTATTGATATTTCATAGTCAACATCTGAAATTTTACGTACCACCTTGAATGGCCCTTGCCATGAAGTCAATAATAAATTTCGTTTGTCAGGAAGCAAGAGAAGTATGTCTTGATCTGGTTCAAGTTCAATTGTTCTCGCCCCTTTGTTGGCATATTGGCGGTAGATTTGACCCTTCCTCTCCAAAGCTGCCTTAGCTATAATACACGATTTCATGATTTTATCTCGTGTTTCAGTCACCATTTCATAAGGTGTTTTTGGTTCGGGAATTTGAATAGAATTCGTTATTGCCTGATGATAAATGGTTAGGGGTCCACGTGGGTTAGCCCCGTACACTAATTCAAACGGTGAGAAACCCGTGCTTGAATGGGGAATCTCCCGATAGGCGAACAGCACTGTTGGTAACAGTGTATCCCAATCAGCTGGGTTTTCTGCTGTTACCTTAGCCAGCATATGCTTAAGATCTCCATTAATTTTTTCTACTATTCCATTGATGGCTGGATGGTACGCTGTCGTGAAATGTTGTTTAATCCCTAACATTTTTGTAAGGGCTTGCGTTGCAGCCGATATGAATTGAGTTCCACGATCGGATAAAATGGTCCGTGGAAATCCGAATCGTGAGAACAGGTGTAGATTATACATTGGCAACATCTTTGGAGGTGATGTACTTCAAAGCTACTGCCTCAACCTACCTTGTACATAGGTCGACCATCGTTAATATGAAGCGATTTCCTTTGCTGGACACCTGATTCAGGGGTCCAACAATTTCTACTGCCACACTCTCAAATGGCCTAGAAGCCAGTGTAGAAGGTTGTACTTCAGCTGTAGCATGTTTACCCTTTCGTACTAACTGTTGACAGACATTACACGAACGACAAAATAATTTAATATCATTGCAAAAACCTGGCCAATAAAAATGAGCCTGAATTCTGGCCCTGGTTTTGTCATATGCAAGATGGCCAGCAAACGGTGACTCATGTGCAATCTTTAGCACAGTTATGCGATGTTGTACAGGTAACACCGTTTACTGAATCTCATGGTTACCAGTAGTATAATATCTAGTAAGAATGCCATTATTTAATCTGAAGAACCATGATGCGTTCTTCGTCACTTTTGCTCGTTCTTTCAATACTTTTAAATAAGGAGACAAACTAGGATCAGCTTTCTGCTGGTCTATGAATTTTTGTCTGTTGGTATCATCAGTGCTAGATGGAGAAAGCACCAGTAGTCTCTCATCTTGAAGCGTGTCTTGATGTTTTATAGTGTCTGCTCTGGTTGTTGCATTAACTGCATTCAGTTGGTTCCATGCAGTTATTTCATCGCTAGTACATTGTTTTAGTTGGGGTAAGCAACCCAGAATTAAATCAGTACTAGGGTTGTCAAGTACAGCACGAGTAAATGTACCCGAAAGGAAAGGAGTGTTAATACGGGCTTTGGCCAAAGGGTAAATTTCAATGTTACCCGAAAAGGTTCGGCATTTGACAGAGTCACCTGTATAATCCTCATGACTCACCAGTTCCTTTCTGAGACCAATAAGGGTACTACCGCTGTCCAGCAAACATTGGCATGGTCTATCATTGACCATTGCATTGTGGAACTCTAAATTGCCTCTGGAGGCTAAGGCTGCATTCACACTCTCAGATGAGAATGGAACTGTATGTCCACATTCTAATTTTCCGTCAGCATGAAATTGGTGACATCGCTCACAACTGTCAAAACTCAACATATCGTTTACACAACACACCTCTTCCGTTTGGTTAACAGGTAATTCATTTTCAACCTCACACTCAGTCTCACTACCACTATCAGAAGATGTATCAAGTAAAATAGCATTGTTGGCTTTCATACGTTGGCGGCCTAGGCACTTATTTGAATAATGGCCGTAGCTGGAACAAAAAAAAAACATTTAATGGCACGCCGGTATGCAGATCTTTTGTTCTGTTGCTTCTTAATAACATTTTCAAGATGTGCCGGATAACTTGGCGATTTGTCACACATTGAATAAGTGTCATGTAACAGTTGACAGTGGATACATTTTGAAATGTTTCTATCTTTCTTGTCAAATTTATTAAATGGTTTTCTATTGCTCTGATAGTTTTTAGATTGATCTTTTACAAAGGAAACTATTTCAGAGTCATTTGAAGTCTTAAAAATATTTCTGTTTGAAGAAAAATATGCAGACCCTTTCTTTTCAAACTGTTCTATGGTTTCAATGTCTGACTGCTGCAAAAATTTAGCAAAAGAGGATGGTATTGTGGATATTACTTTATCCATAGTTATTAAATTTTTCAATCTATCAAAAACTTTTCCTATGTTAGCTGCTTTAAGCCACCTATTTAGTACACTTTGAACATTTGAGACGTAGTCAATGAAAGTCTCAGTAGGTTTAGGTTTTAAATTTGAGAACTGAACCTGATACCCAGGGGCATCAAGTAAAAAGTGTTGCATAATCCTATCACGGATGTATTGGTAGTCAGATCTAAGATCGGTTGGTATAGATTCTATTACTTTAAGGGGCTCACCACTCAGGTTCTTCATATAAATCATAGCCCACATCTCTAAAGGAACTTGGTGATATTTAAACTGATACTCGACATTTTCTGTCCAAGCAGATATTGAATCGTCTATACAATATGGTTTGATAATATTTTTGTATTTGTTTAACTTATTTTCTTCTTGTTGACTTTTAAGTTTAGTGGCAGAGATCTCTGCGTGTGAGTCTACATCCATCTCTTTCATCTTTAACTGTGTCTCTGATTCTACTTGTATTTGTTTTTCCTTAACTCTTGCCATTTCATCTATCTCTTTTTGCTTTAATTCTCTCTCCTGATCTAATTGCTTTTGCTTAAATTCCTTATCATGTTCCAATTGTTGTTGCTTAATCTGTTTGTCATCTTCTAGCTGTTTTTGTTTTGTTATTTCAGCTAGTTCTGCAATCTCATTTTGGTGTTGTCTTTCTAGTGCCCGTTCATTTCTCTCAGCCTCTTTTACTTCTTTAAATTTTTGATCCGCATATTGTTCTAGCTCTTTACCTGTGTATTGCAATTCTTTGCCTGCTTTAATTAAGTCAGCTAGAGTAGCCATGTTGTTGGGTAATTGGCTTGCGTTGACCTGAACTCAGTTATTTTTCTTTAATATGCTATGTTATTTAATATCTGAGCACTACAAATTGTACTCTTTGTTTACAATCTGGAAAATTGTATTCTTCAAAAAATTAGAGCACAAAGTCTGTTCATACAATACACGCTGAAAAAGAGATGCACTATTAATCACAATGCATGCCAAAAACGTAGGTTTTACTCATCTTAATGTTCCCGAGAACAAGGAACAACACGTCAGCAACACCGGTCCCGTTGTTTGGCACCCCGGAATACACACGAGTTTTCTACTCAGGTCACCTTGTTTGGCACATCGGCATACACTCACGTTATCTATCAGCTGTTGTTCACCCTGGTTTACAGAGCAGCAACAATTAACAACTCGTAAACGAAAAATAGATTTTTGAAAAATTGGTACAATGACACTGACATGCCCACGAACAAACAGAATATCGATTAATTAATATTTAATGTCAATGTCCTGTCTTCGTTCTACAGTAATATGTCTTTCGTTACTAACCTAGTTTAATCTATGGAAGTATGGTGCAGACAAAATCTAATTTGCATAGCCGAAAGTAGTGCCCTCGTGACGGTAAACAAATAGAAAAGTACGAAAAAAAATTCAATAACTGCTTTTAAATCAATATAAATATAATAATAATGTGTAAATAAATATATTCATTCTCTAACTTAAATAAACAAATAATACTTAATATATCGTAAAGATTCAGGCAGGCAGCAGTTTGGCAGCTTGTAAACACTGAAATGCTGATTCCAAATGGCGAGGCCCAACTGCTTGTCAATCGTGCCACGTCACAGGCGCAGCGCTATTTTTAGCTTGCAAAAATCAATACTGTCGCTGACCTCTGTATTGCTCCGCCATGAATCATTTTTGACAATTATTCAAAAACAAATAAATAATTACATAAATAAATGAAAGAAGAACATAATATGAATACTTACAACTTTGAAGAACACATTATTTAAATATATAACATTCTAATAAGCACAAATAAACATTATTTCATCACGATAGGCACAATTCTGCTGGCAACTCGATCTAGTCTGCATACGTCATCGTCACTGACACAAATTAAACATTTAATCTTTGTAATATCCTATCTGTAAACCTAGTCTAGAGCCGTGGGTAAGTGTTATAGCTTGAACTCAGGTTCAAGCCGCACTTCTGACACCACATTTAATCCTATTGCCTGTCAACAACTCATGTTTCAGGCATCATCGGATTACTTCTCCCACACCATACAAGAAACTTGCAAGTCGTGTGCGAGGAATGAAATGGTACATTTTATTGCCGTTGGCTCTTTACAATTACGAAACAGTCGCTATCTGATCACACATAAAGTCACAATATTCTCTATCACTAGTTTTCCTAAACCCTATGGCTAATCTATATCTACTAGGCTATACGAAAACTATCTCTATTCTACACGATGTGAACACTACAAAGTCAGTCCCCAGTCTGACTTCCTTCACTCGCGTCGCTACACGCCACGCAGAAGGACCTTCTTGCGTCCTTCGGCTCTTTGCGTGCTAGGTCAGTTAGCACGCTTCTATTAGCTGTCTTTGGTTGAGTGCTAATCGTGGCTATCACGCAGGCGTGATTCTGTCGTGACCAGTAGTGCTAACTATCTGGTCAACGCCTCCGTGTGAGGACTAGTTAATAGTCCCCCTTTTCTATCATCTACCCTGCCCTGATCCCGGGCACTATGTTCCCTCTAATCTATCTGAGGTTGACCCCACGTCCTGGTGGTGTTCTATCATGAGGCAGGCTTCCTGCCTCCTTTTTCAGTCTTTGACAAGGAGAAAGTCCTGAGAGCTACCAGTCTCTTGATAGCATCCAATTAACATTGATTATTTGGACCAACACTCTGAGTGCCTACCAAGATTGTGGTGAAACCACTTGGTTTGAGGAATGGCACCAGTTCACCTTGTCTACATGATGTCTGCATGAGGACAGACATGACTTAGGACATTCAATATCCCAGATAGATTCAGGGAAGGCATTTAATGTTCGACAGGACTGTGCGACCAGCCCTTCCGACAAGACAGTATGAATGAATCAGAAAGGGAAAGAGTAAGTGAGGTGAACTTATATGGGAAACACCCCATTACATAAATGTATGTGGTGATGTATGTTTTGAGCTATAGATGTTCTAAAGGGTTTTATGAATATATACATATATATTTATTTATTTTGAACTGATATATGTTTATGTAACATGCCATCATCTATCATCATACCATCACATATTATGACTTGAATGTATGTTTATATGAATGTATAGACATATGTGTTTGAGATGTGTAGACGTAGATACTACCCATCTCCGTTCGTTTCATTCCAGATCTCTTAGGAGCAATGGACAGTCAACAACCCATATCAGGAAGTGACTTAGCCTTGTGAGGGACCAATTTGGACTCCTTCAATCTGACAGTCAACTGCGTCTCACTGGGGTAAGCATGACCTATGTGACCTCTTAAGTTACGTATGCCATAAAATCATCATCATCATCATATGATCATCAAGACTAGAAATAATAAACACAGTTGTTGTATTTTAAAACTCAATTTGTCCGTATAATTCTAAATGTTTATAAATGTTTGTGTAGCGTAATCAAGTACACACATTTTGTATCATTTAGTGGGGGTTCACACATATTGTCCAGAAGTGGGAATCTATGTCCGGGAGGTATCTTGCCTATGCAGTCATAAGTAACCAGATTACGTTGCATGTCTTAACTCCTCCTTTCTCACATCTGGTGATACCAAGTACAGCCAAAACTATATAGATATATTCTATCTTCAACGAGCCACTTCTTGGCTGTTTTCTTGAATATCAGGGACAGTGTCTTAAATAAGCATAACATACATTTGTTCCACGTTTTCTCTCTGGGATCTGGGGTGTTAATTAGTCCCTTCTGACAGAGTTAGGGGATCTTAAACTGCATCCAGAACTAAACACCAGACGAAGAAAATGATGTTGGCTGGGTGGTTGCCCAACCGGGAGCTACCTCAAGCCAGTTGGTGACACAACGCCTGCTGAAGTCAGATGTGACGGCCTAAGGGCGCAAATAAACTTGGCCCAACGCTAAAACGTCCGAGTGTGAGTGGAGTGTCCTTCGAAGCACCTGGGAAGTTTAACCCGGTCAAAAAACACTCGCAGAAAACGGATGTGTCGGCCTAAGGGTGCAAATAAACTTGGCACAGTGCAATTACAATTGAAAAGACACTCAGGATGAAGGCAAAAGAAGACGAAGTTTTCACATCAAACATAGTAGCCCACGTAATGCAGATGTTGACATCATGCCATGTTTTTGTGCACATTAAGCACACGTGAGTAGTAAGGTACGAGGTAACTAATTAGATTTTATGGATCCGGATCCTTCTGAAGACGTCATTTTTTACTATATAAAACGTCGAGCACTAGATCGGTGACGTCAAAAACCGGATGCATATTTTCAAGGGATACAACCCATGAATAAATAATCGAACGTATGTTTGCACTGTTACTTCCCTTTTTGGGTGAGAATTTTATTTCTTTAAACATTTAATAATTACTGTTATTATTGATTGTAGTGGGGCGGGGCTTAAAAACTATCATCATTCTAGCGATGCTGTTAAGGTACTGTGCTCTTCTTCCTCAGTGTCATACTTCTTTATTTCGTCTTCTTTCTTCATCTGTATTGGACATAACACTATCATAATTCAATTGATGATGTGTAAGTTATAGGGTTACATTGCATTTCCTCGGGAGGGGGGGTCTAGGGGGAGGGCAGGCGTGGGGCTGGGAGCTCAGGGGTGGCACGCAGGTGTCGGCGTGTGTGATAGGACTAGGCAGTACGAACCTCGAGCCATGACCGGCGTCATATGAAAAAAAAACTTATAAGTAAAAATGTAATTATGGCTGCTATAAGATCTGTAGAGTGTCGTAGTGGTGTAAACACTATCATCATACGGGCTACAAATTAAAACTTTAAAAAAGTGAAGATGGTCGGTATTATTGATTGTAGCGGGTATAGATTAGTAAGACTCGGTGATAAGGGATGGGTAGCGGTTATTAGATATTTGTAAATGTTCGTAGTGGTGTAAACACTATCATCACACAGGTTAAAGTGAAAACCTTAAAAAGTAAAAATGGCCAATATTATTGATTGTAGCGGGTATAGCTTAGTGAAATTCGTTAGTAAGGGGTGGATAGCGGTTATTAGTGATCTGCTTCTGATCATTGTTGCTAGATAAATACGTCCATTCCTTGATAAGAGCCGAATAGTTAAGTCTCATATTAAAGTCTGGGGCATGAACTCATAGTTGGCTGAGTTGAGGGCGACCTCCTGGGTGACTAAAAACGTGGCGAACCATCAATGAACTTGCGTGAACATGTTCAGACATGTCTTTGGGGAAACCGGAGGATGACTCATAGCGTACCTACCGCATAACGATACTCCGAGACACTTGGGTAATGGTCACATCGGATCAAATATGGCTCTGCTTCCTGTCACCTGTGTAATGGCTACAACCAGACAACGTGCTCACTGGCTAAAGCTAATCAAAGATGGAGCCGCTTCCTGTCGCATATATAATGATTACAACCAGACCACGTGGGCAATAGTTAAATCCTGTCAAAGATGGCGCTGCATCCGATAAAACATGGGTAATGGTCAAATCTGAGCAAATATGACTCTGCTTCCGGTCGCCTGTGTAGTGGCTACAACCAGACCACGTGCTAACTGGCTTCGCGTGCTCAAAGATTTCGTCGCATCTGGTCACATGTGGCAACGGCTGGTGTCGCATCCGGTCACATGCGGTAATGGCTACAACTAGACCACGTGCTCACTGGCTTCGCGTGCTCAAAGATTTCGTCGCATCCGGTCACATGTGGCAATGGCTGGCGTCGCATCCGGTTACATGTGGCAATGGCTACAACCATAGCACATGCTCACTTGCTAAAGCCGATCAAAGATGGCGCTGCATCCGATCATACTTATGTATTGGTCACACCCGATCAAATATGGTGATGCTTCCGGTACGCATGGGCAATGGTCACATCCGATCAAATATGGCGCTGCTTCCAGTCGCATGTGTAATAGCTACAACAAGATCACGTGCTCATTGGCTACGAGTGGTAAAAGATGGCGTCGCAAACGATCACACATGGTAATGGGAAACATCGGAAACACGTGACTAAAGCCGTTCAAAGATGGCGCTGTATCCGGCCATGTGTCTAATGGGATAAACTAATGACTCAGCCGGTCAAAGATGGCGATTCATCCAGTGACATGCATAACGATAAATATGGAACACGTGGCTGATGACTCAACCGGTCAAAGATGGAGCCGCATCCTGTCACATGACCAGACAGTGCATACTAGTCTGCTGAGTCGTTCTACGTCAGCACATAGCGTGTATAAGACGGTCAGCATTCGTAGTATAGAAGTACCGGTCTCTGTGAGCAGCAACCAGATCAACATGTAGCAAACCGCTAATGGTAATTTGGCTTTTTTGATAAATCTTTCAAATTTTCGATGTGGTTCTCCAAGTAGGCATACAGTTAATCTAACAAAACTTGTATAATAAAGGGATATATGGTGCTAGACGCATATATCTGAAGAGACAAGACAATTCGTCATATATTATGGTAGACTGGGACGACATGGAATACAGCCGGCGATCGAGTCCAACTGGCTGAACCCAAACAGCCTTTAAAAAATGGTATATGCCCTCGTAGACAGAAGAACTGTTTACCTTCAGTCGTATAAACCAGACCAGTCCGCTCAAGCATGTGCTAAAGGATGATTCAGCGGAGGAACTCCAAGGCTCATTTTACCGAGAAGAAATGCAACTCGTCGGAGACAAGCAAGTGTATCGCGTTGAAACGTAACCAGATACTAATGGAAAAAACCAACGTGGAAACTAATCCACAAAATAGCCCAAAAGGAGAAAGAAATTCGTTGTGGTGCATGTTTGGTCGGCGAATACCGCGAATAGAGATTGTCTTCCTCTGTCAACTTGTCGTTATATACACCGTCATTGGCTTATCTCTATTCAATCTGTCTCGAGACAGCATCGAGGTAGCCAAGTGCAAGCTGAGGATTGTTCTTCTAAGCAGATGTCTGGCTTACATGCTACCAAACCCTAAAATATGAGTTTCTACGTGATATTACCGAGTAATACTTCGCCGAACATGTTTCCCAAGAACACACCAGGTCACTATTTCGTCAAGTTACCGCAGACAATTGAGGTGCTAGAGAATGAAGTGTGGCTAAGATACATCCCACCCAACGGTAGAGTGACAAGAAACGCGTGTCCCCCGGGCCTGTACAGTTCACCAGACGCGTTAAAAGCTGCACTGAATCGACTAATTAAAGATCGGAAGTTCGACGAACAGCTCTGTGTTCTATTCAATTTCGACAATGCATCAAAGAAAGTTGTAGTTAAAATACTCGAACCCGGGGTCACTGTTACATTTAGTGACAAGTTGCAAGAGATACCAGCTACAATTGAAGGTGAAGGGGCGATAGACGTGAATAACGACATGCAAAATGTCTACGCCTACTGCGATCTCATAGCGGCGAGACCAGTCGGAACTACTAAGGACGGTTCCTATCATGAATCAGTGCTCAGTGTTTCGCGCCTATGACAAACCTCACTACGTGCTGCTGAGTCGTTACTTCTTCGACGCGGTGGAAATACTTCTAACCACTGATACTACCGGGACTCTTGACGTTACATTTTCGAGTTCGGAAGAGATCAGACCTAGAATAATGGTGAAATAGTGACGTTACGTCAAAACCCCAGCCTGTAAGAAGACATGATGTGCCTACCACTTAGATGATTGATGCCACGGTTGTCTACAATACTCAGATATCAGCGCACCAAGAAGGAGACCAGTCTTATGAATACATGCCAAGTGACATGTACATACCAGGCTACCACCCTAAAAAGCCAACCTACTCAGACAATGGTGTGAAGAAATCCAGAAACAACATACACTGTGTATAGTTCTGTATGTGAAAATAAAATGCTGTGATGATACTATGTACACCAGTTCATATTGCAGCACTCTTTTCGTATAATGACATTATGCTTTTATTATTATTCTTGTAAAATGTACTGAAATACAGTAAATAAACAGGTGTGTGTGTGTGTGTGTGTGTGTGTGTGTGTGTGTGTGTGTGTATATAATTACGTCTTGGTTGTTGAATTTTTAGTGATTATGGTGCATATATAGTTGTTATGTGATGAGAGAATGATACATATTGATGACAAATTCAATAAATATTTTAACAAAACTAAGGAAACGGGTTAACCATAGTAGGAAAACTGTTGACCACATTTCTGTGGCCGGCCCTCTGGCATCTTGAACATTGAGTGATTCTTGGAATGAATCCATCAGGCTGTTGTACTTTCTTGTTTACCGATACCTACCGTGGTTTCTCTCCGCCTTCAGTTGTTTCCACCGCTAGCGCGGTAGGTATCTTGGAGTACGTCAGCATCCGCCCTCAAGATTCGGATGTGGAGATTCTCTTCCTGTAGCTGCTTCAGGGCTTGTTTGTCTGATAGCTTCACTTGAATACGCTTCACAACTCATCTGACTGTATGTAAGTAGGTGTTTCCGCTTCTGGTGTCTTTATCCTCCCTCTGCTTCTCAGTTGTTTTGGCTCTTGTCTGTGGTGGCTTGTCGTCGATCTTCCTCATTGTAGCTTCCATTGAGGAGACTGTAGTTTCAGGTTCTTTGTTGCAGCTCGCAGGTAGATTTTCTCCGCTCGTCTTCTTTACGGTCGTGTTCCCCCCTCCCCCCCCCCCCCCACGCTGCACACCTTGTGAGTCTAGTGTTTCTTTTTGTTGGTCTTGCCAAGTGCCATTTTCCTACCCCGTATCAGATTTCTTGAACTGTTCAGGCAACTTGTGATAACTGTCTTATTGTTGTATATAGTGTTCTAGTTTCATTAGACTCTTTCAGGCAATCGTTGTTAGTTACTCTGGCACTCCAGGGAATTCGCAACGTTCACCTCAAAAACCAAATGTCTGTTGCTTCTAAGATCTTCCTAATTTGTTCATTTACATTCTAAGATCCACTGCCATACAACAAAACTGGTTCTATGTAGCATTTCAGCACTCTCTTTCTTACATACATTGATAGTGACGTATTGCATAAGATACTCTTCTTATAGGCTAGCAGGGAAAGCAACTCTTGGTGGAATACTGCCTTTGGACAGGGGGGAGGTGGTCGTGCGCTTGTGGGACCAGGGGAAGAAGGTGGAGGAACAGATTGAGAATCCATATTTGGAAAGAATGAGATTGCGGGGGATGGGTAGGGGTTCTGGAAGAATCTCAAAACTGAGAGGGAAGACCTGGATAACTTTTAATTAGATAGCGGTGGGAACGATTAGTAGTGTGACTCTTCGCTGGCTGTTGAAAGAAGGGACGGAGTACGTATGGGAATGTCCTGAGTACAATGATGTCGGTGTTAACTCAACTCAACTCAACTCAACTATTCATTTTCTGTAATGCGACTTTTGTCTGCCCTATTCTGCTCTTAATCTCTGTTTTACATCTTCCATTTGATGTTAAAAATGCACCTAGGTATTTAAAATTATCCACCTCGGTAAGAATTTGCCCTTCCATTTCTATGTCACATTTTGCTGACACCATTATGATGTGCGTGTGTGACTGTGTGTGTGTGTGTGTGTGTGTGTGTGTGTATATATATATATATATATATATATATATATATATATATATATATATATATATATATATATATATATATGTTTGTGTGTGTTTGTGTGTGTGAGGAGAGCGGGAGAGAGAAATCAATCGTGTATTGTAGCTACTAAGGAACAATAATTAATTGCATCTGTAATTATTTTTTTTGAAGTCGTATACCTTAAAAATAGCTACAGAGAAAGATAATTAATTGCCCGGACAAATGGCAACTTTTCTATGTAGTGTGTGAATATGTAGGAACCGTACAGTTGGTATGGTCACGGCTATTGCTTCTATGCAATTATCTAGGTTGTTAAAGTGTGTCTAATTCAGCCTATTACGCCCTGATTGCTAGTAGTGTTAGTAGTAGTTGTAGTAGTTTTCATCTTAAGTTCGTTTAAGTTGGTCATTGGTGAGTGATCAAGAGGGAATGAGGGTGTAGTGTCCGCTTTGTCAGTGAGAAATCACATCTTCTGTTTGCGGTTTCCTTGCTTGTGTTTGTATTGGAAATATGTTATTAGTAATACGGGTAGTGAAGACAGAAATCGTAGCTGAGTAATGGTAATATTAGTAGCAGTAGTGCTATTAGTCAAGTAGTAGTAGTGATAGTAATAGTAGTAGCAATTGTTATAGTAGTAGTATTCGTAATGACCACGCGTTACCCATGCAGCATGATCCCTCTATCGGCCTGCCTAGTTCAATCCAGACGAAAGCGAGCTTCAATACACCTGGAAAAAAGCCAAGCTGTAGAAGCTGACGGATCAGAAAAGTAATGCTCTAACTGTCCGCCTGTTGGAGCTTCGATCATACACTAGTTGCCAACGCAGCCATATATATATATATATATATATATATATATATATATATATATATATATATATATACATATATATATATATATATATACATATACATATATATATATATATATATATATATATATATATATATATATATATATATATATATATATATATATATATATATTCATTTATAATATAAATAATTATTAATTTATAATATAAATAATTATTAATTTATATTAATAAATAATTTAAAAAATTAAACTTTTAATTAACTAATTAATTTTCAGGGGATCTCCGTAGTGAAGTAGTCAAGCCGTCTGACTCGAGTTCCGAAGGTTGTGGGTTCGATTCCGGGCCGCGTCCTTCGGTTTACGAGTGCATATTAATCGGAGACCCTGAGGGTCGTAACAAGAGCTACGGAGTTTGTGCTATTTGAGACTCTTTCCGCACTGAGGGTAGAGACTGAGCCATATGGGACAAAACCCGGTGCAATGAAGTCGACCCTGTCGACTTTTAAGCAACTTTAATTAATTTTCACTATTCTTCTACAAAACCACATCTCTAAAGCTTCCGTAGATTTTGTTCGCCTGTTTACTAATTTTACTAATTGTCCAGGATTCTTAGCCGTATGTTAAAACTGGTTCTATGTAAAAATGCAACAATTCTTTTTCTAACTTTCAAGGACAATGAATTATTGCACAAAACCTTTTTCATTAGATAGAATGCAGTTATCAGTTATCAGTTATCAGTTGGCATATCTTCATTGCACTCTGGAAAGGTCCATAGGTGTTCACATCCTCCCGCCAGCATATGCACCAGCGTCCAGTGGCTAATAGTGCCAGTTCTGTGTTGGTTGACGAGGCACCTCGTTTTCCCGATGTACATCTCGCGTCTGGCAATGCCAATTCTTACTCCCAATCTTTCATCCTGGACAGCGATGTGGATTCAGTGACGTCAAAATCCTCTGTTCTCGACATATCTTTAAGGACGTTAATAACATGGGCACGAGCCATGGGCTTGTACATATTAGTTACTTCCATGATATCTTCATGTCATGAACCATACTTACTTCTTATGAGAGTCACCGAGACGCGCATGAATACAACGGTTACTACATGACGTCACAGGGACTATGGTTACTATGGGCAGTGAAGTGTGACAAGATCTTGAAGACAATAGCTAATTGAAAAGGTTATGGACTCGCTATATGAGACTCACGCAACGTCAGGAAATAAAGGCACAATCTGAATGGCAATGAACAATCAGGAATGAATGCAGGGCACAAAAGGAATGAGAAGAATTGAGCTCTTCATAACTGGCCGAGCGATCCACATGTCCAAATGGCTGATTCACTAATCTGGAATCTTGCATATATGTGGTTGCGTAATCTATTGTGTCCTGTTTTGAGGCGCAGAATAATTACTTGTTCTGGTCTGTCCATAACGTTGTAGTCGTCTTGAGCAGGATTTGATGACCTTCTAAATGATTTGATCATTCTTTTCTTTTGGTGGTATGTAACTGGCACATCAGGGTGTTCTTCTTTTGCTTCTTCCTTAGCCAATAGATCAGTTCTCTCGTTTCCGGGTACTCCACAATGGGATGATATCCAATGTATGGTGACCTTATGCTGACTGCTAAGTTCAGAAAGTAGTGTCCTTGTAACAGAGTACAGAACCAACAAAGACTGGGTTTTTATTCAAAGACTGTTTATTTTCTTCTTGATGACAATATGGCTTCTTGCCAGTTCTCAGGCGGGATGTTGACTGCCCCCAGACAACCCACTACGTCACGATTGAGCATCTCTCACCGCTTTCAGTCCCAATGCTCAATCGTGCTGTAGCTGTTTCCCACTAGATCCTAATAATACCCCAGTACTCCACTACTGTTACACCTCCCTATGTTTATTAAAGAATTTTCCTTATAAAGGAAAACTCTTTACTCCTAATCCCCTTACTCTATTCTCTATTCCCTCTTTTTCTTTATCTCTCACAGTTCCTCTAATCCTTCCCTATACTAACTCAAGTTTGAGTAAATAATATATCTTTTAACATTTCTCCCGGTTATATTGTCAGCTAGTAACCCACTATATATTCTTCTTCGATTCTACTTTGCATAATACATCGTACCACGTATGGTAACTCTTTTAACCTAAACACTCCTTCTCCCCTTTCTTTAGTTCTTACAGTTCCCAAATCTCCCTAAACCACTTTATGTTAAGTAACCCCATCTATTTCCCCAAACTATATAGCCATCCACTATATATTTCTGGTCCTTTCTTGGCTCCTCGAGTTTCTGTATCAAATATACATATCATAAGAAGAATAGTTCGTATAATCGTTATTGTACACATGGCATTATGAAATCCCTCGCTCTTTCACACCATAAGACAACCAGAACAACATAGAAACAACGTATTTAGAAAAAGTAAAGAAGGGGTGCGCACCCAGTGATAAGCATAAAGGATGAAAAGTCAACGTGATCACATTTACATAAAGCAATGCATAGTCCACACAACCACATTTACCTCCCTTGCCAATAAAAAAATTTGTACAACAATTTTCTTTAAATACGTCTTATGAAAATAGATCTTTGTTCTCTATAAACCAAGTTGACATACGTTTTCTCAACATTTATATATATATAACATTTATATTGCCATCCACAATCTTGTCTATATGTCCGTCACCTCACCTTTTACCACGAGCCAATGTTCATATTCTATGAACATTATCAATTTAATTAACGCTGGTTTTTCACAGCACCTATTTCTTCCCCCCTCACATCCCATAATATTTATATAAACACTTCCGCTTACATGCTGCCATTCACAGTCTCCCCCCTCCTTTTTCTTCCTATAATGCTGACTTTAATGCAGCTCCTATTTTCTAATACTTCATATCCATAAGAACCTCTTCATGCCGACTATCTATATGTCTCTCTATTAGCCCTCAGTATGTGTCTCTCTGTTAGCCCTCATATTATTTTCTTTATTCCAGCCAACACCATAACTACTTGAAAATTAACTTACTTAATTAAATTTATAACTATGTAACCTAATACACCAAACAACTTAATTAACTTAAACGAAATAAAATCAAAACAAGATGTCCCCCAACTCATTCAAAGAAAACAGATTTTAAAATAATACAACATGCATCTCATCAAATCAAAATAAAATTTTCTAATACTACCTAACACTATTGGTCTCTTTTACGGACCAACAGTTTGTACGTAAAAGTCTAAGAACACAATAACCCTATTCTAAAATCAAGTAACAACAATCATATTACAGGAGCAAATTAAGCAAAGAAAAAACATATTATATATGAGGCATTACAAACTCAGACTCAATAAAACAAGTGTCTTCTCGCTAAAGAGAAGTTCTTCAAAAAAAATTATAATTCACATATAATTATCTACTTAAAGTAACCAAGCACAATTTTCCTCCTATACGAATCAACGTAAGTCATATCTATTCACTCAAGTCCCTCCATTGTTTTTATAAGCAAGAAACTGACACAATTCACCGCCAGGTCTACATATATCTATATCTGTTATTTACAGACCAAATTCTTATTTAAAACAATATCTGTTCTTTTCGTACAAGCCTTTAACTACAATGGCCGTATTATCTACACCCCAATTGCTTCTCGTGGACATATTCCTATAACTACTTAATCATTACCATACACCACGATATTCCTAGCACCAGTAAAAACTTGTCTATTTACTATATAGTACAACTACCTGCTGTACCATTGATTAACTTATCCATCCAATAAGAAACCAAAACAACCAGCAATTCCGTCTCTGAGAGAACAAACATATATATATATATACCTCAGTCGAACCTACATCCATTGCTTGACTACTCCTCCAGCTCATTTATAAAAAGTATCAACAGAAGCCTTTTCCATTTCCACCGTCTCACACACTTCATCAGGTATCTCTTTCCTTAAAGCCTGAAACTTACATCTTGCAATCTGCAATATTTTCTATCAATTTATCTCTTACGTTTCCACTTCTTCAACAACTCCAAGTTTCTCTGTATCAATGCTATCTCTACATCAATATCATCCTCCCCGTATAATCTATCATCCTCCTCCATACTACTAATTGACTCTGATTTCTCATCCATTTCTTCTTCTTCATCTGTATTTCTCTCGTTAGCAGCCGCTAATCTCTTCCGTTCAATATCCCATCTAATTTGTCTATCACTGTTTCTTAAGGACATTTCCAGTAAAGGCATATCTTCACCGCTTGTTGAATACTCTCTAATTCTCCTCTGTCTTTTCACTTCTCTTTCTCTTTGTTTATCCATTCTTCTTTTTGTTGCTTGTCTAGTATTTTTAAATGGAGCACCCATTTCTTCTTCCATAGATTCTACAGTATCACAATGACTCTCCTTCACCTTTTCTTCTAGCATCGTTTTCGGTATTGTTTGTTCTTGAGTATCATCGTAGCCTGGAGCCGTTTTTAACTGACTGTGTGTCGGATCCTTTCTAAAAGCTGGGGTTATTGTAGTCCCCCTGATGACTCGTTCATCTAAGTATCCGGTGTCTGAACAACAATTATTATTATAATTATCATTTTCCTTCTCATCATCATCTCTTCTTAAGTGTTCCACGTGTGCCCTTGCCACATGTCCCGTCACCTGGTTCTTAATAGTATACGACACATTTCCTAGCCTTTCTATAAGATAATAACCTGGGACCCAACGATCATCAAACTTAGAGTTCCTTCTATGCTTTTTGTAATACACTCTATCTCCTACTTTAAACTCCTGTAACTTTGTATTCAGGTTTTTGTACTTTTTCTGTCTTTCTCTAGCTTTAACTATATTATTCTTCAACCTCATGTGTGCTTTATGCATTTCTTGTATAATGGTCTCCTGAAAGTCTTCTCCCATATACTTCCGTCTTGGTTTTAAGAGATTATCTATTGGTAATACTGGTTCTCTCCCAGTGTATTAAATAAAATGGTGAAAAGCCTGTGCTCTCATTTTGATTTGTGCGTATGGCGCCAAGTGCTGGTCCTAAAAATAAATCCCAGTCTTGTTCATGTTCATCCATAATCTTTGCTATAACGTCGTATAACGTCCGATGTTGACGTTCGTTTCTAGCATTTGAAGAAGGTCAATAATATGAGGTCTTTATATGTTTTATATTCAAATCTTTTAATAACATTTCGAATTTTTTATTTACAAACTCTCTACCATTATCCGTAAGTATACTTTGTGGGCAGCTAAATCTTGGTACGAACTCCTGTAAAAAAATATTAATGACTGTATCTGCGCTCTTATCTGGAATTGCGTAAATTTCTGGCCAAAGACTGTAGACGTCTACTATATGAATCAAATACACGTTTCCTGACAATGTTCTAGGGTGTGGACCTGATATATCTAAACTAATCTTTTGCATTGGGAACTGAGGAATATCTGTATCTTGTAAGGGACACTTTATTGTTTTCATGTTCATTAATCTGTATTTTTCACACGTATCTACATATTTGCATGCAGATTTAAACAAGTTTGGCCAATAATATTTGCTTGTAAGTGCTTTCACCAACTTGTCCCGACCGAGATGTCCATTTTCATTGTGATACGCTTTTAAAACTTCATTTTCTAAATGTTTTGGAATATATTTCCTTAGCTGTTCGTTCCTTTCACACATATAGTATAACTGTCCATCCTCTTGTAAAACCAAATAATTCTTTTTATATTTGTTATCTTCCGTTTCTCTTAATTTTTCTTTTATTTGTATTACTTTTGGATCCAACTCTTGTTCTTCTTTCATATTAAATTGTGCTAACTGTAGGTCTTCTTCTCTATGTTCAGACTCTTGATCCGATGGTACACTCTCAAATTCTTCCCTATTTATTATGGCAGAATCTAAAATATTTACTTGCCAGTTTCGGTCGTCTATCTCTGGTTCTCCTTCATCTTCTGTGTCACCTGACGACTGTGGGTAGGGAATCCTAGATAATAAATCAGCGCATGTGTTAATCCTACCTGGAATGTACTCAATTTTCGTATTGTATCCCTGTAGATTCAATGCCCACGTCTGTATTTTCCTGTTCTGCACTGGAACTTCTAAAAAAGACTTTAAAGGCATATGATCAGTTCTAATAACGAAATTTGCGTTATGTAAGTAGTAATTTAGTTTCTGAAGGGCATAATGAATGGCATACGCTTCTTTTTCAATAGTCGTCCATTTGCGTTGAGATTTGCTAAGTTTATGAGATAAGAAGTAAATTGGCCTTTCATTTTTAACCCCTGGTATTCCAGACTCTTTTCCTTCATATGGTTGAACCAAACATGCTCCTATTGCATTGTCCGAAGCATCTGTGTACAGTATTAACTGTTTGTTTAAATCTGGATGCGTCAATAATGGTACCAGTGTTAAGCTGTTTTTTAAATACTCGAACGCTTTTTGACACTCATCATCCCACTTAAATCTAGCGTATTTGCCTGTTAAATTTGTAATAGGTTCTGCTATCTTTGAAAACGCCGGGACAAACCGCCTATAATATGCACAAGTTCCTATAAATGCACGCACTTCCTTAACGTTAGTTGGAGGAGGTAACTCTTTAATAACCTTTATCTTGTCCTGGTCTGGTTTTATACCTTCTCTATTTATAATATACCCCAAATATTTTGTTTCTGTCTTTAAAAACTGGCATTTACTAAGCTTCAATTTAACATCATGCTTTCTTAACCTGTCAAACACTAGTCTAATATGTTTTAAATGATCAATCACATCTCCTTTCGTATAAATCAGTATATCGTCTATATAGGCTAATGCAAATTTTTGCATACCTTCTAATACTTCATTTATTAAGAGCATGTAGTGAGAGGGTGCAGTTTTGACTCCAAAAGGCATTCGTAAAAATTCATAAGAGCCCATATGGGTACAGAAAGCACTCTTCCTCTGCGCGTCCTTCGACATCGGAATACACCAGAATCCTGACCTTGCATCCAGCGTCGTGAAATATGTAGAGCCATTAAGCAGCCCCAAAATATCATCGATCACTGGCAGTGGATATGCTACATTTTTAGTAATTTTGTTCAACGCCCGATAGTCGCAACAGAATCGACTCGAACCATCAGGTTTGGCCACAATTACCACCGGAGATGACCACTCTGATTTTGATCTTGTGATTATTCCTGCTTTCAACATTTCTTCTATTGCCTTTTCTACAATTTCTCTATTTCTTAAGGGAGTTCTATATGGTTTTAAGCTAACCGGCGGATGGTCTCCCGTATCTATCTCCATTGTTACCGTTTTTGTCTTACCCAACTCTAAATCACTAATTGCAAACACATCCTGATTCTCCTTTATAAACTGTTCCAACACTTCTTTATTTTCTGGTGAAGTCTTTAACTGTGCCAACAATTCCTGTTCTCTTGTCTTTTTATCTAGTGAATGTATTTGTGCTGTATTTCTTTTGAATGGATGGATCAATTCATCCATTTGTGTGTTTCCTCTACTTCCGCGTCCGCGTCTGTTATTAACTCTTTCACTAGAAGATTGTGAACAATTTGTTCCCGGCATTTCTACTCTATCTGTTGCCAATATTTCACTAACGTTACGTTCTAGTTTTGCTACTACACACCCTCTGTATAATTTAATTTCTCTACCTGTGTTGTTAATCACCATAACTGGAAAGGTTAAGTGTTTATCTAACGCTATTATTCCATCCGGAACTTCCAAACCAGGCTCATCAATTACTTCTTCTTGTAACTCAGTGACTCTGACTGTGTCTCCTGCTACATAATATGGGTTTCTCTTTAGCTTTGCTTGTATCAAATTAATCGACTGTGGCTTTAACGTCGTGGACATTTTAACTCTAACTAGTGCTGATATATGCATGTCTTCCTCCATATCTACATAGACGTCCTTGAATTTTAATTTATGTAAATCATAGAAAAGTCTTACTCCATTTTTTATTAAAAAATCTCTTCCTATCAACATGTTTCTATTTAAATCCTTCACTACATGAAAAAGATGTCTTATGTTGATCCCTCCTAACTTAAAATTTATCATCGTTTGCCCAATTACTTGTAAATTCTGTCCCGTAACGGAGTGAAGATTATTATGACTCCTAAATATCCTACAATTTCTCACTATTCTGTATAGAAAACTTTCTTTTACTACACTAACCTGAGCTCCCGAATCAATTAATGTACGAATTCTATACTTTCCTACTTCTATTATACAAGAACTATAATCTGTTTTATTTTCTATAAACTGCTTGACTTCATCTAGTTGAAAATATTCTCTGTTCGTCCTAGTATACCTGTTATTAACGTATTCTTTAAACCTTGGAACCTTATTATTTCCCTTCCTACTCCAGGTCCCATTTAATAGGTAGGGCGCCGGTTTTCCTGCGTTGTTCTTGTACCTGTAAAATTTCTGTGTCTATCTTCAACATTCCTATTTAACCTATTGCCACTTCTACTCTGTGTATTCGACTGGACACGCCTGTTACCACAAAAACGAGCAATGTGTCCCCGCTGACCGCAAGAATAACAGACTATATTTGTGTTATTTGTATTACCTACCGTCTCACCTGTAGGATACCTCATTTGTCTTCTTTCATCATAAGCATTTCTATTCCTACCTTGTAACGTCTGTATACCTCCTCTCCTATTCCATTCAAACCTTGTTTGTCCTATCTCCATAGGCTCCTCAACTCTATCTTCTCGACTAGTTCCTATTTCTCGTCCTGTTCTCAATCTAAACCTACGTCTCAAATTTTCTTCTTGTACTGCAATATCTACAGCTTGTGACAACCTCTCAGGGTTTTCCCTCATCAACTTAAATTTCAAACCATCGGATTTTATGCCATCTACAAAAATGCCGACTAACATCCTCTCCACCTCTTCTCCTCGTACATTCTGTCCTAAGAATGCCTCTTCAGCCAGGTTAATCAACCTATCGCTGAACAATTGTACCGTCTCTCCGTTATTTTGTTTAGCCTGTCTCAACACCGAAAATGCATGTTGTGGATCCGTTATTTCCGCATACTTCCGTGCTAGGTCTTCCTTGAATTGTTCCCATGTCTCATCTACTCTAGCCTCTAACTTTCTTCTTATATGATCCGAAACCGGTTCCGTTGCCGTCTGATAAGCCAGTCTCATTCTCTCTTCATCTGTTGCTGAGACCAAATACGCATATTTTTCTATGGAAGTGACCCATTTCTTAAAGTCTCTGGCCTGTCCACTAAACTTCACAATTTCTGTTGCCATTCCTTGTTGTTTAATAACCATATTAAGTCTGCCTACCGCTGTTCCTACCCCCGTCAAAACTTGTGCTAAGGTGTCTTGTTCCGCCATGCTGAAATATACTTAAACAGAGCAAGCAAACAACTTCACAATTGTAATTTCCTAATTTAAGAAACACAAATCACTTATTTCTTAAGAACAGTTCAATCAGTTACCAGGTTTATAAATTTCCGTACTTCTGTTTCTCGATCCTAGCACGACGTATTTTCCTAGACTCGCCGTCAGATTACACTCAACGCTGTAGTAGTTGAAACCAATCGCGCCCCAGACAGTTCGTTCGTTCTTCTCAGGTAATCTCTCTTCTTAGGATGCTCAGTACCGTGCTTCAACCCTTGGTTGGGTCCCTTCTGAGATGGAGTACATCATCGACGTCTTGAGATAGTCTGACAGACAACAGCGAGCGGCTCTCGATTGCAGCAGAGCCCCGAGATAGTCTGACTCGTCAACAAAACATTGGGCAACCCTTATTTATTTGCTGTCTCGATTGTCTTTTATCAGCGTTCTTTTTTTTTTTTTTTTATTAGCGTTTCGAACGAAACCTATTTAACATTGAGGCTGAACTTGATTGTCTTATTGAAATGTTCTTTCTCACCTGACTCAACGATCCGACAACTGGATTTCTGGGTTGCCCTTTAGCCAAACTTCTGCTTGCTCAAGACATGATCAAACTGAGCCGACTTTCAGCACACTCCTCGTTCGAGATATTGATTTACTGACTTGAACTTGACACGTTCGGCAGAGTAATGAACGAGAGGAGTCGGTTATGATGGTGTTTGCAGGCGCTGCCACCCGTTATGGTAAGTTGGGTTGGCTTTCACTCTTCTCTTGACGCCAATTTATTTGTTATCTCAAGTCTTGAAAAAGACTTACAGACAACCACCCCTGGGCGGGCTTTTGGTCGCTGTATTCACAGATAACTTACTTATTGGCCATCTTTCCCACTGCGCCTTGTTACGTTCAAAGCTGGTTTAAAAGCGCGCCGAAATTGTTTCTGGCGATTTAGACAAACGGAGCAAGGATCATCTTCTCAATTTTTTTGACCTCCGCGATGTTACATAGTATACAGCATGACTTCGCGTTGTTTTTCTGTAGACCGGATTATACCAGGCTCAAATCCTCGGTCGTAGGCTCCAAAATTAGTCCTGTAACAGAGTACAGAACCAACAAAGACTGGGTTTTTATTCAAAGACTGTTTATTTTCTTCATGATGACAATATGGCTTCTTGCCAGTTCTCAGGCGGGATGTTGACTGCCCCCAGACAACCCACTACGTCACGATTGAGCATCTCTCACCGCTTTCAGTCCCAATGCTCAATCGTGCTGTAGCTGTTTCCCACTAGATCCTAATAATACCCCAGTACTCCACTACTGTTACATCCTTAGTACTGGCAATTTCCCAGACATCATTTCGTTTTCGTTGAGGTGAGTTTCTTGCAAGCAACATACGCTTACCTTTTCTTGGTCCAAGATGTTTTCTAGTTTTTTTTGGCTGACTCACTCCGCATTCTAGTGCATTAGTTTTAGTCTTTGTTTGGTATGGCCGGACGCTCTATTCTCAGGCCCCCTGGCTCCACAGGACATCTGAGAAGGACCTCCAGTAGCTGTGGTTGGACCCCTTCGATGCATAGGGCCCGGCACCGCACCTACCTGGGGGTCCAAAGCAGGGCGAGCACCATAACATTTAGCAGTAGACGACATATGTCATTACGCGTGATTGCGGGGCATCCTGATTTCTATTGTGCGCCTCCTGGCTGGTTGCCTCCGTCTTCAGCACATTTCCTTTGCTAGAGTAGACTGTGGCCTTACTCGAGTTTATGTGTGTAGGCACGCACACACATGTCTGCGCATGCATGTATGTGTTTAAACATCTAGAGCGTTCTGGTTATTTCACGGCGCCAGTGACTCGCCGCCGCCACTTCTCCTGTTGGTTAAAACAGTTTCGCCACGAGAAGGCCAGGAGTTGGACTTTTGCCGCATAGGTGATGAATGCACGAGCCATTGGTGTATTTATGCAAAGTTGGGCGCTTACCCCAATCCCGCCCCTGGCTACATACAGCAACATTTGGAACCATGTATTGCTAAAATATGAATTTATCGATTTTCATATAGAAAAATATATATCGACATGTAAAAATTTAATAAAGATGATTTATGAAAAAACAGATATTTCTCCGATGAATAAAATGATGTATTTTTCAAGAAAATATTAAATGTAAAAGTTTTTTGCTGTTATAAATTGTTTCCACATTTACAATGTTCAAATTAATTTATTTGTTGTAGTAGTTTTGATATATTTCTGAAATTTATTCTGAGTTTACTACTTGTTTTCCGAATATTTTATTTTCACACACAGCTGGACGTTGGTTTTGTTTCATTACCGTTTTAAAGTTGTGTACACTTCTAACTGTTCGAATCTTATTAAAACAATGAGTGTCAATAACAAACTTAAGATTGAAGATGAATGCCATGTTGTAAAGTTGATAAGTGATAAGATTAAAGCAGAATATCCAGACCACACATTATTACCACTTTACTGTGTGATTCCATCAAGAAAGTCTGTGTAAAACTGTTTTGAATATCAAGCATGTTATTGACCCAATTGTCAGTGTCATCAACCTCATCAGATCAAGAGGACCTAATCACAGGCAGGTGAAGGCATTACTTGACGATTTGGAAACTGAACATTCCGATGTCCTGTACCACACCAGTTTTCGATGGCTGAGTCTCGGCAAGGTGTTGAGGCAACTGTGGGAACTCAGAGAAGAAATAGTGATGTTCCTAGTAATGAAGGGCATTGAATGTGACTTTACTACTAACATTGTCAATAAAGAGTGGAAGCTAGATTTTATGTTTGCCATTGAAATTATGGAAAAGTTAAATGAACTGAATGTCAAACTTTAGGGCAAAGGTGTAATTGCACATGAATTATATGTACATGTACAATAATTTCAGGCAAAACTCTCACTGTTCTCGAGACAAGCAAGTGAAAAAAAAATTGTCACTTCCCTTTGCTGAAACAAGAAACCATTTCTGGTGAAATTATTGAAAAGTATAAAGCCCAATTAGACGCATTGACTGCAGAATTTGGATGGAGATTCCACGATTTCAAGAACTTAGAGCCACAGTTCAATATTCTCAGTTCCCCTTTTAGTGCAGAAGCTGATACAGCCACAGAGAACATTCAGTTGGAGCTGCTTGACTTACAAGCAGATCATGACCTGAAAGAGAAATTCAAGTCAGATGGTTTGCTGGATTTCTATGGATCTTTATCACAAGAATTATTTCCCAACTTGACAACTTTGCAGCTAAACTTTTATTATTGTTTGGATCAACATGCCTTTGCGAACAAGCATTCTCTTGCTTGAAGATCAACAAATCTAAGAATAGGTCTTTATTGTCGGACTGCAACTTGCATGCTGTCATGCGAATTTCAACAAGTAAACTTGCTCCAGATTTAAAGAATATTGTCAAAAAGTGCAAGCAGTTACATACATCTCATTAGAAATCAACAATTATAGTGACAATGTAGTCGGTTTGTGTCTAAATTAAAGCCATTGCTAGATAATAAAGAATATTTGTTATAATCGATCAATCATATGCCATGCCGGTAAGCGTGGGCGGTCATGACTCGCCATTTCACTCGATCACCAGAGTCGTGGATCAGCTCAGTATTCCTGTCTTGTCCATGCCACGTGGCCACCCCAGCCAGGTATTTTTCTCTCGGTCTTC
This sequence comes from Cepaea hortensis, assembly GCA_963921405.1. Taxonomy (NCBI): domain Eukaryota; kingdom Metazoa; phylum Mollusca; class Gastropoda; order Stylommatophora; family Helicidae; genus Cepaea; species Cepaea hortensis. The sequence goes on along the minus strand of OY992879.1, from coordinate 32,213,417 downwards.
CTCTTGGTCTGTTCCCTTCGATCTTGCCAGTTGTCACTAAGTTCTCAATTCCATTTCTTCTCATAACATGTCCAAGTTGAAAATCGTGTTAACAAATTAGTAAACGTTTTTGTCCATATTGTCATATATAATGTATAAGTGTATAAGTAGAAAAGTAGAAACATTGCAATAATTAGCTATTTATACTGCTTAATAACCTATAAATAATTAATAATTACTTATTGTGACAGGTTGCGGTAAGCAAAATGGACATTATATATATGCATTTTATATATATATATTTATATATATATATATATATATATATATATATATATATATATATATATATATATATATATATATATATATATATATATATATATATGTGTGTGTGCGGCCCCCAATAGCTTTACATTTGTCATTGCTGCCCTCCGCACTAAAAGTTTGCCCACCCCTGACCTAGACCATAGCCACCAGCCTTCCGCACTAAACGTTTGCCCACCCCTGACCTAGACCATAGCCACAAGTCACACCACACATCTTTTCGTTGCCTACTTTGGCATTGAAACTCCCTAGGATGACAGTCCTTTCATAATGTTTACCCTGGTCCACGACATTGTCTAATTCGTTATAAAGTATATCAATAACTTCTAATTTGCAGGCTGCTGTTGGCGCATATACTTGTATTATGTTAATATTCAGAGTTTTGTCATGGCGTTTCACTAATAATACTCTATGTGAGATTTTCCAAAATCCTTTTACTGTCCTAGCACTCATTTGATCCTAAATTTTGCCAACCCTCCTTTTGTAGTCCTTCCCTCATGAGTAAATAATTATATGCTTATCTAAATATGTTTCCCCTACACCTGGCCATCGCATTCCACCAATCCCTAATATATTTTTTTTATTTTTATTCTTCCATTTCTTTCTTAACATTATCTAATTTCTATTTCTGGATAAATGTTCTGACAATCCATGTACCAACACATATCGTATGTTTAACATTTGCTTTTTGTGTCGTTGCTTGATGACGATCAGGCATCACCTGTAGTACACGATGCTCCCTTTACGGACGACGAGACTACATTGGAATCCCCAAGAACGTCGTTATCTTGATCAATTTTGTTTCATAGCATAAATATCTTTGGAAAATGCAGCGGCGGTTTCCCCTTGCCTTACGCCGGTTTGTGTATGATTGACTCAACTAGAATTTGTCTAAAGACACAAACCCTGCAAGGCAAGGTGACGGTCTGCATCTGTCCCTGCAGCAAGCAGGGTTAAGATCGGTTAGTATCTCTCAGGTTGAGTGAACGGCGAAAATTAGTAGCCTGACGATGACTTGCAGACCACACAAGTCAACCATACCTCCCCGTGGTGTAGACTGGGAAACCATGACCGCGAGGTCATGGGTCAATGGGGCCATGGCTCATCAAGGATGAAGGAATCCTCTTGGTCAGATCTTTTTATCCTAAACCTGCGGCTGATCTATCAAGCCGGCATGGGATTTTTTTCCTACTGCTCAAATAAAAATAATGAATCATAGTCTGACTGAACCAAATGGAAACAGACGCGGAAAGACAAGGATATAGATAAGCAATTCAAAATATAGGCACACTGAATGTCTGCAGTTTTAACAGTAAAGAAGAACTCATAGAAACCATGGAAAATAGGAAAATTTACTGATCGGAATAACGAACACCACAATAAAAGGGGATGGATGCAAGGAGATCCACCACAGTTATACGTGTGTCTACTCAGGAGTGGAACAACAAGAAACGACAAGACACGGTGTGGAAAGAGCCATTGAACCACGACTAACAAAATGAATATTAGAAATAAAATATTTATCAGAAAGAATCATAACAGTAAGAAGAACAGAAAATTACATATGTACACATATATGCACCGTGTAATACAAACAAAAAATGAGCAAGAATGCGGGGAGTTCTTAGAAGATGTCCATGATAGACTATATAAAATAGAGAAGCAAGACAATAGTATAGTTATGAGAGACGTCAATGCAAGACTACGACTTAACAGAACGGGCATAGAGAAAAAGTTTGGAGCAAGAGAAATATCATGGATCATTTAGAAACCAATATAATGCAAGAAATGATAATTAAAGCAGATTGATAGAGTTATGCAGTCAACAAGACGTTTTTACAAGAAAGACATTTTTTAAAACACAAAGACTCACAAATACACACCTGGTGCAAATGGAACGATTTAGACACCAAAAGCCAAATTGAGTGTATATTAATAAGAACTAACATAAAGAGAAATATATTATATGCAAGGGCAGTGCCCTTATGTATGTATAATGTATAAAACGTATGTATAAAAACGGGCCACAAAGCAGTTTTTACCATAATAAAAACCAACAGAACAAGAAAGTGATGATCAGGCACAAACATACCAGCCAATTAGTAAACATTACAATATTTGCTCTTAGACAACTTTTAGCAATATTAACTGAATTTAATAAAACATTCTGCTTAGCCATTGTCGACCAAGAAAAGGCATTTGATAGAGTAGATAGAAACAAGCTGTGGGAAATCCTTAAACGATATGAGAACACATCTAGCAAACTTATGCAGAAGCTTATAAAGAATGGTGTTTGAACCGTAAGAGCAAAAGGGGGACAATCAGAACCATTGACGAGAAAATCCGGGGTAAGACAAGGTTGTGTCCCTACATCCACCCCCTCTTCATGACATATATAGACAGCATATATTGGGTGTATTTTCATTGACTATGACTGTGGGGTATTTGAAAATATTGCCGTTCCAAGTATTATATTCACCCACTGTAAACTTATGCAACATAAAAGGTAAATACACAACTTGGAACAGCAATATTTTCAAGAACCTCACAGTCATTAAAAACACACCCTGATATATAAAGAAACCAGCCAGAGAGAGAGAGAGAGAGAGAGAGAGAGAGAGAGAGATAGAGAGAGAGAGAGAGAAAGAGAGAGAGAGAGAGAGAGAGAGTAACAACACCGCATGATGAATAGAACATCTAAGAAGAACCAACTGTCATTAAAGAACTATAATTTGCGGACGATCAATCACTAATAGCAACAACAAAAGCAGATTTCAAGTCCACACGAATAGTATAAACGAAGTATGCACATTAGCATCAGTAAAACATAGGTAGTGATTATAACCAAAGACAAAAGTAATAAAGATTCATCTAAAAGAACCGCCCCTGAAACCAAAAAAGAGCTTGAAGAAATTAAGAAGTATAATATCATCAAATGGCAAATCAGAAGACGAGATCGAAAATATATACAATAAGGCAAACCTTCTCATTGGACAAATGACACCAATAATAAAGAATAAACACGTATCAATAGATACCCAAAAAAAAAAAAAAAACACTCTGCAACACAGTCTCCTCATCAACTCGATGCTAGCGCGCCAAACCTGGACAGTGATAGGAAAGAAAAATTACAACCATGGGAATGAGATTCCTGAGAGGAATACTCAATGTATCAAGTAGAGAGGAAATCACAAATGAAATAATTAAGACGAAAGATCTCATTATAAAACAGCAAGTGAAATGGTTCAGTCAACTAACAGTAAACCAAGACAGGCAATGATGCACAGACAAAATGAACCAGACGAAGAGGCCGACCACGTAAACAATGCACAGAGAGAATAACATAGTCCATGGGGATCTCGATAAATGAAGCCCATAATAGTGCACTCTTCTATTGTTTATGCTTCACCGCGACACAGTAAGATCAATCAATCATGTGCCGTGTCGGAAAGCGTGGGCGGTCATGACTCGCCATTTCACTCGATCACCAGCTTGGTGGATCAGCTCAGTGTTCCTGTCTCGTCCATGCCATGTGGCCAAGCCATCCAGGTATTTTCCTCTCGGTCTTCCTCTTGGTCTGTTCCCTTCGATCTTGCCAGTTGTCACTAAGTTCTCCAGTCCATTTCTTCTCATAACATGTCCAAAAAATTGTGACTGTCTACGTCTAATTTCTCTAATCAATTTACGATTTTCATTTGTCTCCTGTAGTACTTGGTCATTGGTTTTTCTGTCTGTCCATGGTATTCTTTGCATTTTCCTCAGAAACCACATTTCTGCAGCCATCAGATGTTTTTCAGCTTGACTGCACATTTTCCAAGTTTCACATCCATACAAAAGAACAGACTCTTTGTATCCCCTCAACACTCTTTTTCTCGTTTCAATTGACATCTTTTTATTGGTCAGAATGCTTCTTATCTTGCTAAAGGCTACTTTCGCCATGGCGATTCTTGTTCTAATCTCTTCAAGGCATCTCCCATCAGATGTTATGACTGTTCCGAGATAACTGTACCAATTCACTTGTTGAAGAATATTCCCATTTATTTGTATATTACATTGTGGTACTTCGTTCTTCCTAGTGACGACCATAGCCTGTGTCTTCTTACAATTTAATTCCAACCCCAGCTGCTCAGTGTGTACAACAACCGCGTCTACTAATTGTTGTAGATCTTGTGCATTGTCTGCAATCAATACTGTATCATCTGCATATCTAATGTTATTGATGTTTCGTCCTACAATGCTGATTCCATTGATATTTTCTACATTTCTGAAAATATTTTCACTGTATAGGGAAAAACGATCTGAAGACATTACACAACCCTGCCTAACACCTCTCTTAATAGGTTGATAGTGTCCCACATCATTATCAATCCTTATGGCAGCTTGTTGTTTCCAATATATGTTTTTTGTAAGTCTAATGTCTTTCCCATCGATTTGTAGATCTGCAAGCATATCTACCATGTTGACATGTCTAACTCTATCAAAAGCCTTTGTGTAGTCAATAAAGCAAAGGTGTTTATCCTTTTTTACTTCTATAGCACATTCAATAACTGTTCGCAGCATATACACAGCATTTACTGTACCCTTTCCTTCTACAAAACCTTGTTCTTCCCCTATTTCGGGTTGTATTTTCTTCCTCACTCTTTACATGATAATTCGTAGCAAAATCTTTGTGACGTGACTCATTATACTAATTGTTCTATGTTGATCACATTCCAAGACTCCTGATTGATTTCTTTGGAATTGCAATAAATCCAGAGTTACATAATTCAGAAGGTATATCTCCAGTATCATATAATGTATTCAGCAGTCTGGTGACTTGCTCTAGTCCAAATTCTTCTAAAACTTTAATCATTTCTGTTGTGATGTTATCTGCACCGGGGGACTTGCCAGCTTTCATATGCTTAAGAACATTTCGAACCTCCATCTTCAAAATTGGCAGTCCTTCATTATTAAATATAATATCAAACTGTTCCTCTCTGTTATCATTATAAAGGTTTTTCAAATATTCTGTCCATACATGTAGACTCTGATCTTTTTCTATTATGATTTTGCCATCTTTTGTTTTTATACAGCCTGTTGATGTACTTGTTCTTTTATTAGTAAGTTCCTGAATTCTTTTGAACACTAATTTCGTATTTTGACTATTGTGTTGTTTTTCAATGGCTAAGCACTTTTCCTCAAGCCATGCTTCTTTTGCCTCCTTACATAATATTCTGACTTGTCTGTGAATTTCTTCATATTTGGCAGAATTATTTTTGTTGAGTCTTCTTGTTTCCATCAGGTGTAAAATTTATTCTGTCATCCATTTCTTACGACCCACTTTCTTTAATTTGGAATAGTTATTTCTGCAGCCAAACTGATTGAATTCTTCAACATTTCCCATTGATCATCCACATCCTGGAATAATATCTCTAGATCAAACAATATATCAAATCTGTTCTGTACTTCTATGTTGAATTTGATTTGTATTTCCTTGTCATTACTCAATGCACACAAATCATATTTAGTATTTCCTGTTATATACTTGACTTTCTTCAACTATATCCTCAGTGTTCCTGTAAGTAGTCTGTGGGCACTATAACAATCAGCACTGGGAACTGCTTTTGCTATTGTTAGTGCGTTTCTAAATCTTCTGCTAATCATAATGTAGTCAATCTGGTTTCTGATCCTGTTCTTTTGCCCACTCTACGAGTCTGTATCCTCTTTCATTTGTCACTCCTAAACCATTGTTTCCTACTGTGTATCTGTCACCTTGATTTCCTACTTTTGTATTGAAATCCCCTATTATGATGTTTATTTCAGAATTTTTACATTTCTTTAAGGCAGACTCTATGTCATTATACAATTCCTCTACGCTATCTTCACTGGATTCTCCGGTTGGGGCATATACTTGAATAACATTTATGCTAAAAGGTCTGCCACTCAATTTAACTAGTAGAACTCTGTCCGACACGTCCCAATTTCCTTGAACAGATGTTGATGTTTTCCGGTTTAAAATAATTGCCACTCACCTTTGTCGATCTTCACCTCCAGAATAAATAATCTTAAAATCTTCATTTATCTTGATGCCTGCTCCTGTCCATCTCGTTTCGCACATCCCTAAAATATTAATTTTCCCCCTTTCTATTTCTTGTTGTATGTTCTCTAATTTTTCGTCGTCGTTTAACGTCCTAACATTCCATGTTGCTAATTTGAATGTCTCTGTCTTAGTCTTAAGGCGAATCATAATGTACTAGGAATTTGTAAAGAGGTACTTTGCCGGTGCTTTCCTCTATGGCAGTAACCGTACTGATCGTTTGACCGAAGCCATTGTCTCACGAAAAAGATCCTCTGCCCGCCGTCGCGAAACTTGAGACCATAACCAACAAATATATGTTGGCTGCCCTAAAAATTTGCAAGAGGAATAAGATGCGATGAGGTGAGATGAATATATTTATCAAAACAGTTATAATATAGTTTATATTATTTTAATTGTGTGTGTGAGATTGCAAATATACACATATCCTCGTTCAGACATGGGGAAACTCAGTATTCTAAGCGTTAAAGGTCTGGGTGAACTCTGAAGAAACTGTGAACATGGGAGCAAACCCTAAAAGGAAATAGCTTCTTCGGCTTGGGCTGTTTTCATAGAGTTAATACCCTTGCTATAGAACATTTGACAAAATTTCTCATTGACATCTACACTAGCGGGTACAATCATAGTGACCTATTAAAATCAAACTTAATAGATTTGCCAAAGAAACCAAATGATTTAGAATGCGAAGAGCATCGCACAATACGTCTTATGAGTTTGTTCGAATACTGGTTCTGAGAACAAAACATACAACGCAACAGACAAATAGGAGCAATAATAGACATGCAAGGAAAATACACAAACAGAGACAACACCTATATTAGACACATGCCAACAGTACTACACTGACCTATATACAGCAAAACCAGCCATCAAACAAACACACATTAGGTTCTTACAATACACAAAGAAACTACCCGACACAGATAAAGACATACTAGACACAGAGCTTACATTAGCAGGCATACCACATACACTCAATCAAATGCAAAAAAGACAAAACACCAGGACCAGATGTACTCACTGTGGAATTCTACCAACACTTCTTTCCTACCAAGAAGCTTTTCACAAACAAGAACTCCCAAACACTTGCAACATGCTACACATAACACTCATACCTAAAGACAACACAGGAACAACACAGCTGAAAACTATAGACCCATCTCATTATTGAACACAGACTACACAATTCTATCAAAATCACTTGCAAACAAAATACAAACTTTCATGCCATCATTAATGCACACAGACCAACAGTGCAGTATTCGACACAGAAGCATACACCAACATAAACAATGCATTAGAGATTTCATCACATACACCCACCAAAACGACTGCCAATCCTCCCTTCTGTCCTTAGACCAGGAGAAGGTCTTTGACAGAATTTCACACTCATACTTACACAAATCATAGGACAGTACTATAGACAGTGGATACACATCTTGTATCAAAATCCTGAAAGTAAGGTACTGGTGAATCATTCACTCACTGCCAGTTTCAGAATCCAAAGATCTGTCAGACAAGAGTGTTCACTATCACCAATCCTATATGTACTTACACTAGAATCACTCTTAGAAGCCATTAGACAGGACACTAACATTAAAGGTACATTTATACAAGGTTAAGGGAACGGAAATTAATTGCTTATGCAGATGACACTGCTTTCTTCCCTACACACACCCCTTCCATAACGAACATACTTTAACCTTCAGACAGTTTGGTGAAGGAAGTGAGGCCAAAATAAACGTTCATAAGTCTAAAGTAATGGCTCTAGGGAAGTGGAAGAATAAAGCTGATTTCCCCCCGGATCCAAGAGTCACAGACAACATGAAAAGATATGGGATAACATTTCCATGCGATCCCAGAAAAGCACACACAGAAACATGGCAATCACTGAAAAAACAAATTATAGACATACCACATAGGTACACAAGAACACAAGAAAGGACAAAAATCAATATATACAAGAGTGTTGTACCAGATAACATTGATATTGCTGGCCTGCAGGAGACTCGCCTCGCTGAGGAAGGGTCACTCAGGGAAAACAACTACACCTTTTTCTGGAAGGGTAAAGGGCAGGCAGAAAAAAGGCAACACGGTGTGGGCTTTGCAGTGAAGAATTCGCTACTGGGAATGATTGAAATTCCAGCAGGAGGAAATGAAAGACTATTATCCCTGCGCTTGGCAACCTCTTGTGGGTTTGCCACCATTATTACTGCATATGCACCGACACTCGATTCCTCTGATGATGTGAAGGATTTGTTCTATGAGGAGTTAGACTCTGTGATCAAGGCAGTTCCAAAATCCGACTACATTTATATGCTCGGTGATTTCAATGCTCGTGTGGGCAAGGACTCGAGTTCATGGCCAGTGTGCCTTGGAAAATACAACATCGGTCGCATGAATGAAAATGGGCAAAGGCTGCTGGAGCATTGCACCAGTCATGACCTATGTATTACAAACTCTTTTTTTAAAACAAAAGAGATGCATAAGGTCACATGGAAACATCCAAGATCCGGCCATTGGCACCAGCTGGACTTCATCATCACACGGAGACAACATCTGAACCATATATCATTGACTCGTAGTTACCACAGTGCTGACTGTGATACGGATCATTCTTTGGTTGTTGCAAGGGTTAGACTGAGACCAAAGAGAATCTACACAGCTAAACACAAATCTAGCCCCAGGATTAATATTATTAACACTCATGATCCTGAAAAGTGCTTTCAGTTTCAACAGCAACTTGAAGACGCTTTCACTGATACACCAGAAAATTGTACAGTAAATGATAAATGGAATAAACTTAAGGAAACTCTTTGTAAAACTGCCGTAAAGGTTTACGGCACTGTGGATCATAAGAGGCAGGACTGGTTTGCGGCCAACAGCGAGACTCTGCAGCCCTTGATTGATAAGAAGAAGAAAGCTCTCTTAAGAAACAAGGAAAGACCAACGCGTAACACTCTGAGTGAGCTAAGGCAAGCTAGGAAGGATGTGCAAAAGGCTGCCAGGCAGTGTGCAAATGATTATTGGATCAAGTTATGTGAGTCCATTCAAATCGCAAGTGATAAGGGAGACATAAGAAGCATGTATGAAGGAATAAAGAAAGCCTGTGGTCCAGTGATCAAAAGAAGTGCACCATTGAAAACCTTGACTGGAGAAGTCATCACTGATAAGAAACAGCAGATGGACAGATGGGTAGAGCACTATTTGGAGCTTTACTCAAGTGAGACCAAACTAGCGGATAATGCCCTCAACGCCATAGAGGCTCTACCAACTCTTGACCACCTGGACACACTTCCCACCATAACAGAAGTTAAGTGTGCTATAAATGAACTTGCATCTGGCAAGGCTCCAGGTAAGGATGGGATTCCAATAGAGGTTATCAGGAGTGGGCAAGACACACTCACTATACAGATCCACCAGCTAATAGAGCTATGCTGGCGTGAAGGACAAGTCCCACAGGATTTCAAAGATTCAAGCATCATAACACTGTACAAGAACAAGGGCGATCGGAGCGACTGCAACAACTATAGGGGTATCTCACTTCTGTGTATTGTTGGAAAAGTATTTGCCAGAATTGTTCTGCGCAGACTTCAAGTCCTAGGAGATCAAGTCTACCCCGAATCACAGTGTGGCTTTCGACAGAACCGGTCTACCACTGATATGATATTCTCATTGCGACAAATGCAAGAAAAATGCCGTGAACAGAATCAACCACTGTTTATTGCCTTCATCGACCTCACAAAGGCATTTGATTTGGTCAGTCGTGAGGGTCTGTTCAAGGCACTAAAGAAGATTGGCTGCCCACCAACTCTTCTGTCTATTGTGGAATCGTTCCACACAGGCATGAAGGGTATAATCAAGTTTGATGGTGCAACTTCTGAAGAATTTGAAATCAAGAGTGGAGTTAAGCAAGGTTGTGTACTAGCTCCCACCCTCTTTGGAATATACTTTTCACTTCTACTGAAATATGCATTTCGTGATCAGGATGGTGGTATATACATTCACTCACGCTCAGATGGCGGCCTCTACAATGCTCAGAGATTGAAGGCTAAGACCAAAATTAGGAGGGTACTGATCAGAGAGTTGCTTTTTGCAGATGATGCTGCAGTTACGACCCACTCTGAGGAAGAATTGCAATGTCTACTATCTGCATTCTCCAATGCTTGTTCTGAATTTGGTTTAACAATTAGCAAAAAGAAGACACAGATTATGTCACAAGGTGCACATGGGGTACCATCAATCTTTATTGACGACGCCGAACTAGAGATAGTAGACCATTTTACATATCTAGGATCGGTGGTAAATAGCAAATTATCCCTAGATCAGGAAATCAACATCCGGATTGGTAAGGCAGCAACAACAATGAACAGGTTAAGAAAAAGAGTCTGGGAGAACAGGAAGCTTACTGCCAAAACAAAAGTCCTTGTCTACCAAGCCTGTGTCCTTAGTACTCTTCTCTATGGCAGTGAAACCTGGACAACTTACTCACACCAAGAGAACAATTTAAACAGCTTTCATATGCGGTGTCTGCGAAGAATTCTTGGTATTAAGTGGCAAGACAAAATCACAAATACTGAAGTATTGGAAAGATCAGGTTGTGTGACAGTTTATTCCATGCTCAGTCTTCGTAGACTTAGATGGATAGGACATCTTAGGCGGATGGATGATGGTAGAATACCAAAGGATATCTTTTTTGGTGAATTACAGATGGGTAAGAGATCTCAGGGTCGGCCTCTACTACGATACAAAGATGTGTGTAAGCGGGACATGATTGATACAGGCATTGATAATGCACATTGGGAGCAAGTCGCCGCTGAACGTGTTGCATGGAGGGCAAATATCAGAAATGGAATAAAGTCAAAGGAGAAAATTATTGCAGAAAAGTCACACACCAAGCGTTTGAGACGTAAGATGGTGCATGATGGTGGAAATGACCACGTGTTCACATGCACCCACTGTGAACGGACATTTACAGCGCAAATTGGCCTTATCAGTCACACTCGCTACCGCCATAGTTAAGAGTTATTATGCCTTTTTAAAGCACAAACTATCGTCAGTCAAGACGGCAAGGTGCCAATGTGTGTGTATGTGTGTACCAGAATATAGCAATATCATAAGACTGGAAGAGATTACGAAATGTTTCAAAGAAATGAAGTTAGTGATAAAACATTTTCAACCTCAATTGAATGTTATCTGTGACAAGATGGAAAATACCTAACATAATTTAGACATATTCTAGAAAGATTGCAGGAGTACTACAGTGGAATGTATGATATTAGTGACAGTGAGGATATGAATGCGATACATGAGCCAATGACAGCAGAGACAGAACTTGAACCCTCATTAGATGAAATTGCATGGGCTATAAAGAACCTAATGAATGGTAAATAACCTGGATATGATGGGATACCAGCTGAACTAATTAAATCGGGAGGAGAAGAAAGCATACAAATATATCACGCATTATGTAAAACGATATGGAAATATGGTATGTGGCCAAAAGATTGGAAGAGAACTATCTTCATTCCAATACTAAAAAAGGGCAACCTAAAATTATAAACCAACTATAGAACTGTTGCCCTGATCAGTCATGCAAATAAAAGTCTATTAAAATCATAATGCCAAGACTTCGTAAGAAAATGGAAGAAGAGATTAACGTGGTTCAAGCTGGATGTAGACAAGGAAGAAGAACAAGAGATCACATACTCAAAATGCGTTTAATAATAGAGAGACGCAGATAATTTAATGTAAACTTATTCTCATGTTTTGTGGATTATTCAAAGGCATTTGGCTGCGTAAAACATCAGAAACTTTATGAAATCATGAGGAATATGGGATTTCCATCACATGTAGTACAACTCATAAAGAAACTCTATCTAGACCAACAAGCATTGGTTAGAATAGATGGCGAGACATCATATTGGTTTGACATCGAGCAAGGAGTCCGTCTTGGCTCATTGCTGTCACCCTATTTGTTTAACATGTATGCCAAAAATATAATGAGAAATGTAAGAGATGATATAAACAGGGAGCTATATGATGCCCTAAATATCGGTGGTCATGACATTACCAGAGATTCGATATGATGATGATACAGTATTGCTATTCACAACACAGAATGTTATAGGAAATCTAATAGTCTCAACCCAAATGAATTGTGAAAATCGCACCTTATATCTCAATATAGCAAAACCAAAGATAATGAATACCGATGAAATTACTTTGGAGAAATAAATATATGTTAACGAGGAAAAATTGGAGGTGGTGGAGATTTTCGAATATCTAGTGTCATTGATTACCAACAACGGTGACACAATGATAGAAATTAAACGACGACAATCAATTGCTCTTCAAAGACTAAAACAACTGAATAAATTATGGAGTGGGACAGACAGAACTACAAAAATTAGATTTTAAGAGCATGCATCTTTCCAATTGAAACATACGCCTGTGAGACCTGGGCACTTGCTAAACAAGCTGAACAGTGCATAAACGCCTTTGAATATACATGTTATAGGCGAGTCCTAAGAATATCTTGGGTAAAGAAAAGAATAAATGCATCCATACTTCAAAAGCTGAATATTGAAGAAGGTTAGCAATTAAAGACGATAAAACAAAGAAAATTGAAATATGCTGGTCAATTGAAACGTCACGAAAGTTTGGAGAGAACAGTAATGGAGGGTTATATGCCAGGGAAGAGATGAAGATGAACGCCAAAGAGAAGATGGGTGCAGAATTTGGCGGATGATCTCCAGATGGGTGTATCGGATGCATGACATCTTGCTTATGATCTAGAGGTTTTTCGGAAGGTTGTTATGGGAGACAGGTTCAGCAAAGGACATGCTACTGAATGAATGAATGAACATAGGTACAAATACGAGAAATCAAACACCTTCATCATTCCTAAGATAATATATTTATCTACAGTGTTAGGTACACCAAAAAAGACAATCACAGACATAAACAGACACATCAGAAATTTCATTTTCAGCAACACATTTCACAGTATACAACACAAAACAATAATACAAGATAAGAAATAAGGAGGACTAGCATAATAAGACCGACACACACAAATACAAGCATTAAGAATCACCCATATTTGACACATCATCAATAATCCAGACCAACACTCACTAGCATTATACTACATTTCAATTAGAATACATCGGCTTAGGAATATAGACAAAACAACACTGCACTATTACGGTACATTACCACAATTCTACAGAACATTATGCAATCAATACAAGGCAATGAACATTTAACACAATAGACATCCAAGCTGATATACAAATACTTTGCGAAACAACAACCACCACTACTACATCTGAGAATCAAACGAGGATACAAATATTATACTAAAGATTACAGCTGTACCATCACTAAATTACATAACAAATATATCAATCACACCTAAAGCCTAGGCAGTGGCACACAGACTAATTTTTAACATTATTCCAATCACATTAAGAGCAGCACAGGGATTCAAACAAATAGCACCATGCCAACTATGCAGAAACAACATTCAGGAAACAGAGGAACATATTTATTATACATGTCCAACAATCACAGGCACTAAGAATGCACTACAAAAGCTTATTGAAACACACACACACACACACACACACACACACACACACACACACACACACACACACACACACACACACGTGCGCACACACGAAAACTGACATATACAAATGTAGTCAATAAGTAAATCACAAATAACTGTAGAAAAATAACTAAATATGATAAAAACTTGAAACTAGTTTGTTTTTATACATACATTGTCCATTTCCTTCTCAATATAATTTCCAGATGCAATTATCCCATCGTTTTATCAATCCTACCAAACCGGCTGCATAGACTTGCACGCTATGTTTTCTAAACCACGTTTTCACTTCACATTCAACTTCGGCGTCATTCGCAAAATGTCTCCCACCAAGGCGGGTTTTCAGTGGACCAAAATGGTGGACATCACTAGGGGCTAAGTTGGGACTGTAAGGTGAACATTCCAAAAACCAAAAGTTGCCACCTTAGTTGGTTTATTTTGTCCTTAGTTAGTCGAGTCGTATATGGTCTGACATTGTCTCGAAGAAGCAACATTCCTCTAGTCAGCAGTCCTAGACGTTTTCTTCGAATCGCATCATGAAGCATCGATAGAACTTCACAGTACGATTAAGATTTCACATTGTCACATTTCTTCTTGAAATTGGTTAAAAGCACTCCTTGACAATCCCAGAACACTTTCAACAAAACCTTCCCTGCTGATGGCTTAACCTTGAATTTTTGGAAACAAGGCGAAGAATGATGTTTCCATTTCATTAAAGCACGCTTTGATTCGGGCTGGTAGTGATGCACCCATGATTTGTCCTGAGTAACAATCCTGTTCAGCATGTCTTCTCCTTCATCTTCGTATCGACAGAGATGATGCAAGGGCAGGCCAAATTAGTTCATTTTGTGTTCCTCCTTTTATTGTCTGGGTACCCACCTAGAGCACACTTTCTTAAATTCCAATCGATCATGCATTATGCTGTATGATGAACCATGTGAGCACCCTATTGCAGATGCTACAGAGTATACCATTACTCGCCTATCACCTCTAATCATCTCCTCCACCCGCTGCACGGATGCTTCTGTTGCAATCTCAACAGGACGACCAGATCGGAAATCATTAACAATTGTAGAGCGTCCTTGGGAAAGTTTTTCTACCCAGCTATACACCGCTTTACGATGTTCCCAATGTTTGGAAATATTATCCAGTTAGAATCACTATTTGGGATCCTAACTATTAATGAAACGCGGTCGGAGGAAAAGCTGAGAAGTTTGGATTGTTTACATCTCAACCAATTCATAACAGCACTATAGCGAGACTGGGACGTTTCCGGTATTTCTATCTTAAGAACAGTACGAGAAAATCCGATTGCGTATTACACGTATTCCGGGTGCGTGTGTTGCAAATCGAGGAAATCCCCTGACGTTAGCGGGAAACATTCCAGCAAGTATGTTGATAAACAACGGAAGAACGGAGAGCTTACAGCTCTATATACCAAATTAGACTGCGGATTCGTATATGCTGAGTTGAAACAGGTTGATATGGATATGACGGGCGATGATAGACTACGATATGTGAAGTAGATTTATCCGCTAATTCATCAATAGGCAAAAGTAACAGAGTTGAAGAGGGAAAAGAGAGTAATAATCTTTCAACTAGTAAAACGTCGCAGTATCTACATAAGTGGACCAGGGAATTATTTCCTTATGCAAGCATCAGATCCGTAGTCGCAGATTTCAGATCTTGGTGTAAGACAAAAGGATAAACAAGCACGAACTTATTTATTGATTTGATAGATCGATATGAGTGAGGACCCTATTTCTGTGCTCATCAACATTTAACAAAGTTCCGTATGCCGAAATGACTGGTTTAATGGAAGAGATATAGCAATTGCTCTCATATGGAATCATTATCCTGCCAGTGGGAAGTTAGGGATGAAATTTCCTTTTTTTTTTCAAAGACAAGTGAGGAATCCAGAAGTAGTTCCTTTTCTTTTTCACACGTCTTCAGACGTGGGTTGATTGCAGACCCTATACGTCATATTTGAGATCGCAAACGTACATTCATATTTCGAATGAAGGCGACTCAGAGGAATTAGTATACCATAGAAACGGAATTTATAATCGTGGAGCCATATCAGGCTTAATTGAGATCAGAAAGGAGACTTTTGAAGTCGAGTGGGAACGTCTTTTGACTTATATAATTGGAGGTGGTCGGACATCAAGAAGACAAGATTGTTCACCATAAGGAGTCTGAAAACTGTGGAGACTGGAGAAACTGATCTACGGCGTACATCAGTCTTAAGCGAGGGATATCTGTGATATAATTTGCTATTCTCCTAAGTTTGCAGACAACGTTTCTAAGAAGTGGAAGTATTCACGTATATTGTTTATCATTTCCTTATAAGGGAATGAATGCCATACAGCAAAACACAATTGGAATGTAGTGCAGTAGCTCAAAATATAATCATAAGCGGCCAGTTAGACCTGGCCAGTCCAGGAATTGTCACTTGAATTTTGAACACCTACCAAGTCAGATGTAACTAGTAAGGGAGTGGGTTTTCTCCCATCTGTGCTATTTTGTGCTTCGGGTAAGATTACTTTTGCATTTTGAATGTTAAGACCTGTATTATTTGATAAATAGAATACACTTATTCTATGTATTTGAGTTAGATTTTGAAACTGTAAAATTCCTTTGTTGAGAAGGAGGTTCGACTTTAAACAAAGAACGCGTCTATACCACTACTAAATGTTCCTATGCTTACAATTCCTATTCTTCTATGATAGCTAATATATATTTGGTGAAGAATATCTCACTATCATCTGCAATTTCTCTGCAGATAATCTGTTCACTATATCTTCATATTCGAACCAATATTCTCTAAGTTAGAGACTGGTCTTTAAAAGACATCTAGTGTACTATTTGTGTACTTAAAGGTGCATTTTCTGATTTCATACAAATACTCATACATCTTGTGTGAAATTGTTCTGTAATTTGTTTAATGAATATGCAGGGGAGTTGATGTTATGTTTGTTTGTATACTCATGGGGGATGAGAGGTGGACACCCCATATCTTCAGATAGCTTGTCAGCTCTGCATACCATGTCAGCAAGCCCAATTTGTGTGATGGCCTAAATGACAATTTATAGATTCCGTAAATCGTGCAGTGTTTGCATGCCACAAGAAGAAGATTTTGGAACAGAGGTTTAAACCCCCGACTTCTAAAACTTAGGAGAGTGGACAAATAGTCAGTGGGTGATTCCTGTATTATTCTAAAAGATAGATTATATGTCCTCTCAATTTTGCGCAAAAATGTGAGAGGTATATTTCTGGTGTCTGTGTTTTGTATTGTTCGTCTATAGTGTACGGAGCATGTTGCTGGGTCAGTTTAGATGGAACAATTCTGAACCTGCGACTAATGGACGAATCAGTTTTACAAGCAATAAATAGAAACCCCACTCGCTAACAGAGTTAAAGACATCGTAACTAGCAGAGAGAAAGAGACCTTTATTTCCATTATTTTTGTCTGTATGTTTGTTACAATGAAATTGTATTCTGTACATCGATGTACATCGCCTGTTTTGTTTTTTGTTTTTTTTTTTGTCATCTTTTCAGCACTGAAGGCCAGTTGCGAGGGATAATTTTGGCGATAGTAACTTTTAAGAGATGGAGGCCAAACCCCGGCTTAACACTCTATGTTGGTACTACATCTGAATAATGAATCAAACAAGGGAAACAATTCATCGTATATTTTCCAAGAACTACTAGGAAGGCATATCCTGGTTACCTCCCCAACCTTTTTTTCAACTATTGTTATCAAGTGTTGGCAAGATACAGTACCAAATGAATTCTGAAACCAGCAATGGTTAAAATATTTACAACAACTTGCCTCTGGAAGAAATTACTTGTTGATACACAGCTCAAGACAGGAGCTTATTACAGTATGGTGGATCTTTTATCACTATCTTAGTCTGAGAGAACTCAAGTGATTACTGCCCTCAATTACAGAGAGCCCTAGTCTGCAGAAGATTTAGGACTGGTCTCTCAAATTCCGGTATGCCGCTGAAGTATCTGAGTATGTCAGAAACTAGCTGACGGCACTTCTTATATTTTTCCATGTCGACAAAGACATGTTTGAATTTACCTTTGCTAGATAACTAAGAGTATTAACCACTCACTATTTAGATTTGCCGCCGGGACATCCTTCAACCAGCCATGACAGAAAACATACATATAGACTTTGCTTCACCAGCTTATAGTATTATGGCTAACCCTGCCACTTGAGGAAACACCGTTTTGATGCAGACTGTCGCTTGTCGTCCCTGGGGGAAAGTGGAATCAACAAGCACACCTTTAAGATCCTTCTTATACTTTGGAACTATTGTCAGACCTTTGTCTAAACTCCCCCGTTATGTCTCCTACTCTCTCTCTCTCTCTCTCTCTCTCTCTCTCTCTCTCTCTCTCTCTCTCTCTCTCTCTCTCTCTCTCTCTTATTCCTTCATAACATACCCCGACAACAGTTTCCTCCAACAATTAATAAAATATTTAAAGCTGAAAAAACTATGTCAGTTGTATGTATTGAATGTGTATATGTAATTAGTAGTGTCTGCTAGTGTGAGTGCGAGATAGGACTCTGGAAGTCTTATGTTCCGTAGCATATCTCTCATCCGGATACGGCCATGCAACAATACATCACAAATATATGGACAGCTCTCACCCGGGATGCTCCTCTCCGGTTGAGTCTGGACGTATTCCAATATATAGAGATTGTTCCCCGTCTGATCACCATGAAATAATGCGATTACGGTAAGTCTCGGACTTCGACAGATTTCCTTTTTTTGGAAGATAGTAAAATCCATCACTGAAAACACATCACCACTGTCTACAGTTAGTTAATTAGCACTTTTGTAGGCATGGAAACTGTTCTTGAGTTCTCCCTGGTTTCTTTTATATGAGTAAACCAGTCACATATATTTAGCTTATGTCACTCTGCCTTTATAGAATTAACGTCCTTTACATCGCTTTCTTATCCTGGATACTTTTGAATTACAGAGTTCTCTTATTTGTGATTAGTTATCTTTGCACCAGTGAAGTACCTTTCTATAATCTTAGTTCTTAAGGTGAGGTACTGTATCTCTGCACAAGTGAAGTAACTTTCTATAATCTTAGTTCTTAAGGTGAGGTACTGTATCTCTGCACAAGTGAAGTAACTTTCTATAATCTTAGTTCTTAAGGTGAGGTACTGTATCTCTGCACAAGTGAAGTAACTTTCTATAATCTTCTCTGAGTATGTCAGGAGTTTTCGTAGAACCTGTGGGTGATATATAACCAGGTGATATTAGTCTGCTTCAGACTAATTCTTATGTGAGAGTATGTCTCCGGCTGTACTCAGACGCTACCGAACGATACTCTGACATAAGACAGATGAGTCTATTAAATTCTAGACGATTAGTTAAAAGAAGGAAATGGTAACAGCAAAGCACAGACACCTAGTTCCCTATGCTAGATTACTAAGCTAAAGCTTGATTACCTTATACTATCTATGTTAGTCCATGAATCGAAATACACAAGCACATAAGCACCAATGTCCCATCGCCTCTAAACAATTAGGGACCTATATTTCTATTCTTATTAAGGACGCATAGATCCATTCTCCCTCCAGTTGGTCGCACACTAAACACAAAAGCAAGTTTCCAACTATTTATACCTGGGTCCCTTTCGATGTCGCTATATCAACAATCGAATTTGCCGTTATTTCCCATCAAAGGTTTGTGAAATCACGTATTCGTTCTTGGCCGCTCCGTCTCGACTCCTCCGCTGATTCCCGCGTTCCCCACTCATCGTAGATCAAACAGTTCTAACTCTTTGATCAATGCCTTCGTGTTTTCCACAGCCCGATGTCTCCGCGTTGTTTGTCCGGTGAAATCGGCAGTCAATGACCCCTGATAACAACTGATTCTGACTTCTATACCATTCGGTCAATGACCGTCACTTTGTCCTCGATCAAGACTGAAGTGTTCGATTGTTATTCTGACTATAGGTCAATAATCTCCCATCCTCATACATTGCAAGCAATTTTATATTTTAGTTTATCGGGGAATCACTAAACTCGCAGTATCCCGTGACACAGACCCACCTTTCTGTCAAGACATACGCAAGTGTCAGTGATCCAGAATATCAATGCCAACATCATCACTATTTAGATATATCAGGAACAATCATGGACAGTTACCTATATCTGTTTGTTATGCTCCCCCCGAAATGTTATTACAACACGATAGTTCCAGCATCACCCTCACCTATGCTAGTCAGTCGGAGCAACCCTTTGACAGTGATAGCGTCAGTGAGATCCATCAAGAATAAGAGTAACTTATCTCATTATCATAGATGAATGCTGTAGAGGAGTTTTGGAGAGAGAATTTGTAGAAACATCTTCTTATGTTTCATATCATGGAGTAGATACAGTTTATTTGTCCTGCCCCAGTTTGGGCTGATCGTATATTTTCCCTGACTCACAGGATTTACGTATCAAAGGACTTAGTAGGAGAATGACACAAAATCAACAACCAGATTCTAGATTAATGGACTACCTTTTTTGTAGTTAAAGAATAATTATCAGTGTACATGTACTGTGTTTGATTTTGATGACCAAAAGTAAATGTATGCACTAGATCCTTGATCTGGAGGTAAAACCATTCTAGATTGGGGGTATTGTTTTTATTTCAGGTGATAAGCTAGACGGAAGCGGTTGTTGAGTTTGTGTCATCAAAGAGTGTATTGCACTGATTTGATGTTTATTATTGTTATTATGTTTTTGTAGATTGTAGTAATGCAGATTTTAGAATTCCCATAACCTACTGTTTGAATCCATATTAGAAGCCATAGTTAGAACCAGAAGTTGTGCTTACTGTCTTGTGAATGTCGTTCCAAAGTGGTGTTTATTGTAGGTATGTGTCACTGTTATAAAATTTATAGAGAGCTGCTGTGAGAGGTCGACAACACATAGACCTACACATGTCTTATATAGGCTTCATCAACGTAGACATATATGGTTACATGACCGGCTTTCTACATTTCTCTAAGAGATTAGTCTTATCATTGTAGGTTGGACTGGTGTCTATTTCTGCCTAGTCCCCTCCTTATGAATAATAGAGACATGGCTAAGTTTTTCTGGAGAAATACCATATGAAGAAGAGAACTCGCCCACTTTTCTAATATCTGTATCCTCATATCAGAGGACACGAACCCAACCTTAATACTCCCTAGACACAACATGCATATATTCTATAAATATATCTCACAGGGTTAATAACGTATGCTTTCCATCAAAGTATTTCGTGTGTTGATTATTTATGCTCTCCATTAATGTATATTTTTCTTTAACGATGCATGCTCTTCAAGAATGTTTATCTCTTGATGATGATGTATGCTCTCTGTCAATGAATATCTATAGCTGATTGTGTATGCTCTTGAAGAATGGTTAACTTGTTTGATATTGTGTGCCTCTCCATCAACGTGTATTACTCGTTGAAAATGTATATTCTCCAGCAATGCATATCTGTTGTTGATGATGTATGCTCTCCATCAGTGTATATATATATTTTTGGCAATGTATACTTGCTATCAATCCCTATCATTTATTAATTGTGTACACTCTCCGAAAATGGTATCTTTTGTTGATATATATGCTCTCCATGAATGTGTATGTTTTGGTGATGATGTATGCCTCTCCATCATTGTATATCTTTTATTTGTCATTCAGGATTTCCACCAAAGTATATATGTTGTTTATAATGTAAGCTCTTCATTCATGTATATTGTTAGTGATGCATAGTCGCCATCACTGTAAATCTTTTGCTGATGATTTTATGCTTTCCAAGAATGTGTACTTTTTGTCTTTTTGTCTATATGCGTTCCATCAACGTACATCATTCGATGATAATACCTGCTTTCCATCAGTTTACATCTTTCATTGATGATGCACTATCCTCATCAATGTATATCACTTTTTGATGGTGCATGCTCTCTATCAATTTTTATCTTTCGCTGATAATGTTTGCACTCTATCTTACAACATGCGTTACATAGTTTCCTCTTGTTGTAATACGCATGCTTTCTCACTGACTCAATGAGTACGTTAAGGAAGATTGAGAATGGAAAGCGGTCCTTTTTTCATGTAGGGAATGGGTAATTTCATCTCGTGTGTATACTTTCTGCGCTAGGATGTAAACTAGAAGTTTCCTCTCAAGAGTTTCGCCGGTACAACGGAGTTTCGTGCATCTGTGCGAATCAATCCTTAGTGTTTTTCGCACCTTGCATGTTTAGGTTACTGTATAGTACACTAGTACTAGTGGTGTGTAGTGTTTTTGATTTTCTTCATCATTGCAGACCAGCGTTTGTGTGCCGTACAAAGGGTAAAGAAACCACCGACTAGACAAGGTCCAAGACGTAAACGACAGGGGAGACGGGCCGGAGTCAGGCGTTACCCGCAACAAATGCGACAGTCTGGACCTCAGGATCACGCGTATTCTATATTGGAACTGTGTCAGCGCAAAACAACGAGGCCCAATTTTGAAAAGCCTGGCATACAGAAACGATATAGAAGCGCTTCAGGTGACGAGACTGGGTGTTAATTCACTCAATATAGCCGGATTCAAATGTTATTACAACAGGCGAAACTAGGAATGGCGATTCTGATTCGAGACAGCATAGTGACTTCAGAGCTGGACATGCCCAAGTGGGACAGTGACGAGATACAAATACAGGCTGTTAGACTTCAATCCGGTATACCATTCGTGTTGGTTAATGTTTATGCCCGTAACGAGAGTGTGGATTCCCAGAGATGGCAGTGTCTGAGTGACATATTATGTCATGAGAGGAATGTCATTTCCTGCGGCGATTTCAACGTAAAGGCAAATCGTGAGATAACATTGCTTCCAACACACAGGGGGAGAAGCTCGAGGCGGCATTTGAAACCAGTGACCTTGTTTGTATTAACAGTGACTGTGTCACCAGGACAGCAAATCTTCCAGGTGATTAGGACAATGTTATGACCTGGCGCTGGTTTCTTCTTAACTCACTACAGTATGTAAATGGGGTGTCGTAGGGCACCATGGCAGCGACCACCACCCTTGCAGCATATTTGTGGAGAACGTCAGAACCAGGCAGCACAAGTCAACAGTCAAGACCTTCAAGTATGACATTTCAGGGCAAGATATGGTGAGTAAAATAAGGCGTGACAAGAGCAGGAATAATCACGGCAGGAAAGAAAAGCTGGTAGCAGCCACCTTGATAGAATTGTGAGATGGAAAAGGCCTGGATAAGCGTGGTGCTGTAAGGAAATGGCAAAGCGCCGTGAAGAACAGAGCTGCTCATCCTAGTCTTATCGTGCACTTGGAATGAGAGATGGACACTAAAGCTAGCTATTTCAAAATCCTGGTTAAAGTGGTTAAAAGTGAAAAGTGGGCAGAGTTGTGTCAAAGAATAAGCACAGACAAGTCACTGAAATTGTTCTGGCGATTACATAAAAGTATGAATCGGCTAATCAAGAATATGAGTGTTCCTGACTTTCGAAGTGATGACCTTATCTGTAGAGGTCTGACGAGAATAAGGTAAAAGCCTCTTTTGAACGCTATCTAGAACAGAGCAACCAGACAGACATGAGAGGCCTAAACTTTGCCAGGCGACTACCTCAGATAGGTGAAGGCCCAGAACATTGCAGTTGAAGACACAGTGACATTGAAAGAGATCAAGGCTTCAACGAACAAAAAACAGCGCACCGGGGCCAGATGGTATAAGGTATGACGACATTAATATGTGTACCGACAATGAGCTAGAGGAACTAGCAGATATGTACAACAACAGCATCGGGAGTGCTAGCATAAAGGAAGAGTGGTTACACAGCTATCTGATTCCCCTGCCGAAACCTGGCAAAGACCACACGCAAATTGAGGGATATCGGGTAATAACCGTGCAAAATACAATAGACAAGCTGCTGGAGAAGTTAATTGCCTGGAAAATATCAAGTCAACTAAAGAGGCAAGGTTGTTTCCCACCTACCCTTGGAGGGTACCATCCAAACAGAGAAACCTGGACCAAATCAGCAGTTTTTGCCTATGATGTCTATGAGGGTTTCCGCTCAGGTAATGAAACATGTGCTGTAGCGATTAATCTTCAGGATGCGTACCATTGGATGTCTTAGTTATTCAGCTTCTTGAACTCAAGATAAGTCCATTTCTCCTTAGTTGGATCGCCGCAGCTCTCTTCCAACGGAAAGTAGTTTCTAGATGTGGCAGTTCGACCTATGAAATAACAACAATATATCCGGGTCTGCCACAGTGATCACTATTATCTCCGATGCCGTTCAACGCCCACACTAAGAAAATTACCGGTGAGCAGATCAAAGGATCGGGGAGGACATTGTCATATTCCGACGATGTGTTAGTGTATCGTCAGGGTAAGGATAAAGATCGAGTTGCTGTGGATCTACAAACAGAACTAAATAGCATAAGCATTTGGTGTGCGGAATCTGCGGCAATGGTCATCCCAACGAAGGCAGCAGTGACATGGTTCTCTTTGAATAACCATATTGTCAACACTCCAACACCAACTGTAAATCGAGGTTCAGAGACGGTGGAAAGAACGCATGCAATGAACTACCTAGGGATACGTTTTGACCGAAGTCTTGCTTATCATGAGCACATAGACCGGGTGATAACAAAGGCTAATCGAGGTTTGGCTGCGATATGGGTGATGGTCTCGGCAATCTGTGAGCAGCGCCATCTATGTATCTTTAACGAGGGTCTAGTACTTTCTGTTTTGGAGTATGCGATGGCAATCCTGACTATCAGCCGTAAGCAGATGGAATGGATGGAAACGATACAGATCGAAGCTATGCGTATTATTCTTGGATGTGCAAGAGATACAGCATGAAGGGCAATGCGCTGCCTTCTTGATTTTCCAAACATTGTGGGAAGAATACAAATATGCAGAGCACGTGCCTACCTCAGAGTTAACGCAAACACACAACATCCACTGCACGTTGAAATTAAGCCGGTAAAGGGCAGCAGGTTACAAAAAGGAAAGTCGTTGTGACATGTGGGTTATCATCCAGCAGTGCTTTCCAAGAGACGTACCATAAGCGTTATCTTAAAAGGAGAGGCTGTACAAAATTCCAACGGGATAATTAATTGAAACAACTTTGTTTAAAATCCAGCCCATTGATCGACCGAGTCCCCGGAAAAAAAGGTAGCTAACTAGGGTAAGTGTCGGTCGAGTCACTCGCCATGTAATCTTCATGTTAGCGTGTCATACCCTGTGTTAGTGGAAGTATGTTTATTGCCCACTTACCTCCATGCGCTTTCGGTAAGTAGAAAATGTCTTATATTATGGTTTATGTAAATGCCTTGATGCAATAAGTATCATGGTTGATGTGGATTGTGAAAACTGTGAGGTTAGCATTTCTTTGAAAAGTTGGCCTGAGTTTCGTAGTCTGCAAGACAGCCATTTTTGTCTAACCGGCTTTCCTAATGCTTGCAATCTAATTTTGCTATGGGCAATCTTTCTATATGATTTGAGAATATATTTTACTTTCAAATACATATACACTGCAAACTGTCTCTGTGTTATAACCTGTCCTCTTTAAGTGCATACTTTGTATCTCTTCCCTTATGCTGCAGAAAATGTTACTGTCTGCGTACAACATAACAATCAGTCTTTCCTTGCAGAGGAATAGTCTTGCTAGGCTGTCTCTTGACTTCTCGTGCACTTACGAGTTAGTCCTTTTATTTACATCGCTGTAAATACACAGAGGTGTGATTATCTTGTGGTCTTTTTCCATGAATAATGTTATGGGATTGCCATGTTTTATGAGATTAGAATCTCAAGTGAGAGGAAAGGCACAAACACCAAATATTCAAGTGCCTTGCGGGACGTGCATTCTCCGTCTGCATTGCACCAAGTTCTCGGTGCCTGGGCGAATAATTTTAGTGCAGAAATCTGCCAACAACAGTCTTAATGTTTGCCTTACTACAGGGGATGTTCTTAAGTCAGGGCAATTCTTGGGCTTGCAGAATTTGGTGGGTGGTGGAACAGCGTTCACTAAACCCCCTGCTTCTTATAGTTGTCGTGGATTCCATTTATTGTGTAGTCCCTGGAGTGAGGGGAATCAACACCCACATTATATTTTAAACCCCTAACATTATCCTGGAGAATCCACTAGATTCCGTCCACTACACTTCCTCAGTTTGTGGACACCTCTTTCTCTCTCTCTATCATCACTGGATCATGGCCCCTCTCATTCCTCCCCAATACAACATACTCAACAACTCTAGCTTCTAAAAATTAATAACAATTAATTTATTAAAAAGAAAAATGTAATGTATGTGAGATGTGTATGGGAAGAAAGTGTGTCGTGTACTCTAGTGTAAACATAGAAATCAGACCACAAAGCTCAGGATCAGAGTCCACTCATCATGGCAAGGATTACACGACATCATAATAGTCAGCACAATTGACCTCACCCAAACGATGCGTCTCTCCCGCCAGACGTTGTCCACCTCCAGGAGCTTTGATAATCCCCGTTGCTTGGTCATCACCCAAATATACAGTCTGGGACTGATCCTACCTTGTTCCTAAACACTGTTCCTAAATGTTTATAGAAACTGAGACCACCCAATTCCTGTACAGTGAAAAGCTGAACACTGTCTCATAGATATGACCGTCTTCCTTCCTACAAAAATGTTCTAAAGTTTTCACTCTTAAAACAGTCATTGTACATAGTCTCATAGGAATCTCTTAATTTCACAGATAAGTCCTAATGTTCTAATTTCCTTGTTATGTGGAACAAACACTCTCTAAAGTTTTGGTTTCATGTAGTGTGAAAGTCATTCACTACTGTTCAAGTTATAAGTGGAGTGAAAATCCATCACTACTGGTTTATTCACGAATGGTGTGAAAACTAAAAACCATTACTATGTTGCTGTCCACAGGTAGTGTGAAATACTATCACTAATGTTCTCAGTATTTATCCTGTAGGATACTTATATGATTCAGCTCCACAGAGCCATGTTCTTTCAAACCTTTTCTAGCATAGGCCCAGTGAGAAGGTCGCAGACTAATCCTCCTGCACCAAACATATCCCGGAACTGAATTTTAAATGTTTCCGTGGTTTTCATCCTAACCTGAGGGAACCTGTGAAAGAGAGAACACACCGGGTGAGAGCCACCCCGTCACTGATCCCTATTAGATGAGTGTAGGCCACTAGCCTCGCTCAGATAATAACAGTGAACCAAACTCTGTTATGGACATATGAGCTCATCACATCGGTCTGCGTTAGGGTAAGACAAGGAAAGACCAAAATAGAAAGTGCAGGACCCCAGAAGCCACCCCACTGTAGGATCCAACTATTGGACATTTCCTCTATCCCCCAACCAACTTCAATCCTTCTAAATATTATCCTCCTTCACTATTCATAACCAGCTGAGCAAATTAATTTCCCATACTAGTTAATTTTAACAAGGCAACTTCCTACTGTCGCCGACACTCCTTGAACGACTAACCTCAACACAACACTATGTTAATGACCTAAACTCTATTTATCCCTAGACGGTACTACATTATTCACATCTAAAGTTTACTAGTAATTACCTTATGAAAACTCCACTATCCCTTTATCGAATCTTATCCTTGGCATAACAGACACATGTTCAACCACGTAAAATGGATATTAACACGTTAGATTCTCTTTTCTACACCAGGATAGGGCTATTCGAATTACGTCCGCCTAGGTTGACCTTATTCTGCACACTCACGGTAACAAGTTTAGTTTTCTAATTTCCAGTCGGGGATGTCCTAGTAACGTCCTTTGATGTCACACTGGTGTCCCCAAGGGCAGACTATCTTTGTCACTAACCCCACAAGAGTAGTTTATCTCCCACTTGTTACAACGAAAACAAGCCGGTGTTTTCCCTTCATTCTCCCGATCGGTCAAACCTCATGCCGACGTTTCTTTTGATGTAGGAGAATTCTCAAGGACTCCCGACTGTCTTGATCTCACCGCTACTAGAAGTAAACAACCTGCAGCTGTGAACACAGACTGTTTTCTGTAATTTTATCATCTTATTGCCAACCACAGTGGTTTTCATGACATAGAGAGTCATGAACTTAAGAGAGTAGTCCATATCACTCTTTTCCACTGTGCGTCGATCCAGATGATTTATTCCTCTTCTTCAGGAGCTAGGTGTCTAGATAGAAAATCCGCTCCAACATTCTCCTTGCCAGGTATATATTCCACTGTGAAATGGTAAGGTTGCAGTAGCAACGACCACTGCATCAAACGGGCGTTGAGCTTCTGCGAAGTAGATATGAACATCAAGGGTGGGTGAACATCTAGGAAACATCCAGATGGGAAAATGACTGCCGATTCAATCAGAAATGAACTGGGTGCTTTGTGGGGGACTATTGTGTTGACATTCTGGTGGCGGCATTATGCACAGTGTATCTGTGCGGGCTGTTATTTGTCGAGACTCCTGTCTTTTCCACTTTTCACATTGGGCAGTGGGATCGTTTTGTGTGATATTCACTGGCACAGGAATGGAGCATAATGGGGACGACCCGTTGCTGTGAAGTTGGAACTGCGACTAACTAACTAACTAACTAACTAATCAAGGGCTGATGATCCGACTGGACCCGAAACTGAACTCCATACAAATATGGCTGGAATTTCTGCACGGCCCATACGAGAGACAAGAATTCTCTCTCGACGGTCGAATAATTCCTATCAGCCTGGAGAAGTTTCTTGCTTGCGTATGCTATAGGTTTCAAAACCGAAGCATCGTCTTTCCCTTCCTGTAACAAGGCTGCCCCAATTCCAATCCCACTCGCATCCGTTCTCAACACAAATGGTTTGGAAAGATCAGGGAGCTGTAACACAGGATTGCTGACCAAGGCCTCCTTCAACTGACTATAGGCAGTCTCGCATTCTGGTGTCAAAACGATTTGGTCGGGGAATCCCTTTTTCAAGGTTTCCGTTAATGGAGCTCCCAGTTCAGTGAAATGTGGGATAAATTTGTGGTAGAACCCACATAACGAGAGAAAGGATCTCATATCCTTCTTTGTTTTTGGCCTTGGAGCATTTCTGATTTTTTCTAGGTTCTTCTCCTCTGGAAAACTTTGTCCCGGAGTGATAGTGTGACCCAGAAATTCCAGAGTCTGGTACCCAATCATGCACTTGGTTGGGCGAGCAGTAAGCCCTGCTTCCCTGAGCCTATTAAAAACTCTCTCCAAGGATTGCAAATGGTCATCCAAGCTGTCACTGGAAATCAGAATATCATCCAATAATGATACAATGGACGGATCCTGTAAGGGATCTAGTAAAGTCCTCATCATGCGCGTAACCACACTAGGTACATTGCTAAGTCCAAAGGCCATGATCTTGAATTCGTAGTGTCCACTGGGTGTACTGAAAGCCAGCAGTGGTCGAACCTCTGGTTTGACCGGAATCTGATAATAACCGCGACTCAGATCCACCTTTGAATATTACCGAGCCTTATGGAGCCTAGCGAATAACTAAGTTGGATTCGGCAAAGGTTCCACCTGAAATTGCGTATTATTGTTCAGAAGTCGGTAGTCTATACACAACCGGTGTTCTCCACTTGGTTTGCGTAACAAAACCACTCCCGCATTGTATGGGGATGTGGATGGTGCAATCACGTCATCCTCCAGTAGTTTATGTATTTCCTCCTTCAGGGCCTTTTCTTTAGAGAATGGCACTGGGTAAACCTTTTGGCGAACAGGCCCTTGTGTGGTCAAGGTCATCTCGAACTCCACCAACATCGTTCGTCCTGGTTTAACAGTCAGTATCTCCTTATGAGACTCGAAAACCTGGGTTATCTTTTCCCTCTCCTGGGCGGTCAGATCAGGGTTCACCTGCACATCCTTGTAGGTTTTCTGGTGTACCAGGGGAGGATATTCCCTGCCCTCGTTGGTTCCCACTTCCGTCTCCAGTTCAACTGCCATTGCCATGAGGTGAGCTGCTGTGTCTCCGGATCTCTCCTCGTATTTCCGCAAGAGATTGGTATGGAAAATCTTCGACTTTCCCCGGATCCGGATCTGATAGTTGGTTCGGCATATCACCCTTTCCATGGGAAATGGTCCTTGCCAACCTATCTCCAGTTTGTTGTTTCCCGTTGGGAGTAGCAACAAGACTTTGTCTCCCTCTTCTAGAGATCTGTCTTTAGACCTGCGGTTGTAGTAAGCCGCATGTCTTTTTCTGGCCTTTTTCAATTTTTCATTCGCCAGAGTCCATCCCTTGTGGAGTTTTTCTTTCAGTTCTTCCACGTATTTATAGGAAGAGATCACTTCTTCTGACGTCCCCTCTTCAGTCCAACTCCTCAACGGTCCTTTGATTGGACGACCAAACAGCAAAGTAGCGGGTGGTAGTCCTGTTGAGCCATGAGGTACTTCCGGATAGGCAAAAAGTGCTAATGGGATATATTAATCCCACCTATCAGGTTTCTCCTGTGCCAGTTTCCGGAGCATTGTCATCAACGTGCCGTTGAAACGCTCAACTTTTCCATTGGCTTCAGGGTTGTAAGGGCTGGTATGTATGTGGTTAGAGTGGAACACTCTAAATACCTCTTCCATGAGTTTTCCACAAAACTGGGACCCATTGACCGTCAGAATTTGATCAGGGAAGCCTAATCTGGTAAAGGCCTCCATCAATGCGTCCGCCACTCGTTTCGAGTCAATCGTGGTCAACGGAATGGCTTCACCCTACATTGTACAGCAATCCACCATTGTGAGTATATACATGTTCCTCTTCCTAGTCCTAGGAGGTGGACCCACGATATCGATGGCTACCCTCTCGAAAGGAGAGTTCATGATGGGCATCTCACCTAAACTACCGGTGCTGTCCAGTAATTTGGTGCCACGCTCTGGCACTCAGGGCATGACTTCACATACCGACGCACATCATCTGTCATTCCCGGATAATACTAATGGCAGGAAATTCGCTGCATGGTGGCGGCAATACCCATATGTCCACTAAAGGAGATGATATGCCCCATATGAATAATTTGTGAACGGTGAGCCTTCGGAACCACCAACTGACCGCATAGGTTGTCTTCCCTTCCGGCTCTCATGTAGAGTATCATATTCTTCATTTATTATTCTGCCCACGTTTTGGTGGATCAGTACTTCTCTGCATCTTCTTGTAGCAAGGACGTAATGTAGCATCTTCACTCTGGGCAGTTCGTAACTCCCCCGGCAGTGGGTTGGTCACAATTGCTTCTGCCTCTTCCGTTCAGAGCGAGTCTGTATTGCTCCCATATGGATTGGCTCTTTGGGCATTCCCAGAAAGAAATACCGGCTACCAAGGATAACGGGGAAAATGGGATCCGTCAATACAGCGGCCGTGATTGTGCCGGTGACATATCTTGACCGAATCTCCACTATGGCAATGAGCAACTTAATGGCTAAAGCACTGTTCTGTACATGCCGTATCTCCATGGTCTCACCTGTGAATTGTTCTGGGTTTACCAGATCCGCAGAGATCACGGCCTCTCTGTCCAATCCTGTGACGTACAAACACTCCACTTGACGGCCGTTAACCTCTATCAATTCCACTACAGGTAGTTTTTCTTGGTCTGGAGTCTCTTCCTCGCCCTCGACCTGTCTGGTGGGCTCTACCTTAGGTTTCTCGTGGCACACGACGAAATGAGAACCTCCTGACTTTCCCCTGCAGTCAATAGCATTGTGCGTGTTTGACCTACAGTGTTTGCACCATTTCCCTGTCCTAGATTTTCTAGTGGCGGACTTGACTGAGCTCTCCTGGTGGCGGGCTTCCTTGTTGACCTTGGCATTTTCAGTGACGACCTCCTTGGAAGTCACTTGACATGCTGCGAAGTGAGGGCTCTTAGCCTTCGATTTGCAGTCCCTCGTATTGTGAGAGGGTGACTTACAATTTGAACACCACTTCTCCGACCACGGTCGTTTTGGTGTAGAGCTCGAGGTGCTCTTACTTCCCTCCTTCTTCTTCTCCAAATTATCCTCTGAAGTTTTTACATAAGGTTCCCCCTTCTTGGTTCCTGTGTTTTTGGTTTTCTTTCGGTCATGGTTCTCCTGACTTTTGGTGTTGGTGGAAAGGTTTTCCCCTGCCTCCCCATGTACCTCGACGAACCGTTCTGCCAATTTCGTCACGAGCTCCATTTGTTCCACCCCTTGTTCTCCAAGGAATGTCCTGAGAGCTTTCGACATTTGCTTCTTCAGCTGGTCGACTACCATGAGCTCTTTCAGACTCTCATAGTCATGCGCGAACCCAGCCAAATCCATCCACTTATGCTTTCAGACGCAGACTATACGTGGCAAACAACTCCCCCGGTTCTCGTTTCGCTGCTTGAAATGTTTTCCGGTAGGCATGTGACGTAACCTCGAATCGTTTCAGCAGAGCCGTTTTCAACTCGTCATAGTTGTTCTCATGTCCTGGTGGCAGGCGAGTATAAACCTCATAGCCGGTCCCGCGTAATCCCTGGGACAACTTAAGACACCATTTGTCACGATCCAGACCCATAGCAACCGACATGGCCTCGAAGCGTTGAAGGTACTGGTCAATCTTCTCTTTGTCTTCTTCGTAGACCTCTAGAGGGAACATCATAGCATGGTAACTATGTTCACCTACTGGGGTTGAGCCTGGGATGGAGAAGCCTCCCACTGCTCCCTCAGTTTCCCCACTAGATTGTCTCTTAAGCTCGAGTTCCCGCAATCGATACTCGTGTTCCCTTTTCTGAGCTTCTTGTTGAGCTTCCCGTTGCCTAGCAGCTTGCTCAACTTCCAGTTTCTTAGCTGCTTGCTCAACTTCAAGTTTCTTAGCTTTTTGCTCAGCTTCAAGTTCCAGCCTTCTAGTGGCTTGCTCAGCTTCAAGTTTCCTAGCTGCTTGCTCAGCTTCAGGTTTCTTAGCTGCCTGCTCAGCTTCAAGTTCCAGCCTTCTAGTGGCTTGCTCAGCTTCTATCCTCTTAGTTTCTAACTCCATCTTTGTCAATTCCAGCTCGGCCTTCCGATCTTCCCTTTCTGCTTGACGAAGATCTCTCTCCACCTCCTGTATGTAATCTGTTAGTGCAGAACCCGACAAGCCTATTTCTTCCCCCTTTGCCCTTAGTTCTGCCGTAGTTAATTTAGAAGTGGCCATATTTCAGAGAGGTAAGTCAGCATGTTGAGTACAATTTATCACCAAAACAAATATATTGATAAGCACTAATTAAAATGTATCTATATATATATAATAACACACAGCACAACACAACACAATCACTTAGTGACAAGAGTAGAATTAGGACCACAGACCTAAGTAGACGTGTGAAGTGTGAACAGGTAAGATATGTGTCTTAACCCCTATCCACATTCACCCTAGCTGGATCCTCACTAATATGATATCTCCGTCCTGTAACTAAAGATCCCGTGTCGAGAAATCCCATGTCAAAGAATCCCCCTATCGAGAGATCCCGATGTCCTAGGATCCCGTTTCAAGGAAATCCCGCTTACTAGAAATCCCGCTGTCCAAGGATCATGTTTACAAGAGATCCCGCTGTCCAAAGATCACGTTTACGAGCCCCCAATAATGTCGTGGATTCCTTTTATTGTGTCGTCCCTGGAGTGAGGAGAATCAACACCCACATTATATATTAATCCCCTATCATTATCCTGGAGAATCTACTAGATTCCATCCATCACACTCCCTCAGTTTGTGGACACCTCTTTCTCTCTCTCTCTCTCTCTCTCTCTCTCTCTCTCTCTCTCTCTCTCTCTCTCTTTCTCTCTCTCTCATCACTGGATCATGCCCCCTCTCATTCTTCCCCAACACAACATACTCAACAACTCTAGCTTCTAAAAATTAATAACAATTAATTTATTAAAATGAAAAATGTAATGTATGTGAGAAGTGTATGGGAAGAATATGTGTCGTATACTCTAGTGTAAACATAGAAATCAGACCACAAAGCTCAGGATCAGAGTCCACTCATCATGGCAAGGATTACACGACATCATAATAGTCAGCACAATTGACCTCACCCAAACGATGCGTCTCTCTCGCCAGATGTTGTCCCCCTTCAGGAGCTTTGATAATCCCCGTTGCTTGGTCATCACCCAAATATACAGTCTGGGACTGATCCTACCTTGTTCCTAAACACTGTTCCTAAATGTTTATAGAAACTGAGACCACCCAATTCTTGTACAGTGAAAAGCGGGAAAATGTCTCATGGATATGACCTTCTTCCTTCCTACGAAAAAATTCTAAAGTTTTCACTCTTAAAACAGTCATTGTACATAGTCTCATAGGAATCTCTTAATTTCACAGATAAGTCCTAATGTTCTAATTTCCTTGTTATGTGGAACAAACACTCTCTAAAGTTTTGGTTTCATGTAGTGTGAAAGTCAATCACTACTGTTCAAGTTATAAGTGGAGTGAAAATCCATCACTACTGGTGTGAAAACTAAAAACCATTACTATGTTGCTGTCCACAGGTAGTGTGAAATACTCTCACTAATGTTCTCAGTATTTATCCTGTAGGATACTTATATGATTCAGCTCCACAGAGCCATTTTCTTTCAAACCTTTTCTAGCATAGGCCCAGTGAGAAGGTCGCAGACTAATCCTCCTGCACCAAAAATATCTCGGATCCGAATTTTAAATGTTTCCGTGGTTTTCATCCTAACCTGAGGGAACCTGTGAAAGAGAGAACACACCGGGTGAGAGCCACCCCGTCACTGATCCCTATTAGATGAGTGTAGGCCACTGGCCTCGTTCAGATAAATAACAGTGAACCAAACTCTGATATGGACATATGAGCTCATCACATCGGTCTGCGTTAGGGTAAGACAACGAAAGACCAAAATAGAAAGTGCAGGACCCCAGTAGCCACCCCACTGTAGGATCCCACTATTGGACATTTCCCCTATCCCCCAACCAACTTCAATCCTTCTAAATATCACCCCCCTTCACTATTCATAACCAGCTGAGCAAATTGATTTCCCATACTAGTTAATTTTAACAAGGCAACTTCCTACTGTCGCCGACACTCCTTGAACGACTAACCTCAACACAACACTATGTTAATGACCTAAACTCTATTTATCCCTAGACGGTACTACATTATTCACATCTAAAGTTTACTAGTAATTACCTTATGAAAACTCCACTATCCCTTTATCGAATCTTATCCTTGTCATAACAGACACATGTTCAACCACGTAAAATGGATATTAACACGTTAGATTCTCTTTTCTACACCAGGATAGGGCTATTCGAATTACGTCCGCCTAGGTTGACCTTATTCTGCACACTCACGGTAACAAGTTTAGTTTTCTAATTTCCAGTCAGGGAATTTCCTAGTAACGTCCTTTGATGTCACACTGGTGTCCCCAAGGGCAGACTATCTTTGTCACTAACCCCACAAGAGTAGTTTATCTCCCCCTTGTTACAACGAAAACAAGCCGGTGTTTTCCCTTCAATCTCCCGATCGGTCAAACCTCATGCCGACGTTTCTTTTGATGTAGGAGAATTCTCAAGGACTCCCGACTGTCTTGATCTCACCGCTACTAGAAGTAAACAACCTGCAGCTGTGAACACAGACTGTTTTCTGTAATTTTATCATCTTATTGCCAACCACAGTGGTTTTCATGACAATAGTCAGATGGGGAAAATGACACTATGTTCTTTTGTTTTGGTGTTGGGATGTTGGGTAAATACCCACTAGATGTTTCCTACATTGTTATGGGAAAGGATTTACAGGTTTCTCTGTTATGGGTATTTTGCCTTTTATCTTCGTGATTTATACTTTCACTGCTGGAGTAGATATTATAATATTATCCCCAGAGGGGACAGGCATATGATGATGATGATGATGATGATGATGATGATGATGATGATGATGATGATGATGATGATGATGATGATGATGATGATGATGATGATGATGATGAAAGCGGTTTTTGTGTGCGTATGTACGCCACGGGAAGGAGGTGAATGGTCTAGTCGTCAAACTTTTGCCATTTGTTAGTGATACTTACCTAATGCAGTTTGTAGCTATGGAAAGGAGATTGATGAATTGTTGACATGAGGCCTCTGTCTCGGTGATCCTGGTCCTGTTGTGACAGCTGTCTTATCGGGATGTTTGGGTGGTTGGGAAGTCTCTAACTCCACAGGAAGTCCCAGTATTAGTCTAGACTGGGTGTGCTCTTTGAATAGATACATCATTCACTTTTTGAGTTGGAATAAACTATACAATCAGCGACGAGGAATAGGCAGAATGGAAACACCCTCCTTCCTCTGCCCCCTTTGCTTCGCCTTTATTCAAGTTTTGTTATCTTGCCAGGACATGGATTTTGT
Source organism: Cepaea hortensis (assembly GCA_963921405.1). Classification (NCBI taxonomy): domain Eukaryota; kingdom Metazoa; phylum Mollusca; class Gastropoda; order Stylommatophora; family Helicidae; genus Cepaea; species Cepaea hortensis. The sequence goes on along the minus strand of OY992879.1, from coordinate 32,177,093 downwards.
TATTAATAGGTTCGATCATATTCTATTTTCATTTCGTAGCACTGGAAGGATGCAGGTGAAGTATTGGCCGTGTATTTACAGCCATGACCTTGGTCGCCCGTGACAGTTGAGAAGTTTGGATTGATTACCTGAACTACGGCAATTTACTTTATCTCATTGTTTACAATGAACAAGATAGTACCTTCATCTCACTGAAGAGGAATATATACTCTGAAGGACCCCGGTCTCAACGTCAGCACGTTTATTCAGTGGCAGGAAACTGGGTTATCAGCCTGCCCCTGATTCGTACCAGATTGGAGTTTGGAAAGTGTTATTATATACTGCCGCACACATTGGATATACATGTCAGCGCCTGGGTACTCGTATGGACTATGACCACATGAATTATCAATTCCCTATATCTGGGAGTTTACAGACGGTGATCATCATTACAATGTATGCAAAGGCACGAGTATTGAATGGCCTGTATGGATACAGAGTAATACCCTCATACAAACTCACCGCCTGATTTCACTTTCAACTGGCCTATACAAGAAGTTGATGAAGTTCAGGGTTTACCAGCATTAAACGTTATGGATTCTCCGACCACCTTGCGAACTCCTGGCTTTTCTTCTGCAACTTCGTCCATCAGGTCCCATACAGAGGCAGACAAGCACTATATCCACTCCAGGTCAATACAGTCGTCAATTCAGCGGGAGATGTTATATACCACATCCCCACCCATTAGAGGGGCTAGAAGTGTATGCCCAATTCAAGTTAGCTCTGTCAGGAAATACTATGGAGAATGTAATGTCTTTCCTCATCCGAAGATGTACTAAAAAGTTATGTGCCTGATCCTGGATATATCAATCACAAGGACAGCTGGTGACATATACATCGGTCGGGTACACCCCGCCGGAATGCATTTAATCCAGCTCCTTAATAGCTGTGACTTAGTGGATTATATTCTTGGTGGATACTGGATTATCTCTCATGCTTTTACGAGCAATTTCTCCGGTGGGCCTATTTCTGTGGGTCGCGGGCTCCCCACAAGTCAGGCGGGGAGTCTGACAGTAGTACACGCTTAGAAAGTCCAAACAATTGCGATTGACAGGTGTACGTTCCCAGTGGTCCGGGCGCGTATACGACCCTTACCTGTGGGATTTGGCTGGACGCCTCTAAGTCAAATCCTAAAGGTTTAGGGTATGGCCATCGCTCGCCTCCTGCTCGTGGAGTCGAGGTCTTGAAGGTTTGACGCTGAGCCGCCTGTCGCGAAACGCAAGTGTGTCTCAGACGGGACAACACCGCACCAACTCCACCCCACCCCGTCTTGGCGGCTAGGTCACATTTTAAGGCGAGGGAGAGGGGCATTTCCGAGTAAAAGAGTTGGGACCGTCGTCTGGTTCTTGATGTTATATTTCGGGATTGGCATGAAATTCACGGGTCCCGAGAATCATAACTCAATTCTTTGAGTATGCGTCGATCCTTTCTGTTGTAAATCGCACACTCGGCTAAAACTCGGGGAATTCTGAGTTGCCTGCAGTTTCGTGGGGTAATGCTCGGAGCTTGTTGGCAAAATCCGGTGAGTGTGTTCTTCCAGACCTGACAAGAAGGCATTCGGTAGACAGTGATCAGGAAAGAAGGCCGCTTCTGTAGCCAGCGGTATAACAGACATCACGGGGAGCTGGAGAATGTTCTACAGATAATGGTGTTTTTGAGGCTATCCTTTCACAGCCGTGTCCACCAGCTGTAATCTATGCAGTTCATAGAATTATAGATTGATATCGAGTGGTGGCATTGTTGTCCTTGAAACGAGGGGCCGTGTCTTTGACCAGCTGTATCAAGTTGTACTTTTTGGAATCGAGAAGTGACTGACAGCCCAGAGCCTGATGAATTTATCGGGTCGAATGTCTGTTGCATAGTTGTTCCTAGGCTTTAAAGGTAACTACTTTCATACTTGGTGTCGCTTAACTAAAGGTTGTATTACAGTTGTTAGTTAAGTCTCGACCAGGCATGCTGACTGTGTGGCAAGCTTGTGTGTGTACTATGACCTAGATTAAGTCTTCAACAAACATGGCAGAATGCATTGTGCCAGCAACTTAGTGGATCAGTCTGGTTGAAGCAAATTAACAATACATTCGATACCCTATCTCGACAATGTGGAATTTGAGGGAGTTGTTGTTCGGACAGAGAGCTTTCTCTTGAATAGAGCTTTAAATTGATTCCTTTAATGAATATGTTGACATTAGTAGGTTTCAATCATCATCTGGTGGCGTGGTTGAAACTAGTACTTGTCAAGCACTGATGTGACGATCGAGAACCACATGCGTTTCTCGTTAATTACGGTGAAACCAAACTATTTAGGAGGCGATAAGATGGGAAGTTATCAACCTATGGGCCTGTTGTTTTTTAACTGGGCTTAGTCAGAGGGGGGAAGATATCTTCACACCAATTAGGGATTGAACCGTGGGCCAGTATAGCGGTGGCGAAACACTCACTCACGTACCGCGTGGATATTTCATCAGTGTTGTGTGACTTTACAGTTCCCTTACTGAGAAGGAAATACTTTGTCATGCGGGTCTATCTTTCTATTGTCTCTATACTTTCATTGGAACCAGATTATATGGGATGTTTGAGTTGACAAAATTCCTAGACAGCCAAAGGAATTTATCTGTATATTCATACACCCACACATAACAGAAATCAAGGTATCCGAGGCAGAAAGGTGGAAAGCGACAAACACAAGAACCCGAAACTCTTCTGTTGTTTGTCTGGTCTTTCATTCAGTATTTCAGGTTAGTTGTCAATGTAGCTTGAGTATTTTCCATTAACCTTGGAGGTGTAATGGAGTACTGACCTCAGGTATCCTGATAGGCTTATCTACTTCTATGATGAGACAAATGGTGATTAAAAAAAAGATAATCTAGACTATAACACTTGATGATCTTCATGGGAGGTATGGAACTTTACCATCTCCATGAATGGACCTGTCACTATATCTAATATCTATTAGGTATGAGATGGTAGGGAATGTGTCATACTATTTACTATTTACTAGGGATGAGACGCGTGGCTGAAAAGCTACTGGACTTAAGTTAGGATTACTCGGAGCTGTAACCTAATCTGTCGGTGAGATATGTCTGGGAGTTCAGACATACGATGCGGTCTGAGCTCAAAGGCCTGACCAAAAGAGATAGATGGAGTCAGTGTGGAATGCTGATATAGTGTGTATGGAACAAGGGTGTGATGGATGGGTACACCTGGCGTGTTCTTGTTTACAGGAACCCTTTGATGTTGCTGTGGGCGCGTGCCCTTTATTGTTATTGGATGCTGCTGTGGGCGAGTGCCCTTTGCTGTGTGCTGTATCCGGTATTGTATCCTGAGGGCGGCTGCCTGTTTGCAGTGGCCTATGCTGTTAACTAGTGGCGGTGGGCGACTGCCCCCTCCCCCTTGCTGCTGCTGATTGCTGTGTGCTGTAGACTTCTGTTGTGTGATGTGGCACCTTTTTTGGTGGCTATGAGCGAGTGACTATTTGCTGTGAAGCTATATGGTGCTGAAGCTTAGTGTAAAGTGACGGTGGAACTTGCCAGGCTAAAGTCCCAAAATTCCAGGCGGCATCATACAGGATCAGGTGAATGTGTCTTACCACCTAGATCTATACATTGACATTAGATATCTCACTGACATACCTATGTGGAATGATGAGAAAGTCCAACAGACTACTCTCACCAAATTGACTGTTCATTGATGTATGTTTGTCTGTTGGTTTGTTCGTCTTTGTGTTCAAGTCAGAATCTCCAATAAAGATTCTAGATTTGCCTTTTTATAAAGTTGTTCTATTATTGTCAGTTAGGTGTCTTCTTGTATCCACAGTCGTCAGTAGGGTAGTGGCATCCGTGAACCGTCCTGGGACGATCTAGTAAAAGGGAAGACACAGGATAATAACGAACCTCAAGGAAAATATATGTAAGCAACCACCCGGTTAGCGGGGTAGGGGTATCCCCTATCAAAGGAGATGTAAGACGCCTCCTTTCCTCCGTTAGTCTACGGGACACCCTTGGGCAAGGTGGAGTACCCGTTTAGCCCCCCGATCAGGGTTACGTGAAGCCATGGAAGCAGGTGGTGGATGGAGTGTGAGAGCAGCCGACAGATTGTTGTTGGTTATGGTCTTGCACTCTGCGGCGATAGGCAGATGATCTCATCAGTAGAGACAATGGCTATGGCCACCGACTAGTACAGTAACTGCCCAGAAGGAAAGCAACGGCAAACTACCTTCTGCAAAACTTGCCAAGAAACCATAACAACCATGAAAGAAAACATAATAAGAAAGAGATCTGGTGGCGAGACCCCCAGGCCAGGCAGATCAGATAACACTGGGGAAGAGTGTGACGCAGTGACCAGTACTAGTAATCGTGATGACGGAGTTAATCCTGACTGTGTTACCAAGGAAATCCCCTGTGTCAGACTAAGAAACAGAGTGAGAATGGCAACGTGGAATGTGAGAAGTTTGTATGAGGAAAAGCTTAAAGTAGTGTGTGATGAGATTGAGAGGTTAAACATTCACATTTTAGGAATTAGTGAACATCGCTGGAGCGGCAAGGGACATTTCACAACTGAAAATGGAAGTATTTTCATTTATTCTGGTAGAGATGTCGGAGGCCAGAGTGGAGTGGCATTTTGTTTAGATAAGACAACTGCAAAAGCTTTAATGGGATATAATCCAGTTAGTGATAGAATCCTCACTATTAGACTTAAAGGCCGTCCAAAAAACACAACTCTCATACAGATATATGCACCTACTTCAACAGCAGAGGAGGACGAAATTGAAGATTTTTACAACACACTACAAGACACATTAAATAATATTGGTCATAATGATATAGCAATAATAATGGGAGATTTTAATGCTAAAGTAGGTGCAGGAAGAGCTGAAAATGAGAGACACGTTTTAGGAAAATTTGGATTAGGAAATAGAAATGATGCAGGTGACAAATTAATTGAATTTTGCACAGAAAATGAGTTAACGATAGCCAACACACTTTTTAAACAACATCCAAGAAGACTCCTCACATGGAAGTCTCCAGACAGTTTTACCAAAAATCAGATAGATTATATTTTAATACAAAGAAGATGGAGATCAAGCATAACATCTGCAAAAACCCTACGAAGTGCAGACTGTGATACAGATCATCAGTTATTAGAAGCAGATCTGAAATTAAAACTCAAAAAGCTTACCCGAGGACCAAGGCCACTTCGTTTTGATCTCACACAAATACCGGACGCATACAACATAGACGTTAGGAATCGCTTTGGGGTCTTGATGTCTGTACAAGAAGAAATGACACCTGATGAACTGGCAGTACAAGCTAGAGATATCTTGATAACTGCAGCCAGAGATTTCATTCCGACCAAGAGAAAGCAACTTAAGCCATGGATTACATCAGACACGTTAGAATTAATAAAACAACGAAGGGAGCTGAAACAGAAAGGAGATGAATCCGATAGCAGGAAGAAGTATAAATCTTTAACTCGAGAAATAAGAAAGAACACTAGAAAGGACAAAAATCAATATATACAAGATTGCTGTACCAGAACAGAGCAATATCATAAGGCTGGAAGAGATTATGAAATGTTCAAGGAAATGAAGTTATTGACAAGAAATGTTCAACCTCAATTGAATGTTATCTGTGACAAGATGGGAAATACCTTAACAGAATCTAGACAAATTCTAGAAAGATGGCAGGAGTACTGCAGTGACATGTATGATATGAGTGACAGTGAGGATATGAATGAGATACATGAGCCAATGACAGCAGAGACAGAACCTGAACCCTCATTAGATGAAATTGCTTGGGCTATAAGGAACCTGAAGAATGGTAAATCACCTGGATGTGATGAGATACCAGCTGAACTAATTAAAGCAGGAGGAGAAGAAAGCATACACATATATCATGCATTATGTACACAGATTTGGAAATATGGTATGTGGCCAAAAGATTGGAAGAGAACTATCTTCATTCCAATACTAAAAAAGGGCAACCTAAAATTATAAACCAACTATAGAACTGTTGCCCTGATAAGTCATGCAAGTAAAATTCTACTAAAAGTCATAATGCGAAGACTTAGTAAGAAAATGGAAGAAGAGATTAACGTAGTTCAAGCTGGATTTAGACAAGGAAGAGGAACAAGAGATCACACATTCAACATGCGTTTAATAATAGAGAAGTGCAGAGAATTTAATGTAAACCTATTCTCATGTTTTGTGGATTAGTCAAAGGCATTTGACTGTGTACACCTTCACAAACTTTGGGAAATCATGAGGAATATGGGCTTTCCTTCACATGTATTACATCTCATAAAAATGCTATATCTAGACCAACAAGCAGCAGTTAGAATAGATGGCGAGACATCAGATTGGTTTGACATCAAGCAAGGAGTCCGTCAGGGCTGCGTGCTGTCACCCTATTTGTTTAACCTGTATGCCGAAAATATAATGAGAAATGGAAGAGATGATATAAACAGGGAGCCATATGATGCCCTAAATATCGGCGGTCATGACATACCAGAGATTCGATATGCTGATGATACAGTATTACTATCCACAACACAGAATGGCATAGAAAACCTAATAGCCTCAACACAATTGAATAGTGAAAATCACAAATTATATCTTAACATAGCAAAAACTATGATAATGCATACAGATAAAACTACTATGGAGAAAGAAATATACATTAATGGGAGAAAATTGGAGGTGGTGGAAAATTTTGAATATCTTGGGTCATTGATTACGAATAATGGTGACACAATGAAAGAAATTAAACGGCGACTATCCATTGCTCTTCAAAGACTAAAACAGATGAATAAATTATGGTGTGGGACAGACAGAACTACAAAAATTAGATTTTTAAGAGCATGCATCTTTCCCATTGCAACATACGCCTGTGAGACATGGACACTTACTAAACAAGCTGAACAGCGCATACATGCCTTTGAATATAAATGTTATAGACGAGTTCTAAGAATATCTTGGGTAAAGAAAAGAACAAATGCATCCATACTTCAAGAGTTGAATATTGAGGAGGGATGGCTATTAAAGACGATAAAACAAAGAAAATTGAAGAATTTTGGTCACTTGAAACGTCACGACAGTTTGGAGAGAACAATAATGGAAGGGTATATGCCTGGGAAGAGAGGAAGAGGAAGGCCAAAGAGAAGATGGGTGCAGGATGTGGCGGATGATCTCCAGATGGGTGTATCAGACGCGGGACATCTTGCTTGTGATAGAGAAGTTTTCCGGAAGGTTGTTATGGGAGCGAGGTTCTGCAAAGGACATGCTACTGAATGAATGAATGAATGAACCACCGAGAACCAGGCCGGTGTTGTTCTTCACGTGACACCGCCAGCGTCTGCAGCCTACCTTGTTCCAGACGTATTGGTTATCCATTCCTCTGGATCAAAAAAGGCAAGGCCGAGAGAGGGAACATGTTGTTTGGGCACCATATGTTCTCTGAAGCTCTGCCCAGGCATTGTGAGATGGAATTTTGGCCAAATTCCAATTCACATACTTTGGTCTGTCAAGACTGCAAAGTGCCACTCACTAGTCTGTTGGTTTATCAGTTATTGTGTGATTTTCTAATTTCCCCGGACAAGTGGGAATATATCCCACGCTGTTTCTGGATTATAACGATTTGGATTATGGCCAGACATGTTGGATGGATTTGTGAATGAGAGGGATTTATCTGCACTCACATAGGACAGTTCCAGAGTTTGACGTGTTAGATAGATTTTCCTTATGTATGCCTTTGTATGAATTGATTTTTCTTTGGGGTTTTGTGGCACAGGTTGTTTGTTGTGAACCTTTTTGGGGGATTTGGGGGGGGGGGGGGAATTATGTTCTGTTTTCCTAGGCCATGTGCAATACATGGATATGAAAATGTATGCCATGCATATGTCACCATGGTTCAGCTTACAGCATGTCCTGCACCAGGGGTTTCACAATACAGTGTTCATTTTTGGTTTAACCAAGCCTTGAAGTTAATTCATTGTGAACGTCTTGTTCCAAAAGTGATGTTTATAGTCAATTGATGGTTGCTATTTTTGTCCAACAGTGGTTGTTCCCATCTGTTATGTAATGCAGCGATTCATTGTGCTGTTTGTGCAACAATGGTATTGTGCATAGCAGTTGATATCTGTCATTGTGTATATGTGTGTGGGAGATTAAATGTGAGGGGGTGGGGGGACTTCCACACACACACACACACAACCACACACACACCCACACACACAAACACACCCACACACCCACACACACACACACCCACCCACACACACACACACACCCACACACACACCATTTCATTGTAGAGAGTAATCACTCTGTTGTCAGTGGTAAAATTCCCTGATCCCCCTGCCTTCAACAGGAACCAATTATTCTATATTAGTGTTGAACTGGTACGCTTTTCCTGCCTTATTCAATGCTTGGGGGATATTGAGTCTTTATGTGGTTCCCTCAGGAGGGCTATTTGAGAATGAACATTCATTCCACCCGGAATACCTCTAGCAAACTCAGCCTTATTCTCATTCATTATCTTTACCACCTCACAGTCGTGGATGGGTTAAGCAAAAGACATTCTTTAACAGGTGTGTTCACTTGAGGACTTAGAACCTTGTGAGGAGTGGGTACGAATGCCAACAGATTTCCGTACGGCCTTTTCAGTTTGCATCCAACTAGACAGAAAATGCAGACAAGAAAATCCGACTGCTGTGGAGGCGGAAGTACAAGATTTGATCTTCTTGAATTCATTGGAAGGTGATGCTGTCATTTACACAGATGGGTCGGTCGTTGGACAAGTTAGAAGATCATGGGCTTTTGCGGCTCAGGCCGGAGGGAGATTTGTGAAGGAAGATTTTGGTGCTTTTGCCTTGACCACACGTAGCCTGTCTATGGAAGTCATGGCAGTAAGTAAAACAATAACATGACTTAGACATTCACTAGGACATGTTTCCTTGGTGACTCAATCAGCATGCTCAAGAATATAGAGATGGGGTAGATCCGAAGATAGTGGTTGCTGTCTCTGAAGCGGTCTCGGCTGGCAAAGATTAGTTTCATCTTCGTGCCAGAGAATGTAGGTGTACGAGGAAATGAGCGGGCTGTCAAGCTTGCAAGCAAGGCTATTGTGGAAGGGGGACGAACCATGGACGAGGATGACATACGAGAAGTAAGACTTTTACAAGAACAAAGTAATGACTGTGCATCTACAACTATGGTCAGACTGCGAGAACATCTAATTAATAGAGGTGTGACCAATCAAGAACACAGCACGGGAAGCCAAAGAAGATTAATAAATCAACACAGAACTGATGTCGTCAGTTGGTACACGCTGAGAGATTTACTGAGGTGGGATCCGAGCACTTATAGACTGAATGGTTCGATGTGAAATGATTATGATCTGTCGACTAACTAACTAACTAACTAACTAACTAACTAACTAACTAACTAACTAACTAACTAACTAACTAACAAATTAACTAATTAACTAATTAACTAACTAACTAACTAACTAACTAACTAGCTAGCTAGCTAACTAACTAACTAACTAACTAACTAACTAACTAACTAACTAATTAACTAACTAACTAACTAACTAACTAACTAACTAATTAACTAACTAATTAACTAATTAACTAATTAACTAACTAATTAACTAACTAACTAACTAACTAACTAACTAGCTAGCCAACTAACTAACTAATTAACTAACTAACTAACTAATTAACTAACTAATTAACTAACTAACTAACTAATTAACTAACTAACTAACTAATTAACTAACTAACTAACTAACTAATTAACTAACTAATTAACTAACTTACTAACTAACTAACTAACTAATTAACTAACTAATTAACTAACTAAATAACTAACTAATTAACTAACTAATTAACTAACTAACTAACTAACTAACTAACTAACTAACTAACTAACTTACTAACTAACTAGATTGAGATGGCCTGGGTCTAAGACAGTAGGTGGAATCTAGGTAGTTCAGGATTGATATACTTATACAAATCTGGTTGATTGTTATGTCAATCTACATAGGTAGAAGCTGATGTTCTTGTGACCGAGTTAAACGGGTAGAAGAAAACATGCGCAAGCTGATGGTCTTATGAGACGAGCTACGCGGGTAGAAGAAAACATGAGCAAGCTGATAGTCTTGTGAGCCTGGCCACACAGGTAGCCATTGGACTATTGAAGACCAGAATGAGCTTTCGTTCAGAAAGCTATGTCAAACTAATAAACGTAATCTTGCCAAGACATCAACAACAGCAAAAAATGCTGGTGTTGACTGCAAACGTCCTGTAAAGGATGTGCAACTGCCTTTTTGTAACCTATCTTAAAACAGACATCTTATATGTCTTCTGTATTTAACTTGATTTTACAAGGTTTATTTTCTTTCTTTCTTTCTTTCTTTCTTTCTTTCTTTCTTTCTTTCTTTCTTTCTTTCTTTCTTAACGTTATGTGGATGTTCTCCCCAATGTATTTTGTGTAAACATGAATGTATGTCACAACGTGTTTGTTGTAATAATTTGGTGTAGGTGAAACATATGTTGTATAGGACACATTTGTGTGCGTTGTATGTACATGGATGAATACTAAATTTTATTTTATGTATTTTGTTTTTAAATTTACAACATCGATCCCATAGATTAGAATATGTAGAAGAAGTATACTGTTATTCACAATAACAATTGTGTTTAGTGTTATTTATAACACTGTTTTCACTGTTATGTTAACGTTACATTCTATGCGTCACTAATACTAATTAAATTAACTTGTATTCGCCTATATACTGTTTATATTCCAATCAATGCAACATAAGATTTCTGGTAATACTTATGTACACATTACACTCAACGACTAATTCGGCCGTTGAATAACTCGTTCACATAAACAGTACAAAAACGTCAAGCGTGGCCCTTGGTTTTGCTGTTAACTGTGTTGTGGCAAAGTGAATACGACTGTGATTCTTAATCCCGCTTACCGCATTCGAAACACAGCCGATGGAGATTAGGAAGCAGGTTGCCTTGAGCTGGATTAACTCAATAGTATTATGCTGGTAGTTCAGAAAGCAATGTCAAACTACTTAATGTAAACTTGCCAAAAATTCACAAAGAGCCCAATAAAAAAAAGGTCGCTTAAAAGTCGACAGGGTCGACTTCATTGCACCGGGTTTTATCCCATATGGCTCGGTCTCTTTCTGCAGCACGGAAAGCGTCGCACAAAGCACGAACTCCGTAGCTTTTAGCGACGACCCACAGGAGTCTCCGAAACATTTAACTCGTAAACCGAAGGGCACGGCCCGGAATCGAACCGACAACTTTCGGAGCACGAGTCAAACTGCTTTACCACTTCGCCACAGAGACTCCCTATACAGCCCAATAGTGCTGGGGTTAACTGCAACGTTGCGTAAAGGATATGCACAATTGAACATTGAAGAATTAGAGTACATGGGTGGTGGCCTGTGTTTGCGGTTGAAAGGTATGTTCTACTTAGAAGAATGCTACGTAGATTAATATTTTCGACCGTACTCTTTGATGGGTATTAATAATTATAATTCCTATGTAATAATTTAATTATGTGTAACCAACACTACAGTTCATATCAATTAAATTACTACACGGCTGCACATAATTAGAGTACATGGGTGGTGGTCTGTGTTTGCGGTTGAAAAGCATCTCTACTTAGAAGTGTCACGAAACTGAATTGGATGGGATAACCCAATCCCCATTATGCTCTACCCCATTTTATGGGTGTACAGTATTGTAGTGTGTGTGTGGATCTATTTCTCTGTGTCCAGGATAAGCTTCGCAATCTTTTGGTTCTCGAGAATATTGTAGTGAAGCATATGTGAACTTCGTTGTCCTGAGAAAAATCACGCTATAGTCTTATTCTGTGTGAAATAACTTCGGGTCTCTTCGGAAGGTCACGTGAGTCGGTTTGACCACACTTCCATTCACTCGCCATTCACAGTTGATCTTGAAGACGGAGTGGTTGCCATTAATGCTAGTGTATCCAATGCATTGTCTTGTGACTCAGACATTGATCTACATGTCAAAGAGCTACGTGAGAGCTTAAAGCTAAGGAGAGCTAAATAGAGCTAGGGAAAAGGACAAGTAATATAACGACTTAGGAGACCAGACAGAAGAGACACAAATGCTATAAATAGCTATAACGGGACACACTTGTGTCAACAAGGAGGGCAACAGGTGTACGTGAGCTGGGGTGTAATCTGTAATTCTGGTTACTACAACCAAGTGACCAACGTGCTGGAACACGTAAACTAGCGGATGCACGGAGTGGTAATTGCTCGTGGCTGAACACAGCACAGAGAGCTGGTTCAGACAGAGACTGGACGGCGTAAGGAGCAGACTGTATATCCGCTGTGGATACTTTGTAGTTAAAGACAGTATCAATAGTTAGCTTAGCTTAGCTTCAGTAGTGATTATTATTCATATCATCTCCTCATTCCATCTTCATAACGTACTATGATGTTTAATACCGATGTGGTATTCTGCTCGTGGAGCTTATGTACGATCAGCTCCGAATAAAATGTATCCTTTTGCAAACAATACGAGTTGTCACTTTCGTGTGGTGCAAAAGTAGGGAATCCTTGTATGCCTGTCGCAAGTGAGTTGCTGACACTACATTTAAGATCCGGTTGGATCGAGAGACACCTTGCAGGCAGAGACACCCGGACCGTCTATTCAAAAATAGTGACCTACACGTAGATCCTGTTTAATCGTGTGATACCTTCAAGATGGAGAAGTCACGTATACTGTCAGTTGCCTCTAATTCTGGGGATCCAGATAAAGATGGTCAGTCGTTTTTCTCTGGATGCTAATGTATCACAGTTTGTGTCAACCTAGTTCCGAAATGAAAGGTACATACGTTTTACAGTTGTATCGTTCGATTAAGTGTCTTGTGATATAGGTCAACTAGCGGCCAGATAAGTGTAGTCATACGCCTGTGTTGTGACCCAGATAAGCGGCGGCAAGAGTCCACCCGAAAAGGGAAATAAGTACTATCAGGAAACTATTGTGGTCAGTCTGGGGAAAAGCGAATTGACAAAAGAGTTTGACACCTGATTCAATGAAGGAATATTTCCCTGAAAGTATGGTTGGTAAATAGGTGTTCTTTTGAATAGAGCTATAATTTGACTACTCTCAAGGTGGGATCATCATCATCAGGTGGCGCACAAGAGCCATGATGGGTATTTCACAGCTGAGGGAGATGGGACTGTGAGCTATGAAGGGATGACTACCTTGGTCGAGTGGTATCTAACTTAGGTTGTAGTAGGGTGTTACATATATCTTCGTACCTATTAGGATTACCTAACCTTAAAGTTTTTACTCAGACATGAAGCACACACACACTACTTGCTTATTAGTTCTGTATGAGTGGATACGCCTCTTTTGATAATTGAGGCATAATATTGTCAAGCGGTATAATAGTTACCAGGCCTGTAAAATAATAGAAACAGAATGTTCCCTATGTTAACTCTACACTTGTTGGTCTGACAAGAGAAGCCAGATAAGATATGCAGCATGGGAGCAGACAAGACCGTAAAGAAGACGAGCGGAGAGAGCCTCCCTGCGAGCTGCAACAAAGAATCTGAAACTACAGTCACCTCATTGAAAGCTACCACGAAGATGATCGACGATAACCCACCTCAGACAAGGTCCAAGACAGCTGAAAAGCAGAGAGAGAAGAGAAAGACGCCAGAGGCGGAAACACCGACTCACAGACAGTCAGATGGGTTGTCAAACGTATTCAAGTGGAGCTGACAGATGAACAGATCCTGAAGCAGCAATAACATGAGAACCTCCACATCCGAATCTTGAGGGCGGCGCGGTTCCTGACGTACTCCAAGATCCCCACTACGCTGGCGGTGGTGACGACTGAGGGCAGTAAGACACCAAGCCATGTATCGATAAACCAGAAAGTACAAAAAACTGAAAGATTCATTACAAGAATCACTCAATTTTCAAGATGTCAGAGGACCGGCCACAGCAGAGCAATATGTCGCAGTAAGACAGAGATCTACCAATACTACGCCGATCACCACACCTTCAAGGAGTGTCCGCTGGCCAAACAGGAACGGACTTCCGAGCACGCAACAACAAGAGAAAGTGCGCCAATTGCCTGGGCAAGCATGGAGCAAAGTTACGTGGGCTGTCCGTACATCCAAAGACACAGAGACGTCTTAAAGATCGCCATTACCACAAAGACACCATACAAGGAAACAATGCGGTGGTGCGAGACAGCCACGTGTATATCACAATCTGAAAGAGACCAACTGCACAACCAGATAGACGAGTTGAAGAATCAAGTCAAGGCACTGCTGACGCCGGAACCAAACAGCGACAATGAAAAACTGCTTGCTGAAATAAAGGAGATCCAGCAAAACATCAAACAAGAGGTGGAGCACAAAAAAGAATGAAGAGATTCTACGAGACATCACAGCAGAGAGAGAAATGCTAAAAACTAAAAGGAAGCCAACCCAAATCAAACCAGTAGAAGACACGGAAAAGAATAGAGAGAAGCCGCAAGATGAATCCCATCAAAAGACCGTGCCGGAACCGCAAGCTAAAGCCAGCAGACCAACAACGACGCCCAAGAAATTCAAGGGGTAAACCAATATCCCACCAAATGTTTTTCTGAGTGACAAATTGCTAACGCCATTGGCACACCTTTTTCATTTTTGTCTTTGTTGGCAACTGATCTAGGATTGAAGCTCTGACAGGCAGTCAGTTAGAGCATTGCTTTTCTGATCCGGCAGCTTCTGCAGCTTGTCTTGTACAAGACGTATTGTTTTACCTTTCCTCTGGAGTACACTAGACCGGCCGAGAGAGGGATCATACTGCATGAGCAACCCGTGGTCTCTAAATTCAGCTTATTCCTTGTGTTATGAGGAGGTATAACTCCATTTTACAAACTATTGCCTGTCAAGACGGCAAGGTGCCAGTCAATATTAATTTACTTTTCATTCTTTGAACAGGCGCCAGTGGTATCGCGATATCTGCAGTTTTAATCCAGTGCTATGATATAATTATTCATCCCATTGTATATGTCAGCCGAAAACTATCACTGGTGGAACAATGATACACTACGCCGGAACTCGAATGCCTTGCAGTAATCTTTGCAGTGACGAAATTGAACAAGTACCTTCTAGGAACTCACTTGACAATTCAAACCGATAACAGCTCACGAGTTGTCTTTCAGAAGGGGAGCTCGAAAAATAACAGAATCGACAGATGGGCATTATTACTAAAGAACTTCTCATTCAACATAGAGCACATACTGGGGAAAGATAACACCATCGCAGATCTTCTCTCCAGATTATAAGATGAACAGACCAAAAAGTGAGAAACTTCTTATCAAGACACAAGATACTATATACAGTCGTATGATAAACATCAAGAATTTCGAAGGTGTGTTAAAATAGTTATAAACAAAGAACGTTCATCAATAATTTCATAAATTAGGAAGGAAAGTCCAACAGAAACGTGAAGGAAGAGAATTCTGAAAACTGTCTGACAAGGATGGTATCCCAGAGATTCTGCTAGGACTAACTAATTATACCACGGTTAAATGTAATGCCGACCACTGTCTTGTATCTGTTACATAGGATTTATTTTTTTATGACTGTACAGTGTATGAAAACATTGCTGGTCCAAGTTTTGTATTCACTCTCTGTAAAGTTCAAGCAAAATAATAGGTAAATACAAAACTGGGACCGGCAATATTTTCAAACACAGCACAGCCATTAATAAATATACACCCTGTAACTGTCAACTTATACCATGTTACATTACCAAACACGCTAAATAAATGTCAGTTGCCGGGTGACTTATTTCCCTTGTGTATCGTTTTAGTTGACATTGACAATGAAATGAAAAACGTAATACCCGTGGCGGAAATATTACTTACCCAGGTCTAATCAAAGCCATTCCGGTAAGTATGTGCTGAATCATTGTCTAGTTACATACTAATATGCTTTTATCAGAGTTTATATTTCATTTATCAATTTCAATTGTATGTGCTAGTCTACAACGGCAGAACTGAGAGGCAGTTGAAAATGAGGGTGGTAGATTATATACCCAATTGGCTCGGCAGAATAATAAACAAAGTCGCTGTAACCTGGTGAAATATACAAATCGGAAATCGTCTACGTCATCAGTATGGCGCCATATTTGGAAACCAGACTCGTGTGTTATGTAACACTCAAAATGGACGCATGTTAAACCTGACCGAGGCCATTAGCATTTAAATTTTTTGTAAAGCCACATTTGTGCAAATAAAAGGACACGTTAGTCAGCTTAAAATTACCGCGGCAGACAATTAACATTTATGTATCCGTATGTGTGTTGTATATTTCTTCATATCGCGTTAACTTATGTTGTGTGAATTCTGCAGTATGCGTCTGCCGAGATACAGTGAAAAATGCCAGACAACAGATTATGCAGTTTATTGTTGGTTCTTCTTCTTCTTCTTTCGTTCGCTTGAAATATGACTATAACTGCAGTGCTGTCTCTTGTATGAAATGAACTGTCTTTTTCAGTTCACACAGCGGTCCATAGAGTTTATCTTCCACTGTCGTCTCTCTAGGCCAGAAGGTATGCCTAGATATGTTATATTTTGGGCAGTCTTGGAGTATGTGCTCTGCTGTCTGCGACGCCAATCCACATGTACACATGGCTGTTTCACCAATTTTGAATTTTGTATACATGTGGTTGCGTAATCTATTGTGCCCTGTTCTGAGGCGCAGAATAATGACTTGTTCTGGTCTATCCATAACATGGTAGTCATCTTGAACAGGTTTTGGTGGCTTTCTGACTGATTTGATCATTCTTTTCTTTTAGTGGTATGTTACAGGCACATCAGGCTGTTCTTCTTTGGCTCCTTCCTTAGCCAATTGATCAGCTCTGTCGTTCCCGGGTACTCCACAGTGGGATGGTATCCACTGTATGGTGACCTTATGCTGACTGCTAAGTTCAGAAAGTAGTGTCCTTAGTACTGGCAATTTCCCAGACAGGAGCGCCTCGAGTACTGATTTTGCATCTGTCAATAGCACCACAGGTTGTGTACCATTGCTGGTATTTAGTAATTTCTCTGTTGCTATCTTGATTGCCTCAATTTCAGCATCGTAGTTATGGCAGTACTTTCCTGTCGGTACTCTAGCTGTGTCCCTGGTATTATTTAGGTATTCTATGTACACTCCCGCTCCTCCATTTCGAACAGCATTTTGTGCTGACCCATCTGTGTAGACTCGGATCCAGAGGTCCTGTGGGTATTCTTCATCAAGGAAGCTGAGAGTGGCTATTCTGCGCTGCACACTGTTCTGATCTTCCTTGTCAAATATTCCTCTCACTTTTGTCTGAATTTGTAATGATAGTCTATGCTCATCTTTCCATGGAGTTCGCTCTGGAATAGTTGTTAGGGGGATACCAACTGTGGGCAGATCGGTGGTTTCTCTGCAGAGTCGTTTGGCCTGGTGGATAAAACTACTTCTTTTCAACCGCCCCATAGCTAGGTTTTCAAATCTGTTCTTCATAGTGTGGCCTGGCAAGCTGAGGAACTTTTCTGCTTGTATTAGCGTTTTTGTATCTCTGCGCTCACTTAGTGCTTGTGTCCTCCCCATCTTCTCCATTTCAAAATGGACGCATGTTAAACCTGACCGAGGCCATTAGCATTTACATTTTTTTAAAGCCACATTTGTGCAAATAAAAGAACACGTTAGTCAGATTAAAATTACCGCGGCAGACAATTAAAATTTATGTATCCGTATGTTTCTTGTATATTTCTTCATATCGCGTTAACTTATGTTATGTGAATTTTGCAGTATGCGTCTGCCGAGATACAGTGAAAAATGCCAGACAACAGATTATGCAGTTTATTGTTGGTGTCTTCGATATTTAAAATTGTGATTTATTTCAATGATTATTTTTACTGCTTATGGATATCTCCATATGAGCTCCAGTCTTCTCCTGTTGATAACACACGGAAAGGTTCCTCAAATTGCAGGAACTTTGTAGCGATGGTCTAAATGTGTGCACGCATACCAGAATCATACATCGCGTACATATTTATTTGTAGGTAGCATTTCTCAGAATGAAATTGTTGGTGGACAGCGGCCTCTTGGCAATGCCCTTTTTGGATGTCCAAGTGGTGAGGAGTGTTAAATGTGTTAAATCTGCACATGGGTCATGGTCGTTTTAAGCCATTGTCAGAGGGGTCTAGATGTTCGATCCATCTCCCCGTGATCAAAGGTTAGTATATCATCCTTTTCATGTTTTGTAATTTCCACAGACAACGTCTTAGTATGAATTAGGTCTGCAAGAGCAAGAGAGGAAGTTATTACCTCTGTCATACGTTAATCTTGTGGGTTAGATTGCCATTTTTCTGGTAAATTCTTCAGTCGTGTAGATTTTCTCTGAAAATTTCTTTGGTGCTCAGCAATTCCCCAGATAACTGTACGTCGTCACATCCTCTGCTTATTTTCCGCTCCTCAGGCAACGATGGCGTATCTGTTCTTCTACAATATACACACGATTCCAACTGTCCTATACTACATCTGCCTAATGGTGCACCAATAACCCACCCATAGGCGCAGATCTAGCCAATCTGTTCGTTTTCCAACACACCAACATTCCCAGGGTCAAAGATCCAACGGATACTCCCTAGATTTGACTTTCAAATGAAATCATGACACTCTGCCATACAGCGACTCACAATTCCAAGTACGTGTGTGTAGAACTAGTCTGCCTTCACATCTTTGCAGCCGTTTCGATCAACACCTTGTTGATTTTCTTGGCAATGTTACATTCAGTAGCTTGCCACTGTTTTCTGAACGAAGCGTCACAGTTTAAGTCTAACTAAATGCCGCTATAATGGTTGAACCGTCTACCTCGTCATCAACGGACCAGAAGTTTAAAAAGCGAGCGTTCTGATCCTCACCGTCACGTAGACATCTTGCGCCCTAATTGACGACAGTTGGAAACACCTTCATATCCATAAGATTGCCATCACCAGAAAATATGCATCTCTACTGTATACAGTATCCACTTAACTTAAGAGATCCCCCCCCCCCCAAAAAAAAAAAAAAAAAAAAAAATCGAAGGGATTCCGAGCAATTCACCGCGACTTCCAATCACATTCGATATATGCCGATGGTGATTAAACACAGCTGTTTAGTATTAGCAGCGAAGTTAGCAACTTGTAGAACCACTGATTTCTGTATGTTGTCATTCGGAACAAGCAACCGTGGAGAGTACTAAAATAATTCAAGATTTACAACACGGGCAAACATTATATTCGGTCGCATTTCTTGTAGTGTTGAAAATGAAATGTTCAAACAGTAATGTGATTTCTTGTATATTCAGTGTTCGCTAGCTCATCGTATCATGATTAATTATCAGTTAATTATTAGTAACTATGTCACACATGTTATTAATAAGCTTGCCACACAATGTTTAAGGTTAAGGTTAGAAGCTAGCACCATATACTAAGTAGATTACATTGTGTGTGACATTCCATTGGCACCTTGCCGTCTTGACAGACGATAGTTTGTGCTTCAAAAAGGCATAATAACTTTTACCTATGGCGGTAGCGAATGTGACTTATAAGGCCCATTCGCGCTGTAAATGTTCGTTCACAATGGGTGCATGTGAACACATGGTCATTTCCACCATCATGCACCATCTTACGTCCCACACGCTCGGTGTGTGACTTATCTGCAATAATTTTCTCCTTTGTCTTTATTCCATTTCTGACATTTGCCCTCCATGCAGCGGCGACTTGCTCCCACTGTGCATTATCAATGCCTGTATCAATCATGTCTCGCTTACACACATCTTTGTATCGTAGTAGAGGCCGACCCTGAAATCTCTTACCCATCTGTAATTCACCAAAACAGATGTCCTTTGGTATTCTACCATCATCCATCCTCCTAAGATGTCCTATCCATCTAAGTCTACGAAGACTGAGCATGGAATAAACCGTCACACAACCTGATCTTTCAAACACTTCAGTATTTGTGATTTTGTCTTGAAACTTAATACCAAGAATTCTTCGCAGACACCGCATATGAAAGCTGTTTAAACGTTTCTCTTGGTGTGAGTAAGTTGTCCAGGTTTCACTGCAATAAAGAAGAGTACGAAGGACACAGGCTTTATAGACAAGGACTTTTGTTTTGGCAGTGAGCTTCCTGTTCTCCCAGACTCATTGTTGTTGTCGCCTTACCAGTCCGGATGTTGATTTCCTGATCTAGGGATAATTTGCTATTTACCACTGATCCTAGATATGTAAAATGATCTACCATCTCTAGTTCGGCGTCGTCAATAAAGATTGATGGTACCCCATGTGCATCTTGTGACATAATCTGTGTCTTCTTTTTGCTAATTGTTAAACCAAATTCAGAACAAGCATTGGAGAATGCAGATAGTAGACATTGCAATTCTTCCTCAGAGTGGGTTGTAACTGCAGCATTATCTGCATAAAGCAACTCTCTGATCAGTATCCTCCTAATTTTGGTACTGGCCTTCAATCTCTGAGCATTGTAGAGGCCGCCATCTGAGCGTGAGTGAATGTATATACCAGCATCCTGATCACGAAAGGCATATTTCAGTAGAAGTGAGAAGTATATTCCAAAGAGGGTGGGAGCTAGTACACAACCTTGCTTAACTCCACTCTTGATTTCAAACTCTTCAGAAGTTGCACCGTCAAACTTGATTATACCCTTCATGCCTGTTTGGAACGATTCCACAATGGACAGAATAGTTGGTGGGCAGCCAATCTTCTTTAGTGCCTTGACCGGTTTTTTCGAAAGCTACACTGTGATTCGGGGTAGACTTGATCACCTAGTGTGTGAAATGGGGTAGAAACCGGGGTAGACTTGATCTCCTATGTGAGAAATGGGTCTGCGATAATTTACTTATGTCACACCAGTACTTGTGTTCTTGGAGCTGCTTTTCCTGGGTTGACGGGTGACGCAGGCAGGAGCCGAACCCTCCGTCCACCGCGTTCATGATATTATCAGCGTAGATCACTATCAACTACGCTAACAAGCCCGTCACATTTGTACCTAAGTTCAGTTTATTGATCTAGTTGTCAGCTACTTCTTGTATAAAGCTTCATGACATCTAAGAAACAATTTATTCAGCTCGAATATAATTGTTACATGTGTCCCTACCAAGCACACAATGTATAGTTTATTTAGTTGATTGATTATGTTTATTTCTGTTATTTCAGAGAGCCTTTTAATTCTGAGCTCATCATTGGTCTTCTTAATACTGCCCCAGTTTTTACTCATTGTGTATGAGATAAAATTTCAGTGGATGGTTTCAGACACACGTACATTATCTCTGAAACATTTAAGACAACACATCAAGGCAAGCTTCAACGGATCTTTAAACTCTGGGTTGGGCAAATCTGATCGAGCACCTACGTGCGTTTTTCCTGACGTTAATATATATGAACCAAGCGTGGTGGAAATTGCTGGAATGAACTTGCAAACACTTCACTGTGAGGGCACTAACTTACCTGATCTAACGTATGTGGAAGGTGGGACAATTATAATAAACGCAAGCAAAGTTGATGCATATGTAGGCAGAGGCAGATTTAATTACTGCAAATATCGTCATATCTGGAGAAATGACACAGATGATAATAATTACACATACAGTGATTGGTCGGAGTCGTTCACAGACAAGATCAAGCTTCCTAAACACTCAGAGTTTGTTAAAGTCCAATGCTGGGACAATTCGACTGATCTTGTATCTAATGCATACTTCTACTTAGTTCCAAGGAAGGACGAATTTGATGATTTGGACAAAGTGAACTTCAAAAAGCGAGAAGTCGAATCAGCCCCGAAAGAGACCTTAAATATAGTCATGATTGCAATGGATTCTTTACAAAGACATCAATTTATCAGAGGCTGTAACAAGACCTACTCGTATTTAATGAATACACTGCAATCATTCGACCTCACCATGCATTCACAGTTGGGGAAAAATACGTTTCCTAATTTCCTGACTTTGTTTACAGATCATCTTGAAAAAGAAACTATGAAATGGTGGAAGCATAACATGCCTATGGATCCGTTTGATATGCTTTGGCTAACTTTTGAAAAAGCTGGATATTGCACAATGTACACAGAGAGTTACCCAAACTGGGGTGCATTTAACTTTATTAGAAAAGGCTTCAATCATCCATTTGCCAGATTCTACCCCCGACCTGTCGATTTAGCAATGGAAGATGACGTTGGATTTAGTAAGAAAAAGAAATGTTGCACGGGAAACCAGTTAGAGTTGAACATTCGTCTG
Organism: Cepaea hortensis; assembly: GCA_963921405.1. Taxonomy (NCBI): domain Eukaryota; kingdom Metazoa; phylum Mollusca; class Gastropoda; order Stylommatophora; family Helicidae; genus Cepaea; species Cepaea hortensis. The sequence goes on along the minus strand of OY992879.1, from coordinate 32,154,728 downwards.
GACTATATAGGTCGTATTTTGGATACATTTCCAGATAAACCAGTGTTTGCCGTGGCGTTGATGAGCATAGAGACACATGATAACCAGGCAAAAGCTAAATTATTTGATGAGCACATTTTAAACTTCTATAAGTCACTTAGCGATAAAGGCCATCTGAATAGAACACTGCTGATATCATTTTCTGACCATGGCACCAGGTGGGGGAAGTTAAGAGATTCTGTAAACGGACACTTTGAAAGCGTGACGCCATATACCATCCTGACATTTCCGGAATGGTTTCTAAAGAAATACCCCGACGTGGCCGAGAACTTACGTATAAACACCAAACGCCTGACATCACATTTCGACACACACGCAACCCTTCTAGACTTGCTGTACTTCAAGAGCGATGCACCGCCTCCACTTGCTCCAATCAGGCATGGCATGAGTCTTTTCAAGGAGATCCCTTGGAATAGAACTTGTGTGGATGCTTCCATACCTGCAGAATTCTGCCTATGTGGCTACAAGGAAGCTGAAGAGATCGACGTTAGTTCTGAATTGTCAGGAAAATTAACACAAGTGTTTATGGAGGCAATGAACAGAGCAATAGAGTCTGTATGTGTTCCCTACACTCTAAAACAAACCATGCGTATTATCAAGATTATATTTGAAGGCGACGATTCTAGCGAAAAGCAGGGAGATGCCTTCTACAAAGTAAAACTACAGACGAGCCCAGGAGATGGAATTTTTGAGGCATACATTTATGTGGAAGGAAACTTAACATATTGGAAAGTGGGAGAAAACATCTTCAGACTCAACGCATATAAAGGACAATCGGACTGTGTAGAACACCCCGCTTCAAGACCAATGTGTTATTGTAAAAATCTATTGACACACTCATAAGAAGAAAATGTGTTTCTAAGTTATGCCTGACCAAATGTCCGCTCATCCAGTTTTTGCTATGTCTGTACTTGATATTGGCTTTCAAATCCTGTCATGTTACGGTTTTCTTTGATGTAAAGTAATCGTGGTCTGCATATTGTGCTTCATAAATTCCAGTCAGCTCTATGCACAGTACAGATATATGCATACAACAATTAAATCTTTCTAAATTCGAACCGTCATGTATTGATAATATGAAATTAAGTTAAAACTCAAAAGTGATATAATATCTCATAACCATGGAATTCAATAATAATGTACAACCTCAAAATTCAAGAAACTAAGGGACAGTGTATAGACACAGTCATTAATAAGAACCACGTCTTGAAACACTAGTAGACGAGGAGAGCAAGGATCAGAGTTGACGAGAGGTTAAACGCATTTAGAGTGAATCATGAATTGAAGTCCTTGGAAGAAGACAACGTAAGCATAAAGCATGGATAGAGACGGAAACCCACAAGAAAATAGAAGAAAGAAAACATAGAAAGGCAAATGGCAAAAGCAGAGCTGCTAAATTAAGAGTCTAAGAACAGTATAGAAGATAACAAAGAAGATAAGAAGCACATATGGGCGGATAAAAGAAAATATTTAGATGCCGTAGCAAGAGAGGCAAGGGATGCAGCGGCAAAGGAAGACCTCGGAGACCTTTATAGCACTACGAGGAAATTGGTAGGAAAGTAGTATCATCCAAGTGGAGTTATCAAACGTAGTAAAAGGAAAATTTTCACATGCTTTAGCGATTAAATGAACAGATGGTTTGACAAGTTTAAAAACTGAAGAGACCCGTTGTAAATGATTTCCTGATATCCAGCCAGCAGAAGTGGAGCTGGATATCAACCGCGAAAAACTACCGTGAATAACTACAACCTAACATTGTTTAAAACTTCTATCTAATGTAAATATGGCCGAAAATCAAGACCGTTGCCATTCCAAAAATTAGAAAAGTAACTACAACTTTAACACAACTTAAACTCCACTAAATTTAGCCATTTTCGGTGTCTCGTGACCTGTGTGTAAATGAAAAACCTTCTTTAGGCGTAAAACTTCATTTCAGGGCATTAAATTTAAGGAATGCATGCAAACGAACCAAACAAACGAACTGCCAAGATCTTGTCAATGAAGTGAAGAAGGGGCGCCAAAGTTGAGGCTTTTTGTCAACCGAGTGGAGGTTGGCACTGAATCAGTTAAGAAGACATTAGAAAAGCTATCAAACTACTGAATGACTGAAAGCTGCTGGACAGCTGGTATCCCAGCAGAAGATATTAAACCTAATACTGACACTTCAACTGGGCGGCTGCACAAATTATTGGTAGAGACCGAGGAAATACCAATAGAATGGAGATAAGGATATCTAGTACGACATGGATGTCTTTTGTGTACAGTGTGTCTTTGGGATGTCTATGGGATAAATTATGAAGCAAAAAATAATTATCACCAGAAATGGTATTCAGTTGACTCTAGCAATGCAATTAATTGACTTTGGCTTCGCCGACGATTTTGTATTCCTTTCACAAATAAGTCATCAATTGCAGGACAAACAAACCATTCTTATGAAAAGTCAAACCAATTAGGTGTAAAAATGCATAACGGAAATAAAAACACATTAAACCAAGCAAGTAACAACACGATCTGCCTATGTGAAACTTCACTTCAAGAGACAGAATCACATGCCACACCGTGAAGCAATGTGGACGGATATTGAAAGAACATATGGTGATTTAAAGATACGAATACAAACGATAAGAGGTGCTTCCATATCACTATGAGGATTGTGGAAATCAGATGAACATGACCTTAGGACCAAACTTATAAAGTTTAACTCCAATGTTAAACGAAACTACTGTATGCGTCAGAAACATTGAGAACAACCCAAAGACTTACTAACAAATTACACACATTTATTAATAGGTGCTAAAAAATAGTGGGAATAAAATGGTGTGCCATAATGATCAGTGTGGAGCTCAACTGAATACATTCACGTGAACAAAGAGGTGAAGACAACAAAGTGGTGCTAGATAGTACACACACTGAGAAAACAGACAATAATATAACTAGATACTCTGTTGTCTGGAACCCACAAAGCAAACGAAATAGTCGGGGACATTCTTCTTCTTCTTTCGTTCGCTTGAAATATGAAATATGTCTATAACTGCAATGTTGTCTCTTGTATGAATTTAACTGTCTTTTTTAGTTCACTCAGAGGTCCATAGAGTTTATCTTCCACTGTTGTCTCTCTAGGCCAGCAGGTTTGCCTAGATATGTTGTATTTTGGGCAGTCTTGGAGCATGTGCTCTGCTGTCTGCAACGCCAATCTACATGTGCACATGGCTGTTTCACCAAACTTGAATTTTGTATAAATGTGGTTGCGTAATCTATTGTGTCCTGTTCTGAGGCGCAGAATAATTACTTGTTCTGGCCTGTCCATAATGTGGTAGTCAATTTGAGCAGGTTTTGGTGGTTTTCTGACTGATTTGATCATTCTTTTCTTTTGGTGGTATGTAACGGGCACATCTGGCTATTCTACATTTGCTCCTTCCTTAGCCAAATGATTAGCTCTGTCGTTTCCAGGTATTCCACAGTGTGATGGTATCCACTGTATGGTGACATTATGTTGACTGCTAAGTTATCAGTTATCAGTTATCAGTTATCAGTTGGGGTATCTTCATTGCACTCCGGACAGGTCCATAGGTGCTCAGAACCTCCCTCCAGCATATGCATCAGCGTCCGGTGGCTAATAGTGCCAGTTCTGTGTTGGCTGACGAGGCACCTCGTTTTCCCAATGTACCTCTCGCGTCTGGCCGTGCCGATTCTTACTCCCAAGTCTTTCAACCTGGACAGCGATGTGGATTCAGTGACGTCAAAGTCCTCTGTTCTCGCCATATCTTTGAGGGCGTTAATAACATCGGCACCAGCTGGCCACCTACAGAGGGTGCAGAGCCAGCCAGTTTATCAGATCGTTCATTTCCCTCGACTCCCGCATGTCCCGGGGCGAAGATGGAGGTGACTTTACGGACAACAGACTTCAGCAGCGACTCACTCCACTGTCTACGTACAGATCCAGCTTCGATCTTCCGAATCATGCTCATTGAATCACTTAGTACACACACTTTGGTATAATGCTGTGATTCCAGCCATATGAAAGCCTGTGTAACTGCCATCACCTCCATCGTCATACTGCTCGTAGACATAGAGTGGGCACCACTGGATTCTTGAACGGTTCGGCACGCTGAACGGGCTGTAAACGCCCACGCACTTCTCTGCTGCTTTACAACAGATCCATCTGTATAGATGAGCACTTCGGGGCTATATGAGTGTTCATAGATGAGGGCGTTGACTCCTGCATTCACAGCGGCAGGGTTCTGTCGAGTGTGATAATGCATTAGAAAGTGCACTTAAAAGCTAGAGGCATCGGCACCCATTCCTTGCCGGGGTTGATACTGCTAAGACTGCAGACCTGTCTGACGATATCTTCCGGTACTTATTTTGCATCTGTCAATAGCACCACAGGTTGTGTACCATGACTGGCATTTAGTAATTTCTCTGTTGCTGTCTTGATTGCTTCAGTTTCAGCATCATAGTTATGGCAGTACTTTCCTGTTGGTACTCTGGCCATGTCCCTAGTATTATTTGGGAATTCTATATACACTCCCGCTCCTCCATTTCGAACAGCATTTTGTTCTGACCCATCTGTGTAGACACGGATCCAAATGTCCTGTGGGTATTCTTCATCAAGGAAGCTGAGAGTGGCTGTTCTGCGCTGCACACTGTTCTGTTCTTCCTTGTCAACTACTCCTCTCATTTTTGTCTGGATGTGTAGTGATATACTATGTTCATCTTTATATGGAGTTCCGGGACATAAAACAAACGGAGAGAAGAATTTCATTCATTCATTCAGTAGCATGACCTTTGCAGAACCTTGCTCCCGTAACAACCTTCCGGAAAACCTCTCGATCATAAGCAAGATGTCCCGCGTCTGATACACCCATCTGGAGATAATCCGCCACATCCTGCACATATCTTCTCTTTGGCCTTCCTCTTCCTTTCTTCCCAGGCATATACCCCTCCATTATTGTTCTCTCCAAACTTTCGTGACATTTCAAGTGACCAAAATATTTCAATTTTCTTTGTTTTACCGTCTTTAATAGCCAACCTTCTTCAATATTCAGCTCTTGAAGTATGGATACATTTGTTCTTTTCTTTACCCAAGATATTCTTAAAACTCGTCTATAACATTTATATTCAAAGGAAATTATGCGCTATTCAGCTTGATTAGTAAGTGTCCAGGTTTCACAGGCGTTACAATGGGAAAGATGCATGCTCGTAAAAATCTAATTTTTGTAGTTCTGTCTACCCCACTCCATAGTTTATTCAGTTGTTTTAGTCTCTGAAGAGCAATTGATAGTCGTCGTTTAATTTCTGTCACTGTGTCACGGTTGTTGGTAATCAACGACCCAAGATATTCAACATTTTCCACCACCTCCAATTTTTCCTCACTAATATATATGTCTTTCTCCATCGTAGTTTTATCTGCATGCATTATCTTTGTTTTTGTTATGTTAAGATATAAGTTGTGATTTTCATTGTTCAATTGGGTAGAGGCTATTAGGTTTTCTATACCATTCTGTGTTGTGGTCAACCCCACTGGATGAAATGAATGGTCATCATCATTTTTGATGGACAAACAACAACAACTGTTGCGGATAGCAATACTGTATCATCAGCATACCGAATCTCTGGGGTATCATGACCACCGATATTTAGGGCATCATACAGGTCCCTGTTTATATCATCTCTTACATTTCTCATTGTATTTTCGGCGTATAGGTTAAACAAATAGGGGGACATAACACATCCCTGACGGACTCCTTGCTTGATGTCAGACCAATCTGATGTCTCGCCATCTATTCTAACCGCTGCTTGTTGGTCTAGATAGAGCATTCTTATGAGTTGTATTACATGTGATGGAAAGCCCATATTCCTCATGATTTCCCAAAGTTTATGATGTGTACACGGTCAAATGCATTTGAATAATCCACAAAACATGAGAATAGGTTTACATTAAATTCTCTACACTTCTCTATTATTAAACGCATGTTGAGAATGTGATCTCTTGTTCCTCTTCCTTGTCTAAATCCAGCTTGAACCACGTTAATCTCTTCTTCCATTTTCTCACGAAGTCTTCCCATTATGATTTTTAGTCGAATTTTACTTGCATGACTGATACGGGCAACAGTTCTATAGTTAATGCATAATTTCAGGCTGCCCTGTTTGTTATTGGAATGACGATAGTTCTCTTCCAAACTTTTTACATAATGCGTGATTGATTTGTATGCTTTCTTCTCCTCCCGCTTTAATTAGTTCAGTTGGTATCTCATCACATCCAGGTGATTTACCATTTCTTTATTGCCTATGCAATTTCATCTAATGAATGTTCAGGTTCTGTCTCTGCTGTCATTGGCTTATGTATCTCATTCATATCCTCACTGTCACTCGTATCATACATTCCACTGCAGTACTCCTGCCATCTTTCTAGAATTTTCTAGATTCTGTTAAGGTATTTCCCAATTTGTCACAGTTAAAATTCAATTGAGCTTGAACAACATTTCTTGTCAATAACTTCATTTCTTTGAACATTTCGTAATCTCTTCCAGTCTTATGATATTGCTGAATTTTAATACAACAATCTTGTATATATTGGTCTTTGTCCTTTTTTCTGTTCTTTCCTTTTTCTCAAGTTAAAAATGTATACTTCTTCCTTTTTTCCTGCTGTTATCGGATTCACCTCCTTTCTGTTTCAGTTCACTTCGTTGATTTATTAATTCTAACGTGTCTGATGTATTCCATGGTTTAAGTTTCTTTTTCTTGGTCGGAATTAAATCTTTGGCTGCAGTTATTAAAATATCTCTAGCTTGAACTGCCAATTCATCAGGCGTCATTTCCTCTTGTGCAGACATCAAGACCCCCAAAACGTTTCCTAACTTCTATGTTGTATGCATCTAGTATTTTTGTGAGATCAAACCGAAGTGGCCTTGATCATCGGGCAAGCTTTTCGTGTTTTAATTTCGGATCTGCTGCTAATAACTGATGATCTGTATCACAGTCTGCACTTCGTAGGGTTTTTGAGAATGTTATGCTTGATCTCCATCTTCTTTTTATTAAAATATAATCTATCTAATTTTGTGTAAAACTGTTTGGAGACTCCCATCTGAAGAGTCTTCTTGGGTGTTGTTTAAAAAGTGTGTTGGCTATCGTTAACTCATTTCTGTACAAAATTCGATTAATTTGTCACTTGCATCATTTCTATTTCCATTCTAAATTTTCCTAAAATTTGTCTCTCATTTTCAGCTCTTCCTGTGCCTACTTTTGCATTAAAATCTCCCATTATTATTGCTATATTATTATGACTAATCTTATTTAATGTGTCTTGCAGTGTATTGTAAAAATCTTCAATTTCATCCTCCTCTGCTGTTGAAGTAGGTGCATATATCTGTATATCTTTGCAACAAGAATTAAATAATGTAGTTAGGTGGAGCTATGCGAACCGTGTGCAAATTAACATCACCAAAACAAAATCTATGTTATTAACAACCAGACAAAGACTTCAAACCCTAAATTCACACAGATCACTTCAACTTCACTTCAACATCGATAACATGCCAGTAGAAAGTGTATTTGAGCACTAAACATTAGGCCCCATCATTGACAGAAACCTTACCTTTAATCCAAGCGTTCAAGTACTCACTAAACAAACAGCGAAAACAGTCTACCATCTCGCCAAAATTAAAAATGTCCTTGATGAGGACACAAGGAAAATATTCTATACGTCTCACATACAGACACATTTTGACTACTGCTCTACAATCTGGGACGGTTGTTCCAATTCAAGCACCAAGTGACTTTACTCACTCCAGAAACGGTCCATGAGTTTAATTTATAGCAAACATTTAACTGACAATCCTAGCCTGCATAAAAGCCTTCTGTTACTACCACTCCGCAAACGTCTGCTTTTCAATACGGCCAAACTAATTCATAAAATCCTACATCAGAATTCCCCAAATTACCTTTCCAATTGTTTAAATAGACACAGTAAACATATTACACATTCCAAAGCCTAGGATAGACTTATACAAAACAAGCTTAACGTACTCTGCAGCTCAGCTGTGGAACAATCTTCCACATGAAATAAAAGACATCACCAATCCCTATACATATAATCGCAAATTATTTGAACACTATCTCAGTACGGATTACCTTCCCCTTAATAATAGAAATAATAATAATAATAAAACCCTAGTATAACAGCCTGTCCCATTTCGGTAGGCCAGAATATTCCACATAGGTAATAACAAGTGCCACACCAGTTATTACTATTACTGAGTCGTGTAGTATTGATTTTTCATTTTCCACATGCCTTTATAATGCATATCTTTTATATTGTTGCTTTTTTAAGTTAGCCTTGAATGATGTGTGAATGGTGTAATGTATGAAAGTGAGTGATAAAAGGGCAGAATGTTAGACGGGCATGCGTGCCCAATTCTTAACCCTTTGAAAAGAAAGTTTTATTGTTGTTGTTGTTGTTGTTGTTGTTGTTGTTGTTGTTGTTGTTGTTGTTGTTGTTGTTGTTGTATGCGAGTTAGAGAAGAATTACAGAGAGGAATAATAATAGGAACACATGGCGGGAACTGGAGGAATCGGGAACAGATGGGACGGCTTGGTGTGGTTTGGCCCCAATGGCGGATAAAGAACAGAACAAGAAGAATATACTGCTGGATCTGCGTATGTTGATATGTGCTGCCATATTTACCTTGCCTGTGGGTGATATTATATGCTCAATCATATTATCTATGGTAGATGATGTATACACCACTGTTGACTTTATCTCTACATCTCGTTGACTCCCCCCCCCCTCTCTCTCTCTCTCTCTCTCTCTCTCTCTCTCTCTCCCTCTCTCTCTCTCTCTCTCTCTCTCTCTCTCTCTCTCTCTCTGTCTCCCTCTCACTGATTATTTATTTATCTCTCTCTCTCTCTCTCTAATTATATCTCTTTTTTTTCTCTCACTGATTATCTCTCTTTCTCTCTCTTTCTTTCCGTCACTAATTATCTCTCTCTTTCTCTCACTGATTCTCTCTTTCTCCCTCTCTCTCTCTCTTTGACTTTTTATTTGGAGACATGTGACCCATCATTTTTCTCACTTGATTGATAATAAGACACTCCATAAATCTAAGTTTCTCATTGCTGGTGCATGCTTTCAATCAGTACATATCGTTTGTTGATGATGCATGGCCTCGATCAATGTATATCTTTCCTTGATAATGGATGCCCTGTGTTAATGTGTATCTATCGTTGATGATGTATTTTCTCCATGCATACATATTGTTTGTTACTGACGTATGCTTTCCATCAAAGTACATCGTTTGGTGATTATGTATGCTCTCCATTAATGTATATCTTTCTTTAACGATGCACGCTCTTCAAGAATGTTTATCTCTTGTTGATGATGTATGTTCTCTGTCAATGAATATGTATAGCTGATAGTGTTTGCTCTCTCTCTTGATTGATAATAAGACACTCCATAAATCACTCCATGCTTACCATCAAAGTACATCGTTTGGTGATTATGTAGTAGACACCTTGCAGTCTTGACAGACCAAAGTATGTGAGTGGAATGTGGCCAATATTCCATCACAATGTCTGGGCAGAGCTTCAGAGATCATGTGATGCCCAAACGACATGACCTCTCTCTCGGCCTAGTCTTGTGTATTCCAGAGGAATGGGTAACCAATACGTCTGGCACAAGGTAGGCTGCAGACGCTGGCGGCTCAGCGTCAATCCACCGAGACCTCACCACCACGAGCCGGTGGCGAGTTATGGCCAGACCCTGACACCCAAGGGACCCGGCTTAGAGGCGTTCAGCCATGTCCCACAGGTGAGGGTCTTGTACGATGTATTAGCTCTAGAATTGCCACAGTTATCCAAGTAGGATCGTGTCATCTAAGGAACCTTGACTGATTTAATGAGCCATTCGCGGTTTCACCGTGAGACAGTGTGAACTTAGACATGCATGGCTTAATCTTTGAGACAAGCATATGACTACTGGCAGGATCAACCAGATATCTATCGGACAGACGGACTATTCACGCACACGCAAGCCAAGAGTAGCATCGCTAAAGCGCGCCCTCCCGGTACAAGGTGATACATGCAAAACCACTGGACGCCTACCAACGAGCTTTCAAGCTACGCCGGCAGGACTGACCGAAAAAAAAGCTATACCAGCTTACTGACTGCAGGCCCACTATTCATCGAGAGAGAGTGGGCGCTTATCGAGACTTTGTCGAACGGTCGTACAAATGTTGCTCTTTTGCCCGCTCAAACCACGACCCTGGCTGCACGATGCGGTTACATTCTTGAAACGCCTGCCTCGCTAACTTGCGTTGGCTGGGAAGATCCCATTTTGGTGCACCTCACACAGCCATCCGAGACAACGAACGCTAGACGCGGAACTGATCTAGCGAACCAGACCAGCCCCAGTATGCTCTCCATTAATGTATATCTTTCTTTAACGATGCATGCTCTTCAAGAATGTTTATCTCTTGTTGATGATGTATGTTCTCTGTCAATGAATATGTATAGCTGATAGTGTTTGCTCTCGAAGAATGGTTCACTTTTGTTGATATTGTGTGCTCTCCATCAATGTGTATTACTTGATGAAAATGTATATTCTCCAGCAATGCATATCTTTTGTTGATGATGTATGCTCTCCACCAGTGTATATATTTTTGACGATGTATACTTTATATCAATGCATATCTTTTACTGATGATGTATACTCTCCGAAAATGGAATTTTGTGTTGATATATATGCTCTCCATAAATGTGTATGTTTCGGTGATGATGTATGCCCCTCCTTCAATGTATATCTTTTATTGATCATGCACGATCTCCAACAAAGTATATATTTTGTTGATGATGAATGCTCTTCATTAATGTATATATTTTGTTTGCTATGTATGGTCTTCATCACTGCATATCTTTAGCTGATGTTGTATGCTCTCTGAGAATGTGTAATTTTCGTCGATGTGCGTTCCATCAACGTACATCGTTCGTTGATGATGTCTGCTTTCCATCAATTTACATCTTTCATAGATGATGTATGCTCCCCATCAATGTATATCTTTTGTTGATGATGTATGCTCCCCATCAATGTATATCTTTTGTTGATAATGCTTGCTCTCTATCGTACAACACGCGTTATATAGTTTTCTCTTGTTGTAACACGCATGCTTTCTCACTGACTCAATGAGTACGTTAAGGAAGATTGAGATGACGTGGGTCTAAGACAGTAGGTGGAATCTAGGGAGTTCAGGGTTGGTACAATCTGGTTTATTGTTATCCCAGTCTACATAAGTAAAAGCTGATAGCCTTGTGAAAGAGTTACACAGGTAGACGAGAACATGTGCAAGTTGATTGTGTGTGAGCCAGACCACATGGGTAGAAGAGAACACGAGCAAGCTAATAATAGTCTTGTAAGCCGGCCCACATTGGTAGAAGAGAACATGAGCAAGCTGCTATTATTGTGAGCCAGCCCACATTGGTAGAAGAGAACATGTGCAAGTTGATTGTGTGTGAGCCAGACCACATGGGTAGAAGAGAACATGAGCAAGCTAATAATAGTCTTGTGTGCCGGGCCACATGGGTAGAAGAGAACATGAGCAAGTTGATAGTCTTGTAAGCCGGCCCACATTGGTAGAAGAGAACATGAGCAAGCTGCTATTATTGTGAGCCAGCCCACATTGGTAGAAGAGAGCATGAGCAAGCTGATAGTCTTGTGAGCCGGGTCACACGGGTAGAAGAGAACATGAGCAAGCTGATGATAGTCTTGTGAGCCGCGCCACACAGGTAGCCATTGGAATATTGTAGACCAGAATAAGCTCGCGGGTCATTGCCATAAGGATGAATTGCTACCATTGCCGTCTCAGTAAACGTTACGTAACCACTGGCAGTGCTCAGGACAGACTTCGGAGTTACCAACCACGAGTTACTACCCTGAGGCAAGATCGTCATATTGTTCTGAGTCACCTAAGGTATCGTTTTCTCGTGAGTCAAACAGCAACAGCAATAGTGGGTAGACGTGGGTAAGTCTCTCAAATGGCAGTCATACGACGATTCAGAGATACAGGCATTACTGCAAGACGACCTTATGTTGCACCAGCCGTGACTAACAAACATCCTCAGCAGCCCCGACAATGGGCAGAGCATCGTGATAGATGGACTAGATTACAGTTGAATGCTATCTCGTTATCAGACGAGAGCGGATTCAACCTATCTTTTGCTGATCAACGGATGCGGATTTTGCGACGGTGTGGACAGCACTGTGCAGATCGCCGTGTTCTTCTGATTTGGAGGTGGCAGTATTCACATTTAGGGATGACTCCGTTTCATTATTAATGTTGTGACATATCGAGATGAGTTTCTGACACATTGGTTGGATCTACGTTCACAAATCATCCAGACTTGCAGCTTCCCCAGCAGAATAACGCACGTGCAATCACCGCATGCATTACGCAGCAATATCTACAGCAGCAGAACAGTGTGACGATTGATTGGCCTGCCCTGTCACCAGACATGCCCCCTATAGAACATATATAGACCGAGTTGGGACGCAGATTCTGCAAACAAGGTTCTGCAGATAATCTTAAAACAGCTCGAAACTGCTCTTACACGTTAATGGGACTTGATTCTCGGAATTTCCTTCAGTGTCACTAAATTGGCTGAAGTAGATTCCGGGCGGGCAACCACTCAGTCAAAAGTCATTTTCTCCCATTGTTGTTTAGTTCTGGGTGCAGTTGAGATACCTTAACTCTGTCAGAAGGGACTAACTCCCACCCCAGATCCCAGAGAGAAAACAATTGTTGGAACAAATGTCTGTTATGCTGATTGAAGACACCGTCCATGGATACTCAAGAAAACAGCCAAAAAGTGGCTCGTTGAAAAGATAGATTTAGCTGTTCTCGGTATCACCGGAGTAAGAAAGGGGAATTAAGATATACAAGATAATCTCGTTATTTAAGGGCTGCATAGGCAAGGTACCTCCCTGACATATTCTACTCCGGGAATATATGAACGAACCCAACTAAATGTTTTTTACAATGTGTACACCTATTTAAGCTACACAAACATGTATAGACATTTAGACATTATAAAGACAAACGGAGTTTAAAATACAACAACTGTTTGTTTCTCATTCCTGGTGCTAATATGACGATGATGATTATGATGATGTTATACATAATTCATCTGGCTATAAGGGCACGTAGGTCATGCTTCCCCCGATGAGACCCATTTCATTGTCACCTTGAAGGGGTCCAAATTGGTCCTTTCACTACGATCAGTCACTCCCTGATATTAGTTGTTGACTGTCCATGGCTCATAAGAAAAGCTGTAAATAAACGAATGGAGATGGGTAGTATCTACGCCTACACATCTCAAAACACATATGTCTATACATTCACATAAACATACATTAATGCCATGTTACATAAACTCCGAAATGATCTCCACTTGCATTGACCTTACCAAGGCTTTTGATACAGTCAGCAGAGAAGGACAGTGGAAGATTATGGCGAAATATGGCCGTCCGCGAAAGTGTGTCTAAATTGTGCGGCTAGTTTATGATGGTATGAAGGCCAGATTACAGGTAAATGGTGAAGTGTCTGGGCCCTTTCCTGTCAACAATGGAGTGAAGCAAGGATGTACCCTATCACCAACACTGCCCAGCCTCATGTATTCAGCTATGCTGAAGAATGCCTTCGAGAACAACGACGTTGGAATAGACATCAACTACCACATGGATGTAAACTTGTTCAATCTCAGAAGGCTGAAAGCTAAAACCAAAACTAGCAACGACACTGTCAGAGAGCTGCTGTTTGCTGATCATTGCTCTCTATATACCAACTCAGAGGCAGACATGCAACACAATGCTTCAGCTTTCTTATATTCCTGTGCCAACTTTGGGCTCAATATCAACTTAGAGAAGACTGCAGTTATGTACCAGCCAGCGCCAGGGAATAATCATACCGTTCCGAATATCAAGGTGAATGGTCATAGACTAAATGTTGTGGACAAATTAACCTATCTTGGCAGCACTATGTCACAAGCTGCCACAATTGATGACGAAGTGAATGCAAGAATCTCCAAGGCCAGTGTGGCCTTTGGCAGACTGTACAGGAATGTATGGGACAGAAATGGAATAAGCCTGCAAACAAAGCTGAAAGTCTACAAAGCAGTTGTATTATCTACACTGCTATATGCTTGTGAAACCTGGACTGTTTATCAGCGACACGCTAGGAAATTAAACCACTTCCACATAGTCTGCCTTAGGAAGCTATTGAAGATTAAATGACAAGACAAGATCCCAGACACTGAAGTTCTAGAAAGAGCGCCAATGCCCAGTATCCACACTCTACTAATGAAGAATCATATTCGCTGGGCTGGTCACTTAACTCGTATGCCAGATCACAGGCTCCCTAAACGAATTGTTTACGGTGAGTTGCGTTGTGGTAAAAGCTCCCAAGGTGGCCAGAGGAAACGCTTTAAAGACACTGAAAATCTCACTGAAAGCTTTTTTAAATTCATCTTGACACCTGGGAGACTGCTGCCAAAGACCGAAATTCGTGGCGTACATCATTACGCAAGGGTGCAGGCACTTTTGAAGCAACCAGGACTGCAAGAGCTGTGAAGAAAAGGCTGGGCAGAAAAACCACTGCAGGAGATCCTCCTCCTATAACATCAAGCAAACTTTGCCCACATTATTAAAGAACATTTCGAGGCAAGTTAGGCCTTATCAGCCATCTTCAAACTCACGGCTCCATATTTTCAAAAGCAACCAGGACTGCAAGAGCTGTGAAGAAAAGGCTGGGCAGAAAAACCACTGCAGGAGATCCTCCTCCTATAACATCAAGCAAACTTTGCCCACATTATCAAAGAACATTTCGAGGCAGGTTAGGCCTAATCAGCCATCTTCAAACTCACGGATCCATACTTTCAACCTCCACTGGATGAAATGAATGGTCATCATCATTCTTGATGGACAAACAACAACACAGCCCTGGCTCCTAGTGACTCTGCATTTTTCACTTGCGTTTTTATCCTTGGTTTTGCAGTGAAAGATATATTTATTCTTTTCTCTTTACTTTCTTTTTTATTTTCTTGTGGACTCTTTAATTCCATTGTTGTGGCATTAAAGATCTATTTTGGATGTATCCAGGCGTCTCGTCACACTGAGACTTGTGCGTTTCATGCGGAGCCGCTGCCAAGTTTGTTTCCAAGCACACGGTCAAAATATCAGTTACTGGAGGATAGTGAATGAATATTTTATTATTTGCATTTTAGTTTTCTACATTGCCTGCACATAACGTAATTAATGTCATAACAATTAATTGTACAAATTAATCAATTGCGTGGATTAATAGAAAAATTAATACAGATTCCAAATATGAAAATTTGTAAACATTTATTTTTATATTTCACACTCTGTTCCTGGATTATAAAGGTGGTGGATTTTCAATGAGCTTCAGTTTATATTCCTTCGTTTTCAATGTAAGTGGTTGGTAATTATAGGTCAGTGTGTATTAGTTGTCGTTAGAGTATTATCCAAATGTTCTTCTTCATAGGTTAGTATAATATGCTCCAACACGAGCTTTGTCTTTGGTTAAGTGACATAATTCCCGACATAATGTTTCTATAAATGGTAATGTGCGTTTTTGATTTGTGACATCTATCATCTAATTTTCTCTGTCTTTGATTGGATACAAATGTCCTATCATTGTCTGTCTTTTCTTGGAGAAAAACACTCCATCATTTCCTCGATCTTTTCTTGGTGACTCGTGTTCGATAATTTTTTCTGTCTTTGGTTGCTGACCCATTCTCCTACCATTTCTCCGTCTTTGGTTGGTAAGATATACCCATAATTTTCTCTGTCTTTGGTGGGTGACAAGTACCCCATCATTTTTTCTGGATTTGGTTAGTGACAAATACTCTATCGTTTTCTCTGTCTTTTGTTAGTAACAAATACTCGTTTTTTTCCTTTGACAAGTACTATATTATCGTTTATGTCTTTATTTGGTGCGAAACGAATTATTATTATGCTGTCTTTGCTTGGTGACAAATGCTCTATAATTTTCTAATTTTGTTAGGTGGCCTTATGTTTAAATATCTTGTTTGTCTTTGATTGGTGATTTATGTTAATAATTGTCTGTGTCTTTGTTTGGTGATAAATACCCTGTCATTTCCTGAACTTTTAATAGTGTGTGCTCTCTGAATAATGCTAACTTTGGTTCACGGCGTATGTTATTCCCCGTCTGTGGCCCTGTAACCCCCATAGAGGAATATATCCTGGAACAACTCACTTCAAGCTGCCCTGTCTTTAGCTAACCCACGTTGCTATGTCAATGTGTGTCCCATATTATTTATTTCGGTCTCTACTTATCTTCGTGTGTTTGCAGGTCACCTTCTATTTCTTGTTTCTTGTGGATTCTAGACACAGGCATTACTTGTTACACTACTCTCAGGGTTTCTCAATGTGTATTCTATCCAGCATCAGCGTATGTCCCTATCTCTTGGTTCACTATTATTTCTATACTTCTGTCCATGAACTCCACATTGGTGATTCTGTTATACCATTTAAACCCACCTGTTTTAATAAATAACTAATAATAGATACATTCTATAAATACTAAATACAAATAATAAATGCGATAAATAATAACCCTCCTGTGCAATTACATATTAAGTAATATGTGCAGTTTATTAGTAATCGTTTTAGTGTTTCAGATTCACACAGTAGTTCTGTGTTAACGTTAGAATTGAATATTCTACATCAGTGAAGTCCAGATAATTAAGCCAGAGCTTTGTTAGAAAAGACAATGGAATTTAATTTTTGTGTCAACACTTGTCTTTATAATGCAATTTATAGTCTGGCAGTAATTGTCTTTATAATGCAGTCTATAGTCTGACAGTACTTGTCTTTATAATGCAGTCTATATTTAGCAATAACAATAGAGGTCACAAAGACATGTCTGTCTCTGTCCTTTTAGTTTTCATTTATGCAGGACTCAGATTTCGTGTCTCTTTATGCTGACTTGATTACGTTAATGCTTTTCAGTGGGATCGTATAATGCCTCGTCAGTTCCCAAAGAGATTCCTTATCATTGCTACCTAAAGCTCTTTCATAGCCCACAAGTCCAGTATAATGTCTATTCAATTCTGAACTTTGGTATATTATTATACGCATTGTGATAACAAATTGAAAGAGGTTGCAGACTTGTACAGTGGGCGAATGGTCATAATATGATTATTGGAAAAAACCTGGTATCAACATCCAATGAGATTATGGACATTGGGGAATCCTGACAATGACATCAGAAACCAGATTAATTACATCCTTATCAACAGAAGATTTTGAAATGCCTTACAAATCCCAAAACCTACACGCAGACAGCGACAAAGATTAGTCGTTAGCACTATAGATAAATGATTAAAGAAGGTTTATTTTTTTATAATAATTTTTATAATTTGTCATAAATTTTTTGTGAAATGTTTGTTTTTAATTTTTATAATTTTTGATTAAAGGGAGTCTTCGTGGCGAAGTGGTCAAGCCGTTTAACTGGGGCTCCTAAGGTTGTGGGTTCGATTCCGGGCCGAGCCTTCGGTTCACGAGTTAAATCTTTCGGAGACTCCTGTGGGTCGTCGCTAGAGCTACGGAGTTTGTGCTTTGTGTGACGCTTTCTGCGCTGCGGAAAGAGACCGAGCCATATGGGATAAAACCCGGTGCAATGAAGTCGACCCTGTCGACTGTTAAGCGACTTTTTTCTAAGCGATTAAAGAAGGTTAAATATACACAAAGAAACACAACGTGTGATCTACGTGTAGACTACTGAAGAGTAAGGAGATAATAGATAAATTCAACGTAGAGGTAAAGAACACATTTCATACATTGTCCGATCTATAAATTCTAATTCGAGATGTAATTGACAAATGGAAAATATTAAACAAATCAGTCAGCATGGCTGCAGAAACAACTATCCCAAACAATAACATGATGAGACGTGAGAAACTGATGATGGAAGAGATCTCAAGACTCATGGACATAAGAAGAAATAACAAAAGAAACCATGCAAGGATGAAGCGATTCACGGTAAAATACGGAAATTGTTCAACCAGGTAAAACAAGCATACCTTAAGGAAAATTGCAGTGGCGTTTAAATGCGTGGTCATATTATGTGAACAATCTTTATAACGATACACGAGCGAAACGTATGATATTTTGAATAAAAACCAAGGACAATCAATGTTGAGGATGGAAGTTCAGAAAGCTCTTAACCATTTGAAAACTGGCAACTATCCGGTTCGAGAAAACAAAACAAATTACAGCATCAATGATCAATGTTTTAGAAGAATATGGAATAGACCAGGTCACCAGACTGCTGAACACAATACATGATACTGGAGATATACCTCCTGAATTATGTATCTCTATGTTTACTGCAATCCCACCGAAATCGGGAGCCTTAAAATACTATCACTATGGAACAATTAGTACAATGTGTCATATCACGAATATTTTGCTAACAATTATCATGCTCAGAGTTAGGAAGAAAATAAGATCCAAAATAGGGGAAGAACAATGTGAATTCATAGAAGGCAAGGGTACAATGAATGCTATGTATTTGCTGAAACCATTAATATGAAGATATGAGCCTCGGATACCTTATAGGTTACATCCTGTCGATGGTTACATCACCCTAGGGTACATCTTTCAATAACGGTTGTACATTGTCCTTCCCTATCATTGATTTTTCAAACGATAAGGTTGACACTAAGCAACATCTAACTTGATAATGTGGTTGTTTCGGGATTTGAAATTTAAATATTGAGCACAACCCACTACTGGCAACGCCGATCGCATTCTGGCATGACCCTAAGGCCTATCCACGTCAAATCATCAGTCAAATGCGTCCTGATCGTTCGGGTCCCATCGATTGACAGACGTCGGTCGCGGCGATTGGGCAATCTTGAGCATAGCCTACGATGGGTAGCGTTGTGATGTTCTGTTGTGATAATTTGGTGTGTCCAGTGTGTGCTGCGTGGTTACACACCCGCTTCACACGCGTGATCCGGGACTGTTTCCGGATCCGGTCAGGGATATGCACTACTGACGAGCTCAAATGAGGGCGAAACTCGAGTATAGTGCTTCCATATTGACGTGGATAGGCCTTAGGGTCATGCCAGAATGCGATCGGCGTTGCCAGTAGTGGGTTGTGCTCAATATTTAAACATCTAACTTCTTAACTGTGTAATTATTATCTTTGAGTAGAATGTTTATTAACATGTCGACCCCTGGTTGTATAGAGTTCATATCGTGCCCTTATGCTGGGTAATTCATTTGAGTATCGGGTAAAACGTATCCATTTGTAGCGTATACACATATTTCTATTGTCCTTTAGAGGTTATGACCTTTAAAAGTAAAATTATTCCTTGCCTGAACCTGGATTTACGAACCTTGCCTGTATTTACGGACGCGGTTGGTGATCCCACATACCCGCGTTCGAAACATAACTGCGCACAGTTTGGCAGCAGACTGCGTTACGCTGGATTTATACGAAATAGTATGGGTGCCGGTCGCTCAGAAAGCAATGGCAAACTACTGAACGTAAACTTGCCAAGACAACAACAACAGCAAAAAATGCTGGTGTTGACTGCAAACGTCCGGTAACGGACATGCAACTAACTTTTTTAACCTATCTTAAAACAGACATCTCATATGTCTTCTGTTTTTAACTTGATTTTTAAATGTTGATTTTTTTTTGTCTTTCATTCTTTTTTCTTTCTTTCTTTCTTTTTTTCTTTCTTTCTTTCTTTCTGTTTTTCTTTCTTTCTGTCTTTCTTTCTTTCTGCCTGCCTGCCTGCCTGTCTGCCTGCCTGCCTGCCAGCCTGTCTGTCTGCCTGCCTGCCTGCCTGCCTGCCTGCCTGCCTGTCTGTCTGTCTGTCTGTCTGTCTGTCTGTCTGTCTGTCTGTCTGTCTGTCTGTCTGTCTGTCTGTGTTGTCTACCAAATGCATTTTGTGTAAACATGAGTGTATGTCACAACGTTTATGTTTTAATAATTTGGTGAAAGTAAAACATATGTTATATAGGACACATTTGTGTTTGTTGCCTGTGCATGGATAAATGATAAAGTTCTTGTTTTTTCAACATAGATCCCATAGATTAGAAAATATCGAAGACGCATACTGTTATTCACATTGATGTTTGTGTTTAGTGTCATTTTTACCTACTGTTTGCAATGTTCTGTTAATGTTACATTCTATGTGTCACTAATACTAATTAAATTCACTTCTAATCTACTATATACCGATTATAATCTAATCAATGCAACATAAGGTTTCTGATAATATTTATGTACGCAGTACACTCAACGACTAATTCACACATTGAATAAATCATTCAAAAAATGGTACAGACAGTCAGACGTGGCCCATAGTTTTGCTGTCAACAGCGTTGTGGTAAAGTGGATACGACAGCAATTCTTAATCCCGCTTACTGCATTCGAAACACAGCTGCTGGAGATTAGGAAGCAGTCCGTTTTGAGCTGGATTAACACAGTGGTATGAACGCCTATCGTTCAGAAAGCAATGACAAACTACTGAATGTAAACTTGGCAAGAAATCACAAACAGCTCAATAATGCTGGTGTTGACTGCAAAGTCGCGTAAAGTATATGCACAATTTAACATTGAAGAATACGAGTACATGGATGGTGGTCTGTGTTTGCGGTTGAAAATTATCTCTACTTAGAAGCATGCTATGTAGATTTATGTTTTCGGGCATACTCTTTGTTGGGTATTTATATTTATAATTCCTATGTAATCATTTCATTATGTTTAACCAACACCACAGTTCATATCAATTAAATTATCACACGACTGCACATAATCTTAGCCACAATCTGAGTAATCGCACCATTTTTCAGGTCAATTTATAAAATACGCATCGAATGCAAATGATTATTTCTAAATTTCGGTTCCCGTCTTCGAATGTAAATAGTCGCTGCCCACCACGTAAGCAGTGCAGGGCACTTACTTGTCCTGACAGTATGAAACGGCTGTCAAAGGCTGAGGTAACAAACTCCCATGTGGATATGAATGGTAAGGGGAAACCACCACATTATCTTCCCAAGACGTCATGAAACTGGAAAGATCGAGGGAAGAGAGGGAGAGGTAGACCAAGAGAAATAATTGAGACGGTGCATGGAGGAATATCATCAGCGGAGGTGATCCAAAAACCAATGACCGAGATCTGTGGGAAGTCATGAACGCCTACGTCAGCCGGCTTGGAACTTGATGATGGTGATAATGATGATGATGATGATGATGATGATGATGATGATGATGATGATGACGACGACGACTTAAATGATGGACAGAAGGAATAGCTGAATCCATGGGAATCGCGATACGTGACGCCCATAAACGGGCACTCTCCCGCTGTTTACACGTCACCTCGACACCGCAAGGTACAAGATGAGGTGAGATGAGATGTCAATTTATCGCATCCGTCGTCATGTGATGACCTTTGTCAACACATTAATTGTTGTCAAATAAGCGAAGCCGCGTCTTGATTAAACATGTAATCGTATCAGAGACGGCTCCTTGGCGATGTGGTTTCGGAAGCAGTTCGCAATCGCGCTGGTTTTCATTATAAAATGGTATGGGTGCCGGCCGTTCAGAAAGCAATGGTAATACTGAACGTAAACTTACCCAGAAATCACGAGCAGATACAAAATGCTGGAGTTGACTGCTACATCCGTAAAGAATATGTAAGTATGTTCTTTAAAAATCGTATCAGATACTTATAGCCTCCGATACATAAAGTATTGTTATCCTCAGTTTGTAGACGTGGCTACATAAGGTCTGTCTCCCTTAATTATAATACAACATTAGGCTGTCGGAATCTTTAGTTTCAACGTTGATTTCACTTGTTGTGACATCTACACGATGCGTCAGCGTGAGTAGTTGTCTTAACCATTTCAGGCTATTATTATGCGAACAACTTATTCTGTTCAGCAATGTTCATTATTGCGGTATGTCTTTATTTGGAGATCTACGGTCATCAATATATCAGTGGTCCTAATGTTGTGAAGTATCAACCCTTGTCATCGCTTTTCTAGATTCTGTTATGTACTAGTTCTGGAGTAGGAATTTCCCTCGATATTAAATTCTCTAGGGATTCAGGTTCATTGTGTTTGGTGAGAACCTTAAGTGTTTCTGATTCGCAGACAATCGTTGGTTTATGAAAAATACTCTGTCATGGATAGACATGAGCTAGCAAAGACACAGTACTATAGAGTGGTAGTCACTCATCACAAGACGTAAGATAGGAACATTAAGAGTTAACAAACGAACCAAGACAGAGTTGGATGTTCGCAATTAAACTCAACGGTTCAAGGGGTAGCGACCTGAGCGAAACGTCTAGCTAGACTCGTGATTCAGGTCGCGGACAGATTGCAGAATACGATCCGAAAGTTTGGCTTGCGTCCTAACATTGTACCTTAGCTCCTTGTCAGCCAAGCAACTAACGCTGATAGAGCTGGCCGTCCCTTACGAGTCCAATATTGAGGAGCAACATGTGTACAAGTTAAAGAGGTACGATGACGTGGTCGCAAGTTTTAGGCGGGATGAGTACACCGTCAGGCCGTTCGCCGTCGAGGTAGGCGCAAGAGGTCTCGTCTCCCACTTCGCGTTTGATGTGCTGAAGCGAGTGGGCATGAAAGGACAAGCAAGAGCTCGGGCCCAGAAACAACTGTGTGAAGCAGCCGAAAAGGCCTCAAACTGGCTATGGAACTGTCGGAATCCAGAATGGAATGAGTCTCGAAACTAGTATGGTTATAAGCGGTTAATGCAGTACCAACAATCTCTCGACCAAGACCACGAACTGTCAACGTCTCGTGTCAGATCTTTAGCCTTTCCTCCAAGCGTGGGTGATGAGTCTGAGTGCAGTCAAGCCATGTAAATATCGGCCTAAGTCTTACCTCCATAACATAGCGATAATCATCCTTAAGTCGCACTCAGTCAGCTGCAAAGACCAAGAGGTGGTTCCAAACGTAAAAGAAGAACCGGCTTCGTAGGAGAGTGAGGTGCCGTGAACGGGGCACGAAGAAGGTGCACGGCAACGGTGACAAATGGAGGCGGCCGAGACCGAGGCGGATGAAGCTGGCATCTCAGTGAGCTCCAAAATATTATTCGCGTTATGGTACAAAGCTTACACTATAGAGAGATAAATTTATTGCAACTTGCTGTTCAGGAGAATGACCTGAGAGAAATCGGCAGCAGATAAAGTAATAAAAGACAAAAAAAAATTAAAGGTACTATAACTGTAACATTATTAGAGAAAAAAATGCTGAAATCGCCAAGGCCAAATTAGCAACAAAAACTTTGGATGCCAGTAAACGAAATCATCGTATGTCAGAAGTTTCAAGTGAGGTGACTCCATATCAGCATGGGTAACAAATTTTAAACTTTTAATGATGCACTATAGAGTGACCGAGGTAGGGTGGCCAATTGTATTCCACAAATATCAGACAATGGCAACTATAAAGGTTGTGGAAGTGATTCCAGAAGACTAAGGAACAAACTATCAGTATGTTAATGATGTGTCCTGAGTAATTTATGCTTAGATGAAGCTGGTTTGAGAACGACCTACAAGTCTATGACACCGAAAGCTAACCGAACTTTCTTTTGTTTCGTGTCTGAGGTCCAGTTGGTGTTCGACAAATGGCTGAGTTTAACAAATGTAAAAGTCAACTTCCAGAGGCTGAGAGACCTGATGCTCAGGGATTAGCTGATCTCAGCAGAGCCAAAGGTAAAGGCAACATTTCTCATTGAAAATAAGTGTAATTACATTGACAAATGAAATACTAGGGTGATGCGTAACGTTATACACATGGGGATATTTTTTCTGAGTGCGCTCAACCAAATTTTGAGATAGGCGTAGCTGCCAGGTTCTCGCAAGCCAGAACGCACATGAGTCAGTATAGACAACATCAATTCAGCCCAAAAAAATCCCAGTATCAGCAGAGATACCAAGGTAAGTTTGAACAGCAAACAGCCCCTCACACAGCGAAAAGGGCGCTTGGGTCCAGTGGCATCACTGTAAACATTTTCATGGATATCTAAAAGTGTGCGACAAGAACTCTTATTGTCATACATATCTTAACAATCTCTCCATGATGATATGACAAAGGTTTACAACTTACCAAAACAACTTAAAAGACCTGCAAAACAGTTGGTCATTTGAAGGCCACATGTTCACTAGAACAGATAAACAATGAAGTCAATATGGTGATGACTATGTCCAGTAGCAGAGCAGATTATGAACCCGAAGGTAACACTAAAAACATTGTGACGTATCCCATGGACAACTGTTGCTATACAAGAGTGGATTTGCCTGATATCGGGAACCTAGCGTAGCAGCCATAAAATCGCTATTACGGAAGCCAACGCCCTTAACAGTCCAGACGTGATCCTAAACATCCAGAGACGCTGGAGCTACAATGCAGAGATAGACCGGAAACCCGCTAGCGAGAAAGACTATAAGGACGAGAACGTAGTCTGAGGAAATGTGGGGGAAAGAAGGAAACGTTCAAGGTTGCCTGGGTACATATCAATTGCCCATACTTTACTGAAAGAGTAAAATAGGCACCCCTGCTATGTTCATGTGCTGAATTACTGTTGGGCAACATCCCAAGGAAGAACGAAGTACCAAATGTAATATACAAGTAAATGGGAATATTCTTCAACAAGTGAATCGGTTCAATTATCTCGGAACAGTCATAACATCTGATGGCAGATGCCTTGAAGAAATTAGAACAAGAATCGCCATTGCGAAAGTAGCCTTTAGCAAGATGAAAAACATTCTGACCAATAAAATGATGTCAATCGAAACGAGAAAAAGAGTGTTTAGGGGATACATAGAGCCTGTTCTTTTGTATGGATGTGAAACTTGGACAATGTGCAGTCAAGCTGAAAAACATCTGATGGCTGCAGAAATGTGGTTTCTGAGGAAAATGCAAAGAATACCATGGACAGATAGAAAAACCAATGACCAAGTACTACAAGAGACAAATGAAAATCGTAGATTGATTAGAGAAATTAGACGTAGACAGTCAAAATTTTTTGGACATGTTATGAGAAGAAATGGATTGGAGAACTTAGTGACAACTGGCAAGATCGAAGGGAACAGACCAAGAGGAAGACCGAGAGGAAAATACCTGGATGGTTTGGACACATGGCATGGACGAGACAGGAACACTGAGCTGATCCACGACTCTGGTGATCGAGTGAAATGGCGAATCATGACCGCCCACGCTTTCCGGCATGGCACATGATTGATTGATTGATTGAACATCCCAAATGTTAGAGATTGCAGCAATGAGGTGATCGAATAGTGAGAGAGTCAATACCTTATAACAAATGCCGTAATTAGACGACAAGCTATTCTCGAAACACAAGAAGGAGAAAACTCCACCCCGCTGGTTCCCAAATACAACTTACACTCACAAGATTAAGACAGTATAGGTTAGGGTATCGTTAAATCCATTTAGGACAAGACAATCAGACACAATGGCGATTGGGGGACAACCCATCGTTCATTCTGCTTCCCAATGTTCGGTTATTAGCGAAAACAGTTAACAGAAGCTATTCATCATCAGAATAGTGTTGACAATTGCAATTCAATGTCCGTAAACCAAGACATATACCATGAAGATAAACAAAGGATTGCCTAAAACCTTTGAAACATCAAGGACACTTTTTCTAACACATTGGTACAAATATCCTCCATTATCCATACACTACCACATTAGAACATGTATGTCGACATTGTTTAATTTAATGTCAATGCTTAATTGACAAGAGAGGATGCATAGTTGTATCCTAACATAGGATTGGTTGGTCTGAAAGCAAACCCAAGTAAGATCGAATTGGAAATTTCTGAAGTCCAATTTTTAGGACTCAAAATTAGTCACTAAAATTTTGGAAATTAAAGCCTCAACTACGAAGAAAGAAGTCAGGAGTGTCGTGAGACTGATAAACTACTATAAAATATGCATTCAAAATTTCGCCGATATGACAGTCCAATTGTCAGGACTGTCTGGGTGGTAATAAACAACGAAAATTGTATGGACAGACAAAAATCACAAGATATTGCAACAGATTAAGACATTTTTCAGTAAACCACACATCTTAAAATTTCCGGACATTACGAAATACTTCATATTATAGACCGCTAGGTCCTATGTTCGATCTTTAATTTTATTACAGTAAAATGAAGGTAGTTAAACCCTGTTCTGTATTCTAGCACGAAACTTACAGATACACAAAAGAAATGCACCGTAACAGAACTCGAGACCCCCTCCTTGGTAGAAGCTGTAACGAAATTCTCTAAATACTCTCTTGGTAGAAATTTTTGGTACTATCACACAACAATTTTCTCAAGGTCTTTAAGGAAGAGTATCCAAGCAATTCTAGAATTGCCAGATGGACTCTCCTGTTACAAGATTTCGACGTCAATATATCTCACATATCTTGCAAAGATAATAACTTAGCAGACTTACTCAGGAGACTGTAACATCAAAACACACAGTAATCTGCAATTGACTGATGACTGCTGCAAACCAAAAGCATAATTCAAAATAACAACGCCTTCATCACGCATTGTAATGAAATCATTATCATGAAGTGTTCTTGGATATATTAGCCGCTTTGGGCCATTAGATAGGACTTCTTGTAAACTAGAATTAATGCTCTTGAGCTTCTAAATTAGTGTGATTAATTTATGTTTTAGAGTTGCTTTAATAATTTAAAAACGCTATACACATCTTTTTTCATAATGTTTCAGAATTATTTTCTGTAAAATACTGTCTATTGCATTCAACGGGCCTGAACGACATTTTACTATTTTACTGTATGTCATACATCATTGACTCGTCGTTACCACAGTGCTGACTGTGATACAGATCATTCTTTGGTTGCTGCAAAGGTTAGACTGAGACCAAAGAGAATCTACACAGCTAAACACAAATCTAGCCCCAGTATTAATATTATTAACACACACGATCCTGAAAAGTGCTTTCAGTTTTAACAGCAACTTGAAGACGCTTTCACTGATACACCAGAAAACTGTACAGTAAGTGAAAAGTGGGGTCAACTTAAGGAGACTATAAAATTGCCGTAGGAGTTTACGGCACTGTGGATCATTAGAGGCAAGACTGTTTTGGGGCAAACAGCCAGACTCTGCAGCCCTTGATTGATAAGAAGAAGATAGCTCTCTTAAGAAATAAGAAAAGACCAACGCGTAACACTCTGAGTGAGCTAAAGCAAGCTAGGAAGGATGTGAAAAAGACTGCCAGGCAGTGTGCAAATGACCATTGGATCAAGTTATGTGAGTCCATTCAAATCGCAAGTGATAAGGGAAACATCAGAAGCATGTATGAAGGAATAAAGAAAGCCTGTGGTCAAATGATCAAAAGAAGTGCACCATTGAAAACCTTGACTGGAGAAATCATTACTGATAAGAAACAGCAGATGGAAAGATGGGTAGAGCACTATTTGGAGCTTTTCTCAAGGGAGACCAAACTAGTGGATGATGACCTCAACGCTATAGAGGCCTTACCAACTCTTGACCACCTGGACACACTTCCCACCATAACAGAAGTTAAGTGTGCCGTAAATGAACTTGCAACTGTCAAGGCTCCAGGAATGATGGGATTCCAATAGAGGTTATCAGGAATGGGCAAAACACACTCACTATACAGATCTACCAGCTAATAGAGCTATGCTGGCGAGAAGGACACGTCCCACAGGATTTTAAAAATTCAAGCATTATAACACTGTACTAGAACAAGGAATATCGAAGCGACTGTAACAACTATAGGGGTATCTCATTTCTGTGTCTTGTTGGAAAAGTATTTGCCAGAATTGTTCTGCGCAGACTTCAAGACCTAGGAAGTCAAGTCTACCCCGAATCACAGTGTGGCTTTCGACAGAATCGGTCTACCATTGATATGACATTCTCATGGCGATAAATGCAAGAAAAATGCCGTGAACAGAATCAACCACTGTTTATTGCCTTCATCGACCTCACAAATCAATTTGATTTGGTCAGTGGTGAGGTTCTGTTCAAGGCACTAAAGAAGATTGGCTGCCCACCAACTATTCTGTCCATTGTGAAATCGTTCAACACGGGCATGAAGGGTATAATCAAGTTTGATGGTGCAACTTCTGAAGAGTTTGAAATCAAGAGTGGAGTTAAGCAAGGTTGTGTACTAGCTCCCACCCTCTTTGGAATATACTTTTCACTTCTACTGAAATATGTCTTTCGTGATCAGGATAGTGGTATATACATTCACTCACGCTCAGATGGCGACCTCTACAATGTTCAGAGATTGAAGGCCAAAACCAAAATTAGGAGGGTACTGATCAGAGAGTTGCTTTTTGCAGATGATGCTGCGGTTACGACCCACTCTGAGGAAGAATTGCAATGTCTACTATCTGCATTCTCCAATGCTTGTTGTGAATTTGGTTTAACAATTAGCAAAAAGAAGACACAGATTATATCACAAGGTGCACACGGGGTACCATCAATCTTTATTGACGACGCCGAACTAGAGATGGTAGACCATTTTACATATCTATGATCAGTGGTAAATAGCAAATTATCCCTAGATCAGGAAATCAACATCCGGATTGGTAAGGCAGCAACAACAATGAACAGATTAAGAAAAAGAGTCTGAAAGGACAGGAAGCTTACTGCCAAAACAAAAGTCCGTGTCTATCAAACCTGTGTCCTTAGTACTCTTCTTTATGGCAGTGAAACCTGGACAACTTACTCACACCAAGAGAAACATTTAAACAGCTTTCATATGTGGTGTCTGCGAAGAATTCTTGGTATTAAGTAGGAAGACAAAATCACAAATACTGAAGTATTGGAAAGATCAGGTTGTGTGACAGTTTATTCCATGCCCAGTCTTCGTAGACTTAGATGGATAGGACATCTTAGGAGGATGGATGATGGTAGAATACCAAAGGATATCGTTTTTGGTGAATTACAGATGGGTAAGAGATCTCAGGGTCGGCCTCTACTACGATACAAAGATGTGTGTAAGCGGGACATGATTGATACAGGCATTGATAATGCACATTGTGAGCAAGTCGCCGCTGAACGTGTTGCATCGAGGGCAAACTTCAGAAATGGAATAAAGACAAAGGAGAAAATTATTGCAGATAAGTCACACACCGAGCGTTGGAGACGTAAGATGGTGCATGATGGTGGTAATAACCACGTGTTCACATGCACCCACTGTGAACGGACATTTACAGCGCAAATTGGCCTTATCAGTCACATTCGCTACCGGCATAGGTAAAAGTTATTATGCCTTTTTAAAGCACAAACTATCGTCTGTCAAGACGGCAAGGTGCCAATGAATGAAGTGAGAGTGAGTGCGTATAAGCATGAGAGAGAGAAATAGTGAGTGGAAGATAGGGAGAGAATGAGACAATGAGAGAGTTAGTGTGCCAGTGTGCGTGAAAAATAAATAGTGAGAGAGAGAGAGAGAGAGAGAGAGAGAGAGAGAGAGAGAGAGAGAGAGAGAGAGAGAGAGAGAGAGAGAGAGAGAGAGAGATGAGCGCAAGCATATCATTATGCCATATTTTTCTTTCTGTATCCTCATCTTTCATATTAGCATTTTTACTACCAATTGAATTTAACATGCACTGCTTATTTCATCATGTTTATGTCAATTCCAGGAATTGTCTTACTGGATTAGACCACTATTTTATTTTTACGTTGAACAATGTATACCACATTTTCATCACCATGTCCCATATTTCCAAGTTTTCCCATTGTTTCCCAATTTTGAATGTTCTTGTGAGGATGCTCACGATATTCGTCAGTGTGTACATGTGAAAAGTGTGGGAGTTTATTCATATTAGTTTTAGTGATTATGTGAGGCAGCGTGTATGTTTGTGGATGGATGGGTGTGTCTATGCGTGTCTATGTGTGTGTGTGTGTGTGTGTGTGTTTATATGTGTGGATATATGTGTGTATGGGTGTATATGTGTGTGTACATGAGTGTATCTGTATGTGCTTCTGTGTGTGTATGTCTGTACGTGTGTTAAGGTGTGCGTTTATGTGTGTTTATATGTGTTTATGTGTATGTGCGTGTGTATGTATGTGTGTATGTACGTGTGTATTTATGTATGTGTGTATATGTTTGTGTGTGTAAGTGTGCATGCATGCAGTGTATGCGAGGGAGTGTTTATTCGTGTGTTATGTGAGTACGTGTGCGTAAGTATGTGGATGAGTGTAGGTGTGTTTATGTGCTTGGATATATGTGTGTATTTGAGTGTGTATGTTGTGTGTGGGTGTGTGTGTGTGGACGTGTGTGTGAGAGATAAAAGAGAAAGAAAGAAACAGAGAGAGAGAGAGAGAGAGAGAGAGAGAGAGAGAGAGAGAGAGAGAGAGAGAGAGTTGAGCGCACGCATGTCATCTAACATGCTGTTCCATATTTTTTGTGTATTTTCATTTTCATATTATCATTTTGAATGCCACTTGATTTTAACATGCATAAAATGAACACATGTAAATTACTGTAGAGTGAGTGATAGAGTTAGTGAGTGTGAGTGAGAGAGAGAGTGAATGAGTGTGAGAGTGTGTGTATGTAAAAGAGAAAGAAGAGAGAGAGAGAGAGAGAGAGAGAGAGAGAGAGAGAGAGAGAGAGAGAGAGTTGAGCGCACGCATGTCATGTACCATGCTATTCCATATTTTTGTATGTATTCTAATCTTTCATATTACGTTCACTCCAGAGGAAAGATAACACCTATATATCTGGAACAAGACAAGCTGCAGAAGCTGCCGGATAAGCAAAGCAATGCTTTAACTGTCCGCCTGTCGGAGCATCGATCCTAGACCAGCCGCCAACCAAGGCTTAGGGCCTGGTCTGCCCTGCCATGACATTTTGTCTTTAGCTTGCATTTCCTCGCACCAGGGTAAGGCTTGTACCCTCCCAATTGCGATCTTCCTCCCGAAGCCGTTGGCACAATGTGGGGTGTCGGGTTTGGTAAGCACCGCCCAACGTTCGGCGCTAACAGAAAGCAGGTAGTACCGTCTACTGTTATACGGTTGCTCAGTCATATCTGACTAAGACCCCTCAGTCATATCTGACTATGACCTGACACCGCGCCCTCACTTACACACACACATACTCACATATTCACTCTCACTCATCCTCTCACTAACTCTCCCACTTACACTCACTCTCTTACTCTGTCTCACTCACACTCACTCGTTCATTCTCTAAACCACACTAAATTACTCGCTTATTCGCACACAGACAAGCAAACAGACATACACACTAACTCACTCTCACTCATTCACTTTCTCATGTACTCTCTCACTCACACACTCTCTCGCTTACACACTCCCTCGCTCTCACACTCACTCACTCGCACACATACACGCATATCCACAAATTTTCTCTCACTCACTCACGCTCCCTTACTCACTCACTCCCTCGCTGACTCTCTAACTCACACTCACTCACTCACTTTCTCACTCCATCACACAGACAGGCAGACATACAACACACCCACTCTCTCAGATTCACTCATTCTCCCACTCAATCTCTCACACATACATCCACACGCACATTCACTTTTACACTAACTCAGGCACACGCGCATGCATACTCTCTCACTCTCTCTGTCTCATACTAATACTTCCACTCATTCTTTCTCACTCACTCTCTCACCCACTCTCTCGCTCACACACATTCAGTGAAGAATTATAGTGAAAAATGATACCAGTAGGTGACTTATGGAGACATATAGTCGGTATGAAGTATGTATTGAAAGCGTTTTCGGTTGAATGTGTATGAATGTTCGGTTGAACTCATTGGAGTTTTCAGATCTGGTGGAAGGCTATTCCACAAGTGAACACCAGAATATGCGAAACAAGTTTTTTATAAGTCCAATCTAGGCTTAGGAACCTGTAATAAATGTAAGCGCTTACTGTTCATTGCATTAGATTGAATTAACGGTAGAAGATACTCTGGGGTATTTTCAGATATAATTTTATTCACTAATTTGGCTTTGTTAAAAAGGAAGCGCTTTCGAAGTGGTAGAAGTCTTAGATGGCTGTATAATTTATTACTTTCGACGTACTTTATGCTAGAATCTAGATGTATAGCGCGGTTTTGAAGCGAACACAATCGTTTCATATTAGATTTAGGGCAACCATCTCAGAATGTGGAACAATAATCGAGAGGTGATTGGATACAGGATGCATAGCATATTTTTCGTGTGCTTTCATCCAAAAAGTGCTGAATTTTAGCAAGTTGGTAAACTTTTTGTGCTATTCTCTTGGTAAGGACGTAAACATGAGAACTCCAGTTTAAATGTCTGTCAAGTAAAAGACCTAATGTTTTATGTTCATTTACATTAATTATAGGTAAAGTGTCCACGTGGAGCTCGAGCGGTGTCCCAGTTATGGCTAGGGTCTGTAGTTTGTGTCTGGTCGTTATTAGCATGGATTTGGTTTTGTCGATGTTAATTAACATGCGGTATTCATTGCTCCATCTACTAAGGTTGTCAAGTTCGTTTTGTAAAGAGCTCTCTACGTCACTAAGGCTCTCTTGACTAGTGTAAATAGTGCAGTCGTCCGCATTTAGGTCACACGAAGTATTGAGGTATAAAGGAAGATCGTTAATATACACTGCAAAAAGCAGCGGACCTAGTATAGAGCCCTGAGGCACACTAATATTAAGTTGTGTGGGTCTTGATAGACAGTTATTGAAGGACACTACTTGTTGTCTGTCAGATAAAAATGACGTAATTAGGTTCACCATATTGGCGCTAGTCTTCATTTGTTTTAATTTTCTAATTAAGATATCATGATCTACCATGCCAAAGGCTTTTTTTAAAGTCTACAAATACTGCTCCACAAATGTTGCCATTGTTGATACAAAGGTGCCAGTTATCGGTCATTTTTGTAAGGGCACTATGGCAAGAATATTTAGCTCGTAACCCAGATTGACTGTCAATTATTAGATCGTTGTTAATTAAATTAAAATAATTAGTTAAAAAGCCGGTCTCCCTGGCCGAGGGGTTACAACACTTTCTCCGTATTCCCGTTTATCATGCAGAGTCTCGTAATGGGCGAGAGCTGGGAGCGGTTCGTCCCCCGCTGGTGACTTGCGGGATAACTGAGCCGGCCGCTCAGAAAGCAATGGCAAACTACTGAGCGTAATCTTGCCAAGAGATCAACAGACTGCTGAAAGATGCTGCTGTTGATAGCAATGTCCTGTAAAGGATATACAAAACATTTTGTTGTTAATTAAATGATGTAGTGTTATTTTATGCATGTGTTTTTCTAATGGCTCTGATAGCGACGATAGTAAGGAAAATAGGTCTATAATTACCCAAGACGCTAATATCAGTTGAGCCATTTTTAAGTAGAGGATACACTTTAGAGACTTTAAAGGCAG
Source organism: Cepaea hortensis (assembly GCA_963921405.1). Lineage (NCBI taxonomy): Eukaryota > Metazoa > Mollusca > Gastropoda > Stylommatophora > Helicidae > Cepaea > Cepaea hortensis. Next base: position 32,121,217 of record OY992879.1, on the reverse strand, counting down.
ATGGAAAGTAGTTTTTGGACAGGCACTGGTTATATATGAACGTTAAGGACTCGCTAATAATTGGTGCAGCATACAGAAGAATTCTATTTCTGATACCATCTAGGCCTTCTGAATTTGTTGCTTTGAGATTCGAGAGATATTTATATACTTCTGCAACAGACATCAGGGGAATCTCAGGGGGAATATTTCTAGAGCACTTCCCTTCACAGAATGATGACAGTGAACTTAAATTACATTCTGAGTCTTGTATTGAAGACTTTAGATTATCTATTTCTGATTGAAAGTGTCAAAGTGCGGGATACGAATAAGTAGGACTAAAGACCAGAAGTAAGGTAAGGACAGAGACAGGACGTAGATAATGGCCTTTAGAAGAGATAGATAGAGAGGGACAGGACAAGGAGGTATAACGTAAAGCAGTTATAAGACAGGACATATACTAGGAAACAGACGTGTCATAGCTAGGACACAACAGGGACCCACCACCAAGATGGGACATGGGATGTTAGACAAGGAAACTACCCGTAAACAGTAGTACGACATCAGGTTAGCGAGTACGGACGACTGGACTACGTGACAGTTGACGCAGCACGCAACGCTGCTGTCCGCACGAGGGCTTTAGGACCAGCCAGCTTAGTGAACCTGTAAACTTACTCAGACCGGACTTGACAGTCAGAGCGACCAGACGTGTGCGACGTTCCTAGCCACTGTGTAGTTTAGAACGGACGCAGTAAGACATAGCTAGTGCGAAGAATGTATTTGAGTATGAGTGCGATTAATGTATGCTCGAGAAGCGAGCAATGAATAATTGTGTGGGCATTATTGCCGATAGCAAATGTATGAGCTGAATCGCATAGAATAAATATTGATTCGTTTTGCCATTTGTACAATCGTGTTTGTGATCGTGAGGTACGAATGAAGTGGCCGCATGCCTGTATAGAATCCAGGTTGTTGACAGAAAGAAGTAACTGAAATCCTCGCATGTTATAGTGTTTGTTATTGCTGACTCTGAAGCGTGTTTCTTGTTGGTTAGCGAGTTAATAGCCTTACATATATTTGTGATATTTGATTTATATACAATCAAATTTTTGAAATGATCTTTCTTTATCCTACGAATTTCATACTTAACTTTATTTCTTAATCTGCGGTAAATGATAAAATCTTTATTTTTGTGTGCTGTATCTCGTTCTCTCATGATTTCGAGAACTTCGCTAGTAACCCATGGGGATTTATGTTGATTCTTGACTTGAACTTCTTTGACTGGCACATGTTTATCAAATAAATTGTGGGCTTTCTTTGTCCAGTAAGCTAGTGCATCATCCGGATCAGGAAGTTGGTAAACATGATCAAGGGCTGCATTTAAGTCGTCTTAAAATAAATTTTGGTTGAGAGCTTTATAATTTCTAAATTTGATGCTTAAATGTTTATTTTTAGGAGATTTGAAATCAATTGTCGACCATGTACAACATATTGGGTAATGGTTACTAACTGCACTAACAGGAACAGAACATTCGGTAATATTAACTGGACAAGTAACATATATATGATCAATTATAGTTGAGGAGGTGTCTTTAACTATTGTGGGACGATTATTAGTTGTTTGAAATTGTAAGATAGAATGATATCGTCCCATGCCTGGTTGGATTTAGTAATATCTATGTTAAAGTCACCTAATATCATGTCTTTTCTACCTGCTGTAAACACCCTATCCATCATTGTAGTGAAACAGTCATACCAACTATACCCAGCACAATGATTCCGATATAGGTATCCAATGAGAAACTGTTGCCGGCTGACTGGCTTCACCTCTAACCAAACACATTCTATCTCTTCTGTCTCGAGATCACTTCTACGGGAACAGTTGAGAGAATTGGAAATGTATACAGCAATACCTGTCTCTAATTTTTGATTTGCGACTCTTCTAATTACTTTAAACCCCTTAAGAGAGATTTCAGAGTCAGTTATGTTGCCATTGAGACGACTTTCTGTGATTCCAAACACATGGAACTGTTTGCACATTATTACTGAAAGCTCAGGTAATTTATTGAGCAATGATTGATGTTGAGATGGCCTATATGAAGACAATCATTGTTGAGCCATTGATCGTGATTGGCGAACATTACACAATGAAGAGATGATGTCGCTTGTGGTAGAAAAATTTCAGAGTTTTTGAAACTTTATTTAGTGGTAGTTAATGGTATTAGAGGGGGTAGAAAAATGTCTGTGCTGGAGTGACATCATTAAAGCTGGGTGCAGGGCTGCAGGATTGTATCTGGGTACTGATCAGAGAGGTACTTTTTGCAGATGATGCTGCAGTTACGGCCCACTCTGGGGAAGAATTACAATGTTTACTATCTGCATTCTCCAATGCTTGTTCTGAATTTAGTTTAACAATTAGCAAAAAGAAGACACAGATTATGTCATAAGATGCACATGAGGTACCATCAATCTTTATTTACGACGCCGAACTAGAGATGGTAGACCATTTTACATATCTAGGATCAAAGATCAAAAGCATATTATCCCTAGATCAGGAAATCAACATCCGGATTGGTATGGCAGCAACAACAATGAACAGATTAATAAAAAGAGTCTGGGAGAAAAGGAAGCTTACTGCCAAAACAAAAGGCCTTGTCTATCAAGCCTGTGTTCTTAGTACTCTTCTTTATGGCAGTGAAGCCTGGACAACTTACTCACACCAAGAGAAACGTTTAAACAGTTTTCATATGCGGTGTCTGCCAAGAATACTTGGTATTAAGTGGCAAGACAAAATCTCAAATACTGAAGTATTGGAAAGATCAGGTTGTGTGACGGTTTATTCCACGCTCAGTCTTCGTAGACTTAGATGGATAGGACAATCTTTGGAGGATGGATGATGGTAAAATACCAAAGGGCATCTTTTTTTGGTGAATTACAGATGGGTAAGAGATCTCAGGGTCGGCCTCTACTACGATACAAAGAAAGCGGGACATAACTGATACAGGCATTGATAATGCACATTGGCATAATGCACATGCACAGTCGCCGCGGATCGTGTTTCATGGAGGCCATATATCAGAAATGGAATAAAGACAAAGGAGAAAATTATTGCAGATAAAGCACACACAGCGCGTGAGAGACGTAAGTTAGTGCATGATAGTGGAAATGACCACGTGTTTACATGCACCCACTATGAACGAACATTTACAGCGCGAATTGGCCTTATCAGTCACATTCGCTACCGCCATGGGTGTCATGAAATGCAGCCGTTACATCCCAGAACACTTTTGATGGGCCATGTAGAGTTAGAGAAAGTTACAGAAGAACAAATGCTATTCTCTATAATAAAGAACAATCAGGCCTGCACACATAGAGGCATACAATGTTGTAGCAAAAGGAACCCTTTCAACTGTGAAGTGTCAGAACAGAGGGCTGCTGACTACTAAAACAGGAAGGTGGGAATTGCAATAAACCCAGAATAAAATCACACAGACAGTCCTACTAGGGTTGTGAACCAGCCAGTCCAGCTTAAAGGTGTTACATGTCAAACTGATAATTACACCCACTGGAGGGCAGACTGTGAAACTGATCTGTGGCTGGCCACTCAAAATCGCCCAGGTGTGATGCTACGGTGATGGTTAGTGGTTCAGAAAGAATTTACGACTGGACCAACTGGGAGATACGGTGTCTGCCCTGTAGGAATGTGTGAAATAGATCTGATAAGGCCATTAGAGCAAGCCTGGAGGAATGTGAGTGATGGCCAGATTTGAAGTAAGAATTGCAATTAACGCTAGGGGGAGATAAGAAGAATTTATGACTGGAATTTCTGGGAGATAATAGGTCCACCAGACTCAGTATATATATTAGGCTGTTAGTCCTGGTCGTGTTAGATACGAAATCCAGTGAAACAGGTACTCAATATTCTGTAGTCTTATGTCTGCTAGATTTCACTAGGAAAGTTATTTCTTAGTAACTTGTCAAGTCTATTAGATGTATGTACTGATTTTCAGTCTATATCTGATCTAGGTTATTGCAAGAACTATCATTGGCGTAGGTTACTTGAGTGTTCTTTCTAAGTTCTGTGTTCAATATCATTGTGCTTTAAGTGTTACTCTTCTGAGAAGTAGAAACTTATGGAAGGCAGATTTTGTCTAGATATACTTGAGGTGTCGTGGTAGATGCTTGTTAGTTCTTTGGAAACTAGCCTAGTTGCCTGTTGGTGTGTGCATTTGGTTTACAGAATATAGTCAACTGACTACTTCCTTAATTCTTACCACAGCAGTGGCTAAGTAGGAACTGATCTGAGTATTGTTTCTATGTCTCGTATTTATGTAAACAATATTGTTACTAACTTTGCATAATGCTATTATGTTAAAGTATTGGAGGTTTGATATATTTGAATTGCCGTATGCATCAGTGTTGTTATACTCTGGATATGCACTTGGCAAACATTTATTTAGTCTGTAACGTATATGGAAACTATGTTTCCCAGTTTGTTGTAGATAAGGATATTACTTACTTTTTTGCATTATACAATGTAGGTAAGAATAGCCTTATATGCCATTTTTTTTATTCGCATACCTTAGGTTTATTGATGTGATTTGTTATATGGTAACTCACTAAGAATAAATTGGTGTTATGCTATTGTGTGCGCATTGGCACATTGGCCATCGATTGTGTTGGAAGCAGAGGTGTAATGGTACAGACACTACCCACAATTGGTATAGGGTATATGGTGCTAAACCTTTTCATCGTATGGTGGACGGTAATTCACGGAAGTCTGGCACAGATACTGGTCACGGCTTGTAAGCCCGGATGATCAGGTACTATTATAATACCATTACCGACCCTGTGAGCTGCTAAACCAACGTTGGACGGAGCGGCTGTACGACTTAGAATGTCGGTATTAGCGACATGGACATAGGACGGCAGAAATGTAATAATTACAGGCGTGTGAGACAATTCAAAAGCCCGTCCCAGACTAAGACCGTAGGAAAGAGATATGGAGGGAGAAGGAGGATGGTGAACGCAGTAGAGCTGGAAGATAAACTTGGCCAGACTGGTAATTGTATATGTGTGTGCTAGGATATGTTTTACTTAGGATTGCACTGATGTAGAACTAGATATAACACATTCTTGACTTTCTTTCAAGCTCTCACAAAGAGCACCTATGTATAGATCTCAAGAACGAGTGACGACTAGGTAGTGCCAGGACTGACAGGCGTCAGAATACCAGCAAGCTGTTTTGTTTCTACTGGAGAGTGGGGATCTGGACCACAGATCCAGATAGTTCAAGTAACAGGATCTGTTTAAGTAACAGTAAAGTTATGTAATGTTTCTCATCACAATATGTTATATGATTTCATCATTCTCATCTTGAAAACCATCAGATGTCTATGATTATGATTAGTAAATAAATGGTGTAGTATTATAACTCATAGTTCTGTCATTATATTAATTAAAATTGTGCATACGTGTTGTGTGTGTACATTGGTGGGGGTTCACTTAAACACCAAGGAAGGGAGCAGTCAGGGAGAAAAACCTGTACTGGGATAGTTGTTAATTACACTTAAATTTAGACTTAAAATTCTATCCTAGCTAACCTTCTCTTTCCTATTCCTTGGCGAATATTCAGCACAGTTCATTTCAATTTTGTAACGAGCCATTTGGAGCTGTATGTTGGATATTCAGAGCTTAATCTGTAGTTCAGCCATATAGATTTTGTCCCTAGTCAATTTCTGACTATTTGGTGTTGCACGCCAGAGAATAATACTTTCATCTAGGCAGTGGCCACCCCGACTTCTGACAATGGGTAACAGTTATTATGTCTTTTTGAAGCACAAACTATCGTCTTTTAAGACGGCAAGGTGCCAATGATGTATATCAATGAATTAAATGTGCCTGAAAGACATAATACTATCAAGACTCAATCGCCATCAAGGAGACAGATGTCGTTGAAAACGAAAGTCAAGCAACAACTTATATATATATTCTTCAGTGTTCCGAGCCATTGAGGTTCTTTGCTGAAGATACAATCCGTCTCCATTCGTCTCTCTAGTTGACCTTCTCTTGCTAGTCGTTGATTCCAAGTGCTTGTAGGTCTGTATATATATATTATCTCTCCACCGTCTTCTTGGTCCACCTCGGGGTCTACGGTCATTTATTTCCTGTGTGTAAGCGAGTTTTGTTTCCCTATTATCTTCCATTCTTTATATATGCCCCAGCCATTGTAGTCTATTAGCCTTCATGATACCAGTGATTAGCGGGGACTTAAACAGATCATAAATGTCTTTGTTACTTCTTCTTTTCCACTCTCCACTTTGTGTATCCCTAATGGGTCCAAAGATGCGTCTTAAAACTTTTTTCTCAAAGGTTTGTTAGAAGGCTTCGTCTCCTTTCGTTGTACTCCAGGTTTCAGAGCCTACAGCACAACTGGTCTGATCAGTGTTTTGTATATTGTGATTCTGGTGTTACGAGATAGCGCATTTGATTTTAGTAGATGCTGTAGTGCATAGTATATCTTATTTCCAGAATTGATTCTAGTTTGTATTTCTTCCCTTATGATTTTGGAGCAGCTGAAGATTGTACCCAGGTATTTGTATGTTTCCGTTCTTTCAATGGTCATATCTATTTGTATGTGGCCAGAGTTTTTAGCCATTCTTTCTCTTGAAATTACCATATATTCTTATATATATCCTATATATTTATGTAAAACTTCTACGACTTACTGAAAGTGGTCTATGGTCCTACATTACCAGGCTTAGCTCCCCTCCTCAGTGCAGATGGGGGGCATTGGTCACCGATAAGAAAGAAATCCTTCAATCCTTCAACGCTGGGCAGAGCATTTCAGCAACATCTTAAATGCAACTTCCTTCTTCGATGATGAAACCATCAACTGCCTTCCTCAAGTTCCCATCAATGAGACACTTGATGACCTGCCAACCATAGTGGAAGTAAACAAAGCCATCCAGCAACTCTCCAGCGGCAAGGCACCTGATCCTGACTCCATCTCAGCAGAGATATACAAGGCAGATGGGCCGGTCCTAACAGAGCAGCTTCACCAAGTCTTTACAAACATATGGGTGAACGAGGCCATGCCACAATATTTCAAGGACACGTCAATAGTTCACCTTTACAAATGTAAAGGAAACCGCCAATCCTGTGACAACCACCGAGGCATCTCCTTGCTTTCAATTGCAGGGAAGATACTCGCCAGAATTCCTCACAGTCGCCTCACGGCCCATCTCGATCAAGGTCTTCTTCCCGAGAGCCACTGTGGCTTCAGAAAAGAACGTGGAACTGTTGACATGATTTTCGCTGCAAGGCATCTGCAAGAGAAATGTCAGGAACAGACTTGCGAAATGTTCTCCACTTTCATTGACCTTACCAAGGCTTTTGATACAGTCAGCATAGAAGGACTGTGGAAGATCATGGCAAAATATGGCTGTCCACAAAAGTTTGTCCAAATATTTCATGATGGTATGCAGGCAAGAGTACAGGAAAATGGTGAACTGTCTGAACCCTTTCCTGTCACCAATGGAGTGAAGCAAGGATGTGTCCTGGCACCAACACTGTTCAGCCTCATGTTTTCTGCCATGTTGATGAATGCCTTCGAGAACGACGACATTGGAATAGACATCAACTACCGTATGGATGGAAAGTTATTCAATCTCAGAAGTCTGAAAGCTAAAACCAAAATTAACAGCGGCACTGTCAGAGAGCTGCTATTTGCTGATGACTGCGCTCTATACGCCAACTCAGAGGCGGACATGCAACATAATTTTACAGCTTTCTCACATGCCTATGCCAACTTTGCGCTCAATATCAACTTGGAGAAGACTGTAGTTATGTACCAGACAGCTCCAGGGAATAATCACACTGTGCCGAATATCAAAGTGAATAGTCATAGACTAAGTGTTGTGGACAAATTCACCTATCTTGGCATCACTGTGTCACAAGGTGCCACAATTGATGACGAAGTGAATGCAAGAATCTCCAAGGCCAGTGTGGCCTTTGGCAGACTGTACAGGAATGTATGGGACAGAACTGGAATACGCCTGCAAACAAAGCTAAAAGTCTACACAGCAATTGTATTATCCACAATGCTATATGCTTGTGAAACCTGGACTGTTTATCAGCGACACGCTAGGAAATTAAACCACTTCCACACAGTCTGCCTAAGGAAGCTACTGAAGATTAAATGGCAAGACAAGATCCCAGACACTGAAGTCCTAGAAAGAGTGTCCATGCCCAGTATCCACACTCTACTGATGAAGAATCAGATTCGCTGGGCTGGTCACTTGACTCGCATGCCAGATCACAGGCTCCCTAAACGAATTTTTTACAGAGAAATGCTGTGGTAAACGCTCCCAAGGTGGCCAGAGGAAACGCTTTAAAGACACTCTGAAAATCTCTCTGAATGCTTTTGGAATTCATCATGACACCTAGGAGACTGCAGCCAGAGACCGAAATTCAAGGTGTGCATCATTAGACAAGGGTGCAGTCATGTGTGAGGCAATCAGGACTGCAAGAGCTGTAAAGAAAAGGCAGGACAGAAAAACCACTGCAGGAAATCCTTCTCCAGAAACGTCAAGCATTCTTTGTCCACATTGTCAAAGATCATTTCGAGCCGAAATAGGCCTTATCAGCCATCTTAGAACCCACGGCTCCATACTTTCAACCCCGCTGGATGAAATGAATGGTTATCATCATTCTTCATGGACAAACAACACCATATATTCTGTCTTATCTTGGTTGATAACCAGCCCCATCTGTTGTGCTTTTTCCTTTAAGTGAGTCAATATTTCTAATGTATTTTGTTCATTTTCCCCTATAATATCTATATCATCTGCAAAACCAAGCAGCTTGGATGTTCCTTCAATATCACATTCCTCCTTTACCTTCCTTACAACTTTCTCTAGTGCCAGATTGAAGAGTAGCGGCGATAGTGCATCACCCTGTTTCAAGCCAGATGTTATTTGAAAAGGGTCTGATTTCCTGCCTTTATATGTTACTATAATATAAGTATCTTCCATGCATAGTCTGGTCATGTTGATTAACTTCCTTGGTATTCCAAATTCCTGCATAGCATTCCACAGACTATTCCTAAGGACACTATCATAAGCCTTTTTAAAATTCACAAAAATATTATGGAGATTTCTTTTATATTTCCAATTTTTCTCGGCTATTTGTCGTAAGATAAATATCTGATCTATTGTTGATCTGTTTTGTCTAAAACCCGCCTGGTAGTCACCTAATATATCTTCTGAATATGGTTTTAGTCTGTTTAGTAATACTGCGGAGAGTATCTTATAGCTTGTGGACAGTAGTGATATTCCTCTATAATTTTCACATTGGAACTTGTCTCCTTATTTAAAGATAGGTATCAATAAAGACTCTTTCCAGTCATGGGGTAATTCTTCTGTCCTCCAGATTTTTATTATTAGTTCGTACAGCTTTAGATGTAATGCATGACCACTTGCCTTTATAAATTCAGCAGCAATTCCATCAGTCCCAGTTGCTTTATTGTTTTTAAGTCGTATGATTACATATAGGATTTCTTCAAATGCAGGTTCTTCAATTTGTGGTTTACACGTTAGAACCTCTTTCTGTGGTAAAGTGTTATTTGGAGCTTTACAATTTATATATATATAAACACACACAAACACACACACACACACACATATATATATATATATATATATATATATATATATATATATATATATATATATATATATATATATATATATATATATAAAACAAAGTGTATGTATGTAAATATGTATGTAAATATGTATGTCCTTTATTTGTTCGCTAATGGCCCATCCGATTGAGATGAAATTTTCTACACGTCTTCCTTTCATTCCAGAGCTGCCAACTGTGATATTTTTTAGTGTGAAATCGCCTGCTTACTCAGTATTATTTCATTTTTCATTTTTCATTAAAATTTATATATAGCTAAGGGACTTAACTCTAGAAAAAGTTATTTCAAGGGGCATAACTTTTAATAACATTGTTGTATAACTTATAGTCATATTGTTGTATCGTTTTCAAAGATTTATAAACTCTTTGTCTATAGTTATGTACCGGCATATGAGTTATAATAAATAATGATACAATCTTTTAGACATTTTCAAAGTTTACATAAAAATAATGCATAATGCATAACATTGTAACTCATCTTTCTATACTTAAGAAGTTATCTAAAAGATGTTGAACAATATCATCGCATCTTTAGTGTTTTCCGCCATCATATCGACACGATTCGCTTGACAGCACTTCTCAGCGCTATCAAGCCAAGACGCCTTACACATTTCAAGCAGCGGGGGGAAAATGGCACGTCGTAATAGCACAAAGAAACAAGCAGCTTCCAAGATGCATAGTGAGAAAACCGACCAGACTATCAAGAAGACGAACCTGCCTTTGGAGAGTCTGCATGCAAGCTGTAATAAAGTATCTGAACCTACAGTCAATGAAAATACCAATAAGAAGAGCTACGACTACCCACAGACGAACACAAAAACTTGTGAGAGGAAGGAGGACCAAGACACCAGAATCAGAAACACTAATTCAAACACAGTCAGATGGGTGGTCAAGCGGCTAAAAATGGAGCTTACTGATCAACAAATACAGAAGCAGCTGCAGGAAGAAAATCTTCACGTCAACATTTTGAAGGCAGAGCGGATTCTTACCAACTCAGAATTAAATGAGATGCTCCACACCAGGGACTGGGCGAACCCGGGCCGGGTCAGGCAGACAGACAGACAGACAGACGGACAGACGGACGGACAGACAGACAGACAGACAGACAGACAGACAGACAGACAGACAGACAGACAGACAGACAGACAGACAGACAGACAGACAGACAGACAGACAGATAGATAGATAGATAGATAGATAGATAGATAGATAGACAAAAAGACAGGGAGGGAGGGATAGACGGAGGGATGGGTCTATTAGACAGACAGACAGACAGACAGAGATAGATAGATAGACAGACAGACAGACACAGACAGACAGACAGACAGGGAGGGAGGGAGGGAGGGATGGAGAGACGGAGGGAGAGACGGAGGGACGGGTAGGCAGACAGACAGACAGACAGGGAGGGAGGAAGGGATAGACGGAGGGAGAGACAGAGGGATGGGTCTATTAGACAGACAGACAGACAGACAGAGATAGATAGATAGACAAACAGACAGACAGACAGACACCGACAGACAGACAGACAGACAGACAGACAGACAGACACAGACAGACAGACAGACAGACAGGGAGGGAGGGAGGGATGGAGAGACGGAGGGAGAGACGGAGGGACGGGTAGACAGACAGACAGACAGACAGACAGGGAGGGAGGGAGGGATAGACGGAGGGAGAGACAGAGGGATGGGTCTATTAGACAGACAGACAGACAGACAGAGAGATAGATAGATAGACAAACAGACAGACAGACAGACAGGGAGGGAGGGAGGGATGGAGAGACGGAGGGAGAGACGGAGGGACGGGTAGGCAGACAGACAGACAGGGAGGGAGGGAGGGATAGACGAGGGAGAGACAGAGGGATGGGTCTATTTGACAGACAGACAGACAGACAGACAGACAGGAACGGGAACGGGAGCTTATATGACTACTTATATGAATTAAATGAGATGCTCCCCACTAGGGGCTGGGCGAAGCCGGGCCGGGTCTGCTAGTATATATATATATATATATATATATATATATATATATATATATATATATATATATATATATATATATATATTTATATATAGATAGATAGATATATCATTGCCATTTCGGAGTCTTGTCAGACGATAGTTTGTGCTTTAAAAAGGCATAATAACTTTTACCTATGGCGGTAGCGAATGTGACTGATAAGGCCAATTCGCGCTGTAATGTCCGTTCACAGTGGGTGCATGTGAACACGTGGTCATTTCCACCATCATGCACCATCTTACGTTATACACGCTCGATGTGTGACTTATCTTCAATAATTTTCTCCTTTGTCTTTATTCCATTTCTGATCTTTGCCCTCCATGCAAAGGTTCAGCGGCGACTTGCTCCCAATGTGCATTATCAATGCCTGTATCATTCACATCCCGCTTACACACATCTTTGTATCGTAGTAGTGCCGACCCTGAGATCTCTTACCCATCTGTAATTCACCAAAACAGATGTCCTTTGGTATTCTACAACCATCCATCCTCCTAAGATGTCCTATCCATCTAAGTCTACGAAGACTGAGCATGGAATAAACCGTCACACAACCTGATCTTTTCAATACTTCAGTATTTGTGATTTTGTCTTGCCACTTAATACCAATATTTCTTCGCAGACACCTGGGAAACTGCTGCAAAAGACCGTAATTCGTAGCGTACATCATTACATAAGGTTGCAGTCACTTGTGAAGCAACTAGGACTGCAAGAGCTGTGAAGAAAAGGCTGGACAGAAAAAGATCCTCCTATTGGAACGTCAAGCATTATTTGCCCACATTGTCAAAGAACATTTTTAGCCAAAATAGGCCTTATCAGCCATCTTAGAGCTCACGGCTCCATACTTTCAATCCCACTGGATGAAATGAATGGTAATCTTCACACTTGATGGACAAAGAACATATATATATATATATATATATATATATATATATATATATATATATATATATATATATATATATATATATATATATATATATATATATATATATATATATATATATATATATATATATATATACGGACGTAGGAGTCAACGCCAGTATTTTTTAGCTCTTCTTGATTCCTGGGCAAATTTACATTCAGTACTTTGATATTGCTTTCGGAACGTCCGTCACACATACCATTTCATAAAAAAATCAACACAGCCGTGTTTCGAAAGTGATTTGCGGGATTACGTGGTGGAGATCTGAGTACTATGTTTAAATAATGATTGACTTAACGGACAATTGACTCCTGATTAAGACAGGTAAACAATGATTTACTTAACAGACGATTAGAAACCCGATTACGACAGCTGAACCATGAATGGCATAACAGACGAGACCAAACACCTGATTACGACAGTCAAGCTATTGTTGACATAACGGATTATAAACAAGACAAAACACCTGATTACGACAATTAAACAACAACTGACATAACAGATTAGAGACATGAAAAGTATATACACTGAAAAAACCATTGTAGAAAAACTATCCACAAAGGATACAGGACAGAAACAAATTTATTGTTCATAAAATAAATTTACCTTTTCCAAGCTTTCACTTCACGAGTTCATACCGTCTGTTTCTTAATAAAAATGTCTGTGATGTCTTACTACTCACCCTCACCCTTTCAAACTTAACAGTTTGAGATGACCTTTGCTGTATATATGTATGCACACACACACACACACACACACGCACGCACGCACGCACGCAATAAGCACACACACACACGCACCGTTTCCTACGTTAACAAGTGCGCTGGTGTGCTGTATAGACACACTTGCTAGTCGGAACTTAACAGAATGTGCTGGTTGGTGCGGTCTTTACCTACCTCCATGAACTTTTATAGCTACAGATGGGCGTCAGTCTATGCAGTCCTTATTTTTAGGGCTCTCAATTGTATAGAGAATCTGGAACCAAGGCTTAAGCCTAAGATGTGTTCTATGGATACAAATGTTTTTTTTTTTTTTTTTTCATCAGACAGGTTCAGTCTACCAGAGATGATGTGTTGCTGCACAGACTTATAAATCTGGTCTGTTCCTGGCGAGCTGAAAAACCCAGGAGAGTGTTGGGATTAAACTGACACATGAGGTGGGATATTCATAATGTAACGGAGGAAGTTCACCTGTTTTGTAGTTAGGTTGCAGGATTATCCGTTTGATTAGTACCAGTGTCTTGTGTCCATAGTCTTGTGGGGTCTACCTCAAAAGTGTTTTTGAGCCATAGTCTAGAGACAAAGTTATTTCGAAGAGAATCAGTAGTGGAGAATCTCAAAAGACACCCTTAACTCTTAGAAGCCTACAACAAGATGCTTGCTTGCGTTCGTTGGCTTGAGCTCCAACGCAAAGTCCTGTATGTCGGATGAAGGCATCCTGTTGTCCAACATCAGTTTGATGTCATACAGGACCTGAGGTTTGCGTGAGTATCCGTTGTCCCATGTCTGGCTTATTGGTGCGCAGACTGGTGGTTCCTCGCCGTACAGGCAGACACTCTCCGACTTCGGAGGAATCGGCGATCCTATTGACTTCAGCCAGGAACCCGAAGGGACCTGTTGCTCAGGACGCTCGACGAGGACGCGTCAATAGGTCTTGGCCAGTATATAACCCAGGCCCTGGTGCCTTGGAAACACCTCTGAGTCCCATACAACAAGATGAAAGTGACCAGTCACCGCTATTCAAACTGGGTCATTGAAGGTGCTCAACCCGAGTGACTATGGTCAAGTACTCACTGGAGGAGACCTACATCTGTGAGGTGACCTCCTACCTTGACAGTGACATTGTTACCTTCAACAACCCTGACATTTACTGGAATTGCTCTTCAGTAGTCTACATGATGACAGCATCCAACAAGACGGCTCTCACTATACATTAGTAGTCGGGGACAGTTCCAACAGTCACTTTCAATATCTATACCTATTGCTTACAGAACACCGTTCTACCATTCAAAAATACTTTATTTCTGTGTTCTTTGTTGAAGAAGAGCTGGGTTAAGCATGGGTCTGAGATAGATTAGAGATAGTATCGCAAGAGTCTGTAGTCTGTTGTCCATTGTCTTGTGTGGGGCGACCAGCTAGAAAAACTGGGTAGAAAGTACAATACACTATAACACAGAACTAACGGCAGGTGACGCAACCCCGTCCTGTTACAGTTTTTGTTTTTTAAATTGTTACTTTTACAGTAACACAAAAAATATGAAGAAAATGAAATAGTCTCTACATACACAAAGGCACGAACGTCTATAAAATGTAATTATGCAGGATAATTTACCTGGGTGGAGGTGGGGGGCGTAGGATAGGAAGACTACAATGAGTATGAGTTGAAGACGAGATAGATAATATACACCTGTTATGAACAGAGAGGCGTCATCTGTCGTATGATGGAGAGAACTTTCGGAAGATTGCTATATGCAAGCAGTTCTGCTCAAGAAACTCATAAAGATGATAGTTGATGACTGATATTTGGCGAAAATAGTTGTGTCATTCTGGGTGTATTGATTTGCCTCTCACTGTAACCATTGTAACCCAATGTGAAACGCTCAAATAATCTGTAATTGATAAGTTCAGTCCTCGCCGTACAGCTGTCACCTCTACTTTAGTGTTTGCCACATTCTAATTACATTTGCCTTTCTTTACATCACGTACGATTTGTTAGTCCGATCATCGAGTGTGATTTACCGATTGATTTCTCCGCGTATGCAGTTGACCTTGCTCACACTATTACGTACGTTCGATTAGGTTAGTCAAACTTCCCGGCTAAGGGTCACCCCGTAATGCTCCGTTCCTGAGCCAGTGAATATCACACAACATCCTCTTCACTGTTCCATGTAAAAAGTGGAACAGACAGCAGTCCCGACAAACCATTAGCACGAATAAGCATAATGCAAAAGGTCGCTGCCAGTTTCCAACACAAGAGTCCGTCACGGAAATTACAATTCATCGTTGAAGGAAGCGGAAGT
Source organism: Cepaea hortensis (assembly GCA_963921405.1). Classification (NCBI taxonomy): domain Eukaryota; kingdom Metazoa; phylum Mollusca; class Gastropoda; order Stylommatophora; family Helicidae; genus Cepaea; species Cepaea hortensis. Next base: position 32,105,576 of record OY992879.1, on the reverse strand, counting down.
CACCAGAAAAGCGGCAGTTTGATTGGATTTCGCGATTCAAAAGATTATCATTCAGAAAAAAGGATGAGCTTGGAAAATTGACAATAGGAAAATTGGAAGGGAAAAATAATTACTTGAAGACCTGTATTGAAGCTGTTAAATACTTGGCATTGTGGAATTAAGACACGTCTGTATGGTGATTGACTGATAAGATACAAGGCATGAGGCTGTGGACAAACATGACGACCAACTCAATTTCCCATAGGGTGTGAAGCGTGGATCAGACGGATTCCCTGAGTTTCAAGTCATACACTAATGTGTGCTTACAAATAAATGCACACACGCTCGCACACGCGCACACACACACATTTAGTGTAGTCGATGGATCAACATCACGGCACACGGGTGCAAACCCATAAGTGCTCCGTTCTCCTCCTAACTCAAACCTGAGTCTGGAGAAACTCAGCTCAGTGCACGAACTTCGTTGCACCGGCAAGGATCCTGAAATACTTTGGGTAGATTTTTAACTCGAAATTTTGCCCGGGCAGCCCCATTAGGCTACTTTTTTTTCGATTTCCGACTGCAAGGGATTTTTTTACGTGCGCAACAATACACACGGGCGTCCAATCTCACTACCCAGAGACCAGGGAAGATTGTATTACTAGAAGTCCACGAGAAAAAGATCATGGCATCAACGGGGCTTGAACCCGGGACCTCCAGCACTCGAGGCGGACACCATACCTCGAGACCACGTAGGACCCCCACACCCTGGTATAGAGTAGAAGTATGTAACAATACACACACACAGACACCAACAAAGACAAATAAACATTGCTTAAAGTTATGTATATGCACATCATTTACTGGTATAAGACGAAATGGATAGCAGATACAAATAGCTTGGATATTGAATCCTTCAGGGTGGAGAACTTCAAAACTTCAATTGTGTAACATGGAGCGATATTCATGATAAGATGAGTTTTCATATGTCGTTCTTTCTTAGCTGTCAATTATTGCTCAGTGGGTCATACAGCGTTCAGATTCATTATTATATTTACCATTATATATTTATATATTTATTGTATATCTTTTCTTGCTTTCTATTACACTATTTTCCGGTTATTTTGAGAAGTGTATGGATTTTTTGCCCTGGCCACGCGGGAGTGCGCAGGAATGAACAGGTTGATAGGCTGGCAGGGAATGTACCTCTTGGTGGTAGATTACCTATGGACAAGGGAGAGGTGGTCGTGCGCCTGTGGGACCAAGCGGAGAAGGTGGGAGAACAGATTGATAACCCGTATGAGAATCAGATTACCGCGGATCGTCGGTGGTTCTGGAAGAATCTCAAATCATAGAGAGAAGACAAGGAGAACTTTCAGATAGCGGTGGGAAGGATTAGTACCGTGACTCTTCGCTGGCTGGTTAACGAGGTGACGGAGCACGTATGGGAATGAGTGCAGTGATGTCGATTCTTAGCACAACAACAACACCACCACCACCACAACAACAACAACAACAACAACAACAACACCAACAACAACAACAATAACAACAATTTTTTGGTTATAATATTTTGGTTGTCAGATAAGTAGTTTGTGTGCGTGTGTGTTTTGTTTGTGAATTTGGTCTAAACGCTCAGCTTGTGTGTCTATGATGCATAGTCACATCTACTGTAAACTGGTTTCTGTCTCCGCTAGTCAGCCATCGCAACAATATAACACAACAGTTAACGGTCAGTTTCAATGTAGCAATCCAGGAGTCGGGAGTCTCCGCGGCGAAGTGGTCAAGCAGTCTGCCTCGGGCTCCGAATGTTGTTGGTTCGATTCCGGGACGCATCCTTCGCTCCACGGGTGCATTTTTTCGGATACTCCTGAGGGTCGTCGCCGGAGCTTCGGAGTTCGTGCTTTGTGCGACGCTTTCCGCGCTGCGGGAAGAGACTGGGCCATATGGGATGAGAATCCGGTGCAATGAAGTCGACCCTGTCGACTTTTAAGTCACTTGTTTGTTTGTTTGTTTGTTTGTTTGTTTGTTTGTTTTTAATCCTATATGTACCGTTTTCACAATGACGGATAACTGTTGCAGGATGTGGTAGATGATCTCCAGATGTGTATATCGGATGCTGGACATCTTGCTTATGACCGAGTTTTCCGGAAGTTGTTATGAGAGCGAGGTTCTGCAAAAGACATGCTACTGAATGAATGAATGAATGAATGAATGAAATGATTTCTGTTACCGATAAACGCCTTATTTAGCTCTGGGTCTGAACACCTTGCAGCCTGCGTTTCCTCTAATTCTTGACGTGTGCATACTGTTGTATGCGTCTCAAACTTTCAAACTATGTTGACAAGCTTACATACATTTAATGGCAGTAGAAGCCGAGTGTTTAAGAAAAATGTATAGAATACCATGGACGGAAAGAAAAACGAATGGAGCGGTTCTTCGAAGTAAAAACAGAAAACAGTAAATTGATTAGAGCAATTACACGTAGACAGTAAAATGTTTTGATCAATCAATGGATGAAATTTGCCTGATAACTTAGTGACAACTGGCAAACATGATGAACAAAGGCAAGGGAAAGAAACAGACATAACTACAATACGTCTTGGTCACATGACATAACAGGGACATGAACACACACCTCAACCAAGACTAATGATCGTGTCAGATGCAAACCATGACCGTCTACGCCGATCGGTATGCAAATGGGTTTCAATTTAAATCCAGGTCAATATTTTTGACTCGACCACGCGGTTCTTGGAGCATACAGCTGGAGAGCGAAAATCGTCTGGTAGGAACGGTGGTCGGCGTGATACTCATCACTGTCAGAGTCTAAAGTATTGCCAGCAGAGATGCAGGGACATCGTTACGCGCGCCAGGCGAATAGTCCCTAACGGGGATGCTGTAACATCGTTACGCCCGCCAGGCGAGTATTAGTTACCTGCCTGCGAGGTTGCCGGCTGACGAGACAGCCAGCGGTCAGGCAAGGACAAAGCAGGACGCACTCAGGCCTCGTGAAGCCACTTCAGGTGGACAGGCGCGTTGCGAGAAATAGCCAGACAGATCTGGGACTCGGACTCGACTGGACGTATGATGGGAGAAAGGCTTGTGTAGTTCTGTGGCCCGAAAGTCGAGTGCTTGTACATCTTGAGAGACTGATTGTAAGCTGTGGGTTGCTTGTAAGTGTATTGTTATAATTTATGTATTGTGATGATCATCTCTAGATCGTGATCTGTAAATAAATCCATCGAAACTTCGTGTCGCTGAGTCTCAAGTCAAATCACGTTGTATTTGTACTGTCTCACATGTGTTAGGTTAACGAGCCAGGTTTAAGACCCTGACATGTGTGGACGTGGTGGCATTCGTCCGGCTTTAAAATGAACGTGGTTAAAGTAATTAACATTTAAAACCTAGATTTGTGAACTTAGAAATTTGTGTCCAACTTTAGAGTGCATTTAAATGTGATTGTGAAGGCTCATTTTGATATATATTATTACATTGTTTGAACATGGAGACTAAATGTAAACGTACAGTGCATACATATTGTTTGATCTTGTAAACGTGTAAAACATTTGTGATTGTGAAACTTGTCACCGTTTTGACCTTGTCGACATTGTGAAGTTGCCGCCATTGTGACCTTGTCGCTATCTTGTAAACTTGATGTCTATGTCCTTACTGAATGTCATCTTGATGTAAGTGATGTGTCATCAATGTTGTAAAGTGTTAAGATATAGTTAGATTGTCTTTGAAAAGTGAATTGTGGAAAGCAGAAAGTTTCTGAAAGAAAGTTACTTGTGAAAAAAAAAATTGTTGACGGACAACATTACGACCTACAATTACACTCAACGCCATACAAACCTAATCAAAACTTAGTGACAAGCATACACACCACATCAAACAGACATTAATTTATTTCCTCCAAAAACAAAGCAGGTTTTCTGTGCCATCTGAATCCCTTGCCCGTAGAGGTCATTTGTGTTTTGAAGTAGCGACCCTACAGTTCCTAGTCCGAATTTCAACCGTTCTTCACCGCATCCAGGACACTTGAGTATATTTTTTTCTTTCTATATACTTTCGGATGCAAATTTAGGCACATATTGCAAATAGAACACAATTGTAAATTGTTCATTTTACTAACAACTTGTAACAAATTGTGTGTCTGATATTTCATTTGCATTTTCCATCATGTCGTCATTAAATGATTTCATCGATATGGGGTTAAAGTTTGCCAGAGTGTTACTAGGGGTTATGTTGTGTGCACCCTGACAACTTTAGAATGAACACATCCAATAGCACAAAGACTAGCAGTTCCACAAGCCGACCGAACGAATAAATAACTTTATTCACAGCACCATTAATTCATAATACATTAGAACAATTTATCAACTTACAGTCATTACCGGACCCTCACTCCAGCGAGCAACACGGCTCCCCCAGTTTTCTGCACTGCCGTGTGTTTACAGGCCTGATGTGTACCAGTCGTCGCGCTCGCTGTAACACAGATTCTACAACACTCTAACGCTGTTCATGCCGCCTTATTCGTAGGCTTTCCTCTTCACCTTTGAACACTCTCCATCTTCATCTGATACCGCTGGTCTTGTCAATTTCCACGATGTGAACCTGGCTGTCTTTCCCGGACCAACTCCCTTCTTCAATGTCCGCCCACTGTGTTCAAACCACATCACGTGCCCTCCGTCCTGCCGCTCGATTGGCCACTATCTTTAGCCCCTTACCGGTGTCTTTTTCCTTATCACTCTTCGTGATTATTTATCACTATTAATGTTTCAACAATCTATGTTGCTGTTAACCCGGTCTTAAGTAATCTGACTCATGGCATATGCCCCCCGCAATTTCAAAAATGTTCTACATTTTTGGGTTCTTCCTTATCTCTATACTTGACATGAGTCAGCTTGGTCGCACATGCCTGTCCCTGGTCGCACATATCTGTCTACTGCCTCATGCCTTTGAGCTTGCTTCTCAGTTCCCTTTAACTTCCCTCTGTGTTACGTTGATATTCTGCCATACCTTCACACAAATTATAATGTCGGACACGAATATCCGTCTATTCCCAAATAGACCTCGTGTGACCTCAACCCCCTTTGTATTCGGCAAGTTGAGGACCAACCTACTATGAGTCCCAATGTCCCACCCCGGACATTCCCATAAGGTTCCTCATTTATACCTCGGTACAAGCAACTGACACCCTCCCCAGCCCTTAAGCCCTGGGTGCAGGAACGTGTGTATTGCAGACATATCAATTTCACCCATATTTTGTTTAAGCTCTATCTTGCTCCTGAGTAGTCTATGCTACGACTGTGGATCTCTTTGGTGCGAGTACCTATGACTCTTGTATTTGTCTTGTCAACGTGTGTGCGTGGTCGGCTGCCATTAGTTACTTGTGCTCTATGGCTATCTATTCCCTTCATTTGCCTTATGTTTATGCCTGGTGTTCTTACTACCACCTTTTCCCTTGTAGTGTTCCTAATACCATGACCCTTATATACCTCTATATCCATCTACTGCCCTGCTGAAGTGCTACATGTTGAAATCTTATATGTACACAGTACTACCACTTGGTACTATTATCAATGGTACTACTAATAATCCTACTACACTATCCTTGTATCCTTTTCTTCAATTTCACTTGCACTCTGTTCTCTCTCTCTCATTCCCTCTCTCCATCCTTTCATCGTTTGTCTTTCTCTCTCTCTCTCTCTCTTTTTTTTTTTTTTTTTTTTTTTTTTTTTTTTAAACAATAGTGTTTAATTTTTTATTATGTACTCTGTCTCCCAAACCGCATACTACAATACTACATACTACTATCCAAATGCTCCATCTATGCCTATACGCTTCCTGTATACTGTTGTGCACATATCCAGGTTGTGTTCAAATTGATTCTCATTCGCACAAGTTCCTACTCTCAGTCTTCTCGTCCCCTTTCTCTCACTTCACTGTCACTCAACCTATTCTTATGTTATGTACATGTTACCACCATCAGCTAAATTTCTCCTACCAATTGTACATGTCTGTCTCTCCAATATACAATATTGTCATAAAACCTAAATAATATATACAATTGGACTCACATGTAATATTGCAAGCACTAGTCAAACTTTCACTCGCCCATCATTATCATTTTTGTGACATCCATATGTATCATTGGTAGTAGTGTCTCAGTTACCTTCTTCTTCTTTTTGCTTTTAAGTTGTGGGTTTCCTCTGTGATGTATCGTGGTTTTAGACCCACTGTCAACCTTCCTGCCTTCGCAGATGTCGTTTCTACCAACCTCTCATCTTACCTGTCCTGTGTTCCCATCAGGTACTAGTACAATCAACACTGTTACAATTACATGCATACTGTTTATGAATATACATGGCATGATGATTATGATCGTAAGAATGTATTGATGTTTATATATGTACTTATCAGCCATTAACATGATATTATTTATCTGACTATATGTATTATGAGTTTTGTTTATTGACTGATAGTGAATGTTATTAACTATTACTCCCTTGGTTGGTTCTGGCTGGTATCTGTCTTCGCTGACTGTATCTTCTACCAATCAGATTCCCAATCTTCACTTGCGTCTGTCTGTCTCAGCATCTTCAGTCCGCTAGTGAGGTAACATCTTTGAGGTACCTTCGACACTATCTCTTCTGCTCAGTCATTTACACCCTTTAACTATCTGAAATTAATAACAGCCTTGGGTGTATATATATCCATACATACATATGCATATTTACATTCACAATTGCATATTATATTACCGCAATCATATCACAATTCCTACATTGACATGTTATCATTGTCAGTAACACAACGTGCTACCCACTCGCCCAGTCACCTTGTCTGAACGCATGGTTTCCTAAATGATAGTATTACCGTATGCCATCTTGTACTATCGGGATTCTGTCCCTCTTCTGACCAGATCCTTTTGTCATATAGTTGGTGTAACGTTTCTTAGGCCATGTCATGTCTAGCATTCACAGACTTCATGTATATATTTTAACCACACTATTACACCTCTGTACTGTTTGTATTTTTTTTTCCTCTGATGACTTTACCACATCATCATGTTACCTCATCAACCTTATACCTATCAATGCATTTATTCTACTACAACAATTCTATCTATACCAATCACATCCATATAGCTTTTATATACTCTATAAAGTATCTACACTATACACACATATATATATACATATATATATATATATATACATATATATCACAAGATAATAGTGTTTGAAATTGAGACCTGTGATGTTATCCTGTGAGTGGTAATATTGATGTTTTATTATTCTTAAATTTGCAATTTCTGTTTGATGCTAATAGCTTTGACACTGCCTGCCGAACCCAGTAAGTATATGCTGTTACCAGTTTTTGATGTGATTTGCCTGGTGGTATAGTGTAAGCGGTGAGTCTTGAGTTTTTTGTATATCTTGGGGTATACTGTTGTTTTCTAACTGTATGTGTTTTTCTTGTATTTACTGTTTTCACCATCCGATGACGTATTTCCTTTCCCATAACTATAGTATTCATCAGAGTTAAGAATAATGTAACCCTAAGTTTGATGCATTCTGCACATTTCTGACGACGTTGCCACTCTAATAAGCCACATGCTATCGGTGTGACTGTTGGCTGTTCATGTGTCAGTGGTTGGTCTGTCTCTTTGTCAGTGACCTGTTCTATGTGGTGAGTTTTTGATTTCTTTTCATCTTGTTGACAGTGTTTCTCACAAGTGTTTTCTATCTGTTGTTTGTTGCTTTTTCCTATCTGTATGTCTGAGGCTCTTACATCTGTTCGTTTGCACAATTTACATGATCGGACATGGCTTCTGATGTCCTTCTCACAGCCTGGCCAGTAGAACCCGGATAATAATCTCTTTCTAGTCTTGGCCAAACTCATATGGTCTGCACTCGGGGCGATGTGTGCTCGTTCCAGAGCGTTACTGCGCTCTCTCACTGGCAGTACCCTTTGTAAGATACCTGTTGCACCTTTCGTGTATTCTCTCATGAGAATTTCATTCCTCATTACAAATGACCACTTGCCTAATTTCGATTGTTTAGGTGGGCAGTTTGCCCGCTGAAAACAAGTTCGCAGTGTCTTGTCGTCTCTTTGTTGCTTTGCACGGTCTTCGGTTTGAATGTCTAGTACCCGTCTAGTGTCTGTCTGGTCAGCCCGAGGTATGACCACGTTATCTTCTTTCTTAATATGCTGTCTGGAGTCTGTATTCTCCCGTGTCATTTTACCATTCCATCTTTGGGCTTCATCTTCTGTACACTCTGTCACTCCCGGTATGTTACCTATCATTAGTCCTGCAAGTGGACTAGGCAACACTGCTACTCGTATTCTCCCTTCATAGTACGGGCAGGATATATGCACCCACGCTATAAAATACTTTTCCTTTGTACCACCGAAGGTACTGCACGTCACGCTCTCTCCCGTGTAATCGCTACTCCTTACCAGGCTTTGATCTACACCCGCTATTGACGACCCTGTATTCCTAACGCAGGTGGTCAACTTCCCGTTCACGAGTGCTTTGTGGGATTTTAAGGTCCCGCTATGAATACTGATCGCATTCGACTTCCGTGTAGGCACTACTTGACTACACGCAGGGTTACCGATCCGTTGTCTTTTATGTCTGTCTGTTGCTATGTGTCCTAAGTTTGTCTTTTGGTCATGTTCTTCTTTAGTCACTCGTCTCAGTCTACACTCTCTGGCTACGTGGTCCAAGCTGTTACAGACCCAGCATTTTCGACTGCTTATGTAGTCTGTGTACCTATCAACTCTATTGGCAGGACGGTTTCTGATGTCCGCGTCGTGCTTAGGGTTTCTGTCGCCTATTTTAAGAGACTCTTGTTGGCGACTACAATATGTCCATTCACTTACTGGCTCTGATCGAGCTACCTTAGCTGGTCTCTGTGGGGCCGGTCTATATTGAGTAGTTCGGTGTTCTCCACTCTTGGGTCTATTCTGCTGGTCCTTACCTTGGTTCTCCTTACGTTTCTGGAGTTCTGTCCTAAGATCTTTCACTGTCAACCCACATCTTCCACCTAAAGCTATGACATCTGCTCGGTGATCTTTACTCTTGGGTCTATTCTGCTGGTCGTTACCTTGGTTATTGTTCCGTTTCTGCAGTTCTGTCTTGAGCTCTGTCACTGTCAACCCACACCTCACACCTAAACCTATGAAGTCCGACCATGTAGGCATGGTTATATGATGTAACTACTGCGTGGTATATCTATTCCTATCTGTACACGCAGACCACTCAAGTGTCGCTGCTTGTCTTGTTATGATAACATCGACACAGTGTTGACCCTGCTGTAACACTGTTCAAACCACTAATTCTTTGCCGGACAACCAACGGCACTTATCAACCGTTTGACAAACTGAATACCTGTGGAGTGAGCAACCCTATTAATAATGATGGTACAGATATATATATACTCATGAAATGTGTCCCATGACTCTGGACCACTACAGCAGAATATACACAGTAATCAATAAGAAAACTTGACCTTGTATCTCTAGCGCTGGTGTCCCTGGTGACTTGGTCCAACTGCTCGGCTCCAGCTCCGCTTGTTTCAGGACTTGGTAAGGATCAGCCTGGCTACAACTCGGTTCAATTGGCCTGGACTTGCTCAACTGGGTCGTCAGGTGAACTGGTGGGTCCCCAAACGTGGTGTAGATACCACCTATGATACCTCTTGCCAAACCATGTGCAACAAACCTGGAATGAATACTCAATGTTGATAACGCGATTAGTTCTTGAAATCACTCCAGTGCCTGGGCACATGTAGACCGCCTATTAATGTTATTTATGTGGCTGCGCCCCTTATTTTGAAATTTTGGAGAACTTGAAATATTGCACTTTATGGCACCCTGCTCAATTCGCCACCAACATTGCTGTTGCCACTCTATGTGGGTTCCACTGCTGTGGTTGATAGCAGTATTCACACAATGTTTTCACTCCTGCTGTTAACCAACACCTTCCCAAGCACCCTCATATCGTTGTGATAGTCCTATTGTTCAAACTCACTTTGCAACTCTAACCTGAATCAAGTCGGCACACATTATTACTTTTGCTTTTCACCTTTCATTTTCTATGTTATTTGATATTAATCACTTTCCTGAGTTGCTGAGTATTGCTCACTGCGAATCAATTTCTTGCTAATCGTGTTGCTATGTTCAACCGTGCAATGCTCTACCACTAGCCATGATTCACAATTCGTAAGCTTCTATTCTGGTTTTTAATCATAACTCTTTCTACGCTATTATTGAGCATCGCTCATTGTTGCACCTATTCCTTATACCACACCAATCTTTGCTATCACAAATCATATTATAGTTCACAATTAATACACTGGTATCTTTGTAGCTTCATCCTGTTGCCGGCTTTCCACTAGTCGTGTTCTCATATTTTTTTTCTTAACTTCGATCTGTTACTAGAACTTCCCAAGCTGATTACTTTTTCCGTGAGAATCGTTCAATTTCGTATCGTCCTCCATTCCCTGGATTCAGGCTCCGTGACGGCCCCCATGATTGCCAGAGTGTTACTAGGGGTTATGTTGTGTGCACCCTGACAACTTTAGAATGAACACATCCAATAGCACAAAGACTAGCAGTTCCACAAGCCGACCGAACGAATAAATAACTTTATTCACAGCACCATTAATTCATAATACATTAGAACAATTTATCAACTTACAGTCATTACCGGACCCTCACTCCAGCGAGCAACACGGCTCCCCCAGTTTTCTGCACTGCCGTGTGTTTACAGGCCTGATGTGTACCAGTCGTCGCGCTCGCTGTAACACAGATTCTACAACACTCTAACGCTGTTCATGCCGCCTTATTCGTAGGCTTTCCTCTTCACCTTTGAACACTCTCCATCTTCATCTGATACCGCTGGTCTTGTCAATTTCCACGATGTGAACCTGGCTGTCTTTCCCGGACCAACTCCCTTCTTCAATGTCCGCCCACTGTGTTCAAACCACATCACGTGCCCTCCGTCCTGCCGCTCGATTGGCCACTATCTTTAGCCCCTTACCGGTGTCTTTTTCCTTATCACTCTTCGTGATTATTTATCACTATTAATGTTTCAACAATCTATGTTGCTGTTAACCCGGTCTTAAGTAATCTGACTCATGGCAAAGTTAAAGTTAACAAGTGATGAGCTAACGAAGTGGAGTGAGACTAAATACGCTGAACACCTTCGTGAGAAAGCTAATGAATGCGATGAAAGAGCGGCTGAAAGAGCTGCCAAGCAAGTAGAGGCAGAAACAGCCTTAAAGCAAGTAGAGGCAGAAACAGCCTTAAAGCAAGTAGAGGCAGAAACAGCCTTAAAGCAAGTAGAGGCAGAAACAGCCTTAAAGCAAGTAGAGGCAGAAACAGCCTTAAAGCAAGCAGAGGCAGCAACTGCAGCAAAACAGACAGAACTAGAACTGGCTGCAAAGACAAAACAAGCAGAGTTAGATGTCGAACTGAAAAAGGCAGAGATAGCAGCTCAAAGTAAGCGGGAAGAGCTGGAATTGCAACTAAAAATCAAACAACTTGATACTGAGACTGCCATAAACAAAGAGTCCAAGAAATCTGAGAGACTGGAGAAAGAAAACCAGTACAAGAAATATCAAGGTATCGTAAGAAATTATACCTCGGGTGACTGCATTGCAGCCTTCACCCAAAATTTTGAGACGTTAATGGACCATTACCAGGTCCCATTGTCTGAATGGAATATAATTTATATGAGAAGTTTATCAGGGGAACCTCTGAAAGTCATAGTAACTATCCCCAAAGACCTCAGAAAAGATTACCATTATCTAAAATCAAAGATTATGGCACATTTTATGTTAGATGAGGCAGGTTACAGAGAACAATTCAGCAAGTTGAGCCCCAAACCGACTCAAACGTTCTCTGACTACCTCTGCTTAGTCCGAGATATATTTACCAAATGGACGTCAGCAGCTAAAATTGATAAGAACTATCAAAAGTTAGAAGATCTTATCATCATAGATAAAGTCATTTCATCCATTCCATCAGCATTTTCGAAATTTTTGCAAGAGAATGAATGTACGAGTGTAGAGCAGATTGAGAGGCGTGGTTCGGCTTATTACACAGCCAACAAACATTGTTTTGCCAGTGAAGCTACTGAAACCAATTTTGATGCAGCGGCTAACTATGACAAACCCTATAGTAGGCAAAAACCTTATAAGCTTACATCTGAGAAGTACAACCATTGTAACTATTGTAAAATTTCACATCATCAAGGTGAGATGTGCGACAAGAACCCCGCATATCTTACATATTTACAGAACATTGTAAACAGACAAGATAAGGAGCGTAAATCCTTTAGAAATTTGCGTAAACGTTTTCTCTGTAAGGCGTATGGACATTATCGCCATGATTGTAAAGGTAGGCAAATGACCAAGAAAGCAAATGCCGCCTTATTTGATAGTTCATCATCAGATGAAGAAGAGTCAGAGAAACACCCTGTGAACTCAGCACAGGCTTTTGATATGTTTAACGCAAATAAATGTACTGTTTGTAATACTTTCTATGAAGATGGTATTTTAACATGCGGCCACTCCATCCATATTGCCAATGAAGAAGCTAATTTGGTAGTAGACTCCAAAGGCAGAATAAACATCCATCAAGGATATGTGAATGGCAAGCCTGCTACAGTCCTTCGGGACACGGGAAGTTCACTGTTTGGACTGAAGAGAACGTTCATAATGCCTACAGACTATACAGGCAGGCACGTAACATGCAGAACATTCTCTGGCAATATTGAAAAGTACCCACTAGCATGGGCATATATTCAAACACCTTTCCTCACTGGGAAAGTAAAATGCGCAGCATTAACAAACCCGGTATGTGATATTATAATTGGAAATTTACCAGAGGTAAATGATATGCCTCATGACATAACATGTCTTTGCTTTAATGAGATCACAACATCACCATCAAATGTCATCATTGATAATGTTGTACCACCTAATGAATGTATGGTAGCTAATGTAGCACTAAGATCTCATGACATCATTGATAACACTGTTTCATCACCATCTGATATCATTGAATGTGTGAACGCAGTAACCAGATCTACTGCTAGAATGCAAGATGAAATAAATCAAACTGAGGCTATAGAAATGCTTAGCCCAGTATTACTACCTCCTAAAACCATGAAGGAGACTTTTTTAACAGCCCAAAAGGCTGATCCTTCATTGTCAAAATATTTTAATCTGATCGGGAAAAAGCCAAAGTTAACCAAAAATGCAAGATGGCATTTTGCTTTGAAAAATTGTATCCTCACTAGGTATTATACCAGAGGTGACACTACAACAGAGCAAACTGTTTTGCCAAGTGAGTATCGTAAGCAAGCCTTACATCTTGCCCATGATATACCTCTTGCAGGGCATATGGCATACGCCAAGACCAGATCAAGATTATTATTACACTTTTATAGGCCCAAATTCTGCAATGATATTAAGCAATATTGCAGGAGTTGTGACATCTGCCAAAAACTTGTAAAGAAAGGAAAAAACCCACAGGCAAAGTTACAAGTTACTGACTTAGCCAGTCGACCTTTTGAGAAAATATCTGTCGACATAGTGGGCCCTCTTAATCAGATAACAACCAGAGGGAATAAATATATATTAACTGTTATTGATCAATGTAGCCGTTGGCCTGAAGCGTTTCCGCTAAAGAACATAACTGCCAATGACATAATGGAAGTTTTCTTCCATATATTTTCACGGATAGGATTTCCAGACACTATCCAATCAGATAGGGGAAGTCAGTTTATCGCCGCATCTACGCAAGCTTTCACCAAAATGCTAGGAGTGAAGCAATGTTTCAATTCCCCGTACCATCCTCACTCGAGTGGAATTATAGAGAAATTTAACGGTGATTTAAAGCATATGCTTGCGAAAGTCACGCAAGAGCACCCCAATAACTGGGACGTATATTTACCTGCTATTCTTTTTGCTTATCGTGAGGTGCCACATGCTAGTACAGGTTTCTTTCCTTTCGAACTTATCTATGGTGCCAAACCACGTGGCCCATTAAGCATCTATCATCAAATGTTAACTGAATCCACTCCTTTACTGAAACCCATATCATCATACGTATACGTTACATCATTGCGTGAAAGAATCATCAAATCTTGTATAATTGCAAAGGATGCACTAAAATTATCTGGTGCTACATATAGACAATATGCTGACAAAGGTAACAGGACAATAACGTTGACACCTGGACAGGACGTTCTTTTCCTCCTACCTAGTGACAGACACTTATTAACTGATTCTTGGCAAGGACCATTTAAAGTGACGAGACAGATTTCACCTGTAGACTATGAGATTCAAATAAAAGACAAACACAAAATATTCCACGTCAATATGCTAAGACCATATTACAACAGAGACAACGAACAAGACGACACAACAGCATGTACAGTGATAATAGACCATGAAGATGACGAGGCTAGTGACGAAATTCCAACACCTGCATTAGACACGACGAACTGCTTGAAGGAAATTAAGATCAACCCAAAGTTAACTCAAGCAGAAACAGACAGTTGCAAACAGCTCATACAACAGTACAACACCATTTTCTCCAACAACCCAGGACAAACAGAATTAGTACAACATCACACTCACGTCAAATACACCCATAAAATGCAGACCATACACCATTCCATTGCATTACAAAGAACACTTACATCAAGAGATCATCAGCTTAGAGAAAAACAACATCATTAGACGATCCCAATCAAACTTCTCATCTCCAATGGTCATAGTACGCAAAAAGGACAACACAATAAGACTCTGTGTCGACTATAGGAAATTAAATAAGATAACTCTTTTAGATTTAGAGCCAATGGCAAACTCTGAAGATCTAGTGACAGAACTGACAGACGCTAGGTTCTTTACGAAGGTAGACATGACGAAAGGTTACTGGCAAATAGCAGTAGACGAACAGAGCAGACATCTGACAGCTTTTGCCAAACCTTGGGGACTGTACGAATGGTGCAAACTTCCATTTGGGCTTGTCAATTCCCCAGCAACATTCGTACGTATGACACGACTTCTACTAGTAGACATACCGAATATTATCTGTTACATAGACGACATTTGTGTTCACACAAAGACAATGACAGACCACATAAAGACATTAGAACAGACATTTGAACGCATTAGACAGCACGGACTGACGGTAAAGCCTGCAAAAGTAGACATAGCCTATCAGGAAATATCCTTCTTGGGGTACAAAATATCTAATGGTTTTGTCACGACGGACGATAACATTGTGTCCAAGATACTAAAACTCTCACTTCCGACTACGAAGAAGCAAGTCAGAAGTTTGTTGGGACTTATAAATTATTATAGGCAGTTCATACCAGATTTTGCTGAACTGACCGAAGTATTTACTAACTTACTAACAAAAGATCAACCCGAGAAAATTGTAAGCAATGAATGCCTAAAATTTGCATTCCATAAAGTATTATCTTATTTCTCTGAGAATAGTTTAAAGAATCTCATTCTCAAATTGCCAAATTCTCTTATTTCTTTCAGATTACGCACAGACGCGAGCTCCGTAGCGATTGGAACAGTTCTGTTACAGGAACATGATAACATCCTACATCCTGTATATTACTTCTCGAGAAAATTAAAACCTAGAGAACGCTCTTGGTCGACACCGCAGTTGGAAGCCCTTGCTCTAGTTGAGGGTATAACTAAATTTTCCAGATTCCTTCTGGGACATCATTTTATTGTGGAGTCTGACAGTAGTCCGTTGAGATTTATCAATTCAGGTGTACCTTCCAACCAAATGATAGCTCGCTGGTCTCTTAAACTTCAAGATTACAGCTTTGAAGTTCGACACATCGCGGGCAGAACCAACACGATTGCCGATCTTTTGTCCCGTTGTCCGACCGACCCAGTAAGCACCAATGTCTGAGTGCAGTGTGGAAAATACACTCAGACCAACACAGCCATGCATCAGTGAAGTTTTTTTCACGAAAGCTGTGTATGTCTATATGATGTGATAGGGTGTATTCCCAATATATATAGTTTTTCTTATTTTATTATTAATGTAGTGATTGTCGTGAATAATTGTGTAGTGTGTGGTAGAAAGATAACTTTATTAATTGTATATATTACGAAACAAGAACAGTGCCACATTCGCTCTGAACTTACCGCAAGCGAACTATCCAATTTATCCGTGGTATCTGCATTTGGAATTTATCCAGTGATATTTTAACTCCGTGTGTGAAAGTGTGACCTGAACATTGATATCTACACCACTTCAGTCAATCGAAATCCAGAAGTTTTTCCAGTGAAACAACCAACACATGAACGATCAGAACATTGCACATTCCGTTTTACTACATCAGACCGGAACAAGTGTGTTCTACAAATTTTCAACATCAGCTGTTTCGTGTGTACTTCCGGATGATTTAGAAATTTAGTTTAAAAGTAGCAGACGACAAACAAAAGCTTAAAAAGTTATAACACTTCTAAACTATTTACGATTCAATAATTTCGAATACACAAATTGTGTATTAAGATTTTTCATTTAGTGTAATCTTAGAATCATATCTTGATTAATTTATTCATACTACCGACATTTTTTCGCTAGTATGGAGAAACATCAAGCTATGACGCTGAGAAATAGAAGAATTATTGTAAGATATTATATTTCTTAATTTTTGAAGTTATGTCCCTTTGATTTAATTGTTATTACATTATTACACCAAGGGCGTTAATTGAAATGTATACGATGATGTGTTGTATATAAATAACCATGTTGTTGCCAGATTGTTAACACGCCAAGAAGCCATCTACTGGGCATGGTAGAGTGTTACCGACATTGCAGACCGACACAAGAACTCCTGGCCAAATGAGGTCAGAGTTTGAGCGTTGAATGCGGCTTGTATAAAGCCGTATTACGATCTTGCCAGATGTTTTTTGTCTCAAAAAGCATATTATTACTTTTTTTTGAAAGGCTGCGAGGTAGTTGCTTGGGAAGCTGTTACTACCGATCTGACTGGGTCAATAATGCAATTAAGGTAATCAGCCATCGAGAGGATGAAGCTTGACGAGTGTTAAAGGTTGAACACCACATGTCTTTAGATACAATGTCCATTTCTTATGTGTTTCTATGCCAAGATATGTGTTTTTGTATTTCTACACCAAAATAATTGTATATAACAGAAAGGTTGACTCTGACAGGTTAAAAATATTAACCCGGTATTGTATATAGAGTGTACATGAAAGATAACATCTTTCATGAAGAAGCCCCGGGGGGAGCATGTCAGAGTCTAAAGTATTGCCAGCAGAGATGCAGGGACATCGTTACGCCCGCCAGGCGAATACTCCCTAGCGGGGATGCTGTAACATCGTTACGCCCGCCAGGCGAGTATTAGTTACCTGCCTGCGAGGTTGCCGGCTGACGAGACAGCCAGCGGTCAGGCAAGGACAAAGCAGGATGCACGCAGGCCTCGTGAAGCCACTTCAGGTGGACAGGCGCGTTGCGAGAAATAGCCAGACAGCTCTGGGACTCGGACTCGACTGGACGTATGATGGGAGAAAGGCTTGTGTAGTTCTGTGGCCCGAAAGTCGAGTGCTTGTACATCTTGAGAGACTGATTGTAAGCTGTGGGTTGCTTGTAAGTGTATTGTTATAACTTATGTATTGTGATGATCATCTCTAGATCGTGATCTGTAAATAAATCCATCGAAACTTGGTGTCGTTGAGTCTCAAGTCAAATCACGTTGTATTTGTACTGTCTCACATGCGTTAGGTTAACGAGCCAGGTTTAAGACCCTGACAATCACACCTCTCATCAAGTTTCACATCATACACAGGTGTTTATTTCACCTACGTAGTGTTCACATAACACACAAGTGCTCAGATCACTTGTCTAGTGTTCACATAATCAGTATAGTGTTCACATCACCAGCGTAGTGTTTAGATCAAACGCATTTGTTAACATCACCTAATTAGTGATCACATCTAATACAGGCGTTGACATCACCCATGTAGTGTTCACGTTAAACACAGTTGTTCACATCACCTACGTAGTCTTTATATCAAACACAGGTGTTCACATCACTCATGTAATTATCACATCAAACACACATGTTAACATCACCTAAACTATGTACACATAAAACATGTGTTCACATCGTAGTGTTCACATCAAACCCAGGTGTTCATGTCACCCATGTAGTGTTTACATCAAACAAAGGTGTTCACGTCACTTATGTAATGTTCAAATTAAACACACGTGTTCATATTACTTACGTAGTGTTCACATCACACGCAGGTGCTCACACCACCCTTGTAGTGTTCACATCAAACATAGGTGTACACATCACCCATGTATTATTCATATAAAACTGGTGTCTACATAACGCATGTAGTGTTCACATCAAACACAAGCATTCACATCACCTACGTAGTGTTCGCATCAAACATTGGTGTTCACATCACCCATGTAGTATTCACACCAAACAAAGGTGTTCACATCAACCATGTAGTGTTCTCATTACATACATGTGTTCTTATTACTTACGTATTGTTCACACCAAATATAGGTGTTCATATAATTCAGTAAGTTTCACATAAACGTAAGTGTTCACATTACTCATGTAGTGTTCATATTAAATTCAGGCGTTCGCAACAACCACATATTGTTCACATCAGACATAATTCTTCACATCACCCATATGGTGTTCACATCAAACACGGGTGTTCTTATCACCAATGTAGTGCTAACTTTAAACATAGGTATTCACATAACCCTTATAGTGTCCACATCAAATACAGGTCTTCATATCACCTACACCAGTCATAGGTGTTCACATCACTCTCCTAGTTTTCACATCAACCATGTAATGTATATATTAAACACAGGCGATCACATCACCCAGGTGGTGTTAACATCAAAAATATGTGTTCACATCAACCATGTAGTGTTTCATAAGTGATGTTGAATGAAAGTAATATGAACACATGTGCGTAATGTGAACACCACATGAGTGGTGTAAACAAAGGTGTTTACACCACTCATGTGGTGTTCACATTACGCACATGTGTTCATATTACTTACGTAGTGTTCGCATCAATCATATGTGTTCATATCACCCACGTAGTGGTCACATCAAACACAGCTGTTCACAACAACCACATAGTGTTCACATCAAACATAGATTTTCACAACAGAGTTCACATGAAACACAGGTATTATATATCAACTACTTAGTGTTTACATAAAACATAGGTGTTTGCATCACTCTTCTGGTGTTTACATCAACCAGGTAGTGTTCATATAAACACAGGTGTTCACATTACCCAGGTAATTTTCACATAAAACACACGTTTTCATATCATTCGCTTAGTGTTCACATCGTCCATCTAGTTTTTTCATCACCCTCTTAGTGTGTACATCAAAGACAGGTGTTCACATCACCCTTTCTGTGTTCTCATCAACTATCTAGTTTTCACATAACTCGTTTAGTACTCAACCATCCATCTAGTCTTCACATAAACCATCTAGTGTTCACATCAAATACATGTGTTCACTTCACCCATGTAGCGTTCGCATCACGCGTCTGGCGTTCGTTGTCTCGGATGGCTGTGTGAGGTGCAGCCAATCGCGAACGTCCTAGCCCGAAGCAATTTAGCTAGGCAGCGGTTACGAGAATGTGACCGCAGCGCGAAGCCGGAGTCGTGGTTTGAGCGGGGGAACGAGCAATTTTTGTACGGCCGTACGATAAAGTCTCGTCAAGCACCCACTCTCTTTCAATGAATAGTGGGCCTGCAGTCAGTAAGCTGGCATAGCTTTTCGGTCAGTCTTACCTGGCGTAGTTTGAAAGCTCGTCGGTAGGTGTCTAGTGGTTTTGCATGTATCACCTGGTACCGAGGGAGTGCGCTAAACGATTGCTACTCTTGACCTACGTGTGCGTGAATAGTCCGTCTGTGCGATCTATGGTTCTCAGCTTGCTGAGGGATATGGCTGAACGTCCCAGTCAATATCTCCCGGGTTGCGAGGGTTTGAGCATTATGGTCACTCTGCTTTATGGGGGTGAGATACTGAGCAGGCAGCATCTGCAGCCCACATAGTGAGCGTTACTAAATGTGAAAAAAGCGCCCCAGGGCCACATTGAGTGAGCGTTATTAAAGGTTCAAAAACGTCTCTACGGCTATCAGCTGAGGGATTTTGCTGAAAGCTTTAATTCAATATGCCCCGAATGGGAGGGCCTGGCCGTGAGATGTTGAGCCGGCAGCATCTGCAGCCTACCTCGCGAGAGTTACCAAAGGGAGAACAACATCTCATTTTCACGAAATGGAATTGCTTGGATAGTGAATCCATTACGTGGAAGACCGAATCGAAAGCTTGCTGTGTGCACGTCATCTGCATATAAGTCCCTCCTGGTCTTCGTAGGAGCAGCCTGTGATGAACGGTAGGCTCAATATACGGAAGTGAGGCTAAACAGCCATGTGCAGGACGTGACGATTCCTTGGGTGAGCCCAGTACCAGAACGATGTGTGTCTGCTCTGCAATTATGGGAGCCTCCTTAGATAGCTGGGAATGCCCATGGTCTGCTCCTACCTTCCCTTGAGCGCTGACCTGGATGTCTTTGGCTGTTCTGAACAGACCAGCTGGGATTCGGATGACACCACTCCAGTAAGAGTAGAGAAAACAACCCAAAAGCCGGAATGGGAATATGGCTTGGCTGGCAAACTCTGTTAGTTAGTTAGTTAGTTAGTTAGTTAGTTAGTTAGTTAGTTAGTTAGTCGCAGTTCCAACTTCACAGAAACGGGTCGTCCCCATTATGCTCCGTTCCTGTGCCAGTGAATATCACACAAAACGCTCCCAAGTGCCCAAATATGAAAAGTGGAAAAGACAGGAGTCTCGGCAAACAACAGCCCGCACAGATAAACTGTGAAAGCGAACGAACGAAAATATGTATTTTCAAAGGGTTAAGATTTGGGCACACAGACCCGTCTGACATTCTGCACTTCTTCTCTATTTCCTGTCATACATTCTTTCATTCAACATCATTTATGAAGCAAATTTTTGACATCAAAAGAACAATCGGCATTAAAACGCATGAAATAGTATCGATAACAAATGACTCCCTGAGGCCTAAGGAAGGTGTAACGTGCCGTACATATGGGAATGTTTTTTGACTAGTAGTCGTTTGAGATAATTTACCATTATTATTGTCTTTTTTGTTTGTTTGTTTATGGGGTTATGTAGTCTGTACCGAGGTAGTGTTCAAACAGGTTGCAAATGTATGTATAACGATTGGTGGTGTCTATGATTTCTTGTGGAAGATTGTTCCACAACTGAGCGGCATAGTATGCTAAGCTTGTTTTATGTAAGTCTATATAAGGTTTAGAGACATGAAGTATATTTAGTTGTTCGCTATGTCTTGTGTTATATTTAAACAATTGCCAAAGTTAGCTTGGAGCATTTTGAAATTGGGTTGTGTGAATAAGTATAGCTTTATTTAAAAGTAGGCGTTGTGGAGTGGCAGTAACCGAAGACATTTATGTAGGTTAGAATGTCGGTAACTTTTCACCATTAATTAAACGTACAGCCTTTTTCTGGAGTGAATAAAGGCGTCTTGTTTTTGATTTGGAGCATCCATCCCAGATTTTAGAGCAATAATTAATATGTGTTTGTATATGGGAAGTATAGAATATTTTTCTTGTGTTTCGTCAAAGAAATATTTTATTTTGGCAAGTTTGTATACTTTTTCTTTGGCTATTTGTTTAACGAGAGCATTAACATGAGTGTTAAAGGTTAGATTTTTATCTATGATAAGACCCAGTGCCTAGTGCTTGGTTACACTTTCTATAGGCATGCTACCAAAGTGCAGCTGTAGAGTTCTCTGCGAGTTTAGCGTGTGAAGTCTTTGCCTGGTTCCTATTAACATAGATTTTGTTTTAGAAATGTTAATTTCCATGCGGTTTGCATGACTCAAGTTAACTACACTATTTATTTCCTGTTGCAAGGAAAATTCAAGCACATTACCAATAGCGTGTGCATATATTGTGAAGTCGTCTGCATATAGATCTCAGGACGACGACAGATATAAGGGAAGATCATTTATATAAATGGCAAATAACAGAGGGCCAAGAATAGACCCCTGAGGTACGCCAATATTATTGGTAATGGCTTGAGATAAAGATTTATTGTGTGATACTACTTGTTTTCTGTCTAATAAAACTGATTTTTTTTATTAATGTCACTATATTAAAGCTTACTTTCATTGTTTCTAGTTTTTTAATTAGAATAGTATGATCTATTATATCAAATGCTTCTCTAAAGTCTATAAACACCGCTCTACATAGAGTATTGTTGTTAATATTTTGATGCCAGTTTTCAATCATATTTGTTAGGGTCGTATGGCAAGAGTAGTTTGGCCGAAATCCTGAATGACTGTCAACTATTAGTTTGTGGAGAACTAAGTGCTCTAGTGATGATTTGTGGATGTAGTATTCTAGCAGGTTGGATAGTGCGGATATCATGGAAATTGCCCTATAATTACTCACGAGACGATCGTCTAGAGAACCAGCTTTTAAATGAGGATACACTTTAGCGATTTTAAAGGCTGATGGGAAGTGACCTTTGGTGAGACATTGATTATATATAAAAGATAGTGACTCGCAGTTCACCGGTGCAGCATGGCGAATAATCCGATTATTAATTCCCTCTAGTCATGATGAGTTATTGTTTTTTTTTAGGATACTGAGATGAGTAAATACTTCAGTGGTCGTCATTAGCGGTATGTGGGGGGGGGGGGGGGGGCGCTCAATAACATTTGTTCTGCACAGAATGATGATAATAAAGATATGTCACGAGGCGCATCTGGTATTTCAGCGTTCAGTTGGTTTATGTCGGACTGAAAGAATCTACTGAATTGATCACATGTAACCTGATTTTATGGATGATTTATGTTTGTTTGTCAAGGTATTAATTGCTTTCCATATATCTTTAGTGTTGGTTTTATCTATTATTAAGTTCTTAAAATAGTTTTTCTTTTCCTTTCGAATAATATATTGAACTTTGTTTCTCAGACTACGGTACATAATTAGATCTCTATTTTTATGTGCACTGTCCCGGTCTCTCATAAGTTAACTACCTACTGTGTGATACACGATGGCTTAGTGTGATGTTTAACACGAACTTTTTTAAATAGAACATGCTTATCAAATATACTTAGAAAGGTCTTCAGCCAGTGGTCCAGAGCATCGTCTGGGTCAGGAAGTTGGTAACCATAGTCCAGAGATGAGTTGAGCAAGTCTTGTAATAAGACATCTCGATTGAAATTTTTATAATTTCTATATTTTACACTTATATGTTTGTTTTGGAGTTTTGATACCTCTTTTCGACCATGTGCAACATACTGGATAGTAATCGCTCGTTGCATTAATAGGTAAAGTACATTCTTTGATGTTGTCAGCACACGTAGTATAAATATGATCTATATGTGTTGCAGATGAGTTTGTTATTCTAGTGGCTTGTTTGACTAACTGTTGGAATTTATATGACTCTATTATGTTTTCCCATGTTTTGTTTGATTTGTTAGTGTCTATGTTGAAGTCACCTAGCAGTATTATTTCTCTCGCAATTCTAAAGTCGTAAAGTCTGAACCGAAAGCTAGCCTAGTGGATGTCGTTTGCATCCTTACCTCTTCTGGTTTGCGCGAGGAGCGGCCTGTGGAGAATGAAATGCCCAATATATGGAAGTGATGAATTCAAGTAGCCATGTGCAGGACGTGACGATTCTTTTGGTGAACCCAGAACAAGAGCAATATATGTCGGCTCTGCTATCATGGAAGCCTCCTTGGATGACGGGGAATGCCCATGGACTGTTCCTGCTTTCCCTTGGGGGTTGACCGTGGTGGCTTCGGCCGTTCCAATTTTTCCGAAACACCCGGAAAGGCTAACCCGATCAACAAACGCCCGCAGAAGTCGAATGTGTCGGCTTAAGGGTGCAAATAAACTTGGCACAATACAATTACAATTGAAAAGACATTCTGGATGAAGGCAAAAGAAGAAGAAGAAAAAGAAGTGTTCACAACAAACATAGGTGTTCATATCGCCCACGTAGTGTTCACATAAAATGCGGATGTTCACATCCTGCCATGTAGTGTGCACATTAAGCACTAGTGTTGACATCACTCTTCCAGTGTTCACATCACTCATGTAGTGTTCAATTCAAACACACGTGTTCACATCACTCGCCTAGTGTTCACATCGTCAATGTAGTGTTCACATCATACACTTAGTGTGTACATCAAACACAGATGTTCACATAATCCATGTAATGCTCACATCAAACATAGGCGTTCGCATCACCCTTGTAGTGTTCACATGGAATAGCGTGTTCACATCATGCCATGTAGTGTTCACATCAAGCACATAGAGATTACATCTCGTCTCGTGTTCACATCATCCACATGTTGTTTACGTCAAACACGCGTGTTACATCGCCCATGTAGTGTTCACAACAAGCACACGTGTTCACACCACCCGTCTAGTGCTCCCATCGCCCGTCTAGTGCTCACATAATCCAAGTAGTGTTTACATCAAACACAGGTGTTCACATCATCCAAGTAGTGTTCACATAAAGCACAGCTGTTCTCGTCACCCGTCTAGTGTTCACATCATCCGCTGTGGGTTTCCATCACCCACTGAGTGCTCACATCACCCACCAAATATGCACATCGCTGACCTAGCGAAGCTTAATCCAAACAGTATCATATCCCCATGTAATCGACAATTACAGTGTAACAGGCACATTAACCGATTTTCCCACAATTTTAGAACCACTGGAAAAAAAAAGAAAAGTCACAAACAAAGACCATTATCAAAACCCACAACAATATAGATTGCCACAATGTGATCGAAGACTCGAGTGGCGGACACCATGGCTGGAGTTCGTTTTGTGTGTACAGGTTTGCAATGATAACATTTATCGCCTCTATTGTGTTTATTGCGTATTAAACTAAACGTATTGGGTACTTGATGTTAGTTAGTTAGTTATTTAGTTAGTTAGTTAGTTAGTTAGTTAGTTAGTTAGTTAGTTGTTAGTTAGTTAGTTAGGTAGGTAGTTAGTTAGGTAGTTAGTTAGTTAGGTAGGTAGTTAGTTAGTTAGTTAGTTAGTTAGTTGGTTGGTTGGTTGATTGGTTGGTTAGTTAGTTAGTTAGTTAGTTAGTAATAGTTTAGTTAGTTAGTCAGTCAGTTAGTCAGTCAGTCAGTCAGTCAGTTAGTTAATTAGTTAATTAGTTAATTAGTTAGTTAGTTAGATAGTTAGTTAGTTAGTTAGTTAGTTGGTTGGTTGGTTGATTGGTTGGTTAGTTAGTTAGTTAGTTAGTTAGTTAGTTAGTTAGTTAGTTAGTTAGATAGTTAGTTAGTTAGTTAGTTAGTTAGCTGGTTAGTTAGTTAGGTGGTTAGTTAGTTAGCTGGTTAGTTAGTTAGTTAGTTAGTTAGTTAGCTGGCTAGTTAGTTAGTTAGTTAGTTAGTTAGTTAGTTAGTTAGTTAGTTAGTTAGTTAGTTAGTTAGTTAGTTAGTCGACAGATCAGCCGTATTGCGCACCGAACCATTCATTCCATAAATGCTCAGATCCCCAACTCAGTAATTCCCGCAGCGTGTTGCGGTTAACATCACCAGTTATGCATTTTCTAAACTAATCCTCTTCGGCTTCCTGCAGAGTAATCTTGTTTGGCCACACCTCTTTTAACTTGCTGTTCTCGCAGTCTAACCATGGTTGGTGATTCACCGTCATCACTTAATTCTCGCAAACGTCTTACTTCTCGTTGAGCATTCAGTATATCAGCCTGGTCCATGATTCACCCGTCCTCTACAGCAGCCTTACCTGCAAGCTTGTCAGCCAACTCATTTCCTTATTTACCCGCATGACCTGGCACGAAAATGAAACTAATCTTTGCCAGCCGTAACCGCCACAGAGACACCAGACACTGTCTTCGGACCAAACCCATCTCTATCTTCCTGATCATACTCATTGAGTCACTAAGGATACATGCCCGAGTGAATGTCTGTGTCTCGGGTCATGTCATTGCTTTACTTACTGTCATGACTTCCGTGGTCAGACTACTTGTGATCAAAGCAAAACATCAGAATCACAATTTTCCCTCCAGCCTGAGACGTTACAACCCACGAACTTCTCACGCGGCTAACGACCGACCCATATGTGTCAATGACAGCATCACATTTAACTAAACGTAGTGGGCACGTGTGTATATTTCCCTGATCCTGACGTGTTTTTTTTTTATTATTGTCAGTTGTTTATTGTATATTTGAAATTGTTTTCTTACGTGTTTCTTCTTCTTCTTCTTTCTTATTCGTTCCTCTTTTGAGGGAAATGCGTTACACTTAAATATGCACCTCAGAAGTCTTCATCATATTCTGGACAAATACTATCAAAGGTAACAGGCTCTATCTACTCGTGTTTCTAAATAGCTAGTAATGTATCAGTTGCTATTCTTTATATATGTGTACTTTGCAAAGAGGAATTTTTGTTAAAGTAATGTTATCATGCTTACATCTATGACATCAGCGATCTTTCATCTCATCTCATCTGCACTGTGTCCCCATTTAGAGTAAAAACAGTTAACCAACTCACACTATTGATTCTTACATTTTGCTGTTTCCCGCAGCTGGCCCACACTTTCTTCCTGTATGTTTCATCTTTGTCTCTATTTCTCTTCTCTGTGTGTTTTAACGAATGTTAGCTAACAACAACTGCCTGAGAGAGGATAATGAAACTAGAAGATTATATACAACAATAAGAAAGACATGCTTTGAAGAACATCGTGACAACTTGAAAGAACAAGGGGAAGTGAGGTAGAGGCCGACGAAGAGGAATAATGCTGGATGGATTGAGACAGAGGCATGAAGGAACATCATCAGCATCACCGTCTAAGGAATTCTCGAAAATCAAAGTTTGTACTTCCGCCTCTACAGCAGCCGGATTTTCTTGTCTGTATTTTCTGTCTAGTTGGATGCAGATTGAAAGAGACGTACGTGTACCCACTTCTCGCCAGGTTCTAAGTCCTCAAGTGAACATACCTGTTTAAGAATGTCCTCGGCTTGATCCATCCACGACCTTCCTCTTTTTAACCTACTGCCCTTCACCTTCCTAATTTCACTATGCAGAGGGTGTTGTGTGTTTGCGATAACTCTGAGGTAGGCACGTGCTCTGAAAATGTGTATTCTGTCTTCAATAGTAGGAAAATCAAGAAGGTAGCGCATCGCCCTGCATGCTGTTTCTCTTGTACATCCAAGAATAATGCGCATGGCTTCGTTCTGTATCCTTTCCATCCTTTCTATCTGCTTACGGCTGAGAGTCAGGATAGCCATCGCATACTCAAAAGCAGACATGACCAGCCCTTCGTACAGACGACATAGATGTCGCTGCTCACAGTTTGCTGCCGCCATCACCCGCATCGCAGCCAAACCCTGCTTGGCCTTTGTTATCACCTGGTCTATGTGCTCGATATAAGCAAGGCTTCGATCAAAACGTATCCCCAGGTTGTTCATTGCCTGCGTTCTTTCCACAGTCCCTGAACACAGTTTTACAGTTGGTGTTGGTGTGTTGACAATATGATTATTCAAAGAGAACCATGTCACTGTTGCCTTTGTTGGGTTGACCATTGCCCCAGCTTCAACACACCAAATACTTATGCGATTGAGTTCGGTTTGTAGTTCCGCAGCAGCCTGATCTCTATCCTTACCCTGACGATACACTAAAACATCATCGGCATATGACAATGTCCTCCCTGGTCCCGTGATCTGCTCGCTGGTGATTCTCACAGTGTAGGCGTTGAACAGCACTGGAGATAATGGTGATCCCTGTGGTATTCATGCTACTGCCTGGTCTCTCAATGTTTGTTCCATTCAGTGACATTGTCTTATTCCCAAGATTCCCCGGAACTAGTCTAGTTCTCTACCTAAGCTTCACATTAGTGATTATGTCATACCATTTTATTCTTTATATTTTATACAGGCACAAGTTAAACTCCCTGTAGTTTATTTGTAATTGTTGTAGGGATTTCCCATGCTTCTGATACACACAGCAATACTAATTTAACAGTTATATACGTTAAGTGTGGTGCTAGTTTTAGATTTTTTTCAGACAGATCTTATTCTGATATTAATGAGCTGCCATATAACCTTAGACGGTATTCCCTGCTTTCTGTTAGCGGTGCATACTGGACTGTGCTCACCAATCCCAAAAACCGTACATTGTGTTAAAGGTTTCGACTGGAGGAGCGCAATTAGGATGGTATAAGACTCATCATAGTCAGAGGAAATTAAGCCTAAAGACTAAATGTCATGGCAGGGAAGATCAGGCCCTAAGCCTTGGTCGGCAACTGGTCTAAGATCAAAGCACCGATAGATAGACAGTAAGATCATTGTTCTGCTGACTCGGCAGCTTTATCAGCTTGTTATGCTCCTTGTGTATTGGTGTTACCTTTCCCATGGATTAAACTAAGCAGACCGAGAGGAGGGTGGTATTGCATGGGCAACAACTAGTCTCTAAAGTTCATGCCAGGGCATGCGGGAGTACAAGGAAATGAGCGGGCTGACAAGCTCGCAGGTGAGGCTACTGTGGAGGGCGGACGCGCCATGGACCAGGCTGACATTCTGAATGCTCTACGTGAAGTGAGACTTTTGCGAGAACCAAGTGATGACTGTGAATCTACAACAAT
The DNA here is from genome assembly GCA_963921405.1 of Cepaea hortensis. Lineage (NCBI taxonomy): Eukaryota > Metazoa > Mollusca > Gastropoda > Stylommatophora > Helicidae > Cepaea > Cepaea hortensis. The sequence continues at coordinate 32,076,835 of OY992879.1, read as the reverse complement.
GGTCAGACTGCGAGAGCAGCGAATTAAAAGAGGGGTGGCCAAACAAGAACACTACGCAGGAAGCCAAAGAAGATTGATAAACCAACACAGAACTGGCGTCGTTAGCCGCTACACGCTGCGGGATTTGCTGAGGAGGGGATCCGAGCACTTATGGACTGAATGGTTCGATGTGCAACGAGGATGATCTGTCGACTAACTAACTAACTAACTAACCGTTGTATTTTGTTTTCCTTCCCCATAATTCATAATTCTATGAAAGTTTTCTTGTCATATGAATTCGTATTTTAAATCTATGTATGTTCCTCATTTTTGTCTAAATAACATCCGAAAAATGTGCATGATAGTGCCAGCAAAGATAGGTCTTTGAATCAGTTGAATAACATTTATACCAGTACATACATACAGACATACACAGGCATCCAGCAACTAAGGGGTTAAAATGCAGACTTCAACCCACTGAGATGTTAGAATGAGTAGATAACCACAAAACAATGGATACACACATTGTTTGATATCGCCACCTTATATGTAATTTCCTGCAATAAGAATAAGCCTGTGATTGCTTTGAAAGAGAATCATTCTGAAATTAATGAGCCATCCTGAGATCCTACAAGACAACACGAACTTAGAAATGGCAGCATATAGAAACATGAGCTGCATACTTCTCAATCAAGGAAAACTAACTGATACATTTGACATAAAAACTGTAGTGAGAAAGGAATGCCCTCTGTTACCTTGATATACTTACTGACGACAAAGATGTGTGTAAGCCGGACATGATTGTTACAGGCATTGATAATACACACTGGGAGCAAGTTGCCGCTGAACGTGTTGCATGGAGGGCAAACATCAGAAATGGAATGAAGACAAAGGAGAAAATTGTTGCAGATAAGTCGCACACCAAGCGCGTGAGACATAAGATGGTGCATGATGGTGGAAATGACCACGTGTTCACATGCACACACTGTGAACGAACATTTACAGCGCGAATTGTCCTTATCAGTCTCATTCGCTACTGCTATGGGTAAAGGTTATTAGGCCTTTTTGAAGGACAAACTATGGTCTGTCAAGACGGCAAGGTGCCAATGACTTACTGACTGTACTGAATTATGAAGACAACAATAACTGCTGTCAGAAATGAACTTCAATGGGCTCATGCTGGAGCAGCTAGACAATCTGGATCTCAAAGACAGAGCCCTCCGCAAAATAAGATAAATTAAACACATCTGATTTATGTCACAACAATTACAGTTCAACAATTGATAAGAGAAAGACAATGATAATAGATCAAATAAATCAAAACCATATCTCCCTTAGTGAAACCTCATAATATGAGGTGGACATTTATTCACCTATTTAGGAAATGTAGACAAAGATGAGGAAACATATTAAGAAGCTAAAAAAAAGAACACGGCCATGTAAGATGTGCTTTCTTAGTATTATGATATTATTTTAACTTAAATTAAATCATCTCATCGTGTTCCTCTTGTATCGTTCGGTGTCGAGTTCATAAATAAAAAGCGGCAGAGTTTCCTTTTATGGGCTTCATATATCGAGATTCCCATAGAATATGTTATTCCCTCTATCCATCGTTTGCATGGTCCACCTGTACTTCTGGTTCAATTGAATTTGTACAGTATTGGTTGTTGTGAGTTGAGTTGAGTTGAGTTGGGTTGGGTTGAGTTAAGAAACGACATCACTACACTCAGGACATTCCCATACGTGCTTCGTCCCCTCGTTCAACAGCCAGCGAAGAGTCATACTACTAATCGTTCCCACCGCTATCTGATTAAATGTTCTCATAGTCTTAACTCTCAGTTTTGAGATTCTTCCAGATCCCCTGCCGATCCCCCGCAATCTCATTCTTTCCATATATGGGTCCCCAATCTGTACCTCCGCCTTCTCCAGCTGGTCCCACAAGCGCACGACCACCTTCCCCTTGTCCATAGGCAAGATACCACCAAGAGGTGCCCTCCCTGCTAGCCTATCAGCCTGTTCATTCCCCCGTACACCGGCATGGCCAGGGCTACATATCCATATAATTCTCACCATCTGTGACCTCTGAAGCGACAAGAGCCATTCCACACGAAACATTCCTTTCTCCACCTTACTAAGCATACTCTTTGAATCCATAATGAATACAACGTGTGTTGCAGTAGTCTCCTCTAGCCAACGGACCTGCTGTTACTGTCTCCACCTCCATTCTCATACTGGAGGTCGTAGTCTCATATGCCAGACTCACCTTTTTCAAGACTCGTCCATTAGCCTTTGCAATAAAGCCCCAGCCACTACGTCTGTTTCTCACCACTGACCCATCGTTGTAGATGACTATGTCACCTTGGTGTGTGTTGCTCTGGATCAGCTGTTGCACTTCAAACTCAGTACGACCCGCTGCCCATTCTCTGCACTCACGACCCAGTGTTATGATTACATTGTGCCAGTCCGTCATGTCATCCGGAATTTCAATCCACTCTCTTTCACGATTGATTGTCTCTAGATCACACACCTGACTTATAGAAAGTTCTGCCTGTGCCATCCAGGACCTGCCTCGTCTTAGTCTATGACCCTTGACCATATCCATTACAGCATGTTGCGGGTGATCCCTGTCTGCGGCAACTCTCAGGTACCATTTGGCCAGAAGGACCCTATGCCTATCCGTCTTTGTTGGTAGCGCCAGGATATGCCTCATGCATATAATTGGTGTGTCCTTTGTGCACCTCAGGATTAACCGAATGGTAGCATTCTGTATGCGCTTCAACCTTTCAAGCTGGCTCATCGATACTGTCAGTAGCCCCAAACCATACTCAATGACAGAAATTATTAACTGCTGAAAGAGCCTTACAGCATCCTCTGATCTACCCCGGTTGCTGCCATAGCCCTCAATGCATTAAGTCCCCTACCAGCCTTCACCACCAAAGCCTCCACATGATCCTTAAAAGACAAACACCTGTCAAAGGTGATACCCAAGTACTTCAGTTTAATCTATCGACTAAGTGGACCTCCATTCAACACACTACCTGGGACATCTATCTTGATTATCCGTTTATCGAGGGAGTACCACACAACCGATGCCTTGTCTGGGTTTATAATGGCCCCTGCGTCCCTGCACCACTCAGCTACACTGTTTAAAGCCACCTTTAAGTCTTTCACCAGACTGGCCCTGTCTCTGCCCTGTCTGTACACCAGCACATCATCTGCAAATGTTAAGATTCTACCCACACATGGTGTCTCAATAGATGCGATTTTGCTGGTGTAGACATTAACGAGCACTGGGGACAAGGCAGACCCCTGCGGCAACTCAGGTGTAATAGTACAGGGGTCAGAAGTCCAGGAACTCATGCGCAGTGCAACCTTAAGCTCATAAAGGACTGCCGCAACCTATCTAACAAGGCAAAGGCAGACTTCCATGTCCAACAGTGTGTGTATTAACCGATCATACCTGACCCTGTTATACGCATCTTCCAGGTCAAGAGCTACCGCCACTGTCTCTTGTTTATCTTGGAAGCCCTCGTAGCCATCAAATGCAAAAGTCGCAGCATTGATGTGATATAACTGTTAGTTGGTAGCCTAGATATGTGGCCGAACCATTTCACTTGCTGTTTTCTAATTAAATCTAGCGCTGCTATAACCACCTCTTTAGTCCTGATTTCATAATTCCTAATATTCTATCTTCTCCGTTGTTTTGATGTTTTTTTTCTCCTTTTCTGTCATTTTCCAGGTTTGGAATTGGTAGCATTGAGTTTTACGGAGTACTGAATTAGTATCTATTGATACGTGTTTGTTCTTGTAGTATTAGTGTCATTCATCCAATGAGTTTGTTCGGCTTATTGCATATATATTTCGATCTCGTCTTCTGATTTGCCATTTCATTATATTATACTTCCCATCTACTTGAAGAGCCGGCTTCGTGGCTTAGAGGTTATGACTTTTCTCCGTAATCTTGTATACTCTCGTCGGTAACGTGATGACGGTAAGAATCAGTAGTGGTTCGAATCGCATCGGTAACTTACGGGGTATGTGAGCCGGCCGCTCAGAAAGCAATGGCAAACTACTGAGCGTAATCTTGCCAAGAAATCAACATAAAGCTGAAAGATGCTGGTGTTGACAGCGAGGTCCTGTAAAGGATATGCTAAAAAAAAAAAAACATCTACTTGAAGATATTTACTAGTTTACATTACTCTTTGTTGATTTTTCTTCCTTGGTTAAAATCATTTCCTCCGTTTTACTGATGCTAATGTGCGTGTTGCCGGACTCCTTGGCTTAGGCGTTAGCGACTTTCTCCGTAATCCCGTATACTCTCATGAGCAACGTGGCGACGGCGAGAATCGGTAGCGGTTCTAACCGCGTCGGTAACTTACGGGGTATGTTAGCTGGTTGCTCAGAGAGCAATGGCAAACTACTGAGCGTAATCTTGCCAGAAATCAACAATCAGCTGGAAGATGCTGATGTTGACAGCGATGTCCTGTAAAGGATATGCAAACATTTTTTTATTTAATGTGCGTGTTATGTTCCTTATATACTTCAATTAGATGATTTATTTGGACTTCTAGTTCTGCGTCTGATTTTGCAATTAGTACTTGGTCGTTGGAAAATCGTGGGGTTTAATCGTTTAATTTTTTCCGTTGTTTCTATTATACTTTAGTGTTCTGTTGTTCGTGGTGTGTTATTGCCGTCTCTGTTTGGCTGGTATCTTTACATATCAATCAATCATGTGCCATGCCGGAAAGCGTGGGCGGTCATGACTCGCCATTTCACTCGATCACCAGTGTCGTGGATCAGCTCAGTGTTCCTGTCTCGTCCATGCCATGTGGCCAAGCCATCCAGGTATTTTCCTCTCGGTCTTCCTCTTGGTCTGTTCCCCTCGATCTTGCCAGTTGTCACTAAGTTCTCCAATCCATTTCTTCTCATAACATGTCCAAAATTTTTTGACTGTCTACGTCTAATTTCTCTAATCAGTTTACGATGTTCATTTGTCTCCTGTAGTACTTGGTCATTGGTTTTTCTGTCTGTCCATGGTATTCTTTGCATTTTCCTCAGAAAGCATATTTCTGCAGCCATCAGATGCTTTTCAGCTTGACTCCTCATTGTCCAAGTTTCACATCCATACAAAAGAACAGGCTCTATGTATCCCATGAACACTCTTCTTCTCGTTTCAATTAACATCTTTTTATTGGTCAGAATGTTTTTCATCTTGCTAAAGGCTACTTTCGCCATGGCGATTCTTGTTCTAATCTCTTCAAGGCATCTCCCATCAGATGTTATAACTGTTCCAAGATAATTGTACCGATTCACTTGTTGAAGAATATTTCCATTTACTTGTATATTACATTGTGGCACTTCTGCCTTCCTACTGACGACCATAACCTGAGTCTTTTTACAATTTAATTCTACCCCCAGTTGCTCACTGTGTATAACAACCGCATCTACTAATTGTTGCAGGTCCTGCGCATTGTCTGCAATTAATACTGTATCATCTGCATATCTAATGTTATTGATATTTCGTCCTATAATGCTGATTCCATTTATATCCTCTACATTTCTGAAAATATTTTCACTGTACAGGGAAAAAAGATCTGGAGACATCACACATCCCTGCCTAACACCTTTCTTAATTGGCTGACACTGTCCCACTTCATTATCAATCCTTATTGCAGCTTGTTGTTTCCAATATATGTTTTTTATAAGTCTAATGTCTTTCCCATCAATTTGTAGATCTGCAATCATATCCACCATGCTGACATGTCTAATGCTATCAAAAGCCTTTGTATAGTCAATAAAGCAAAGATGTATATCCTTGTTTACTTCCATAGCACGTTCAATAACTGTTCGCAGCATATACACAGCATTTACTGTACCCTTTCCTTCTACAAACCCATATTGTTCTTCCCCTATTTCAGGTTGTATCTTCTTCCTCATTCTTTGCATGATAATTCTTAGCAAAATCTTTGTGATTTGACTCATTATACTAATTGTTCTATGTTGATCACATTCCAAGGTTCCTGATTTCTTTGGGATTGCAATAAATATAGAGTTACATAATTCAGGAGGTATATCTCCAGTATCATACAATGTGTTCAGCAGTCTGGTGACTTGATCTAGTCCAAATTCTTCTAAAGCTTTAATCATTTCTGATGTGATGTTATCTGCACCGGGGGCCTTGCCAGCTTTCATATGCTTAAGAACATTTCGAACCTCCATCTCCAAAATTGGCGGTCCTTCATTATTAAATCTAATATCATACTGTTCGTCTCTGTTATCATCATAAAGGTGTTCCACATAATCTGTCCATACCTGTAGAATCTGGTCTTTTTCTATTATGATTTTGCCATCTTCAGTTTTTAGACACCCTGTTGATGTACTTGTTCTTTTATTAGTAAGTTCCTGAATTCTGTTGTGCACTAATTTGGTATTTTGACTGTTGTGTTGGCTTTCAATTTCTAAGCACTTTTCCTCAAGCCATGCTTCTTTTGCCTCTTTACATAATGTTCTAACTTGTCTGTGAATTTCTTCATATTTGACAGAATTATTTTTGTTGAGTCTTCTTGTTTCCATGAGGTGTAAAAATTTTTTTTTCAGTCATCCATTTCTTACGACCCACCTTCTTTAATTTTGGAATAGTTGTTTCTGCAGCCACATTGATTGAATTCTTCAACGTTTCCCATTGATCATCGACATCCTGGAATACGATCTCTAGATCCGACAAAATTTCAAATCTGTTCTGTACTTCTATGTTGAATTTGTTTTGTATTTCCTTGTCATTACTCAATGTACACAAATCATATTTAGTGTTTCCTGTTATATACTTGACTTTCTTCAACTTTATCCTCAATGTTCCTGTGAGTAATCTGTGGTCACTATAACAATCAGCACTGGGAACTGTTTTTGCTATTGTTAATGCGTTTCTAAATCTTCTGCTAATCAGAATGTAGTCAATCTGGTTTCTAATCCTGCTATCAGGACTCCTCCATGTCCATAATCTTCTAGGGTGTTGTGTGAACCAGGTGTTTCCTACAATCATTTCCTGTTCTTTTGCCCACTCTACGAGTCTGTATCCTCTTTCATTTCTCTCTCCTAAACCATAGTTTCTTACTGTGTATCTATCTCCTTGATTTCCTACTTTTGCATTGAAGTCCCCTATTATGATGTTTATTTCTTACTTTTTACATTTCTTTAAGGCAGACTCTATGTCATTATAAAATTCTTCTACACTATCTTCACTGGATTCTCCTGTTGGGGCATATACTTGAATAATATTTATGCTAAAAGGTTTGCCACTTAATTTAACTAGTAGAACTCTGTCCGACACGGCCCAATATCCTTGAATAGATTTTGATGTTTTCCGGTCCAGAATAATTGCCACTGCCCTATGACGATCTTCACCTCCAGAATAAATAATCTTGAAATCTTCCTCTATCTTGATGCCTGCTCCTGTCCATCTCGTTTCGCACATACCTAAAATATTAATTTTTTTCCCTTTCAATTTCTTGTTTTATGTTCTCTAATTTTTCCGTCGTTGTTTAACATCCTAACGTTCCAAGTTGCTAATTTTAACGTCTCTGTCCTTGTCTTGCGATGATCGGCCTTTAAGCGAATCATGATATACTAGGCACTTTTAAATAGGTAGTTTGCCGTTGCTTTCCTCTATGGCAGTGACCTTACTGGTCGGAGACCGCAGCCATTGACTCAAGACGAGTTCCTCTGCCTGCCGTCGTGTAACTCGAGGCCATGACCCACAAATATCTGTCAGCTGCCCTCAAAATTACATCCACCGCCTGCCTTCCGTGGCTTCTTTTGAAAACTTCCAATAAAATGAACACAATATAACATCACATAATCCACAGGCAAACACTATTCACAGGGAATCCAAAGGAAATCACACGAAATCCAATGAAAAACACTAAATACCGTCCCCTCCGAAAAGTAACGCTTCATCTTGTCGCCATTGTACCGGATCGTGCCATTACTGGAAATGAAAAAAAAAAAGTGATATACGGAGTCACCTAGCGGTGACTCACCTTGTCCTGGAAAACGCTATCTAATTTACCATGCATTCTTTCGACGTCATTCAAAGGTTTGACCAGTATTCCATGCACAGCGATTGGTTGAAATCATTGTGACCTTTTATATAAATAAGAATATTTCATACTTACCGTAATTAATTGTTTTATTTTGGTGTTGCAGATAGAATTAATTCAATTATAGATGTATTTTTGAATTCTGCATACAATTTTAAATATATCTGGAAAGTTTCATCTTCTTAATCGCTGCAGGGTGGATGAAAAACAACATTTTCGGTGAAGCGTGCCTTTGCGAATTGGTAAACGCATGGCATGATAATGGCTATGTGCCATGGTGACTGTGCATGCGCGTATCGACTGGACTGGCATGTACACTTTCGCTTTTCAACACTAAAACGTGCAATTTGACCTCAGATGTGCAACATCAATTAGATGTTTAAGAGAATGGTGTAATCCGCTAGCAACAACAAGACGCCATGTTCCCAACAATCATATTTTCAAACACACACACACACACACATATATATATATATATATATATATATATATATATATATATATATATATATATATATATATATATATCTTATATATAAATTAGGATGTATGTCTGTATGTATGTATGTCCTTTATGCGCTCGCGAACGGCCCATCCGATTGAGATGAAATTTTCTACACGCCTTCCTTTCATTCCAGAGATGCCAACTGTCGTAGTTTTTTTTTTCTTCTTCTTCCTCCTCCCTCCTCCCTCCTCCCCCTCCCAAAATACGTACGTCCAGGAAATGGTCTTCTACATAGACACTTCTCTCTGAGGTCCGCGATAACATATTAACCTGGTGGGATGGCAATCAATCATCCTACTACCTCCTCCCTCCTCCTCCCTTCTCCCTCTTCCTCCTCCCTCTTCCTCCCTCCGCCTCCTCCCTCCTCCCACTCTCTACTCCTCCTTCCTCCTCCCTCTTCCTTCTCCTCCCTCCTTCTCCCTCTTCCTCCCTCTTCCTGCTCCCTCCGCCTCCTCCCTCCGCCTACTCTCTCCTCCTCCTCCCTCCTCCTCCCTCTCCCTCCTCCTACTCCCTTCTCCTCCTCCTCCTCCTCCTCTCTCCTCCTCCCTCGTTCTCCCTCTTCCTCCTCCCTCCTCCTCCACCCTACTCCTCCCTCCTCTTCCTAATCCCTCCTCCTCCCTCCTATTCCTCCTGTCTCCCTCCTCCCTCCTTCTCCCTCCTCCTTCTACCTCTTCCTCCCTCCTCCTTCTCCCTCCACCTCCTCCCTCCTCCTCTCTCCTCCTCCTCCCTCCTCATCCCTCTCCCTCCTCCCTTCTCATCCTCCCCCACCTACGTTCTCCTCCTCCCTCCTCCCTCCTCCTCCTTCTCCCTCCTCCTCCCCCTCCCTCCTCCCCCTCCTCCTTCACCCTCCTCCCTCCTCCTCCTCCCTCCTCCTCATCCTCCCTCCTCCTTCCTCCTCATCCCTCTTCCTCCTCCTCCTCCCTCCTCCCTCCTCCTTCTCCCCTTTCCCCCCTCTTTCTCTTAATCCCTCCTCCTCCCTTCTCCTCCCTCCTATTCATCCCTACTCCTCCTCCTCCCTCCTCCTCCTCTCTCCGCCTATCTCTTCCTCCCTCCTCCTCCCTCCTCTCTCTTCCTCCTCCCTCCTCTCTCTTCCTCCTCCCTCCTCCTCCTCCTCCTCCCTCCTCCTTCCTCCTGCTCCCTCCTCCTCCTCCCTTCTCCTCCTCCCCCTCCTCCCCCTCCCTCCTCCCCCTCATCCGTCTTCCTCCCTCCTCCTTCTTCCTCCCTCCTCCTCCCCCTCCTCCCCCTCCTCCTCCCTCTCCTCCTCATCCCTCCTCCTCCATTCTCCTCCTCCCTCCTCCTCCTCTCTCTACCTCCTCCCTCCTCCTCCCTTCACATTCCTCCTCCTCCCTCTTCCTCCTCATCCCTCCTCCTCCTCTATCCTCCTCCCTCCTCCTCCCTCTACCTCCTCCCTCCTCCTCCCTTCACATTCCTCCTCCTCCCTCTTCCTCCTCCTCCCTCTCATCCTCTTCCCTCCTTCTCCTCCCTCCTCCTTCTCCCTCTTCCTCCTCCCTCTTCCTCCCTCCGCCTCCTCCCTCCTCCCACTCTCTACTCCTCCCTCCTCCTTCTCCTCCCTCCTCCTCCTCCCTCTTCCTCCCTCTTCCTGCTCCCTCCGCCTCCTCCCTCCGCCTACTCTCTCCTCCTCCTCCCTCCTCCTCCCTCTCCCTCCTCCTCCTCCCTCTCCTCCTCCTCCTCCTCCTGCGATCTCCTCCTCCCTCCTTCTCCCTCTTCCTCCTCCCTCCTCCTCCCCCTCCTCCTCCACCCTACTCCTCCCTCCTCTTCCTAATCCCTCCTCCTCCCTCCTATTCCTCCTGTCTCCTCCTCCCTCCTCCTCCCTCCTCTTCCCTCCTCCACCTCCCTCTTCCTCCTCCCCCTCCTCCTCCACCCTACTCCTCCCTCCTCTTCCTAATCCCTCCTCCTCCCTCCTATTCCTCCTGTCTCCTCCTCCCTCCTCCTCCCTCCTCTTCCCTCCTCCACCTCCCTCTTCCTCCTCCCTCCTCCATTTACCCAAGACAGACAGACATACAGATAGTCGGGAACGGGATCTTATATGACTACTTATATGATTTAAATGAGATGCTCTCCACCATGGGCTGGGCCGGGTCAGACAGACAGACAGACAGACAGACAGACAGATAGATAGACAGACAGACAGACAGACAGTCGGGAACGGGAGCTTATATGACTACTTATATGAATTAAATGAGATGCTCCCCACCAGAGTCTGGGCGAAGCCGGGCCGTGTCATCTTATATATAAAAAAGGATCTCCGTCCAAATGTAGGCCTTTATGCGTTCGCGAACGGCTCATCCGATTGAGATGAAATTTTCTACACGCCTTCCTTTCAATCCAGCGCTGCCAACTGTGATATTTTATTAGTGTGAAATCGCCTGCTTACTCAGTATTATTTCATTTTTCATTTTTCATCATAATTTCATATATCTCAGGGGACCTAACTCTGTAAAAGTTATTTCAAGGGGCATAACTTTTCTGTATAACTTATAGTCATATTGTGGCATCGTTTTCAAAGATTTATAAACTCTTTGTCCATAGTTATGTACCGGCATATGAGTTATAATAAATAATGATACAATCTGTAAGGCATTTTCAAAGTTTTCATAAAAATAATGCACAATGCATAACATTGTAACTCATCTTTTTTTGCTTAAGAAGTTACTGTAGTCATGCAGGTGATTAGAAAGAGTTTTCATTAAAAATAATGGATGGTGTGTGGAAGGACATTCTTTTAAGTTAGTTTTTTTGTTGTATGAATTTAATGAGAACTTATATGACTACTTATATGAATTAAATGAGATGCTCCCCACCAGGGTCTGGGCGAAGCCGGGCAGGGTCAGGCAGACAGATAGACAGACAGATAGACAGACAGATAGACAGTCGGGAACGGGAGCTTATATGACTACTTATATGAATTAAATGAGATGCTCCACACCAGGAGCTGGGCAATGCCGGGCCAGGTCAGACAGACAGACAGACAGACAGACAGACAGACAGACAGACAGACAGACAGACAGACAGACAGACAGACAGACAGACAGACAGACAGACAGACAGACAGACAGTCGGTAACGGGAACGGGAACTTATATGACTACTTATATGAATTAAATGAGATGCTCCCCACCAGGGTCTGGGCGAAGCCGGGCAGGGTCAGCTAGTATATATATATATAAGACACAACCTTGTCGCACTTCGGATCTTATGGTGAAGGGTTTGGCGTGTCGTCTGATTGCTCTTACCGTGCATTAACTGTTGTTATTTAAGCTTCTAAATAAGTCTGTACGGATTTCCTACACCTTGTTTATATCTACTCAATGACATGCCTTTTCTAGGTCGATAAAGGCTAAGTAGATTGGTTACTTAAATTCGATTGACTTATCTATTAGTTGTCTAGGAGCAAATATTGCATGTGTGCATCCTTTGATTTTTCTATTTCCAAGTTTTGTTTCGAGTTTTTTTCTCGAGAATTTTGCAAAATATGTTCCCAGTATGACAACTTAAAAAGTAATACTAATACTAAATTTAGAATAAATAACTGTCGTTAAAGTTGTACTTCTGTATGGTATAGAAACCGTGAACGACTGCACCTCTTACTGATAGACTACATACATGTATCAATTTATCTCTGTGCATAATAACAGAAGCGAGACACGAATGAGCATCGGTTGCATCCATCTCCCCCGTGCATGCTAGTGTTGGGGAACGAGCAGTGGGACAATTTATATGAATCTGGACCCTTATTTGGTATTGGTGCACGATATAGCAGACGTGGTCAGGGCCTTTTCGGATCACGTGTATAGTGTGGAAGAACAGATACTTCAGCATTGCCTGAAGGGAATGATGTGCCAGGGATTGAGTGACCAGAGGATGATTCCAAACATTTACACTTGTTGTAATGGTTTCTATTTTAATTTCTTTCAGGCCGCCTCGCGATGATACGTTTAGCGCTCATCTGTTTGATTCTGCTTATGATGGCAATAATGTTATATATTCAGTTCTGTGACCGGTTTCATTCAAATACAGATATCATGCACCTGACCATGGCAGACAAAGGAATACACTCTTCTCATTACACGAATGAGGATAACGGACACCCCTTTGCCCAATATAACAGGCATTCTGTTGAGGAAATCCCGACTCTCTGTAAATTTCCTCAATTAAACCCGTATGAGCCTAGCATTATGGAGATAGCTGGAATGAGCAAACTGACACTCATTTGTGATGGGACGTTCAAGCCCGACTTAACATACATTGAGGGAAATATGCTCAAAGTTAACACGAGTAAAGTAAATAAATACACGAGCAGAGATCAATTCATAGAATGCAGGTATAGAAATATTTATCGACATAACACAGATGATAGATATTTCATGTATAGTGAATGGTCAAAGCCTTTTATGGATAGCACTGAACTTCCTAAAACTACTGAATTTGTAAAAGTGGAGTGCAGAAATAAAACTTCTAATCTCGTATCAAAGACATTCTATGCTCTGATCCCAAGAAAAGAACAGTTTACCGAAGCAGATTTTCTTAATCTCAGGAAGCGTCAAGCTATGTCGGCTCCGAAAGAAACGTTAAATATAATTATGATAGGAATGGATACAGTAAGCAGACATCAGTTCCTGCGAGGATTTAACAAGACATACTCGTATTTATTAAACTCACTGAAATCATTTGATTTAACCATGCATTCACAACTGGGAAAGAACACGTTTCCAAACTTCCTGCCTTTATTTGCTGGTCAGTCTTACGATGAGATTACATCTTGGTGGTCAGATGAACATTACATGGACAATGTCGACTTGATCTGGGGCACGTTTGAAAAGGCTGGGTATCAGACTTTATACGCCGAAGACTGGCCTGAAGCTGGTACTTTCTATTATCTAAAGAGAGGTTTCAGAAATTCATTTGTAAGATACAACATACGACCCTTAACTGTAGCAATGTCCGGGGATGAAGACATTTGGAGAAAGCACAAGTGCTGCGCTGGAAACCAAGTGGAAATGAACTTTATTTTGGATTATGTCAGCAGTTTTCTTAACATATTTCCAGATAATCCTGTGTTTGCTGTGGCAATGATTGCTAAACCTACCCACGACTACCCGTCAGACGCGGCAATGTTTGATGAACATCTTTTACATTTTTATCAGTCCTTGAATCACAGTGGACACCTGAACACATCTTTGCTAATTTCATTCTCTGATCATGGTGTTAGGTATGGGCCTTTAAGAGACTCTACACACGGAAGTTTTGAAAGCCGGACACCATACACCATCCTGACATTTCCAGACTGGTTTCTAAGAAAGTATGCAGACGTGGCTGCAAACCTGAAAGTCAATACGAGGCGTCTGACATCTCATTTCGATACTCATGCAACTCTGTTAGACCTGCTCTACTTCAAAAGCAACACACCTCCTCCTCTTACCCCTCGCAGACATGGGACAAGTTTGTTAGAGGAAATCCCGTGCAACAGAACATGTAAAGATGCCTCAATACCAGAAGACTTCTGTTTGTGTGGGTACAAGCGTCTTGAAGAAATCCATCCCAAATCTCAAATATCACAAATTATGGCAACACTTGTCATTGATGCACTGAATTCAAAAACAGATAAAAATGTCTGCGCTGTTTTTAAGCTTGATCAAGTGATATTGGTCAATAAATTTGCAACATTCGAGGAGAATTTCAATGACGAGGCAACTAAATATACAATAAAATTGCAAGTAATTCCGGGAAATGCAATATTCCAAACTACTGTTTACCTCAAAACAAATTCAACTCATTTCGAAGTGGCAAATGACATAGAAAGATTAAACCTCTACAGAGGACAAGCAGATTGCGTCAAGATTGCAAAGCATCGACCATTTTGTTATTGCCAAAATTTGCTACCTAAAGAACAATAGTCTCATTTTGACTCTGGGCATTTGAACATGTCAACTGATGTTCCCAATTATTAACTGCCCTGTGAATTGTGAACAATGTATTATATTGTGAAGTGTGAATATATATATATATATATATATATATATATATATATATATATATATATATATATATATATATATGCAGTAGTACCTCGTGTTACGCATTTAATTCGTTCCAGAACTCGGTTCGTAACCCGAAACGTTCGTAACCCGAAACATTAACATCAATGAAATAAAGACAATCCGTTTCAAAATGAAAGAATCGTTCTTATTTATTAACATCCGGTTGTTTACCTAAAAACGCAAAGAATACGTGTACTTCACGTTTTAAATAAAGAGAAAGAAAACAACCAAATGAATTAAATGTAAAATAAAAAGAGATTTAGTCTATCTTTGTTACCAAGAAAACTATCATGGGAAGTGTGTCACTTTCTTTGTTATTCTGAATCATTAGTTCCAGGATTATCTTGTCTCTGTTTCTTGGCAGCCGACTGGGAATCCTTCTGCACTAAGAAACTATCAAGGGAAATTTGTTGCTTCCTTTGCTGAAGAATCTTTCTGAAGTGGACCATCATGTTATCATTCATCACATATAGTGGCATAGGGCTTGTTAGTAGCAAGCTTGTTTGAATGATGGTTCACAATGAAGTCTTCGACGTCTGCCCACTTGCTGTAAATTTCTTTAATCCTGGCAGTTAAAACAATCATTGACTCCTCATCATCGGACGACTGCTCCTCCTTTAATGTCTTTAGCTGTTCATTCTGAAGACCTACAAGCTCATCTGTAGTACAGTGTGTACTATACGCGATCGTTTGTCTCCAACGTTACACCTTGCTTTCTCTCTCTCTCTTTCTCTCTCTCTCTTTCTCTCTCTCTCTCTCTCTCTCTCTCTCTCTCTTTCTCTCTCTCTCTCTCTCTCTATCTCTCTCTCTCTCTCTCTCTCTCTCTCTCTCTCTCTCGCTCGCCTTCGTTCGTAACCCGAGACACTGTTCGTTACCAGAGACGTAAAATATTCGAAGTTGTTGTTCGTAACGTGAATTGTTCGTGACCTGGGGCGTTCGTAACCCGAGGTACCACTATTATATATATATATATATATATATATATATATATATATATATAAATGTTATCTGTGACAAGATGGGATATACCTTAACAGAATCTAGACAAATTCTAGAAAGATGGCAGGAGTACTGCAGTGGAATGTATGATATGAGTGACAGTGAGGATATGAATGAGATACATGAGCCAACGACAGCAGAGACAGAACCTGAACCCTCATTAGATGAAATTGCTTGGGCTATAAAGAACCTGAAGAATGGTAAATCTCCTGGATGTGATGAGATACCAGCTGAACTAATTAAAGCGGGAGGAGAAGAAAGCATACACATATATCATGCATTATGTACGAAGATTTGGAAATATGGTATATGGCCAAAAGATTGGAAGAGAACTATCTTCATTCCAATATCAAAAAAAGGGCAACCTGAAATTATGCACCAACTATAGAACTGTTGCCCTGATCAGTCATGCAAGTAAAATTCTACTAAAAGTCATAATGGGAAGACTTCGTAAGAAAATGGAAGAAGAGATTAACGTGGTTCAAGAGATCACATATTCAACATGCGTTTAATAATAGCGATGTGCAGAGAATTTAATGTACACCTATGCTCATGTTTTGTGGATTATTCAAAGGCACTTGACTGTGTACAGCATCAGAAACTTTGGGAAATCATGAGGAATATGGGCTTTCCATCAATGTAGTACAACTCATAAAAATGCTCTATCTAGACCAACAAGCAGCAGTTAGAATAGATGGCGAGGCATCGGATTAGTTTGACATCAAGCAAGGAGTCCGTCAGGGCTGCGTGTTGTCACCCTATTTGTTTAACATGTATGCCGAAAATATAATGAGAAATGTAAGAGATGATATAAACAGGGAGCTATATGATGCCCTAAATATCGGCGGTCATGACATATCGGAGATTCGATATGCTGATGATACAGTATTACTATCCACAACACAGAATGGCATAGAAAACCTAATAGCCTCAACCCAATTGAATAGTGAAAATCACAACTTATATCTTAACATAGCAAAAACAAAGCTAATGCATGCAGATAAAACAATTGCGCTTTAAAGACTAAAACAGCTGAATAAATTATGGAGTGGGACAGACAGAACTACAAAAATTAGATTTTTAAGATCATGCATCTTTCCCATTGCAACATACGCCTGTGAGACATGGACACTTAATAAACAAGCTGAACAGCGCATAAACGCCTTTGAATATAAATGTTATAGACGAGTTCTAAGAATATCTTGGGTAAAGAAAGGAACAAATGCATCCATACTTCAAGAGTTGAATATTGAAGAAGGTTGGCTATTAAAGACGATAATAACAAAGAAAATTGAAATATTTTGGACGCTTGAAACGTCACGAAAGTTTGGAGAGAACAATAATGGAAGGGTATATGCCTGGAAAGAGGGGAAGAGGAAGGCCAAAGAGAAGATGGGTGCAGGATGTGGCGGATGGTCTCCAGATGGGTGTATCAGATGCGGGACATCTTCCTTATGATCGAGAGGTTTTCCGGAAGGCTGTTATGGGAGCGAGCTTCTGCAAAGGACATGCTACTGAATGGATGAATATATATATATATATATATATATATATATATATATATATATATATATATATATATATATATATATATATATATATACTAGCTGACCCGGCCCGGCTTCGCCCAGTCCTTGGTGGGGAGCATCTCATTTAATTCATACTAGCTGACCCGGCCCGGCTTCGCCCAGACCCTGGTGGGGAGCATCTCATTTAATTCATATAAGTAGTCATATAAGTTCTCGTTCCCGTTACCGACTATCTGTCTGTCTGTCTGTCTGTCTGTCTATCTGTCTGTCTGTCTGTCTGACCCGGCCCGTCTTCGCCCAGACCCTGATGGGGAGAATCGCATTTAATTCATATCAGTAGTCATATAAGTTCCCGTTCCGACTATCTATCTGTCTGTCTGTCTGACCCGGCCCGGCATCGCCCAACTCCTGATGGGGAGAATCTCATTTAATTCATATAAGTAGTCATATAAGTTCCCGACTGTCTGTCTGTCTGTCTGTCTGTCTGTCTGTCTGTCTATCTATCTATCTATCTGTCTGTCTGTCTGACCCGGCCCATCCCATGGTGGAGAGCATCTCATTTAAATTATATAAGTAGTCATATAAGATCCCGTTCCCGACTATCTGTCTGACTGTCTGTCTGTCTTGGGTAAATGGAGGAGGGAGGAGGAAGAGGGAGGTGGAGGAGGGAAGAGGAGGGAGGAGGAGGGAGGAGACAGGAGGAGTAGGGAGGAATAGGAGGGAGGAGGAGGGATTAGGAGGAGGAGGGAGGAGTAGTGTGGAGGAGGAGGCGAGGAGGAGGGAGGAGGAAGAGGGAGGAGGAGGGAGAAGGAGGGAGGAGGAGAACGCAGGAGGAGAAGGGAGCAGGAGGAGGAGAGGAAGGAAAAGGGAGGAGGAGGGAGGAGGAGGAGAGAGTAGGAGGATGGAGGAGGCGGAGGGAGAAGGAAGAGGGAGGAGGAAGAGGGAGAATGAGGAGGGAGAAGGAGGAGAAGGAGGGGGAGGAGGGGAGGAGGAGGAGGAGGGAGGAGGAGAGAGGAGGAGGAGGGAGGAAGAGGGAGGAGGGGGAATGTGAAGGGAGGAGGAGGGAGGAGGTAGAGGAAGGAGGAGGGAGGAGAGGAGGTAGAGGGAGGAGGAGGAGGGAGGAGGCGGAGAGGGAGGAGGGGGAGGAGGGAGGAGGAGGAGGAGGGAGGAGGAGTGATGAGGAGGAGGGAGGAGGAGAGAGGAGGAGGAGGGAGGAGGAGGAGGGAGGAGGAAGAGGGAGGAGGAGGAATGTGAAGGGAGGAGGAGGGAGGAGGTAGAGGGAGGAGGAGGGAGGAGGAGGAGTGAGGAGGAGGAGGGAGGAGGAGGAAGGAGGAGGGGGAGGAGGGAGGAGGAGGAGGAGGGAGGAAGAAGGAGGAGGAGGGAGAAGGAGGGATGAGGAGGAGGAGGGAGGAGGAGGAAGAGGGAGGAGGAGGAATGTGAAGGGAGGAGGAGGTAGAGGGAGGAGGAGGAGGGAGGAGGAGAAGGGAGGAGGAGGGATGAGGAGGAGGAAGAGGGAGGATGAGGGAGGAGGTAGAGGGAGGAGGAGTGAGGAGGAGGAGAGGGAGGAGGAGGAAGGAGGAGGGGGAGGAGGGAGGAAGAGGGAGGAAGAAGGAGGAGGAGGGAGAAAGAGGGATGAGGAGGAGGAGGGAGGAGGAGGAAGAGGGAGGAGGAGGAATGTGAAGGGAGGAGGAGGGATATGAAGGAGGGGAAGAGGAAGAGGGTAGGAGGAAGAGTGGAGAGGAGGAGGGAGGATGTAGAGGGAGGAGGAGGGAGGAGGAGGGATATGAAGGAGGGGAAGAGGAAGAGGGTAGGAGGAAGAGTGGAGAGGAGGAGGGAGGATGTAGAGGGAGGAGGAGGGAGGAAAAGGGAGGAGGGAGGAGGAGAGAGGAGGAGGAGGGAGGAGGTAGGAGGAGGAGGAAGAGGGAGGAGGAGGGAGGAGAAGGAAGGAGGAGGAAGAAGGAGGAGGAAGAGGGAGGAGGAGGATGGAGGAGGGAGAGGGAGGAGGAGGAAGGAGGAAGAGGGAGGAGGAGGATGGAGGAGGGAGAGGGAGGAGGGAAAGAGGAAGAGGGTAGGAGGAGGAGGGGAGAGGAGGAGAAGGAGGGAGGAGGAGAAGGAGGAGGAGGGAGGAGGAGGGGATAGGAGGAGGGAGGAGGCAGAGGGAGAAGAAGGAAGGAGGAGGAGGAAGGAGGGAGAGGAAGGAGGGAGAATGAGGAGGGGAGGAAGGAAAGGGAGGTGGAAGAGGAGGGAGGAGGAAAGAGGTAGGGGAAGGAGGAGGTAGAGGGAGGAGGAGGTGGAAGGAAAGGGAGGAGGAAGAGGAGGAGAAGGGAGGAGGAGTGTGGAGGGAGGAGGAGGAGGTAGAGGGAGGAGGAGGGAGGAGGTAAGAGGAGGAGGAAGAGGGAAGAGGGAGAAGAAGGGAGAAGGAGGAGTGAGGATGATGAGGGAGAAGGAGGCAGGAGGAGGAGGAGGGAGGCAGGAGGAGGAGGAGGGATAAGGAGGGAGAGGGAGGAGAAGGGAAGATGAGGGAGGAGGGGGAGGAGGCGGATGGAGTAGGAGGGAGGATAATGGAGGAGGAGGGGAGAGGAAGAGGGAGAAGAAAGAGGAAGAAGGAGGAGGGAGTCGGGAGAGGGATGAGAGGGAGGAAGAAGAGAGGAGGAGAGAGTTCGCCATTCCGAATTCATACTCGTCTAGTTCTTCCCTTCTACACGACTGTAGATAACTTCCTTACACATAAAAATATGAATTGTTATTGATATTGCCGTGGCATGGAGGAATATCAGCAGCAGAGTTGATCCAAAAAACCAAAGACTGAGATCTACGGAGAGCCATGAACGCCTACGCCAGCCGGCACGGCACTTGATGATGATGATTGCCGTGTGACGATTCTGTGTAGTCACGTCATTTTCTTCCCTTTCCCTAGCGTTTTGGTTCGGGGATTCTTTCATCATCATCATCATATATTTACGTACGTATTTTGGGAGTGGGAGGAGGGAGGAGGAGGAAGAAGAAAAAAAAAACTATGACAGTTGACAGCTCTGGAATGAAAGGAAGGCGTGTAGAAAATTTCATCTCAATCGGATGGGCCGTTCGCGAACAAATAAAGGACATACATATTTACATACATATATACATATACACATACACTTTGTTTTATAGATATAGATAAGTAGTCATATAAGTTCCCGTTCCCGTTACCGACTGTCTGTCTGTCTGTCTGTCTGTCTGTCTGTCTGTCTGTCTGTCTGTCTGTCTGTCTGTCTGTCTGTCTGTCTGTCTGTCTGTCTGTCTGTCTGACCCGGCCCGGCATTGCCCAGCTCCTGGTGTGGAGCATCTCATTTAATTCATATAAGTAGTCATATAAGTTCCCGTTCCCGACTGTCTATCTGTCTGTCTATCTGTTTGTCTATCTGTCTGCCTGACCCTGCCCGGTTTCGCCCAGTCCCTGGTGGGGAGCATCTCATTTAATTCATATAAGTAGTCATATAAGTTCCCGTTTCCGTTACCGACTGTCTGTCTGTCTGTCTGTCTGTCTGTCTGTCTGTCTGACCCGGCCCGGCTTCGCCCAGCCCCTGATGGGGAGCATCTCATTTAATTCATATGAGTAGTCATATAAGTTCCCGTTCCAGGCTGACTGTCTGTCTGTCTGTCTGTCTGTCTGTCTGTTGGACATGTTATGAGAAGAAATGGATTGGAGAACTTAGATCGAAGGGAACAGACCAAGAGGAAGACCGAGAGGAAAATACCTGGATGGCTTGGCCACATGGCATGGACGAGACGGGAACACTGAACTGATCCACGACACTGGTGATCGAGTGAAATGGCGAGTCATGACCGCCCACGCTTTCCGGCATGGCACATGATTGATTGATTGATTGTTCTGAGACTTATAACATCCTCGCCCAGTGAGAACACGAAAACACTGTTCCTTGAAAAAAACGTAATTTCATTTCTAAAGTTTCTATTGTTCACAAGGATACTGGTATTGTTTACAGTCTCACAGGAATTTAATAATTTCCTAAATAGTTCCTAATGTTCTTTTCCCCTGTGATGTGGAAAAACAGTACCTATTGGTCTTTTCACCTGTCGTGTGAAAACATAATACCTGCTGGTCTTTTCCCATGTGGTGTGGAAAAATCAATTATATTGTTCTGTTCACATGTGATGTTTGAAACATTAATCTCACGATTGTTCCTTCTCCAAAAGATGCGGAAAAATCAATCTCTAGTATTCTGCTAACGTAGGATGTTTGATAAATACTCTCACAATTGTTCCTTTAGACCAGTGTTTCCCAACGTGGGGCCCACGCCCCACAGGGGGGCAATTTGACTGTTAAGGGGGGCAATTCGAAAATGGAAGAAATCGGCTGAATATAACAAAACGGGGAGACTTGAGACTGAAGTTAACTAAATTCGAACCTAACATAAGATCTCTTTGCAGCAAGCATCAAGCGCAAGGATCTCACTAAATTTAAATAATAAATAATCACTAATAATTAAAATAATATAGAAAAATATTTCATTAAAATTATTTTGTACTTGAATTTCAGTTCTCCATTATATGTTTTGAAAATGTACTTATTGTGTTTGCTCAACCTAGTGATTTCTTCCTAAAACTTATCATTCAAGTTTCTTTAGTGAACATTTCAATTTTTGAATATTAAAAATAATGTATATGTTGAGGGGGGCATGGGGCGGGGGAGGGGGGCAATATGAATTTTAGAAAGGCTTAAGTGGGGCATGGTACAAAAAAGGTTGGGAAAAACTGCTTTAGACCCATTTCATCATGGGTCCAGAGCATAAGCTGCACTAAGGTCTCCATTCTAGTAAACATTTAGGTTTTAGCTTGACTGAGTAACCTGAGTAACTTGAGTACTTTGAGTAACGTGAGTAACTTGAGTACTTTGAGTAACCTGAGTAACTTGAGTAACCTCAGTGACTTGAGTGACCTGAAGGAACCTGTAAAAGAGAGAACAACACGCTCGGTGAGAGAACCTGTCCCTGACCTCCATTAGATGAGTGTAGGCCGATGGCCTCACTCAGATACATGACAGTGAACAAACTCTGTCATGGGCAGAGGAGCTCATCACCTCGGTCTGAGGTGGGTTAAGACCAGGACAGAGCAAAATGTAAAGTTTAGAACCCCAGTAGACCTCACTGGAAGATCCCACCATTGGACATTCTCCCTATCCCCCCTCTCCCATCCTCAATCTCTCCAAATATCATCCCATTTCACTATTCCCTACCAGCGGAGCCACTTGACTTCTCACACTAGTTAATCCTAACAATGCGACTGCCTACTGTCGCCGACACTCCTTGACTACCTAACCACAATGCAACAACACTATGAAAGAGTTCTAAACTCTATCTATCACTAAGCTATTCCACATTATTTACAGCTAGATGCAATCCCTCAAATACCCTATGCCATCCTGACTAAATCTCTGAATCGAATTCACAATTTGTCATAAAGGCACATGTTAAGCAAAACAGAACACATGCGACTCTATTCAACACTAAAATCGAGCCAGCTAACACTTCTGTCTAGTTCAAGTCCATTCTTTACACTGCCAGCAAAAGAATTTATGTTTTCTCCCAACCAGGGATTGTCCTAGTGACGTCATTCATGTCAACAACAAATGTTCTTAGGGGCAGACACTCCGTCCCTAACTTCACAAGAAATTTTATCTCCCCTTTCTACAACCAAGGTAGCCGTCTGTTCCTCTAGAACGCCGACCCATCAAACAATGCCGATAGATTCTTCGTTTCCTAGGGAACCTTCAAAGACTGGCGGTTCCCTTGTTCCAACATGAATGTTTCTGTACTAGTTACAAACAATTGCGGCCTTGAAAACATGCTGTCTCTGTTAGTTTATTCATCTTATCGTTAAATTACAGTGGGTTCGTGACGATGCCACAGTTGTCTACAATACTCAGATGTCAGCCCAACAAGCAGGAGACCAGTCTTATGACTACATGCCAAGTGACATATACATACCAGGCTACCAGCCGGAAAATGTTATTCGCACCCTTATTATTCCCACCCAATATTATTCGCATCCTTAGTACGACAGATCCGACTTTTGCGGGCGTTCTTGTCCAGGTTAGACTGGGTGAGTCGTGTCGCTCGCTAGATTGAGGGCCCTGTAATGACGCATTACGAACTGTAAGTTGGTGATTTGTTCTAGTGAGTATTTAATTAATGGTGCTATGAATAAAGTAATTTATTCGTTCGGTCGGCTTTTGGAACTGTTATTCTTTGTGCTATTGGACGTGTTCATTCGTAAGTTGTCAGGGTGCCTACAACATAACCCCTATTAACACTCTGGCAGTATACATTTTTGGCTGTTTGTTTAACTAGAGTATGAACATGGGAATTAAAGGATATATTTTGATCTATGATAAGACCCAGTGCCTTGTGTTCGGTTACACTTTCTATAGGTGTGCTACCAATATGCAGCTGAAGAGTTCCCTGCGAGTTTAGAGTGTGAAGTCTTTGCCTTGTTCCTATTAACATATATTTTGTTTTAGAAATGTTAATTAGCATGCGTTTTGCATGACTCCAGTTAACTACACTATTTATTTCCTGTTGCAAGGATAATTCTAGCACATTACGATCAATAGCGTTTGTGTGTACTGTGCAGTCGTCTGCAAATAAATCGCAGGACGATGACAGATATAAGGGAAGATCATTTATATAAATGGCAAATAACAAAGGGCCAAGTATAGACCCCTGAGGTACTCCAATATTAATGGTAATAGCTTGGGATAGAGATTTATTGTGTGATACTACTTGTTTTCTGTCTAATAAGAATGAGTTTATTAATGTCACTATATTAAAGCTTACTTTCATTGTTTTTAGTTTTTTAATTGGGATAGTATGATCTATCATATCGAATGCTTTTTTAAAGTCTATAAACATCGTTCCACATAGAGTATTGTTGTTAATATTTTGATGCCACTTTTCTATCATGTATGGTAGGGCCGTATGGCAGGAATATTTTGGCCGAAATCCTGACTGACTGTCAGCTATTAGTTTGTGGTGAATTAAGTCTCTAGTGTTGTTTTGTGGATGTGCTTGTCTAGCGGTTTGGATAAAGAGGATAATATGGAAATTGGTCTATAATTCTTCTTCTTCTTCAGCGTTCCGAGCCATTGAGGTTCTTTGCTGCAAATACAATCCGTCTCCATTCGTCTCTCTGGTGGACCTTCTCTTGCCAGTCGTTGATTCCAGACTATAATTACTCATGATAAATCGTCTAATGAACCAGCTTTTAAATGAGGATACACTTTAGCGATTTTAAAGGCTGATGGGAAGTGACCTTTGGTAAGACATTGATTGTATATAAAAGTTAGTGACTCGCAGATCGCCGGTGCAGCATAGCGAAGGATCCGATTACTGATTCCATCTAGTCCTGATGAGTTATTGTTTTTTAGGCTACTGAGATGAGTAAATACTTCAGTAGTCGTCATTAACGGTATGTTTGTGGGAATGTCTCAATAGCATTTGCTCTCACAGATTGATGATAATAAAGATATGTCATGAGGCACATCTGGTATTGCGGCCTTCAGTTGGTTTATGTCAGACTGAAAGAAACTACTGAATTGATCACATGTAACTTGATTTGATGGTAACGATTGTGATGGTTTGTGTTTGTTTGTCAAGGTATTAATTGCTTTCCATATATCTTTAGTGTTGGTTTTATCTATTATTAAGTTCTTAAAATAGTTTTTATTTTCCTTTCGAATAGCATATTGAACTTTGTTTCTCAGACTACGGTACATAGTTTGATCTCTATTTTTATGTGCTCTGTCCCGGTCTCTCATAAGTTCAACTACCTCCTATGTGATCCACGGGGGCTTAGTGTGATGTTTAACACGAACTTTCTTAAATAGAACATGCTTATCAAATACGCTTAGAAAGGTCTTCAGCCAGTGGTCCAGAGTATTATCTGGGTCAGGAAGCTGGTAAACATAGTCCAGAGATGAGTTGATCCACTCTTGTAAGAAGGCATCTTGATTGAAGTTTTTGTAATTTCTATATTTTATACTTATATGTTTGTGTTTGGGAATTTTGGTACCTCTTTTCGACCACGTGCAACATACTGGGTAGTGATCGCTCATTGCATTAATAGGTACAGTACATTCTGTGATGTTGTCAGCAC
Organism: Cepaea hortensis; assembly: GCA_963921405.1. Lineage (NCBI taxonomy): Eukaryota > Metazoa > Mollusca > Gastropoda > Stylommatophora > Helicidae > Cepaea > Cepaea hortensis. The sequence continues at coordinate 32,051,512 of OY992879.1, read as the reverse complement.
ACGTATTATAGATATGATCTATAAGTGTTGCAGATGAATTTGTTATTCTAGTGGCTTGTTTGACTAACTCTTGGAAGTTATATGACTCTATTATGATTTCCTATATTTTGTTTGATTTGTTAGTGTCTATGTTGAAGCCGCCTAGCAGTATTATTTCTCCAGCATTACTAAAGACTACATCCATCACAGTGGTTAAATTTTCATACCAGATATTTCCTGCACTGGGGTTTCGATAAAGATAGCCAACTACTATGGGTATGTGATTTTGAAGCTTAACCTCTAGCCATACACACTCAATCTCACAGGTTTCAAAATCTAGCCTACAGTGGGCGTTAAGCGAGTTAGAAATATAAACTGCAATACCCGACTCTTGTTTCTGATAGGGATCTCTTCTAATGGTTTTAAAGCTTCCGATAGCGATCTCATCATCTGAGATGTTGCTATTTAAATCGACTTTCGCTAACGCCGAACATGTGAACATTTTGATTAACTATAAGTGATAGTTCAGGCAGCTTCCCTAATAGATGGCAGATATTTAAATGCCCGATTCTGAGCCCATTATTACTGAGCCGGTGTTCGTACTTATTAGACATTTTAACTATTAGCAATGGTACATAATCCTACTCCACTATCCTTGTATTCTCCTTCCACCTTCCATTGTACCCTGTTCTTTCTCTCTCACATTCTCGCTAGTCCATTTCATTCTCCTCCCTTCCTTTCATATTCACTTGTGCTATGTTCTTCGTCTCTTTCATCCTCTCTCTTTCATCCATTCATCATTTCTCTCTCTCTCTCTCTCTCTCTCTCTCTCTCTCTCTCTCTCTCTCTCTCTCTCTCTCTCTCTCTTTTTAAATATTTTTAAAAAAAATAGTATTTAATTTTTTATTATGTACTCCGTCTCACAACACGCATACTAGAACCTCAAATGTTCCATCTATGCCTTACGCTTCCTGTATACCGGTGTGCAAGTATCCAGGTTGTGTTCAAATTTATTCTAATTCGCACCAATTCATACTCTCAGTCTTCTCGTCCCCTTTCTCTCACTTCACTGTCACTCCTCATATTCTTGTCATAACACCTGAATAGTATATAAATTTGGACTCACTTGTAGTATTGCAAGCAATATTCTAACTTTCACTCGCACATCACTATCAACTCTGTGACATCAATATGTATCACTGGTAGCAGTGTCTCAGTTAATTTCTTCTTCTTTTTCTTTTATGTTATGGGTGTCATCTTGTGGTGTATCATGGTTTTAGACCCACTGTCAACCATTATGCTTTCGCAGATGTCGATTCTTCTTTTCTCCCTTTGCGATCATTTATCAGTTTCTACCAACATCTCATTTTATACGTTGTGTATTACAATCATGTTCTAGTACAATCAATAATGTTACAATTATTGTTACAATTACATGCATACTGTTTATGAATATACATGGCATGATGATTATGATCGTAAGAATGTACTGATGTTTATGTATGTACTTATAAACCATTAAAATGATATTATTTATCTCTATATGTATTATACGTTTTGTTTATTGAATGATTGTGAATGTTATTAACTATTACTCCCTTGGTTGGTTCTGGCTGGTATCTGTCTTCTGAGACTGTATCCTCTACCATTCCGATTCTCAATCTTCACTTGAGTCTGCCTGTATCAGCCTCTTCAGTCAGCTAGTGAGGTAACATCTTTGAGGTACCTTCGACACTATCTCTTCTGCTCAGTTATTTATACCCCTTAACTATCTGAAATTAATAACAGCCTTGGGTGTGTGTGTATATATATATATATATATATATATATATATATATATATATATATATATATATATATATATATATATATATATATATATACCTACGTATGCATATTTACATTCACAATTGTATATTATATTACCGCAATCATATCAAATTTCCTACATTGACATGTTGTTCTCATGGTCAGTATTCCAGCGTGCTAACCCCTTGACCAGTCACTTTGTATGAACGCATGGTTTCTTAGATGATACTATGTCATGGATTTCCAGATGATAGTGTTACAGTATGCCATATTGTACTATCGAGATTCTGTCCCTAATCTGACCAGATCCTTTTGTCATATAGTTGGTGTGACGTTTCTTAGCATCCACAGATCTCATATATATATATATATATATATATATATATATATATATATATATATATATATATATATATATATATATATATATATATTAATCACACTATTACACATCTTTACTGTTTTTACCTCTAATGACTTTACCATATCATTATGTCACTTCAATCAACATTATGCTTATCAATGCATTCATTCTACTCCCACAGTTATATCTATAACAATAACATGCATATAGCCTTTATACACTCTATACAGTATCTACAATATATATATATATATATATATATATATATATATATATATATATATATATATATATATATATATATATATATATATCACAAGATAAGATTGTTTCCCATTGGAACGTGTGGTGTTATCCTGTGAGTGGTAATAATGATGTTCCATTATTTTTAAATTTGCAAGTTCTGTTTGATGTTAATAATTTTGACACTGCCTGCTGAACTCAGTAAGTATATGCTGTTATCAGTTTCTGATGTGATTTGCTTGGTGGTATAGTGTAAGCGGTGAGTCTTGAGTTTTTTGTATATCTTGGGGTATACTGTTGTTTTCTAAATGTATGTGTTGTTCTTGTATCACTGTTTTCAACATCCGATGACGTATTTTCTTTCCCATAACTATAGTATTCATCAAAGTTAAGAATGTTATAACCCTACGTTTGATGCATTCTGCACATGTCTGACGACGCTGCCACTCTAATAAGCCACATGCTATCGGTGTGACTGTTGGCTGTTCATGTGTCAGTGGTTTGTCTGTCTCTTTGTCAGTGACCTGTTCTATGTGGTGAGTTTCTGGTTTCTCGTCCCCTTGTTGACAGTGTTGGTCAAGAGTGATTTCTCCCTCTTGCTTATTGCATTTGTCTGTCTGTGTTTCTGGGACTAGTACGTCTGTCCGTTTGCACAGTTTACATGATCGGACATGGTTTCTAATGTCCTTCTCAACGCCTGGCCAGTAGCACACGGATAATACTCTTTCTCTAGTCTTGGCCATCCCCATATGGATTGCCCCCGGGACGTTGTGTGCCAGTTCCAGCATGTTGCTGCGCTTTCGTACCGGCAGCACCATCTGTGAGATACGTGAGGATGTTATTCTTTATTACGAAGGACCACTTGCCTAACTTAGCTTGATTAGGTGGTTGGTTTGCTCCCTGAAAACACGTTCGCAGCGTCTCGTCGTCTCTTTGTTGTTTTGCCAAGTCGTCGGTTTGTCGTTCTGATACCCGTCTAAAATCCGTCTGATTACCCTGTGGTGTGACCAATTTATCTTCTTCCTTGTCTGTCGTAATAAGCTGTATGGAGTCTGTATTCTCCTGTGTCATCTTACCATTCCATCTGTGGGCTTCATCTTCTGTACAATCTGTCACTCCAGGTATGTTACCTATCATTAGTCCTGCACGTGGACTAGGTAACACCGCTACTCGTATTCTCCCTTCATAGTACGGGCAGGATTTATGAACCCATGCTATAGCGTAATTCTCAATTGTACCACCGAAGGTACTGCACGCCACGCTCTCTCCCGTGTAGTCGCTACTCCTTACCAGGCTATGATCTACACCAGCTATTGACGATCCTGTATTCCTAACACAGGTGGTCAACTTTCCGTTCACGAGTGCTTTGTGGGATTTTAAAGTCCCGCTATGGATACTGCTCGCATTCGACTTCCGTGCAGGCACTGTCTGACTACCCGCAGGGTTACTGATCTGTTGTCTTTTATGTCTGTCTGTCGCTATGTATCCTAAGTTTGTCTTTTGGTAATGTTCTTCTTTAGTCAGTCGTCTCAGTCTACACTCTCTGGCTACGTGGCCCAAGCTGTTACAGACCCAACATTTTCGACTGCTTATGTAGTCTGTGTACCTATCGACTCCATTGGAAGGACGGGTTCTAAAATACGAGTCGTGCTTAGGGTTTCTGTCGCCTATTTTAAGAGACCCTTGTTGGCGACCACAATATGCACATTCACTTACTGGCTCTGATCGAGTTACCTTGGCTGGTCTCTGTAGAGCCGGTCTGTATTGAGTAGTTTGGTGATCTCTATTCTTGGGTCAATTCTGCTAGTCTTTACCTTGGTTCTCAATACGTTTCTGAAGTTCTGTCCTATCTCTTTCACTGTCAAACCACATTTCACACCTAAAGCTATAAAGTCTGACCATGTAGGCATGGTTATATGATGTATCTACTGAGTGGTATATCTATTACTATCTGTACACGCAGATCACTCAAGTGTTGCTGCTCGTCTTGTTATGATAACATCGACCAAGTGTTGACCCTGCTGTAACACTGTTCAAACCAATAATACCTTTGCCGGACAACCAACGGCATTTCTCAACAGTTCAACTAAATGAATACCTGTGGAGTGAGCAACCCTAATGATGATGGTACATGTATATATAGTCATGAAATATGCCCAATGACCCTGGACCACTAAGCAGAATATACACAGCAATCAACAAGAAAAACTTGACCTGTGTATCTCTAGCGTCGGTGTCCCTGGTGACTTGGTCCAATTGCTCGGCTCCAGCTCCGCATGTTTCAGGACTTGGTAAGGATCAGCCTGGCTCCAACTCGGTTCAACTGGCATGGACTTGATCAACTGGGTCGTCAGGTGAACTGGTGGCTCCCCAAACGTGGTGTAGATACCACCTATGATACTACTGCCAAAACATGTGAACCAAATCTGGAATGAATACTCAATGCTGATAACGCGATTAGTTCTTGAAAGCACTATAGTGCCTGGAGCACATGTAGACAGCCTATTAATGTTATTTATGTGGCTGCGCGCCCTTATTTTGAAATTTTTTTGAGAACTTGAAATATTGTGCTTTATAGGCACCCTGCTCAATTAGCCACCAACATTGATGTTGATACTCTACGTGGGTTCCATTGCTGTGGTTGATAGTCATGATTGTTTGCTTTGCTGATACTCATTTTGAAAAGTGTTCACCTTCCATAACAATGTCTATTTTCACTGTCGGCACTGTTCTTAACGTGACCAGATAACGTCTGTAGTATTCACACAACGTTTTCACTCCTGCTGTTAAACAACACCTTCTCGAGCACCCTCATAGCGTTGTTATAGTCTTATTGTTCAAACTCACTTTGAACCACTCACCTGAATCAAGTCGGCACACATTCTGACTTTTGCTTTTCAACATCCATTTTCTATGTTATTTGATATTAATCACTGCTTCTTATTTGACTACTCATGTTCTTTGGTTTTAATCACATTTTACACTTCACCTTTCAATGTTCTTTGATACTAACGATCACTTTCGTGAGTTGCTGAATATCGCTCACTGCGAGTCAATTTCTTGCAAATAGCGTTGCTAAGTTCAACCGTCCAATGCTCTACCACTAGCCATGGTTCATAACTCGTAAGCTTCTATTCTGGCTTTTACTCATACATCGCTCGTTGTTGCACCCCTTCCTTATTTCACACCAATCTTTGCTATTACAAAGCATATTCTCGTTCACCATTAATACACTGGTATCTCTGTAGCTTCATACTGTTGGCGGCTTTCCACTAGTCGTGTTCTAATTTTTGTTCTTAACTTCGTTCTGTCACTAGAACTTTCCAAGCTGATTACTTTTTCTGTGAGAATCGCTCAGTTTTGTATCGTCCTCCATTCCCTAGATTCAGTCTCCGTGACGTCCCCCATAATTGCCAGAGTGTTAATAGGGGTTATGTTGTAGGCACCCTGACAACTTACGAATGAACACGTCCAATAGCACAAAGAATAGCAGTTCCAAAAGCCGACCGAACGAATAAATGACTTTATTCATAGCACGATTAATTAATTACTCACTAGAACAATTCACCAACTTACAGTTCGTAATGCGTCATTGCCGGGCCCTCAATCTAGCGAGCGACACGGCTCACCCAGTCTTCTGTACTGGCGTGTGTTTACAAGCCTGGTGTGTACTGGCCATCGCTCTTGCTGTAACACGGATTCTACAACGCTTTAACGCTGTCCATGCCGCTTGGCTCGTAGGTTTCCCATTCCCTTTGAATCACTGTCCACATCTTCGTATGATACGCTGGTCTTGTCGATTTCCACGATGTGAACCTGGCTGTGTTTCGCGGCAAACTCCCTTCTCCACTGTGCGCCAAAACCACATCACATGCACTCAGTCCTGCCGCTCGATTGGCTACTATCTTTAGCCCGTTACCGGTGTCTTTCTCCTTATAGCTCTCAGTGATTATTTATCACTCTTAATGTCTCAACTATCTATGTTGCTGTTACTCAGGTCTTATGTAACCCGACTCATGGCATATACCAACTTGCCAAAATTAAAAACTACCTCGACGAAAACACAAGAAAGATATTCTATACTTCCCACATACAAACACATATTGATTATTGCTCCACATTCTGGGATGGATGCTCCAAATCAATAACAAAACGCCTTTATTCGCTCCAGAAAAGGGCAGTGCGTCTAATCAATGGTGATAAGTTTACAGACAATTCTAACCTACATGAACGTCTTCAGTTACTGCCACTCCACAAACGCCTACTATTTAATAAGGCTAAACTAACTCACAAAATCCTATTTCAAAATGCCCCAAGCTACCTTTGGCCATTGTTTAAATATAACGCAAGACATAGTGAACGACTAAATATACTTCATGTCCCTAAACCTAGGATCATTGGCACCTTTCCGTCTTGACAGACGATAGTTTGGTACATTGTGCTTTAAAAAGGCTTAATAACTACGATCCATGGCGGTGGCGAGTGTGGCTGGTAAGGCCAATTCTTGCTGCAAATGTTTGCCCACAGTAGGTGCATGTGAAAACATGGTCATTTCCACCATTTTGCACCATCTTACGTCTCTCACACTCTGTGTGTGCTTTATCTGCAATCATTTTCTCCTTTGTCTTTATTCCATTTCTGATAATCGCCCTCCATGCAACACGTTCAGTGGCGACATGCTCCCAATGTGCATTATCAATGCCTGTATCAATCATGTCCCGCTTACACACATCTTTGTATCGTAGTAGAGGCCGACCCTGAGATCTCCTACCCGTCTGTAATTCACCAAAAAAGATGTCCTTTGGTATTCTACCATCATCCATCCTCCTAACGTGTCCTATCCATCTAAGTCTACGAAGACTGAGCATGGAATACACCGTCACACAACCTGATCTTTCCAATACTTCAGTATTTGTGATTTTGTCTTGCCACTTAATACCAAGTATTCTTCGCAAACACCGCATATGAAAGCTGTTTACACGTTTCTCTTGGCGTGAGTAAGTTGTCCAGGTTTCACTGCCATAAAGAAGAGTACTAAGGACACAGGCTTGGTAGACGAGGACTTTTGTTTTGGTAGTAAGCTTCCTGTTCTCCCAGACTCTTTTTGCTAACATGTTCATTGTTGTTGCTGCCTTTCCAATCCTGATGTTGATTTCCTGATCGAGGGATAATTTGCTATTTACCTCTGATCCTAGATATGTAAAATGGTCTACTATCTCCAGTTCAGCGTCGTCAATAAAGATTGATGGTACACCAAGTGCACCTTGTGACATAATCTGTGCCTTCTTTTTGTTAATTGTTAACCAAATTCAGAACAAGCATTGGAGAATGCAGATAGTAGATGTTGTAATTCTTCCTCAGATAAACCTCTCCATAGCACAAAGCCTGGGCTAAAATAAAGATACCATGTGTTGCCCATGCAACATGATCCCTCTCTCGGCCTGCCTAGTTCACTCCAGAGGAAAGTTGACACCTATAATCTGGAACAAGACAAGCTGCAGAAGCTGCCGGATCAACAAAGCAATGCTCTAACTGTCTGCCTGTCGAAGCTTCGATCCTAGACCAGCTGCCAACCAAGGCTTAGGGCCTGGTCTGCCCTGCCATGACTTATTTTGTCTTTGGGTTGCATTTCCTCGCACCAGGATAAGGCTAGTACCCTCCCAATTGCGCTCTTCCGCCCGAAGCCGTTGGCACAATGTGGGGTGTCGGGTTTGGTAAGCGCCGCCCAACATTCGGCGCTGACAGAAAGCAGGTAGTACCGTCTACTGTCATACGGTAGCTCAGTCATATCTGACTAAGACCTGACCATGTAAACCTAGGATAGACTTATATAAAACAAGCTTAGCATACTCTGCCACTCAGTTGTGGAATAATCTTCCTCAAGAAATCAAAGACACCACCAATCATTATACATACAGTCGCAACCTGTTTGAACACTACCTCAGAACAGACTACATGCCCCCTTTAAAAAAAAAAAACAGCGACAAAGACAATAATAATGGTAAATTATCTCGAACGACAACTAGCCAAAAAACACCAAAAAAAACAACCCATTCCCATATGTATGGCACGTTACACCCGCCTTGGGTATTTATGATGCCAATGTTAAACATTGCCTTAACGAGTCATGTATTATTGATTATTTTTCATGCATTTTAATGCTTATTGTTCTTTTGTTGTCAAAGAATTGCTTCATAAGTGATGTTGAATGAAAGAATGTATGAGAGGAAATAGAGAAGAAGGGCAGAATGTCATACAGGCCTGCGTGCCCAATTCTTAACCCTTTGAAAATAAAGATTTTCTTTCGTTCGTTCGTTCGTTCGTTCACACAATGAGTACAGACTTGCATTGCATCCATAGCGTGCGACTGGGACGCTTTTTCCACCTTTAGTAACGCTCAAGGGGTAGGCTGCATGTGCTGCCGGATCAACATCTTACCTCCATGCAGCAGAGAGCGAGTAAAGGCCAGGCCGTCTTATCCAGGGGATCTCTCATACCTATCAGTAGCGGGACTTGCCTCGTCTTACAGATGTGGAAACTGTGACAGGGATTGTCACTCTCGAATTGGACTATACAGTCACCAGCGGTGCTGCCAGGCACCTCCCAAGCGGCACAACTCTATAGTCCTTCAGGACTGAAAGAGGCCTACTACTACTACTACTATCTGCGGAGAGCCGTACAACAAATGTCTGGGCAAAGCATATAGCAGGCTCAGCATCTGACTTCCATTTAGCAGTGGGTGAGTATAGGCCCGGCCCTCATATCCGTGGATGTTGACTTAGAGGCTTTCAGCCATACCCCTCAGCTGAGAGCCGTAGAATAAGTGTCTGGACCAACATTGTAGTGGCATCGTGCGCATGATTCGGACTTTGAGTTCAATGGATGTGCGTATCCCTAACCTTTGACTGTCCCAGTCTACCTGCAAGGCAGCAGGTGTGTGCCTCTCTTGTTACGGTTGCCATCTTTTGACCTGTCCGAGATAGGAGACCCCTCCAGTAGCTGTGCTACCGTCGACATGGCTCTTGGGGTCACTGGAACCACGCAAGCCTCTCTACCACGACACGATGAAGATCCGACAGAGCCCCCCCCCCCCTGCCGCTGATTCTACCAAGCCCGTTCCCTTGGCTGTGGTTTCTCTAGATAGTAGATAGGGACAGCGGAAATCTCGTTAATCCATTCATGCGCGTCACTAATTAGATGACGAGGCATTTGGCTACCTTAAGAGAGTCATAGTTTCTACCGCCGTTTACCCGCGTTTGGTTGAATTTCTTCACTTTGACATTCAGAGCATTGGGTAGAAATCACATTGCATCAACACCGGGTGACAGCGGTCGCAATGCTTTGTTTTAATTAAACAGTCTGGTTCCCTTAGTCTGTATCAGTTCAGAGTTGGATGTTTAATGCCAGCTGACGCGGACGACGTCGGGGAGACGCCGCCGCATAGAAGGAGCGGTCCACGGGAAGGGTGCAGCCACACCTCGAGCTCGGCCGGCCCGCGACTAGCGGCGGTGGAGGCCCAGCCTGGGCCCATCCCATCCCGCTTCGTAACGCGGCCCGACTGACCCATACCTCATAGCCAATCCTTTTCCCGAAGTTACGGATCCAATTTGCCGACTTCCCTTACTACATTCTTCTATTGAATAGAGGGTGTGCACCGCGGAGATCTGCTGCTGATATGGGTACTACCTGGCACGAAATTCACACGGTCTCCGTGGGGTTTCGAAGGGCGACGGGAGCGCACCGGGCACCGCAACTGACGCTGTGCTTTACGGAGAACAGATTTGATATATTATCTGATCTAGAGAACCTACTTCAAGATGTGGTTGATCAATGGGAAATGTTGAACAAGTCTTCAATCAGTTTGGCCGCAGAAACAACTATTCCAAAATTGAAGAAAGGGGCTCGCAAGATATGGATGACTGAAGAAATGTTATAACTAAATGAAACAAGAAGGAACATCAAAAATAATCTTACTAAATATGAAGAAATTCACAGAAAAGTCAGAACATTATGTAAGGAGGCAATATAAGCATGCTTTCAGAAATATTGCATAGAACTTGAAAAACAACACTACAGTAAAAATACCACATGTGTGCACAAAAGAATTTGGGAACTTACTAATAAAAGAAAACGTACATCAATAGGTTGCCAACAAACAAAAGATGGAAAAATCATTACATAAAAATATCAGATTTTATACGTATAGTCAGATTATGTGAAAAACCTTTATGATGATAATAGAGGAAAACAATATCTCATCTCATCTCATCTCATTATCTTTCTCTTGTACCTGGCGGTATCAAGGTGAAGTATAAACGGCGGGAGAGTGCCCGTTTATGGGCTTCATGTATCGATATTCCCATTGACTCTGTTATTCACTGCGTCCATCGTTTACATGGTCGGCCTCTTCCTCTGCTTCCATCTGGTCTATACATCATTGCTTGTTGTGGTATACTGCTAGTTGGTAACCTACTTGCATGGCCAAACCATTTACCTTGCTGCCTTCTAATAAAATCTAGCGCAGATGTAACCCCCACTTTAGTCCTAATTCCTTCATTTCTGATTTTGTCTCTTCTTGATACATTGAGTATTCTTCTCAGGAATCTCATGTCTGTTGTGATTTTTCATTTCTCTTTTTCATTGGCATTGTTAACATAGAGTTGGTAGGAAGATTGTGTTGTAAAGTGCTTTCTTAGTAGTTATTGATACATATTTGTTCTTTAGTACTGGTGCCATTTGTCTAATGAGTTGGTTTGCCTTATTGCATCTATTTTCGATCTCGTCTTCTGATCTGCCATTTGATGATATTATACTTCCTAGTTACCTGAAACTCTTTAATTGTTTCAAGGGATGTTCGTTTAGGTGAATCGTTGTTGCTTTATCTTCTTCAGTTATAGCCATTACCTCTGTTTTACTTGTGCTATTTTTCATGTTATGTTCTTTAAACATTTTGTTTAGTCTATTCATGTGGTCTTGTAATTCAGCTTTTGATTTTGCTATTAGTGCTTGGTCGTCCGCAAAAAGGAGTTCTCTAATGGTTAGATTTTTTCTTCTGTGTTCTCGTCATGCAGTGTTCTTGCGGTCTCTGTTTGGCTGTTGTTGTTTTTTTTTACATATGTTGTCTATATATGTTATGAACAAAAGAGTGGACAAGACACAACCTTGTCGTACTCCGGATCTTATGGTGAAGGGTTCTGATCTCACTATGCATTCAATGTTGTTGTATAAGCTTCTACACACGTTTGTCAGATGTGTACTCACTCCAAACTATTTAAGGATTTCCCACAGCTCGTTTCTATCTGCTCTATCAAATGCCTTTTCTTCGTCGACAAAGGCTAAGTAGAGTGTATTTTATGAATTCGATTGATTTTTATATAAGTTGTCTAAGAGCAAAAATGGCATCTGTGCATCCTTTGTTTTTCCTAAATCCAAGTTGTGTTTCGCGTAGCTGGGGTTCCATAGTAGTTCGTAATCTTTTCCCAAGAATTTAGCAACATATTTTCCCAGTATGACTCAAAAGGGAAATGCCTCTGTATTGTGTGCAGCCTCTTTTGCTGCCTATTTTTCCCCCAAATTGGGAGAATTATAGCGTTTCCGCAGACTCATGGTGTCTTTTGTTCTAAACAGAGTTTAGAGGAAAATGCAGCTTGATATTGGAGAAGAACAATGAGGGTTTGTAAAATTCAAAGTTATAGTAAATGTGGTGTATGTGCTAAGAAGAGTAATTGAACGATCCATAGAAGTAAAAAAAGAACTACATCGTTGCTTATTGACTACACAAAGCCTTTTGATAAAGCAAGACATGTCAACATGATATAGATGATTGCAGATCTACAAACTGATGGGAAGGACATTAGATTTGTTAAAAACATATATTGCAAACAACAAGCTGCCATAAGAATTGATAATGAAGTAGGTCAATATTAGTCTATTAAGAGAAGTGCGAGACATGGATGTGTAATGTCTCCAGATCTTGTTTCCCTGTACAGTGAACATATTTTTAGAAATGTACAAGCTATAAAAGCAAACATCATTAACATTAGATATGCAGATGATACAGTACTGATTGCAGAAAATGATTAGGATCTGCAACATTTAGTAGATGTGGTTGTTGCACACAATGAACAATTAAGGTTAGAATTAAATTGTACGAAGACACAGGTTATGGTCGTCACTAGAAAGAACGAAATACCACAATATAATATACAAGTAACTAGAGATCTTCTTAAAGAAGTCAATCTGTACAATTATCTCGGAACAGTCATCACCTGATGAGAGATGTCTTGGAGAGATTAGAACAAGAGTCGGTATGGCGAAGGTGGCCTCTTGCAAGATGAAAAACATACTGACCAATAAAAAGATGTCAATTGCTATGATAAAAAGAGTGTTGAGGTATTACATAGAACCTGCATTTTTGTATGGATGTAAACCGTGGACTATGAGCAGTAAAACTGAAAAACATCTGATAGCTGTGGAAATGTGGTTTTCTAACGAAAATGCACAGAATACCATTGACAGAAAGAAAAACCAATGGCCAAGTCCTAAAAGAAATAAATGAAATTCGTAAAATGATTAAAGAAATTAGACGTAGACATTAAATATTTTTGGGCATTTTAGAGAAGAAATAATTTGGGCAACTTGGTGACAACTGGCAAGATCGAGGGGAAGAGAACAATGGAAAAAACAGAGAAGTAAATACCTGCATGATTTTGCCACATGGCATGGTCGAGACAAGAACACTGAGCTGATCCACGACTCTGGTGATCGAATGAAATGCCGAATCATGACCGCCCACATGATGGATAGATGATGGCAATGACAGAAGGGAAAATACTAAGAAATTCACTGAATTACCTACTATGTTATTGCAGGAGTTGATGACAATGATAGAAGGGAAAACGCACACAACCTTACAGAATTATCTATCACCTAATTGCAGGAGGTGGTGGAAATGGTAGATTAGAAGCTACACAGAACTTCTGTGGATTATCTACCATCATATTGCATGCGTTAAGGACAATGATAGACTAGGGGGTGGGGGAGAGCCTACATCTCCAATGAATTGTCAAAGATTCTACAGCAGGACAATGGGAAATGTAAAAGGACTCCACTCATCAAACAAGCAAGGAACTATTACCGGAGAGAAACCAAATAGCTAAGAAGATGATACTATAAAAAACAAAAATAGAGCGATAACTGTTTAAAGAAAAAGAAAGTTGGCTAATCGAGAAGTGCCATGACATTGTGTTATATTAAATGAAAAATACCAAAACATATGCACAGACAGATCAATGATCTCACGTCATTATTATTGTCACAGACTCACCTAAAGGGCGGTACCAACCTAAAAGAACGAGACACTGGCGAAGGGATATAAATCCAGCTAAAGGGAAAGAACCGAGTCACTCGAAGGCTCGAATAATCTAGAGCCTTCTCAAAGGAACGGTCAGTGGGTCCACAGCCACGTGGACACTGATGGGGCTCGCCGATTGCGGGGTCCACGAGAAACTCAGAGAGAGTTACCACCCGTGTCGGATTGCGACACGTGTGGAAGCACAGACACGGACTGGACATCGAGGAAGCAACAGGGCTTGCCTTAAGGGGACTTGATAGTTTCAGACCCAAGTGTTTTAGGGGTCTTATACATACATTATTATATGTTAGATAGCTGCTAGAGTTGTTGTGATAATCATGTTCATTGTACACTCCTGTGATACGCAACTTGTTAAATGCTGGCTTGTGAAAACTCACTTCGCCAGCGTACTGTAATATAACTGTAAATAAATGATGCTCGATTGTATCTGAACGGAGTTTGTTGCCTGTATGAGCCCGAGTTTCGATCCCCTAGAGATCTAGGACTGTGACAATTATGCACATTATCTACTTAAGAGATTTAAAAGATCGAAGGGGATTGAAGCAACTCCACCACGGCTCTTAAACACATCTAATATATCTTATATGTCAATAAATATTAAGCACAGCCGGCTAGTATTAGCAGCGAAGTTAGGAACTTGTAGAAACACCGTGGCTTATGTATGTTGTTATTCGGGACAAGTAATTTCGTAGGGTGCTAAAGTAATTCAACATTACGGGAAACATTATATTCGGTGGCATTTCTTGTACTGGTGAAAAAATGAAATGCTCATACAGTAATGTGATTTCTTGTTTGTTCAGTGTTCGCTAGTTTATCACATCTTCTATATTCTCTTAGTGAAGGTCGTTACACATGAACAATTATTATTAAGATGCCATGTGTCAGTTAATATATTAGTTACAAGGCCTCATATGTCAAACATAAGCTTGCCACCCCATGTTTAGGGTTAAGGTTAGAAGCTAGCACCATATACCGGGTAAGCTCCAGGACATATGAAATAGGCTTCCGTTAATTTACTTACGCCACATAAGTACATGTGTTTTTGGAGCTGCAAAAAAAGGAATTCCTTTGATCCTGGACCTTCAGGTAATACAGATGCGACATTTACAGAAATGTATCGTGAAGCAGTTTCCTGCAATTGGTCTGTGATGTAACAGGCCTGGATGCACGGTGTAATAGGTACCAGTCCTTTCCTTTGTACGGACAACGAAGGCAGGAATGCACCCTCGGACAACCGCGTTTATGACATTATCAATAAAGATCACTTTTAACTACACTAACACCGCGCCAAGTTTGTATCGAAGCAGTTTTCCGCTATGGGTTTAAGGTGTGATATCACATTTGTAGGCCTCAGGGCACCTAGGCCCGGTTTCCATAATGTGTCGTCCAATCTATGGCATCGATGTGTTAATAAACAAAGATTCTGAAAACGTGGCAATCCCTACACACCACAAACCTCCTACGTCATCGATTGGACAAAACAATTTGTAATACGGCAACGTGATTGATAGGTGCAATGAGTTTTGTGTGTTGTTTAACACACAGAAAGGTTGCATGTTCAAGCTAGCAGAAGCAATCGCCATCCATTTACAGAAGCCATCTTTGTGCAAAGAGACAAAATACATGATAGTCAGTTGAAAACTACTGTGTGAACATGTGTGTTTTAAATTTCATCTTCAAGGATTTATCTAATTAATCTAGATTAGTTTAGTTTATTCGACGGTTCAACATCACGGCACCCGGGTGTGACCCATACGTGCTCCGTTCTACTCCCAACTAAAACCTGAATCCGCAGAATCTCAGCTCAGTGCACGAACTCCGTAGCACCGACGAGGGTCCTGAAATACTTTGGGTAGATATTTAACTCGAATGTTTGCCGGGGCAGCGCCGTTAAACTACTCTTTTTCGATGTCCAACTGCCGAGGGATTTTGTACCTGCAAACAATACACACGGGCGTCCCATTTCACTACCCAGAGATCAGCGGAAATTTTATTACAAGAAGTCCACGTGAAAATATCCCGGGCCTCACTAGGGCTTGAATACGGGACCTCCAGCACTCGAGGCGGACACCATACCTCGAGACCACTCAGCCCCCTTAATTACTCTAGATTATGTTGCATGATTATTGCACCATGTACCCGACGAGATGAAGCCTATTACCATGCAAGAAATCGCGCAATCTGTTATTTGCGACTTCGGTATTCACATACAATTGTTAAATATGTCCGTATCAAGTACACAAGACATATTTGGTTGATTAAGTGTATACCTTTTATTTCAGAGAAACTCTTAATGCTGAGCTCATCATTGGCCTTCGTAATACTGCTCCAGATTATAGTCATGTTTTCTGGGACGAGCTTTCAGTTTATGGTTTCAG
Source organism: Cepaea hortensis (assembly GCA_963921405.1). Classification (NCBI taxonomy): domain Eukaryota; kingdom Metazoa; phylum Mollusca; class Gastropoda; order Stylommatophora; family Helicidae; genus Cepaea; species Cepaea hortensis. The sequence continues at coordinate 32,035,365 of OY992879.1, read as the reverse complement.
ACACACGTATGATATCACTGAAACAATTAAGGCAACATATCAACTACACAGTGAAGACGAGCTTCAGAGAGCCACTGAACTCGGGGCCGGACACATCTGATCGAGCATCCACATGCGTTTTTCCTGACGTTAATATATATGAACCCAGCGTGGTAGACATTGCTGGGATGAACAGGCAAACAATTCACTGTGAGGGCAGTTACTTGCCTGATCTAACGTACGTAGAAGGTAGGACAATTATAGTAAACACAAGCAAGGTCGATGCACATGTAGGCACAGACAGATTTCAACACTGCAAATATCGTCATATCTGGAGAAATGACACAGATGATAATAATTACACATACAGTGATTGGTCGGAGTCTTTCAAAGATAAGATACATATTCCCAGACATTCAGAGTTTGTAAGAGTTCAATGCTGGGACAATACGACTGATCTTATATCTAATACATACTTCTTCTTAGTTCCAAGGAAAGACGAATTTGATGATTTGGACAAAGTGAACTTCAAAAAGCGAGAAGTCGAATCAGCTCCTAAGGAGACCTTAAACATAGTCATGATCGCAATGGATTCATTACAAAGACATCAGTTTATCAGAGGCTGTAACAAGACCTACTCGTATTTAATGAATACGTTGAAATCATTCGACCTCAACATGCATTCACAGTTGGGGAAAAACACGTTTCCGAATTTTCTGCCGTTGTTTACAGATCATCTTGAAAGGGAAACTCGGAAATGGTGGACGCAAACAAAGCCTATGGATCCGTTTGATATGCTGTGGCTGACTTTTGAAAAAGCTGGATATTGCACAATGTACTCTGAGAGTTCGCCACAATCGGGTGCATTTAACTGGCGTAACAGAGGCTTCAATCGTGCATTTGCAAGATTCTATACCCGGCCTGTTGATTTAGCAATGAGAGATGACGTTGGAATCAGAAAGTCTGTCTGGTTTTGCGCGGGAAACCAGCTAGAGATGAACATTCGTCTGGAGTATATAGGTCGTATTCTGGATACATTTCCAGATAAACCAGTGTTTGCAGTGGCAAAGATGAACAAAGAAACACACGATAAGCAAGAAAATGCTAAACTATTCGATGAGCATATTCTAAACTTCTATAAGTCACTGAGCGATAAAGGCCATCTGAATAGAACACTACTGATATCATTTTCTGACCATGGCACTAGGTGGGGGAAGTTAAGAGATTCTGTCAATGGACACTTTGATAGCGTGACGCCATATACCATCCTGACATTTCCGGAATGGTTTCTGAAAAAATACCCCGACGTGGCCGAGAACTTACGTATAAACACCAAACGCCTGACATCACATTTCGACACACATGCAACCCTTCTAGACTTGCTGTACTTCAAGAGCGGTACACCACCTCCACTTGCTCCAATCAGGCATGGCATGAGTCTTTTCAAGGAGATCCCTTGGAATAGAACCTGTGTGGATGCATCCATACCTGCAGAATTCTGCCTGTGTGGCTACAAGGAAGCTAAAGAGATAGACATTGATTCTGAATTCTCAGGAAACCTAACGCACGTTTTTATGAAGTCACTGAATATACAAATAGAGCATGTATGTGTTCCGTACAGTTTGAAACGTACCATGCGTGTTACTAAGATTATATTTGAAGGCGACGATAATAAAGAAAAAAAGGGAGATGCTTTCTACAAGGTAAAACTACAGACTAGCCCAGGAGATGGCATATTTGAGGCATACATTTATGTGAAACAAAACTCAACAGTCTGGGAAATGGGAGAAAACATCTTCAGACTTAACGCATACAAAGGACAATCGGACTGTGTAGAACACCGCGGTTCAAGACCTATGTGTTATTGTAAAAATCTATTGACTCACTCTTGAGAAGAAATACTTATTCTAAGTTATTCCTGACCACATCTTCGCTCATCCTTTATTTTGTCTATGTCATTACTTGACAATAAGCAGTCAAATCCTGTGACGTTGTTGTATCTTTTGATGTAAGGTAATGGTGGTCTGTGTATAATGTTTTCCTAAATTCATATTTGCATTATACATGGTACAGATATAAGCATGAAACAATTCTCTCTAAGTTCGGACCATCATCTGCTGAAATGTAAAATGTAGTTACCAGGCCTTTCAACACTAGTAGACTAAGAACACACGGATAAGAGTTGAACGCATTTAGAGTGAATCGTGAATTGAAGTCCTTGGAAGAAGGCAACGGGAACGTGAAGCATGGATAGTGACTGAATCCCAGAGAAATATAGAAGAAAGTAAACTTAACAAGGCAAATAGCAAAAGTAGAGCTTCTCAAATCAGAGATCAAGACAAATACCCGAAGATAACAAAGAAGTTAAGAAGCACACATGGGGTGGGTACGAGGGGGGGGGGGATAAAAGACAATATTTAGATGCTCTTAAAAGAGATGAATAGCATGCAGCAGCTAACGGCGACCTCAGTGACCTCAGCAGCACTATAAGGAAATTGGCAGTAAAATATAATCAACCACATGAACATGTAACAAATAGTAAATGGAAAATTTTCACCAATATTGAGCATCAAATGAACAAATGGTTTGAATACTTTAAAAACCTTCTGAAGTAGAGTAGTTCCAAATGACCTCCTGATCTCCAGCATGCATAAGGAGAGTTGGATATCAACCGTGAAAAACCACGTAAAGAAAATAGGAAATCTATGTTAGTTAGTTAGTTAGTTAGTCGACAGATCATCCTCATTGCACATCGAACCATTCAGTCCATAAGTGCTCGGACCCCCTCCTCAGCAAATCCCGCAGCGTGTAGCGGCTAACGACGCCAGTTTTGTGTTGGTTTATCAATCTTCTTTGGCTTCCTGCGTAGTGTTCTTGTTTGGCCACCCCTCTTTTAATTTGCTGCTCTCCCAGTCTGGCCATTGTTGTAGATTCACAGTCATCACTTGGTTCTCGCAAAAGTCTTACTTCTCGTAGAGCATTCAGAATGTCAGCCTGGTCCATGGCGCGTCCGCCCTCCACAGTAGCCTCACCTGCGAGCTTGTCAGCCCGCTCATTTCCTTGTACTCCCGCATGCCCTGGCATGAAGATAACACTAATCTTTGCCAGCCGAGACCGCTCCAGAGGCAGCAACCATTCTCTTCGGATCGACCCCTCCTCTATCCTCTTGATCATGTTCATTGAGTCGCTAAGGAAACAAGCCCTAGTGAATGTCTGTGTCTCGAGCCATGTTATTGCTTTACTTACTGCCATGACTTCCATGGTCAGGCTACTTGTGGTTTCCGTGAAAGCACCGGAGTCCTGCTTCACAATTCTCCCTCCGGCCCGAGCTGTAAAGGCCCATGAGCTTCTCACATGTCGGACGACCGACCCATCTGTGTAGATGACCGCGTCTAGCGAATTCTCGAAAATCAACGCTTGTACTTCAGCCTCAACAGCAGCCGGAATTTCTTGTCTGCATTTTCTATCTAGTTGGATGCAAACTGAAAAGGATGTGCAGAAGTCTGTTGGCACTTGCACCCACTCGTCGCCAGGTTCTAAGTCCTCAAGTGAACACACCTGTTGAAGAATGTCTTCGGCTTGACCCATCCACGACAGTCCTCTTTTTAACCTGCTGCCCTTCACCTTCCTAATTTCACTATACAGTGGATGTTGTGTGTTTGCGTTAATTCTGAGGTAGGCGCGTGCCTTGCAAACTTGTATTCTCTCTTCAATGGTTGGAAAATCAAGAAGGCCCTGCATGCTGTATCTCTTGTACATCCAAGAATAATGCGCATAGCTTCATTCTGTATCCTTTCCATCCTTTCTATCTGCTTATGGCTGAGAGTCAGGATTGCCATTGCATACTCCAAAACAGACATGACCAGCCCCTCGTACAGAAGACATAGATGGCGCTGCTCACAATTTGCTGCCGCCATCACCCGCATCGCTGCCAAACCCCGCTTGGCCTTTGTTATCACCTGGTCTATGTGCACATTATAAGCAAGGCTTCGATCAAACCGTATCCCCAGGTTCATTGCTTGCGTTCTTTCCACCGTCTCTGAACACAGCATTACAGTTGGTGTTGGAGTGTTGACAATATGATTATTCAACGAGAACCAAGTCACTGTTGCCTTTGTTGGGTTGACCATTGCCCCAGCTTCATCACACCAAGTACTTATGCGATTGAGTTCGGTTTGTAGTTCCACAGCAACCTCCTCTCTATCCTTACCCTGACGATACACTAAATCATCATCGGCATATGACAATGTCCTGCCAGGTCCAGTGATCTGCTCACTGGTGATTCTCACTGTGTAGGCGTTGAACAGTACCGGAGATAATTGTGATCCCTGTGGTAGGCCAGGATATATTGTTGTTGGTTTCGAAGTCCAACTGCCACATCTAAAAACTACTTTCCGTTGGAAGAGGGCTGCAGCGATCCAACTAAGGAGGAATGGACTTACGTTTAGTTCAAGAAGCTGAAACATTAAAATATCCAGTGGTACTCTGTTGTATGCGTCCTCAAGATCAATCGCTGCAGCAACGGTTTCAGTGCCTGAGTGGAAACCTTCATAGACATCATGGGCAAAGACTGCTACATTGGTCCAGGTTTCTCTTTTTGGACGGTACCCACCCAGGATAGGTGGGAAAACACCTTGCCTCTCTAGTTGGCTTGATATTTTCCTGGCAATTACCTTCTCCAGCAGCTTGCCTATTGTATCCTGCATGGTTATAATTCGATATCCCTGAATTTTTTTGTGGTCTTTGTCAGGCTTCGGTAAGGGAATCAGATAGCTATGTAACCATTCCTCCTAAATCTATAAAACTAATGAAAGATTGAAAGCTGCTGGCCCAGATGGAACACCAGCAGAAGCTATTAAATCAAATTTAGACACTTTAAATGTATTGCTTTGCAAATTATTGGTAGAGACCGAAGAAAAATTAACAGAACTAAAAGCAGGATATCTGGTGAAGTTGCCTACGAGTTTTTCATGAGTTAAAACTGACAGATACATTTAAAGTAAAAAAGAGAAGTACGACATATATGCCTTTTGTCAAAAGTATTCTGGTTAATGATTATAGGCTCGGTTATGAAGGCAGAGATCATTAGCGCCAAAAATGGAATTTAATTAACTCTAACAAAGCAGCTTGATGATTAGGACTTCTGTCACACACACGTAATCATATGCAGGATAAACTAATCACACTTTATAAAAGGTCACAACAATTAGGTTTAACAATTCATAGAGGAAAGAAAAATAAATTAAACCAAGCAAATAACAACACGGTCTCCCTTTGGGAAACCTCACTTCATGAGTTGGAATCATGCACCTAACTGGGAAGCAAAGTGGACGGAAACGGGGGAACAGGTGGTGATATAAAATGAAGAGAATAACAGGTAAGAGGAGCTGTCTTAGCACTAGGACATTTGTGGAAGTTAGAGGAAACTGAACTTATCATCGAATTTAGAATGATGGAGGAGTGATGAGGAGGAGGGAGGAGGAGGAGGGAGGAGGAGGGAGGAGGAGGAGGGAGGAGGAGGAAGAGGGAGGAGGAGGAATGTGAAGGGAGGAGGAGGTAGAGGGAGGAGGAGGAGGGAGGAGGAGAAGGGAGGAGGAGGGATGAGGAGGAGGGAGGAGGAGGGATGAGGAGGAGGGAGGAGGAGGAAGAGGGAGGAGGAGGAATGTGAAGGGAGGAGGAGGGAGGAGGAGAAGGGAGGAGGAGGGATGATGAGGAGGGAGGAGGAGGGATGAGGAGGAGGGAGGAGGAGAAAGAGGGAGGAGGAATGTGAAGGGAGGAGGAAGGAGGAGGTAGAGGGAGGAGGAGGAGGGAGGAGGAGGAGTGAGGAGGAGGAGAGGGAGGAGGAGGAAGGAGGAGGGGGAGGAGGGACGAGGAGGAGGGAGAAGAAGGAAGGAGGAGGAGGAAGGAGGGAGAGGAAGGAGGGAGAATGAGGAGGGGAGGAAGGAAAGAGAGGTGGAAGGGGAGGAGGAGGGAGGAGGAAAGAGGTAGGGGGAGGAGGAGGTAGAGGGAGGAGGAGGAGGAAGGAAAGGGAGGAGGAAGAGGAGGAGAAGGGAGGAGGAGGGTGGAGGGAGGAGGAGGAGGGAGGAGGTAGGAGGAGGAAGAGGGAAGAGGGAGAAGAAGCGAGAAGGAGGAGGGAGGATGATGAGGGAGAAGGAGGCAGGAGGAGGAGGAGGGAGGCAGGAGGAGGAGGGATGAGGAGGGAGAGGGAGGAGGAGGGAAGATGAGGGAGGAGGGGGGAGGAGGCGGAGGGAGTAGGAGGGAGGAGGATGGAGGAGGAGGGGAGAGGAAGAGGGAGAAGGAAGAGGGAGAAGGAGCTAGGAGGGAGAGGGATGAGAGGGAGGAGGAAGAGGAGAAGGGTGGAGGGAGGAGGTAGAGGGAGGAGAAGAGAGGGGGAGAGAGTTCGCCATTCCGAATTCATACTCGTCTAGTTCTTCCCTTCTACACGACTGTAGATAACTTCCTTACACATAAAAAGATGAATTGTTATTGATATTGCCGTGGCATGGAGGAATATCAGCAGCAGAGTTGATCCAAAAAACCAAAGACTGAGATCTACGGAGCGCCATGAACGCCTACGCCAGCCGGCACGGCACTTGATGATGATGATTGCCGTGTGACGATTCTGTGTAGTCACGTCATTTTCTTCCCTTTCCCTAGCGTTTTGGTTCGGGGATTCTTTCATCATCATCATCATCATATATTTACGTACGTATTTTGGGAGGGGGAGGAGGGAGGAGGAGGAAGAAGAAAAAAAAACTATGACAGTTGACAGCTCTGGAATGAAAGGAAGGCGTGTAGAAAATTTCATCTCAATTGGATGGGCCGTTCGCGAACAAATAAAGGACATACATATTTACATACATACATATATACATACATATTTACATACATACACTTTGTTTTATAAATATATATATATATATATATATATATATATATATATATATATATATATATATATATATATATATATATAATGTCTCCAGATCTTTTTTCCCTGGGCAGTGAAAATATTTTCAATAATATTGAAGATATGGAAGGAATCAACATTGGGGGAAGATACATCAATAACATTAGATATGCAGATGACGCAGTATTGATTGCAGACAGTGAACACGGCCTGCGATATTTAGTAGATGCGGTTGTTGCACACAGTGAACAACTATAGTGTTTTTTTTTTTTTTTTTTTTTTGCCTCAATATAAAATTCAATATCTCATTAACCAACTGAGGGAAAATGATGAGATGTAGTATATAACCTTATCATTATGTCCACCCAACAAAACAATTTTTTTTCTGGAGATTTTACAGCAGATTTCAAAGTTAGTTTATATGCGGTATATTAATTATGACTTAGAGATTACGTCCATGATTTTAACAGTATTACAGCTTCACCAAGACACGTCCCGGCATTTTTAAAAATTTTCACGTGATTTCAGTTTTGAAACAAACAGCGCGAAGATTCAGAGGTGTCTCCAAATGGGGGTTCTTTCATGAAACGTGATTATTTAAATAAACTAGCTGACAAGGCCCGGCTTCTGGCGGGGATCTATCTATCTATCTATCTATCTATCTATCTATCTATCTATCTATCTATCTATCTATCTATCTATCTATCTATCTATCTATCTATCTATCTATCTATCTATCTATCTATCTATCTATCTATCTATCTATCTATCTATCTATCTATCTATCTATCTATCTATCTATCTATCTATCTATCTATCTATCTATCTATCTATCTATCTATCTATCTATCTATCTATCTATCTATCTATCTATCTATCTATCTATCTATCTATCTATCTATCTATCTATCTATCTATCTATCTATCTATCTATCTATCTATCTATCTATCTATCTATCTATCTATCTATCTATCTATCTATCTATCTATCTATCTATCTATCTATCTATCTATCTATCTATCTATCTATCTATCTATCTATCTATCTATCTATCTATCTATCTATCTATCTATCTATCTATCTATCTATCTATCTATCTATCTATCTATCTATCTATCTATCTATCTATCTATCTATCTATCTATCTATCTATCTATCTATCTATCTATCTATCTATCTATCTATCTATCTATCTATCTATCTATCTATCTATCTATCTATCTATCTATCTATCTATCTATCTATCTATCTATCTATCTATCTATTAGATTCTTGCCATATGGCCCTAATAAACATGATAGAAAATTGGCACCAGAATATAAACAACAACAGTCTATGTGGAACTGTGTTTATTGATTTCAAGAAAGCATTTTATATGATAGACCATGTTATTTTAATTGAAAAACTTGAGACAATGAAAATTGGCCCTAATGTAGTCACTCTAATATCATCTTTTCTATCAAACAGAAAGCAAGTAGTATCACATAATAAATGTCTGTCTCATACCACTACCTTCAATATTGGAATACTGCAAGGCTCTATTCTTGGCCCTCAATTGTATGCCATATATATTAACGATCTACCTTTGCATCTTTCGTCGTCCTGCGATCGATTTGCAGACGACTGTACAGTGTACACAAATGCTGAAAACTGTATTTTATTGGAGTCGTCTTTACAACAAGAATTAAATAATGTAGTTAGGTGGAGCTATTCAAACCGTATGCAAATTAACATCACTAAAACAAAAGCAATGTTACTAACAACCAGACAAAGAATTCAAACTCTAAGCTCACACACATCACTTCAACTTCACATCGATAACATGCCAGTAGAAAGTGTAATTGAGTACAAAACATTAGGCATAATCATTGATAGAAACCTAACCTTTAATTCCCACGTTCAAGCGCTTATTAAACAAACAGCGAAAAAAAGTCTACCAACTCGCCAAAATTAAAAACTTCCTTGATGAGGACACAAGGAAACTATTCTATACTTCTCATATACAGACACATTTTGACTACTGCTCTACAATCTGGGACGGTTGTTCTAATTCAAACACCAAGCGACTTTAATCACTCCAGAAACGGGCCATGAGTCTAATTGATAACAAACATTTATCTGACAATCCTAGCCTGTATAAACGCCTTCAGTTACTACCACTCCGCAAACGCCTGCTTTTCAATAAAGCTAAACTAATTCACAAAATCCTGCATCGGAATGCCCCAAATTACCTTTGGCCATTGTTTAAATATAATGCTAGACACAGTAAACGTTTAAATATATTACATATTCCGAAGCCTAGGATTGACTTATACAAAACAAGCCTAACGTAATCTGCAGCTCAGCTGTGGAACAATCGTCCACAAGAAATCAAAGACATCACCAATCCCTATTCATATAATCGCAAATTACTCGAACACTATCTCAGTACGGATTATCTTCCCCCTTAATAATAGAGATAATAATAATAATAACAAAACCCTAATATAACAGCCAGTCCCCTTTTGGTAGGCCGGTATATTCCACATGGCTAATAACAAGTGTCAGACCATTATCTAATTTTACTGTGTCGTGTAGTTTTGATGTTCGCATTTTGCCTATGCCTTTATAATGCATATCTTTTATATTGTTGCTGTTCTCTGTTAGCCTTGAATGATGTGTGAATGAAATAATGTATGAAAGAGAGTGATAGAAGGGCAGAAAGTTAGACGGGCCTGAGTGCCCAATTCTTAACCCTTTGAAAATAAAGTTTGTTCTATCTATCTATCTATCTATCTATCTATCTATCTATCTATCTATCTATCTATCTATCTATCTATCTATCTATCTATCTATCTATCTATCTATCTATCTATCTATCTATCTGTCTGTCTGTCTGTCTGTCTGTTTGTCGGTCGGTCGGTCGGTCGGTCGGTCGGTCCGTCCCGCCCGCCCGCCCGCCCGCCAAACTATCTATCTATCTATCTGTCTGTCTGTCTGTCTGTCTGTCTGTCTGTCTGTCTGTCTGTCTGTCTGTCTGTCTGTCTGTCTGTCTGTCTGTCTGTCTGTCTGTCTGTCTGTCTGTCTGTCTGTCTGTCTGTCTGTCTGTCTATCTATGTTTTTTTTTTCTCTTTCCTGTTTCCGGTTACGAGCGGACGTGTTTTCACAAGCTCTCCCAGTTTTTATAGAATTTATCAAAGTTTTGCCTATTTTCAATCGAGATGCTGTGTATTTCATTGTGTTAGTTCTAAAACTGGATCTAATACGAATTAATATCTTAAGTTTATGTGACTGTGGTTTAGTGAAATGAGGATTTCTTTGATAAATGGACGGTAAGGACATTCAATTTCGAAACCTACCAATTATCGATTAACGACAACGTGTGTAAACAATGCTTGAATAGCGCGTGGTAAGTCGCCAGCACACAATATCGCAACAAACGAACCTCAACAAATGACTTCAAATAGCCCGCGGTGCGTCTAGACTACAATGAGTTCGCTGCATTCTTCAAACGGGTTTGATAACATGATGCAGTAATGTCATCTATAGGAGAGGCCTCTCTGGAGGTGACTGGTGTTAAAACAAGATCCGGTTTACGATCGGCCGTGAATAAACCATACACACTAAACAAAGAGAAGGCGGTGAAGACCAAGCTAGCCAGGTGTACGAATCCAGTCGACCGAGTCGTCCAACACACCAACTCCGGCCAATGTGTTACAGTATCCTTTAACAATACACTCCATTATGAGGCATTTCGAACATGCCTCATCAATTATTACAAGCCTGAACGAATCCAACACAGACAAGATAGAAGCGGGGCCTACGTGGAAGATCTGATTACGACGCCAGTCCTTACAATACATTTATATCACTCGAAGAACAAGTTACTAGCTCAGGGCAGCGTTGAAAACATTAAATCTTGGCTAAAATTAGACTTTGTCGAGCTGGAGAACTCAATACTTACATTCACTAGTAGAGACATATCAAAGACACAAGATATCATCAACATGCTCGTCTCGAGTGAAGACTCAGAATCTACACAGCCCACAACTACAGCTGTGGACATCACAGCAGACAATGTTTCTAAACTAACACATACAATGAATGAACAGGACAATACCATCAACACGAGATCACCTACCCCATCAGTACTCTTGGCCATTGAATATCCAATGGAGCACCTCCAAAACAACTTTGAGACCAACGTAAGAGTAGCAGAAGAAATACCAGCCTTAGATAACACGCCAACTATCAATGGACAATCGTGCGATTGTCATAGGCGCATTGAGGTAATAGAGCAATCCTTAAAGGCGCTCACTGCTACTGTTACAGCGAACATTGCAGCTAACAGCAAGACCAGCAGTGACTACACTGCTCTCAAAGAAGAAATCACGCTCCTGAGAGAGGAAAATCTGTTGCTAAGAAAAACAATAGAAACTTTACAGCACGAGTCCTCCACCAACTCAACTGAACAAGCGTGTAACTCCCAAGCAGCTGTATCAAATTCGGAGAATCTTGAAGCCCAGTTTCACCAAAAACAAGACGCGGAAAAACCTCAACGTGCAGAGGAAGATAAAACGCTACAAGCAGTCTATCCCATTGGTGTAAAGATAAGCAACAGATTCGAAGTGCTTCAAGAAAATTCGTCAGAAAACGTACAGTGCTATAGTGCACTGCCAACAGACAACACACGCCTCCAGGAAACACAGGGAGAGTCAGATGGGGATGTACAGACTGCTGCTAAATGGGAGAAACAACGAGCAAGGCGTACTGACAACCAACATGTGCAGACAGCACGACCCGACTGTACACACATTATAATAGGCGACTCTCTAATGAAAGGTCTATACAGCGACCGGATGGCTACTACAGACAAAGACATTGTGTCCATAATTCCATTGCCTGGGGCTGGTGTTGACCGGCTAACAGACAAGATTAGGAGGTTGGCTGTAAATCTTAATGTAAAAAGAGCAAGCGTCCATATTGGTATCAATGACACCATGAACAACCAGCAAATCACAACATCTCAACTGCTGGCGCTCTTGAACGGATTACGTCACACTTTTCCTAACTCGTCCATTTTCTTCTCCTCCATCATATCACCGAGTTATGGATTCCAGCGTAGTCTAGCTGACATAAATAACAACATATTGCAGAAGTTTTGTTCTCACACCAACATACAGTTCATCACCAACACACCGGTGTTTACTTCACAGTCAGGAGCACCTAAAAAGCGACTTTATAAAGATCAAGTACATTTGTCTACATTGGGCACCAGCTTGCTCGCCAAAGATCTTAAGTACCCTGAACGTACACAACCTACATCCAATACTGGATCGCGGAGGACACTTTTAGCTACACCACCTCAAACTCAAGCCAGATGATATACTGCCGCCACATCAAGTACCAATAAGCCAGAAGAGAGCAGACCACTCATAACTACGACACCTGATATCCAAGCCAGACGGAACATTTCCATCACACCAAATCCGTACAATACGCCTTCTTACGCGCAGGAGGGTGATAATTATGAAGATACGTTCCCTCTTCTCCACAGCAAGGATCAATCCAGTAGTAACAACAACGTGCCACCACAGCCTCCTGTTAGCCACGAATCAGAGCCTGTAGTTGGAAGTCGTTACACACCCGTGAGAAATCAACAGTATCCACGCCATTGTAACCCAGAGTTCTTATACCTCACACGGTTTAGCCCAGCTTCACTTCGGCAGGCATTTATTATGTCGCTGTACCAAGGACCAACACAGCCTGGTATTTACTAGCAATTCAGCACAAAGCAACATCCTAGAAAGTTTATGCGCATACTTGGTTATTGATTTATATAGCAACGTATTAGAATGTACGTGGCTGTAAAAATTGACTCGTATTGAAGTCACAGAGATTGACACTTAGATATCTTTTATAATACTTTTTATCGCCTTAATACTCTGAGTGAGGGGGTCTTCACTCCCCGCTTTAAACAGACATTGACTTGTATAGTCATTTATTGATTCTTTTGGATAACAGTTGGTACTTAGCTTGTGAAGTAGTTTTTTCAAGTTAATTATTTGTTGTATGTTCTTTAATTCATTTTGTTCCTTGTTTGCATTATATTCGTTGGTCTAATTAGTTATATCGTTATAATATTGTCATTTACTTATCCATTTGTATTATTGATATTTTGTAAGTTAATGTAATTGTGATTTTTTTTAATGATCTTGTATTTTTGCTTAACTTTGACTAATTTGCACTTTCTTCATGGATGAAATGTCTGTGAAGTGGCAACACTGGCTCAATAAGTCAGGAATACGCCTTGGACACTTAAACATTTGCAGCTTATTTAACAAGCTACCAGAGTTATCTTCTATTCTTAATCAAAATTTTCATTTATTCGGCCTTAGTGAAAGTAGACTTAATGATAAAATTTCAGATGAGGACATCTCTATTAAAGGGTACAAAGTTTTTAGAAGGGATCCCTGTAGGAAACAAGAGACAGGCATAATAACCTATGTTTCTAATTTACTAAATGTTCACCGTAGGCTAGACTTTGAAACTTGCGAAATAGAATGTATCTGGTTAGAGCTAAAACTTCAAAACCGCACACCCCTGATAAGTGGCTACCTTTATCGAAATCCCAGTGCTGGACACGTCTGGTACGAAAACTTCACTACCATGATGGATGTGGTTTTCGCTTCTGGGAAGGAAATTATACTACTCGGAGACTTTAACATTGACACCAACAAATCCAACATAATATGGGGAAATATAATTGCATCATACAATTTCCAACAAATAGTACAACAAGCTACTAGAGTAACAAATTCATCTTCAACAGTCATAGATCACATTTATGTAACTTGCTCAGACAACATCATAGAATGCACCGTACCCAATTGTGCAATGAGAGATCACTACCCAATATGCTGCACGTGGTCTAAAAAAGGAATTAAAATTCCTAAACATAAACACATAAGTGTAAAATATAGAAGTTACAAAAATTTCAATCAAAACGCATTTTTACAGGACTTGCTCAGTTCACCTCTAGACAATGTTTATCAGCTTCCTGACCCGGATGATGCTCTGAAATTCTGGATGAAAACCTTTATTGATGTTTTTGATAGACATGTGCCAGTCAAGGAAGTTCGAGTAAAACACCACGTCAAGCCACCTTGGATCACCCAGGAAATACTTAAAATTATGAGAGACAGAGATAAAGCACATAAAAAGCGGGATCTCGGTGCATACCGTACACTTAGAAACAAAGTTCAATATAACATACGACGGGAAAAGAAACATTACTTTAAGAACTTAGTAATGGATAAAACAAATAGTAAGGATATATGGAAAGCAATTAACACCTTGACAAACAAGTATAACTTCCGAAATTTTTTACCATCAAATCATATTACATGCGACCAATTCAGTAATTTTTTTCAAACTGACATAGACCAGTTGAAGGCTTCAATACCTAATTCTCCTTGCAACTTATCTTTATTGTCATCGTTTTGCGAGAATAGATGCTCCCGCGATATTCTTTCCGACATACCGCTAATGACAATCACTGAAGTATTCGCTTACCTCAGTAACCTAAAAAACACAACCTCATCTGGGTTAGATGGAATCAGCAACCGGATTCTCCGTTGTGCTGCGCCAGTGATCTGTACATCACTAACCTATGTATATAATCAGTGTCTAACGAAAGGCCACTTTCCATCAGCTCTCAAAATCGCTAAAGTGTACCCTCTTCTTAAATCTGGTTCATTGGACAATGGTCTCCCGAACAATTACAGACCCATTTCCTTACTATCATCACTATCTAAGCCACTAGAAAAACACATCCATAAAGTAACATTACAGTATTTAGTTCGCGACAAGCTTATTGTTGACAGCCAATCAGGATTTCGACCAAAATATTCTTGCCATACGGCCCTAACAAACATAATAGAAAATTGGCACCAGAATATAAACAACAACAGTCTATGTGGAACTGTGTTTATTCATTTCAAGAAAGCATTTTATATGATAGACCATGTTATTTTAATTAAAAAAACTCGAAACAATGAAAATTGGCCTTAATGTAGTCACTCTAATATCATCTTTTCTATCAAACAGAAAGCAAGTAGTATCACATAATAAATCTCTGTCTCAAACCACTACCTTCAATATTGGAGTACGCAAGACTCTATTCTTGGCCCTCTATTATTTGCCATATATATTAACGATCTACCTTTGCATCTTTCGTCGTCCTGCGATCTATTTTCAGATGACTGTACGGTGTACACAAACGCTGAAGACTGTATTTTACTGGAGTCGTCTTTACAACAAGAATTAAATAATGTAGTTAAGTGGAGCTATTCAAACCGTATGCAAATTAACATCACTAAACCAAAAGCAATGTTATTAACAACTAGACAAACACTTCAAACTCTAAGCTCACACACATCACTTCAACTTCACATCGATAACATGCCAGTAGAAAGTGTAATTGAGCACAAAACATTAGGCCTAATCATTGATAGAAACCTAACCTTTAATTCCCACGTTCAAGCGCTTATTAAACAAACAGCGAAAAAAGTCTACCAACTCGCCAAGATTAAAAACTTCCTTGATGAGGACACAAGGAAGCTATTCTATACTTCTCATATACAGACACACTTTGACTACTGCTCTACAATCTGGGACGGTTGTTCTAATTCAAACACCAAGCGACTTTACTCACTCCAGAAACGGGCCATGAGTCTAATTTATAGCAAACATTTATCTGACAATCCTAACCTGTATAAACGCCTTCAGTTACTACCATTCCGCAAACGCCTTCTTTTCAATAAAGCTAAACTAATTCACAAAATCCTGCATCGGAATGCCCCAAATTACCTTTGGCCATTGTTTAAATATAATGCTAGACACAGTAAACGTTTAAATATACTACACATTCCGAAGCCTAGGATTGACTTATACAAAACAAGCTTAACGTACTCTGCAGCTCAACTGTGGAACAATCTTCCACATGAAATCAAAGACATCACCAATCCCTATTCATATAATCGCAAATTATTCGAACACTATCTCAATACGGATTACCTTCCCCCTTAATAATTGAGATAATAATAATAATAACAAAACCCTAGTATAACAGCCAATCCCCTTTTTGGTAGGCCAGTATATTTGTGACGAAACGCCTACAGATCGGCAGATCTCTGCATAATATCCCTTTGAAGGGAGTGCGATGCGTTGGTCTCCCTTGAAATTAATATCAATTAACAGGGGATTTCCCTAGAAAAGTAGTGTGGGACGGCGCTATTCTAGTTATTTATAGAGAAATCTAGAATGTTCCCCCAAGTGCGTACGTGGTCAAGATCTCTAGGTTCACGAGTGCTTCATGCAGCACGGGTTGGGTGGAACTTATCGTGACTCTGGTTGTCTCCATGAATCATGGAATTCACGCGGCCCGTGTAGGCAAGTTGAAGGCGCACTGAGTTGGTCGTGAGCAGTCGCCAGCCGTACCTCAGCGTAGACAGATCACAGCCACAAGTCTGCTGTAATTTTGATGTCAATGTGCGCGGCCAGAGCGGACATCTGCAGTCAAGTTGGTGATTGTTCAATCACAGGTTAGTAGAATACTTATTCTATTGTTTAACTGTTGTCGTTATGCCGTGCCGACCTCCCCGAACGAATTAATTGCCGTCGGAAATGAGTAGTCGCGTAGCGTTACACTTTACAGCGGGCTGTCTGCATATTTAAGTAGCCTTTATCGATCAGCGATGTAATGTGTTACCTGACGGACCAAGCCTTATTCCACAGCGAGTGGTGTGTAAATAAAATAGGCCGAATTGTGCTTTCGAGGACTGGTGGACATCCCATGTGTTTAGATAGATATATTTGTTAACTGATTGTTTACAAATGAGTGGCAGGGACAGTGATATATATATATATTATTACTGCAGTGTGCTAGGGAGATCCCGGTTCTTTACAAGGTGTGTAGTAGTTACTTGTTTGGTTTATTAATTACGCATACAAGGAGGGAAGTTGTCAGTCATTACAGCGATATGCTAGACGCTGTAAATAATGAGGTAGAACTTATTATAGATGTGTAATGTGCTTCGTGACATTAGAATGGTAACTTAGTTGTTCTATCAGGGGTGGTGGTTTTTCGAGGAATCAAGGTGAGAGCGGCCGTGGTGTATTTGCTGTGTGAAGATAGCAGTGTTATTCCGCGTAAGCAGAATGGTGTTACATCGGTAGGATAACAGTTGATAGGAAGTATTTATGATACTATTGTTACTGCTGGTTTTCATGTGCGTCCGCTAGAATGACCGTGCGTGTTCCATCTTACGTTGGTCTAGGTAGCCGACTGGGAGGTAGGCCGGTACGCCCAACCCGTTAGGTTACAGGTCCGACCCAAAGCGATCGAGCATATCCGATGGTGGAACATACCCGATCGAGGGTGATGCGGCACTCCGTAATTCGAGGCCGTTAGGTCTAGATAGATCGAAGAGTTGAACCTAACCGTTTCTGTCTCTAATATTCTACTCTTCTGGAACCCTGACTCTGTTCATGGAGTACTGGGGGTACTGCCGTGAAGTAGTAGTATATGAGGGGAATAAACCCCCCCCCCCCCAAAAAAAAAAAAAAAAAAAAAAAGGTGGAGCCAGAGTGTGGTGGTGGAGAGTCTGGAGGCTTGCTACATTGGATGACGTGACTTAAGTCGTCACGGGACAAGGTACACGAGACCCACAGTAGCTGTGGGAAAGTGTAATGGTGGATGGCCACCAAAGCTGTGCTCGACCGGCACAGGTATGACTGACCTGGAGGATAGTCAGTGAATAAAAGGGCAACTCAGGATCTGGGACAGGGATCCCAGAACTGACACTATGGCTGTGATATGAGTTGGTTATTTAAGTGTCATGAGTTCTCCTTAGTTAATACTATAGTAATGAATTATCAGGAGTATAATTTATTATAGTCATATAGTTATTAATGTGTGTAATTGATCAGTCCATGGGTTAACGGATTGGTGAATTGATGAGTCTGTCAGGAAGGAGATGTCCGGCTGGACACCTTCTCGATAAAGTAATCACTACACTGAAAGGGAAGTAAGTGTATATGTTGATTGATGATGGAAGGTGAAACAGGATTGGACTGGCACCAGGTGAAAGATGCTTTGACAGAGTCATACAGTCGACTCTGGTGCTAGGGGTTATATGTAGCCCAGAAGTGTGACTTGACTGAACAGGTGTGCTATTGCTTTCTCTAATATCATTATGCCTATACATTATGATTACTAGTAGATCTATGATGTGATGATTTCATACTCATGTTGGTAGACATGAGGAATGTCTGAGAGGCAGGTGACATGGTGGAGATGCTGTTAGTCTTTGTTGTAGTTGAGTACTCACACCAACCTCTCCGTGTTTCAGGATCTGTTATTGCTATACTGAAGAAGATTCAAGAGCTTTACCATGAGCTCTATGGATCCACTCACTCCAGTACCTATCAAGAAGTTGATTGAGGCCATACTGGGAGTGGTCTTCTGATTCTGCAAGATCAATGTTGGAAGGAGCTGAGTGCTGAAGAGGTCGGCAGGTCTAGGTTAGGACCTCCGCCAAGAGTCCGACGAGTGTCATACGATCCCGAGGGGATCCAACACTGAAACGTCTGGTGATTCTAGCCAGTGAAGCACTGGTGACATTCAAACTCAGTGTAAACCTTGGTGATTGCAAGGTCATGAACTTTCAAGTTGAGCAAAGTGATCATTGTTACCGGTCATCATGGACTCTGTTATGCTTCCGGCCCGGCTGGGTTGTCATGGGACACCGTGTATCATTTATGCTTGAATAGTGTTTCTACGTTGGTTTACCTTTTTGAAGCCAACAGGTGGTCCAGTGACCTAAGACATTGGTAACATACGTGGTGGGAACACCAGAGTGACATGTTTGTGAAGGTAGGGAGCTACCTCATTCCAACGTGGTGAACTGTTGACATGTGTGTTAAGGAAGGGAGCTACCTCATGCCAACGTGGTGAACTATTGACAGTGTATGCTAAGTTGTGATTGATACCCATCGATCAGGGTACTTACATGAGACTGTGTGAAGATCTATTGATCTAAGGACATGGAAATAAGGTGAAGTGTTTAGTCACCTGATAGACTTTGCCAGTGACATTTTGTGTTCATGTGGAGCAACCGCTCATTTGGTAGGTGACATATCAGTGTGTGGGTCACTTATGAGATAGAAGAGTGACCAGGCTCTTGTGTATTTTGATACGGTGCTACATGTACTTTTCTGCAAGTGGGAGACCGCTATATTCTAGGGTCGGCCCAGACTTCATCAGGAGTGTGACGAGTGAAATAGGACGACAGCAAGGAAGGATCCTTGTTCATCAGTGCAGTGTCAGTCAGGCAGTGGTACTGCGCTTGATCAGCCCTTGATTGGTTCTCTGTGTGAAGAGGGAACTTTGGAGAGGCAGCAGACCTTGGAGTTCCGGACCACTGAAGGAGCCTGGGTGAGTCACTACCACGACTGGACAACCGCACGAGCTATCGTCCGCCTCCATGATGAAGAATACTCATCTGCATATCTGCTATTGTACATAGTATCTTCTAGTCTGGCTTTCAGCCTTCCTTCTCTGTGTTGTGGTTGACTTAGTTCAGAATTAAATTTTTGTTCTCTTAGCTATGACTTTGTGCAGTGATATGACTGATGTCTTGTCCGAGCCCCCTTGGGGTAGGGAACCCTAGGTGAGGGAGGGGAGGTCCAGCTGTCCCGGCTTGTGTGGGGCCTGGTAGATGTAGAGTGCTATTGAGGAGGTTGGAGCAAAGGCTGGAGATAGTATCTATCGTGGCAAAACAGTCCAAGCCCCGGCGGTCTTGTCACATGGCGGTCTTGTCACATGGCTAATAACAAGTGTCAGACCATTATCTAGTATTACTGTGTCATGTAGTTTTGATGTTTGCATTTTGCCCATGCCTTTATAATGCATATCTTTTATATTGTTGCTGTTCTTTGTTAGCCTTGAATGATGTGTGAATGAAATAATGTATGAAAGAGAGTGATAGAAGGGCAGAATGTTAGACGGGCCTGCGTGCCCAATTCTTAACCCTTTGAAAATAAAGTTTGTTTGTTCGTTCGTTTGTTCGTTCGTTCGTTCTATCTATCTATCTATCTATCTGTCTGCCTGCTTATCTATCTATCTATCTATCTATCTATCTATCTATCTATCTATCTATCTATCTATCTATCTATCTATCTATCTATCTATCTGTCTGTCTATCTATCTGTCTATCTATCTATCTATCTATCTATCTATCTATCTATCTATCTATCTATCTATCTGTCTGTCTGTCTGTCTGTCTGTCTGTCTATCTATCTATCTATCTATCTATCTGCCTACCTGCCTGCCTGCCTGCCAGCCTGCCCACCCGCCCACCCACACAGTCAGCCAGCCAGCCAGCCAGCCAGCCAGCCAGCCATCCACCCACCCACCCACCTTTCTGCCTACCTACCTACATACCTTTCTGTCTGTCTGTCTGTCTGTCTGTCTGTCTGTCCGCGCTATTAAATATTGATAAGAGTTACTGGAAAAAACGTCAGGACCATGTGTTGAAAGAGGAAGAGGGGTATTGGAGAAAGGATGGATTGAATTTTATGCAACCGAGAGCAATCATCAACCTACTGGAATCGTCCGACACAGATTAAGGTCTGAGCAGATCGCAGACATTAATCTACGTACACACTTACTGGGATATTTTGCTCCAACTATTCAGACGAATTGCAGGCCCTTAACATTACAGCATCAGCATCAGCTGAAGAAACAAGAAGGAAATGAAAAATAAGGTAAGAAATATAGTCTTTCTACTTTCCTGTTAATTTACAAATTATTTACCCCGTGCCTCTGTAAATTCTCTGTTTTTACTAATATTACACATTGCACCCCTCTCGGGATTCTCCGTGGTGAAGTGGTCAAGCCGTCTGACTCGGGCTCCGAAGGTTGTATGTTCGATTCCGGGCCGCGTCCTTCATTTCAAGAGTGCATTTTTTTCTCCCTAGGGTCGTCGCTGGAGCTACGGAGTTCGTGCTTTGTGCGACGCTTTCCGCGCTTC
Source organism: Cepaea hortensis (assembly GCA_963921405.1). Lineage (NCBI taxonomy): Eukaryota > Metazoa > Mollusca > Gastropoda > Stylommatophora > Helicidae > Cepaea > Cepaea hortensis. The sequence goes on along the minus strand of OY992879.1, from coordinate 32,014,400 downwards.
GGAAAGAAACTGAACCATATGGGATAAAAACCCGGTGCAATGCAGCCGACCCTGTCGATTGTAAGCTACTTCTTTCATTGCACCCACTCCCATACGAATCCGGATACGCCTTTGTTTGTCATCTGAATTTGCAGGTCTCCATTACCGTAAACATAACTTTTTTAGCGAGAAATCACTAGCTGTTAAGCAAAACATCAAAGGAATGTCGCCGCTTTCAATGATTTAAGTTGTTTTTGGACCTATCAAAGACATATTCCTTGGGTGGGGGTAAATATAAGACGGCTGGAAAAATTTCATAACGATGCAACAGACAGTTTTCAAAATAATTGATCGTGAATGAAGGCAAACAAATGTGGACATACTATAGGTTTAGAATTGAATAGTAAGAAAGCACAGATTATGGCCGTCGCTGGGAAGAAGGAAATACCACAATGTGATTTACGAGTAAATGGGCATATTCTTAAGTAAATTAATCGGTTCATTATCTCAGAGAAGCCATAACATCTGACGGGAGATGCCTTGAAGAGATTAAAACAAGAATTGCCATTGCAAAGGTAGCCTTTTGCAAGATGAAAAACATACTGGCCAATAAATAGCTATCAATTGAAAGGAGAAAAATAGTGCTGAAATGCTACATAGAACCTGTACATTTGTATGGATGTGAAGCGTAGACTATGAGCAGTCAAGCTGAAAAACAGCTGATGGCGGTGGAAATGTGGTTTCTGAGGAAAATGCAAAGAATTGCATGGACAGACAGAAAAAAACAATGAACAAGTCCTTCAAGAAACAAATGAAGATCGTAAACTTATTAGAGTCATTAGGTGTAGACAGTCAAAATTGTTTGGGCATGTAATGAGAAGAAATGACTTGGAGAACTTGGTGACAACTTGCAAGATCGAAGGGAAGAGACCAAGGGGAAGACCGAGAAGTAAATACCTGGATAGCTTGGCCACGTGGCATGGTCGAGACAGGAACACGGAGCTGTTCCACGACACTGGTGATCGAGTGAGAAATAAAAACATGACCACCCACGCTTATCATGGCACATGATGGATGATTATATATATATATATATATATATATATATATATATATATATATATATATATATATATAGAGAGAGAGAGAGAGAGAGAGAGAGAGAGAGAGAGAGAGAGAGAGAGAGAGAGAGAGATGTAATTGAACTTTATTTCTATAACCTATGTGAGTCAGCTGCTTACAAATGTGTTTAGTTTAGTCGTTGAAACAACATAACAGCACACGGGTTTAACCCATAAGTGCTCCGTTTTCCTCCTAACTCAAACCTGAGTCTGGAGAAACTCGGCTCAATGCACGAACTCCGTAGCATCGGCGAGGATCCTGAAATACATTGGGTATATTTTTAACTCGAAATTTTGGCCGGGCAGCGCCGTTAGGCTACTCTTTTCCGATTTCCAACTACCAAGGGATTTTTAACGTGCGCAACAATACACACGGGCGTCCGATCTCACTACCCAGAGACCAGGGAAAATTTTATTACTGGAAGTCCACGTGAAAAAATCCCGGTCCTCAACCGGGCTTGAACCCGGGTCCTCCAGCACTCGAGGCGGACACCATACCTCGAGACCACCCAGCCCCCCCCCCCCCCCCCGTGTTTAAATGTGTGTAGTATTTTTCGCTAGCTATTCTGGTTTTTAGAATGTTTTGAATGCTAGGTTCGGTTGTTTTTGTTCTTATTCTTCTTCTTGTTCTATACATGTGCCTTGTTTTTGTTCTTATTCTTGTTCTTGTTATTATACATGTTGTTATTTCTGTTCTCATTGTTGTTCTTATTCTTTTTGTTCTTCTTGTTCTTGTACTTCTCCATCTTCGTCTTCTCCTCCTCCTCCTCCTCATCCTCTCCTCCTCCTCCTCCTCTTCCTCCTCCTCCGCCTCCTCATCCTTCTTCTTCTTCTTCTTCTTCTTCTTCTTCTTCTTCTTCTTCTTCTTCTTCTTCTTCTTCTTCTTCTTCTTCTTCTTCTTCTTCTTCTTCTTCTCCTTCTCCTCCTCCTCCTCCTCCTCCTCCTCCTCCTCCTCCTCCTCCTTTTCCTTAATCTTCTTCTTAAGATAATTCAGGTAGCTGCGGATGTCACATGAATTTAGCTATGCCAAAATCCCATTTGCGAGTATTTGGTGACGGGTGTAGAGGTCTTGCTGAAGGTTGTCATATCATATTTAACAAATAAGTGTTTTTAATTAATTCTCGAGACCCATGTGTATGTCACGTGAAGGATAAACGATTTCAGGATAACAGGAATAAAATCGTATTTTTTTTAAAATTTGGCAGATGATACTGCATTGAATTCAGGCAATAAACAGGATATGCGACATTTAGTAGATGCGGTTATTGTACACAGTGAACAACTAGAGTTAGGTTTAAATTGTACGAAGACAGAGATTATTTGCGTTACTACGAAGATAGAAATATTACTACGGATAAACACGGGTAAATGGGAATATTCTTAAGCAAGTCAATCGGTACAGTATCTTAGACCATGCATAATGTCTAATAGAAGAGGTCTTGAAGAGATTAGAACAAGAATCGCTAAGGCAAAGGTAGATTTTTGCAATATGGAAAATATGCTGACCAATAAAAAGAAGCAAACCGTAACGAGGAGAAGAGTTGAACTGCTACATAGAGCTTTACTTGTGTATGGTTGTGAAACGTGGACAATGTGCAGCCAAGCTTAAAAAACATTCAATGCCAGTGAAAACATGGTTCATGATGAAAATGCAAATACCACGGACAGTCAGAAAATCAAATGTGCAAGTCCTACAACAAACTAATATAAACTGTAAACCTCTTAGAGAAGTTAGACGTAGACAGTTAACAAATTGTTGCACATTTTATAAAAAGAAATAAACTAAAGAACTTAGTGACAACTGACAATATTAAAATGCGTGAGCAGGAGAGGGGGGGGGGGGGCGGAGAGACAAGGGTAAGACAGAGACGTAAATATCTGGATGGCGTGGCCATATGGCATGGTCGAGACAAGAACACAGCGCTGATCCAAGTCTCTTGTGATAGATGGAGATGGCAAAACACGACATTCCACGTTTATTGGCATGTTAGTTAGTTAGTTAGTCGACAGATCATCCTCATTGCACATCGAACCATTCAGTCCATAAGTGCTCGGATCCCCTCCTCAGCAAATCCCGCAGCGTGTAGCGGCTCACGATACCAGTTCTGTGTTGGTTAATCAATCTTCTTTGGCTTCCTGCGTAGTGTTCTTGTTTGGCAACACCTCTTTTAATTTGTAGTTCTCGCAGTCTGACCATGGTTGTAGAATCACAGTCATCGCTTGGTTCTCGCAACAGTCTTACTTCTCGTAGAGCATTCAGAATGTCAGCCTGGTCCATAGCATGTAAGCCCTCCACAGTAGCATTACCAGCGAGCTTGTCAGTCCGCTCATTTCCTTGTACTCCCGCATGCCCTGGCACGAAGATGAAACTAATCTTTGCCAGGCGAGACCGCTCCAGAGGCAGCAACCATTCTCTTCGGATCGACCCCTCCTCTATCCTCTTGATCATGTTCATTGAGTCGCTAAGGAAACATGCCCTAGTGAATGTCTGTGTCTCGAGCCATGTTATTGCTTTACTTACTGCCATGACTTCCATAGTCTGGCTACTTGTGGTCTCAGCAAAAGCACCAGAGTCCTCCTTCACAATTCTCCCTCCGGCCTGCGCTGTAAAAGCCCATGAGCTTCTCACATGTCGGACGACCGACCCATCTGTATAAATGACAGCATCACCGTCTAAGGAATTCTCGAAAATCAAAGCTTGTACTTCCGCCTCCACAGCAGCCGGATTTTCTTGTCTGCATGTTCTGTCTAGTTGGATGTGGACTGAAAGAGACGTACATAAATCTGTTGGCACTTGTACCCACTCCTCGCCAGGTTCTAAGTCCTCTAGTGAACACACCTGTTGAAGAATGTCCTCGGCTTGACCCATCCACGACCTTACTCTTTTTAACCTACTGCCCTTCACCTTCCTAATTTCACTATACAGTGGAGATTTTGTGTTTGCGTTAACTCTGAGGTAGGCACGTGCTCTGCAAATTTGTATTCTGTCTTCAATGGTTAGAAAATCAAGAAGGTAGCGCATCGCCCTGCATGCTGTATCTCTTGTACATCCAAGAATAATGCGCATGGCTTCGTTCTGTATCCTTTCCATCCTTTCTATCTGCTTACGGCTAAGAGTCAGGATAGCCATTGCATACTCAAAACCAGACATGACCAGCCCTTCGTACAGAAGACATAGATACCGCTGCTCACAGTTTGCTGCCGCCATCACCCGCATCGCAGCCAAACCCCGCCTGGCCTTTGTTATCACGTGGTCTATGTGCTTGATATAAGCAAGGTTTCGATCAAAACGTATCCCCAGGTAGTTCATTGCCTGTGTTCTTTCCACAGTCTCTGAACACAGCTTTACAGTTGGTGTTGGAGTGTTGACAATATGATTATTCAAAGAGAACCATGTCACTGTTGCCTTTGTTGGGTTGACCATTACCCCAGCTTCAACACACCAAGTACTTATGCGATTGAGTTCGGTTTGTAGTTCCGCAGCAGCCTGATCTCTATCCTTATCATGACGATACACTACAACATCATCGGCATATGACAATGTCCTTCCTGGTCCCGTGATTTGTTCGCTGGTGATTCTCACAGTGTATGCGTTGAACAGCACTGGAGATAATGGTGATCATTATCATTATTGGCATGGAAAGACGATGATGATGATGTTGTTCATTTATTTTTAAATGAAAGAACAACTTTTAGAAAGGATGAACGAACGAATATGAACCCTGAATTTATCATCATCAATAAAATAAATTTAAAAATAATAATAAAATAAAAATGGAAATTATTGAAGAACAGTATGGATTTGTGGAGGGAAAGGGCACAAATATATATATATATATATATATATATATATATATATATATATATATATATATATATATATATTACGGACACTAATAGAGAAACAGAAAGACATATATTTGTGCTTCATAGATTATACTAAGGCATTTGTTGACGTAAAACATGATGGATTGATTAAAATGTTGTAAGATATCAACACTGATGGGAAAGATTTAAGAATAATAAAGAATATTTACTGGAATCAAATACCAGCAATTAAAATGGGAGATAAAGAGGGTAGTTACAAACAGATAAAGCTAGGAGTACGACAGGGGTGTGTCTTGTCACCAGATCTCTTTTCCCTATATAGCGAAGTAATAATGAGAGAGATCAAAGAGAAGCCAGGAATACTAGTTGGAGGTAATAATATAAATAATATACGCTATGCAGATGACACAGTATTGGTGGCAGATAATTCAACAGACCTACAACAATTGCTGGACATTGTAGTAACATAAAGTGCAAGGAAAGGACTCTCCTTGAATATCAAGAAAACAGTAACAATGGTGATATCAAAGAAAAATGGTGACACCAAAATGCGAAATAGAAATAAAAGGGAAAATTCTTAACCAAGTGAATAATTTTAAATACCTAGAGGCATTTATAACATCAGATGGAAGATGTACAACAGAGATATAAAGCAGAATGTTTTGCGTATCCTTTTACAGGACTTAGCTGTCAACAGCAGCATCTTTCAGCTGTCTGTTGATCTCTTGGCAAGATTACGCTCAGTAGTTTGCCATTGCTTTCTGAGCGGCCGGCTCAGTATCCGCAAGTCACGAGCGGGGGTCGAACCACCTCAGTTCTCGCTCCGCTGCGAGACTCTGCGTGATAAACGGGATTACAGAGAGAAAGTGTTGTAACCCCACAGCCAGAGAGACCGGCATAAAGCAGAATAGGACAAGCAAAAGCCGCATTTCAGTAAATGAAGGGTATCTTATGATATAAGTCACTATCACTGAATATAAGAAAGAGAGTGCTGAAATGCTATATAGAACCAGTTTTGCTGTATGGCAGTGAATCGTGGAGTGTAAATGAACAAATTAAGAAGAAATTAGAAGCAACAGAGTTGTGACTTCTGAAACGAATGTTGCGAATTCCTTGGACTGCAAGAGTAACTAACAAAGACTGCCTGAGATAGGCTAATGCAACTAGAACAATATATACAACAAGAAGAAAGACACAAACAGCTGTCTTTGGTCATGTGATGAGAATAGAGGCATTGGAGAACATAGTGACAACTGGAAAGACCGAGGGGAAGAAAAGCAGAGGCAGACCAAGAGAAATGATGCTGGATGGATTGAGACAGTGGCATGGAGGAATACCATCAGCAGAGTTGATCCAGAACACCGAAGACCGAGATCTGTGGAGAGCCATGAACGCCTACGCCAGGTGGCAGGGCACTTGATGATGATGATGAATATCTGCGATATTTACATTATTGGCTAAGCTTCGTAACGATTACACCATCGCGCCCGCTACAAAACTAGACCTAAGCTGGAACCTGCTCCGGGTCTGTTATGTACAGCGGAAAGGTTTGACGCTGTCCGCCGGCTGAGAGAGGGACAGACTGGCCATCTATTCCTGCATGCATTCAGGTCTGCAACATTTAATGACAGTAACACACCACAGAACTAAAGCAGCTGCTTGCATCGGGCCTGTTAATAAACTGAAATTAACTCTATCTCAGGGTGTTGGGAGAGTAGGTACAGGACATAGAGAGGACAAGGGACAGAATAGAGTCAGAACGACATAGTTAAGGACATAGAGGACCTAGGAAAGGACATCGACCATATAGTCGATAGAATAAAGACAAGACATAAGTGAGGACACACAGTGGTCATAATACAGGACATCTACAAGACAGTAGATAGAGTGGAGACAGGACTTAGGTGGGGACACAGTCGTGTCATCAACAGGACACCGGCAGGACAAGACCGAGTGATAGTAGGGGACATAAGTTCACGGGACAATGCCCTGAACGGACTAGACATCAGTACACTGAATAACCTAACCTAACACGGACGGACTGCAGTACGACGTGACTGCTATGACAGCACGGGGGTCACGAACGGCACGGGGTCCAAGGACCACGAGTCCAGCCGACCAGCTTGACCACGTCAGACGGGACTCAGACAGTTTCAGGGGAAGGACGTTGTGTTTCCTAGCGCGAGTGTATAGCTTTGCGAGAGTGCTAGTTTGAAGATAGCGAGTGCGGGACTTGTATAATTGACTGTGTGCTATATGTGTGTGTAGTGCGGCATTTGTATATATCTATGATAAATTCACCGCCTGTGTGCACATTGTAATAGGATCAGGTACGCCTGAATAAATTGAGAGAATAACCTTATGCACGACTGATGTTTTCTTGAGTGCGTAAGAAGAAGTTAGAATGCCTGTGTGCGTGTGAGACGCTGACACTTTATGTAAACTGCCTATGTCCGCTGGTATCACTGACATCACAAACTGGAGCCCTCCTGAGGAGATTTTGCGGCTCCGTTCCTTAGGACCCTCCTTATATATCCTTGTGCACGCATGTATGAGAGATTGAGTGATAGAATGAGTGAATGTGAGAGAGAGGTTGTGTTGTGTGTCTGCTTGTCTGTGTGATAGAGTGAGAAAGTGAGTGAGTGAGTGTGAGTTAGAGAGTCAGCGAGTGAGTGAGTGAGTAAGGGAGCGTGAGTGAGTGAGTGAGTGAGAGAGAAAATGTGTGGGTATGTCTGTATGTGCGTGATTGAGAGTGAGAGCGAGTGGGTGTGTAAGAGAGAGAGAGAGAGAGAGAGAGAGAGAGAGAGAGAGAAAGAGAGAGAGAGAGAGAGAGAGGGTGAATGAGAATGTGCAAAAGAAAGTGAATGAGTGAGAGTGAGTGAATGTGTATGCCTATTTGCTTTTCTGTGTGTGCGAGTCAGAGAGTGAGTTAGTGTAGTTTAGAGAGTGAATGAGTGAGTGTGAGTGAGAGAGAGAGAGAGAGAGAGAGAGAGAGAGAGAGAGAGAGAGAGATATTGGGAAAGTGAGTGAGAGATTGAGTGAGAGTGAATATGTGAGTATGTGTTTGTGTGTAAGAGAGAGCGAGTGTGAGAGTGAGTGCGTATAAGCGAGAGAGAGAGAGAGAGAGAGAGAGAGAGAGAGAGAGAGAGAGAGAGAGAGAATGAAACATTGAGAGAGTTAGTGAGTCAGTGTGCGTGAAAGAAAAATAAATAGAGAGAGAGAGAGAGAGAGAGAGAGAGAGAGAGAGAGCGAGCTGAGTACAAGCATGTCGCTATGCCATTTTTTTGTATCCTCATCATTCATGTTAGCATTATTACTGCCAATCGAATTTAACATGCACTGCTGATTTCATCATGGTTATGTCAATTCCAGGAATTCTCTTACTGAATTGTGTCGCATTTTGCGCACCTCAGTTCATTTCACGGCTGCATACCACTGCTCCAAAACACATGGTTCTACAATGTGCCTACGCTATTCCGCATCGGAATGTCAGGAATGTTGAATCATATCTAAAAATAGTAGTGTCACTCGATGATGGACAGGTCAGGTGTTCGAATCCCATATATCTATTGGTCGACCTAGCTTTGGTAGCGTCTCGCAAAGACTGCTGGGTCGGAAATAGTCTAGGAACGCACACATACAGTTGGATCTTCAAGGAAGCCGGGTGTGTATTCTTAAGGCGTATCTTATACTTGTGTGTCCCTCGCCTGATTCAGTGTCAGAGTGCCTCTAAAAAGGATATGTATCTGATATATGCGTTAGGTAAAGCTTTGTGTCTGTGGATTCCGTGTGTGAAAGTTCCAGCAACGAAAGAATACATATAGCCGCCAACTTCTCTCCCTGTCCGGGCAATGGCTGATTCCACCATCACTGTCTAGAATCTTGCTCCGTCCTTATCTTCTGTTTCCAACAGAAGTTATGTACGGTACACTACATCTTAAGCTGTGAGAAGAGGCAAGTCTAAGCCCAGACTGCTATTCTAATCTTAGCCATTATAGCTTCTTGATAATGCAGAACCTGGTTTAGTAAAAGACATGCTATGACTTCTGTGACGACCGCTGCCCCCTTTAATCCATAGCCAATCTTCAACACACGTGAATGAGAGAAGGAGGAATGAATTTTTTCTTCCTCTTGTCTTTATACGTCCGTGGTGTGAAGAAAGATTGTGTTGCTGACTGATTAGCATTGGTGACAGGTCCAGCGTTTTAAACTGCTGTGATATATTCGAACCGAGTTGCAGAATGACCGACACTGCATCTGGCACTCTGATCGAACTGAAGTCAGGCCAACAACCCAGTCCAGGCACTCCAGTGAACGAAGAAGAAGAGATTGGTGTTAGAATGAGAGAATGAGCTGTACTTTGTCATCTCATCTCTCCATCTCTTTGTATATATCTGAAAAGTAAGTTAATGAAGATATGCTTTCATGCATCTTCACTTCCAACCAACATGGGATATATCACCCCCCCCCCCCCCACCCCCAGTGTTAGAGGACGTAAGTAAAGGAAATGACAGATGAAGTAAGAAAGAATAACCAAGAAATGTAACTAGGCTAACTGAACATCTGAGGCAGCCCTGAATTGGTAATATTGAGTTTATATGAATGATATGCCATCATCATCACCCTGTTCTGTACCATTGCTGGTCAGGATCAGATCTTGCTATGTGCATTCCTTCGTGAGCTCTCCATCACTTATCTACCAGCCTTGTCATTCTCTGTGTCTTTGTCCTCTGTGAGAACAGCAGTCTAAACAGATCACTATGTACAAGAGCAAAAGAGGATGTAGCTTGCCAGATGAATTGACAGATGCCTGATACCAGTACAAAGAAGACACACTGTAGCTCTTAGCTTGTAGGTACTTCCTGAATCTTCTACTTTCTTTTACTTCTATCTGTAGCCCTTTTCATTTTTGTCAACTGGAGAACCATCATCAGTTGAGCATATATAAATAGGATCACCATGTTTATTCACGTCAGGTGAGGAAGACGGTGTTCGCAGAATTATCGCAGATTTATCACAAATATATCGCAGATTTATCACAGATCTATCGCAGGTCATTACAGATCTAGCGCAGATTACTTCAGATTACTGCAGATTATAGCAGATTATTGAAGAACAAAATTGATAAGATCATATTAGATGGATGGACAGACTGTTTGGTAGGGAATGGACTGAACCAGAACCAATGTGATCAGCTGGAGAACAAATTAGGGATTCGTGCACTGTGTCAAGTGTACAGTTACCCCGAATCTGTTATTGGAAAACAATTCATAGAGGAGCTGCCACCCTAATAACTCCCAGAGAATCTAGTGTTCAGTGTAATCTAGGTGTCCTTCTAAAGCCAGCATGTCAGACTCAGAACCATCTCACCACCAACTCAATTGAATTGAATTAATTGTACTCCATTGAACTTACCTAACTTGAGAATAATTGCCACAGGTACATCACATTCAATAGACTGAGAACATTTCAATCATAACCTCAAGTCTTATTTGTGTGTAGAGACTGTTTAATATTACAAACATTACAAATCCATGGAAATTCCAACATCATCATCAGATATATTTCAGAGACATTGTTAGAGAAGAACATGTGGGCAGGCACAGTGACAATCTGAACTATTACAGGCCTAGATCCAGTGAAGTTAAATGAACATTAACTAAGTGGTGTGCTGAATTGTAATTTATGTTTCAGAGATGCACTACATGCTTTTATCTCCACGGCATATTTAGTAAATAAACTGAGTTTTACTTTTACTTCTTCTTTTGTCGGGTATATTGTGATGTGACAAAAACTTTTATATATGTTTAGTTAACATTGCTAAATCGCATACTTGAAGAATATGGAACGACAGGTGGCTGGGTAATCATGAATAGACAGCACAGTCCTGTTCTATTGTAAGCACCCAGGTTCCAAGTTATTCATAAAGGAGAACTTATAATCTTACAAATTTTATTGTAAACGTTTCACCTACAAGGGAAATGGATACAAGTGGGAGTTCACGAGCTAAATAAATATCTCCTTTTCTGGGAAGGCTAAGTTTCGAGGGAAATCATCAATATTCCCGGCAAACCCCTAGATTTCCTGAGCCAATATGGGACACATTGGCTTCCAAAGACCCATCTCCTCCAGACGAAATTAGTCCCATCCTTCTAGCTTGACTTCATTACTGGGCAGGCCAAGGTGGGTACTGCATTATCCTCCCCACATACCACAAATTGCACCACTATTTTATTTTTTACGATACAATGTATAGCATATTTTCATCACTATTTTCCATATTTTCCATGTTTTTCAATTTTTTCCCAATTTTGAATGTTCTTGTGAGGGTGCTCACGATAGTCGACAGTGTGTGCGCGTGAAACGTGTGGGGGGTTTGTTCATATTAGTTTAGTGATTATTTGAGCCTGCGTGTATGTGTGTGAATGGATGGGTGTATGTATGTGTGCCCATGTGTGTGTGTTTATATGTGTGGATGTATGTGTGTGTGAAAATCTGTATGTGTGAATATGTGTGTGTACATTTGGGTATGTGTGTGTGCTTGTGTGTATGTGTGTAGGTGTGTTTATGTGTGGGTAATGTGTGTTTATAGGTATGTGCATGTGTATATATGTGTATGTGTGTATGAATATGTCTATGTGCGTATGAATGTGTGTATGTTCGTGTATGTAAGCGTATATGTTTGTGTGTGTATGTGTACATGCATGCAGTGTATGCGAGGGAGTGTGGGTGTATATGAGGCATGTATGTGCCTGGGGAATGTGTGGGGGGTGTATGTGTTGAGGGGCTGTTTGTGGGTGGATGGGTGATGTGTGGTTGGGTGAAGGATGTGTGGTCGGTGGGGTGTGTGTGGGTGAGGGATGTTTGGGTGGTCGCTGGAAGTGTGGGGGTAGGGGTGGGTGGAGGTTGAGTGGGTGGGGAATGTGTATGTGGGTGAGTGGGTGAGGGATGTGTGGGTCAATGGGTGTGTGGGAGATGTGTGTGGGTTGGGGATGGGTGTGTGATAGTGTAGAGGATGGGTGTGGGGATGTGTTGGGGGATATGTCTGTGTGGGTGGCGGTGTGTGAGGGTGAGGTAATTTTGGATGGGTTGAGGATGCATCTGTGGGTGGTGAGTTTGTTTGTGGGGGGTGTGGGTGGGTGGGGAGATGTGTGTGTGTATGTGAGGGATGTGTGTGTGGGGATGTATATAGAGGATGCGTGTGGGGTGTGTGTGTGTGTGTGAGGGTGGGGGAATGTGTTTATCGGTGGGGTGGGGTGTGGGAGGGGAGATGTGTGTGGGTGAGGGATGTGTGTGTGTGGGTAGGTGGGTTAGGTGTGATTAGGTGTGGAATGTGCGGGTGGGTAAAGGCTGTATGTGAGGATGGGGGTGTGTATTTCGCTGGGTGGATGGTGTGTTTAAATGTGGGTGGGTAAATGGAAGATGTATGTGTTGTTGGATGGGTGGGGGTGTGTGGGTGTGAGTGGTTGAGGGATGAGTACGTGAGTGGGTGGATATATGTGGAAGATGAGTGTATGGGTGGGATAATTGTGTGTGGGTGGAAGATGTATGTGTGTGGGGATGTGTGTGTGTGTGTGTGTGTGTGGGTGGGAGGTGTGTGTTTGTGGATGGGGGATGTGTTGTGGGTGGGGATGTGTATGGGGGATGTGTGTCTTGGTGGGGAGATGTGTGTGTGTGAGTGTGGGTGGGGTGTGTGTGGGTGTGGGATGTGTAGTTAAGGGATGTGTAGTTAAGGGATATGTGTTTGGTGTGAGTGTGTGTAGGTTCGGAGTGGGGATGTGTGTGTATGTGTGTACGGGAGTGGGATGTGTGAGTGGGTGGGTGGTGTGTGAAATTGGGAGATGTGTGGGTGGATGCTAGTTTTGTATGTGGGCAGGTGTGTGATATGTGGGTTGGCGGGGATATATGTGTGTAGGTGGGGATGTGTGGTTGGGGGATGTGTGTTTTACTGGGTTGTTCGGGGTCTGTGCGTGTTTGATGGAGGATATGAGGTTGGGTGAGTATTGATGGGTTATGCGATGAGTGGAGGATGTGTGTGTGGGTGGGGAGATGTGTGTAGGTGAGGGATGTGTGGGTGGGTGATGGGTGGGCGGATGCAAGTAAGTGTGCCTGGGGTGTGTGTGGGTGGGTGGGGGATGTGTGGTTGGTGGGAGATGTGTTTCTGTGTTTGGGGGATGTGTGTAAGTTGGGGATGTATGTGGGTGTAGGATGTGTGGGTGGGGGATGAGTGGATGGGTGGATGGGTGCGGGCATGTATGTGTGCCTGGGGTTGTGTGTGTGGTTGGTTTGGAGATGTGTGGGTGGATGGGGGATGGTTGGATGGTTGGGGCAAGTGTCTCATAACATGGTAATATGCATTGTTTATGTTTACAACATTCATTTGACAATGTTTTTTTCCTATATGAATGTATTATGCATTATTGATGAACGAAAAATGAGTGATTGGAAGGGCAGAATGTAAGACGGGCCTGCGTGTCCAATTTGTTACTCTTTGAAAATAAAGTCCGTTCGTTCGTTAATTTTTCTTTATTAAGCTGCTGTAGGTGTCGTCACAAACCGGAGAAGCCAAAAAGGGGGAAATAATTCGTGATGCACGCACGCACGCACGCACGCACGCACGCACACACACACACACATTCCCATATGAATCAATGTAAATCCAATTAATTCGTTCTGGACACTCCAAAATGCCTACCAAAAACACATTGTTTAGAGACTAAATATAGTGTTTAATACTATTTTGCGGCCCCAAACGTGTCCGAACTCACACCTTCGCCATGCCTAGTAACAAAATGTATGCTAGAGAGCTTCTTGAATTTTTCAATAGCTACATTAGACTCTTTTATTGCTTTCTGTTTCGCCACAATGAAACTTATCACGTATGACCACTTTCCAGACATGCAGTCGATTTCAGCAATCCTAATGCCGCTTATGCCGTCGTATTTTATTATTAGCAAGTGATGCTCACACAACGAGAAACGAAGCCAAACTGAGCAGAAGAACAGGTGGGACGCTTTGTTGTTTGTTGTTGAAAAATTAGTAGCACATCGACGGAAACCAAGGCAATCGGCGAAAACCGAGACACATTTTTCGCGACAAAAAATCGACGACAATCGAAACCAACGAAAACCTACGGCAACGAAAACCGAAGTTTGAATCTCTCTCTCTCTCTCTCTCTCTCTCTCTCTCTCTCTCTCTCTCTCTCTCTCTCTCTCTCTCTCTCTCTCTCTCTCTCTCTCTCTCTCTCTCTCTATATATATATATATATATATATATATATATATATATATATATATATATATATATATATATATATATATATAAATGAAAGTGTATTTTAAAAGTGGCGCTATTTGTTTCTGTAGTGGCGGATATTGTTGTTTGTTGTCGGCGTGGTTTTGTTTGACACAAAATTGATCAACAAAAATCATTATAATTTTCCCATGGAAAATACATGTATACTATCCATGGAAAGCTGATATCGATGATGTCATAAAAAAGTCGCATATAAGTGGGCGATATATCTTCTATGACCAATCTTTTTTTTTATGATCGTTATCTATTTATTTGTTTGATTTAAATGTTTTTTTTTTTTTTTTATTTTTTTTTATTTTAAAAGGTGACCATTATTTTTGTGTTTTTAAAATTGGTGGCGTATTTAAAATTATGGGCATGATTTAGTGTAAAAACCATAACATGAGAATAAAATAACATCACATATAAAATGAAATATCAAACACATACATGATGTGTATGTGTGTGTCTCTGTGTGTATATACTTGTGTGTATGTGTGTGTGTGTGTGTGTATGGAAAGGGGGGAGGGTACAAAAATCGATCTATGTTGTGACCACTAAGGAACAAGAAATAATGTCAGCTGTAATTATGTTTTTTGAGTTCTAAACGGTATCATATGGTGAATAAAAGTGACAGAGAAAGATAACTAATTATCGGGATGAATGGCACTTTTCTATGCAGTGTGTAAATATGTCGGAACTGTACAATTGGTCTGTTAACAGCTGTTGCTTCTATGCAATTATCTAGGTTGTTAAAGTATGTCAATATTCAGCCTATTACGCACTGATTAGTGGTAGTAGTAGTAGCAGTAGTATAAGTAGTAGTAGTATCAGCAGCAGCAGCAGCAGTAGTAGTAGTAGCAGTAGTAGCAGCAGCAGTAGTAGCAGTAGTAGTAGTAGTAGTAGTAGTACTAGTACTAGTAGTAGTAGTAGTAGTAGTAGTAGTAGTAGTAGTAGTAGTAGTAGTAGTAGTAGTAGTAGTAGTAGTAGTAGTAGTAGTAGTAGTAGTAGTAGTAGTAGTAGTTTTCATCTTAAGTTCGTTTAGGTTGGTCATGGGTGAGTGAGCATGGAGGAAGGATTGTGCAGTGTCGGCCCTGTGAGTGAGAAATCAAATCTTCGGTTGGCGGTTTCCTTGCTTGTGCTTGCATAGGAAATATGTTAGTAGTAATATTGGTAGTAAAGGCAGAAGTGGTAGTTGTAGAAATGGTGGTATTAGTGGCAGTAGTGCAATTAGTCAAGTAGTAGTAGTGGTAGTACTAGTAGTAATAGTGGTAGTAGCTGTTGTAGCAGTAGTATTAGTAATGACCACGTGTTGTCCATCCAGCATGATCCCTCTGTCGGCCTGCCTACTTCAATCCAGACGAACCGAAGGGCAACACCAATACACCTGGAAAAAGACAAGCTGCAGAAGCTGCCAGACCAGCAGAATAATGCTCTAACTTTCCGCCTGTCAGAGTTTCGATCCTAGATAAGTTGCCAACGAAGGATTGCTTATATAATATAATATAATCCAAACAGGACATCCTAATTGTGCTGGGAGACTTCAACGCAAAAATAGGTAGAGAGCAAACTCATAAAAAAGTTGCCGGAGGGAAAGCCTACATACAACTTCAAATGATAATGGATGGAGAGTCATCAACCTAGCAGAAGCCAAAGGACTGCAGATCAGCAGTCGCAGACTGCAAAGAAAGGATATACATAAACAAACTTGGAAATCATGTGACAACTGAACCTATAATCAAATAGATCACATTTTAATTAACAACAAAAATGCATCAAACATACAACAAGTTAGAAGCTATAGAGGAGCTGAGTGCCACAGCGACCACTTCCTTGTTGGGGCAAAATTTAAAATAAAACTTAAGAGAGCTTTCTATACTAAACTACAAAGGTTACACCCAACATATAACAGAGAAAAACTACAAGAAATTACAGTCAAAGAGAAATTTGCAGTTGAAATAAAATGTAAACTTGAAATTCTACAAAATCCGTTGGACCAAACTTGGTTGAACATCATGAATACAATTCAATCTACCGCAGAAGAATGTCTCGGTGTGTTAACCACACATAAAAAGAACAGATGGCTCAATCCAAAATGTGAAGAAGCAGTCATTAGGAAAAAGAATGCCAGACAGCTATGGCTAAATGACATCAACAACATGCAAAAGGAAGAGCAATATAGAAATGAATGTAAAGAGGCTACAAAAATAGTTCGACAGCAGAAGCGAGAATGTATGAGTAATATAATCAAAGATATGGAAACTAATCACCAGAAAAACGAATCCAGAAAGTTTTTTAAAGAACTGAAGTCAAAGAAACGAGGGCTCCAACACAACACATATGGTTTAAAAGACAAAAATGGGAATATGATAAAT
Organism: Cepaea hortensis; assembly: GCA_963921405.1. NCBI lineage: Eukaryota > Metazoa > Mollusca > Gastropoda > Stylommatophora > Helicidae > Cepaea > Cepaea hortensis. The sequence goes on along the minus strand of OY992879.1, from coordinate 31,997,803 downwards.
ACCAATGAGGAAATGTGCAACACATGGAAAGAATACTTTATTGAATTACTAAATTGTGAAGCTCCAAGTAACACTTTCCCACAGGAAGAGGTTCTAACGTATGAACCACAAATTGAAGAACCTGCATTTGAAGAAATCCTATATGTAATCACACGACTTTAAAACAATAAGGCAACTGGGGCTGATGGAATTGCTGCTGAATTTATAAAGGCAGGTGGCCATACATTACATCTAAAGCTATACGAACTAATAATAAAAATCTGGAGGACTGAAGAATTACCCCATGACTGGAAAGAGTCATTATTGATACCTATCTTTAAGTAAGGTGACAAGTTTCAGTGTGACAATTATAGAGGAATATCACTCCATAAGCTGTCCATAAGCTATAAGATACTATCCGCAGTACTACTAAATAGACTACAACCATATTCAGAATACACATTAGGTGACTACCAGGCGGGTTTTAGACAAAACAGATCAACAATAGATCAGATATTTATCTTACGACAAATAGCCGAGAAAAACTGGGAATATAAAATAGATCTCAATAACATTTTTGTGGATTTTAAAAATGCTTATGATAGTGTCCATAGGAATAGTCTATGGAATGCTATGCGGGAATTTGGAATACCAAGGAAGGTAATCAACATGACCAGACTATGCATGGAAGATACTTATAATATAGTAACATATAAAGGCAGGAAATCAGACCCTTTCCAAATAACATCTGGCTTGAAACAGGGTGATGCACTTTCGCCGCTACTCTTCAATCTGGCCCTAGAGAAAGTTGTAAGGAGGGTAAAGGAGGAATGTGATATTGGAGGAACATCCAAGCTGCTTGGTTATGCACATGATGTAGATATTATAGGGGAAAATGAACAAAAGACATTGGAAATATTGACTCACTTAAAGGGAAAAGCCCAACATATGGGGCTGGTTATCAACCAAGATAAGACAGAATATATGGTAATTTCAAGAGAAGGAATGGCTAAACACTCTGGCCACATACAAATAGATAATATGACCATTAAAAGAACGGAAACATACAAATACCTGGGTACAATCTTCAACTGTTCCAACATCATAAGGGAAGAAATACAAACTAGAATCAATTCTGGAAATAAGATATACTATGCACTGCAACATCTACTAAAATCAAAGGCGCTATCTCGTAACACCAAGATCACAATATAAAAAACACTGATCAGACCAGTTGTGCTGTATGGCTCTGAAACCTGGAGTACAACGAAAGGAGACGAAGCCTTGTTACATACCTTTGAGAACAAAGTTTTAAGACGCATCTTTGGACCCGTTAGGGATACACAAAGTTGAGAGTGGAAAAGAAGAAGTAACAAAGACATTTATGATCTGTTTAAGTCCCCGCTAATCACTGGTATCATGAAGGCTAATAGACTACAATGGCTGGGGCATATAGAAAGAATGGAAGATAATAGGGAAACAAAACTCGCTAACACTCAGGAAATAAATGACCGTAGACCCCGAGGTAGACCAAGAAGACGATGGAGAGATAATATATATACAGACCTACAAACACTTGGAATCAACGACTGGCAAGAGAAGGTCAACCAGAGAGACGAATGGAGACGGATTGTATCTGCAGCAAAGAACCTCAATGGCTCGGAACGCTGAAGAAGAATAAGAAGATATATATATATATATATATATATATATATATATATATATATATATATATATATATATATATATATATATAGACAGACAGACAGACAGACAGATAGTCGGTAACGGGAACGGGAGCTTATATGACTAATTATATGAATTAAATGAGATGCTCCCCACCAAGGACTGGGCGAAGCCGGGCCGGGTCAGCTAGTATATATATAAAACAAAGTGTATGTATGTAAATATGTATGTAAATATGTATGTCCTTTATTTTTTCGCTAACGGCCCATCCGATTGAGATGAAATTTTCTACACGTCTTCCTTTCATTCCAGAGCTGCCAACTGTGATATTTTTTTAGTGTGAAATCGCCTGCTTACTCAGTATTATTTCATTTTTCATTTGTCATTAAAATTTATATATAGCTAAGGGACTTAACTCTAGAAAAAGTTATTTCAAGGGGCATAACTTTTAATAACATTGTTGTATAACTTATAGTCATATTGTTGTATCGTTTTCAAAGATTTATAAACTCTTTGTCTATAGTTATTTACCGGCATAGGAGTTATAATAAATAATGATACAATCTTTTAGACATTTTCAAAGTTTACATAAAAATAATGCATAATGCATAACATTGTAACTCATCTTTCTATACTTAAGAAGTTATCTAAAAGATGTTGAACAATATCATCGCATCTTTAGTGTTTTCCGCCATCATATCGACACGATTCGCTTGACAGCACTTCTCAGCGCTATCAAGCCAAGACGCCTTACACATTTCAAGCAGCGGGGGGAAAATGGCACGTCGTAATAGCACAAAGAAACAAGCAGCTTCCAAGATGCACAGTGAGAAAACCGACCAGACTATCAAGAAGACGAACCTGCCTTTGGAGAGTCTGCATGCAAGCTGTAATAAAGTATCTGAACCTAGAGTCAATGAAACTACCAATAAGAAGAGCGACGACTACCCACAGACGAACACAAAAACTTGTGAGAGGAAGGAGGACCAAGACACCAGAATCAGAAACACTGATTCAAACACAGTCAGATGGGTGGTCAAGCGGCTATAAATGGAGCTTACTGATCAACAAATACAGAAGCAGCTGCAGGAAGAAAATCTTCACGTCAACATTTTGAAGGCAGAGCGGATTCTTACCTACTCAGAATTAAATGAGATGCTCCACACCAGGAACTGGGCGAACCCGGGCCGGGTCAGACAGACAGACAGACAGACAGACAGACAGACAGACAGACAGACAGACAGACAGACAGACAGACAGACAGACAGACAGACAGACAGACAGACAGACAGACAGACAGACAGACAGACAGACAGACAGACAGACAGACAGACAGACAGACAGACAGACAGACAGACAGACAGACAGACAGACAGACAGACAGACAGACAGACAGACAGACAGACAGACAGACAGACAGACAGACAGACAGACAGACAGACAGACAGACAGACAGACAGACAGACAGACAGACAGACAGACAGACAGACAGACAGACAGACAGACAGACAGACAGACAGACAGACAGACAGACAGACAGACAGACAGACAGACAGACAGACAGACAGACAGACAGACAGACAGACAGACAGACAGACAGACAGACAGACAGACAGACAGACAGACAGACAGACAGACAGACAGACAGACAGACAGACAGACAGACAGACAGACAGACAGACAGACAGACAGACAGACAGACAGACAGACAGATAGATAGATAGATAGATAGATAGATAGATAGATAGATAGATAGATAGATAGATAGATAGATAGATAGATAGATAGATAGACAAAAAGACAGGGAGGGAGGGAGGGATAGACGGAGGGATGGGTCTATTAGACAGACAGACAGACAGACAGAGATAGATAGATAGACAAACAGACAGGCAGACAGACACAGACAGACAGACAGACAGGCAGGCAGGCAGGCAGGCAGGCAGGCAGGCAGGCAGGCAAGCAGGAGATGATGCAAAGAAGAGAAGAATGATGGGAATATGAGAAGAAGTAGAATTTGAGGATGAAAAAGAGGGGAAGAAGAAAAAGAGGTTGAGAAGAAGAAGGCGAAAAGGATGAGAAAGATAAAAAAAAAAAGGAGGATGAGGAGAATAGAATGAGAAATAGTAGAAAAGTACAAATGTCTTCATGCTTTTTAAATGCATTATGTTCTGGTTTTTCTTTAACACATTTGATCCTGGGGGAAATTTTTGGCTTTATGTCATAGTCGTAATCTAACACCTTTAGTTTTGGGGTATATTTGACAAAGCTGCCCTCGTGTAACTTTAACCCATCCTGCCTTGATTATTGCTTTAGACTCCTGCCTCTGAACCACTTGGATCCAACATTGATTATCCTCTAAACATGATTGTCAGAAGATGTTGATTTAAGTGCCGGGGTCCATGTGGTACTTCCAGCATGCCAGCACAATAATAACAACATCAAGTGCAGTTGTGTTTAGAAAATAGGTGCATAACATCGTATATTCACAGCAAATGCCCGGTATCAGTTGCAAGTTTATTTGTTGCTTTCACTTTCTGTATTTCAAACTGCTATAATAATAACTCTTTCGGTTCCAGGAGTTTATTACTTTAAAATAACACATTTGTATGATATTCTTCATGTCAAGTTTCTCAAATACAAAGTTAGTTTATCTATTTGCAAATTATTTAAAGTAGCCTCAGCAAGTGTTACATAAAAACTGCACGTCATTACGAGTGCAAATGACTCAAGAGTCTCATTGTTGATGTTAACCTAATGAAGAAATAAATCACTATTACTGCCTCTAAAATTGTCTTATTTAAAACGAAATCAGCCACAGGCAAGTGAGGACTACATTATTGTATTACTTTAGGCTGACCGTACATACTTCACGAAATCATGCTCATTATGTGAACGATCCTGCAAGATTCTCGACTCTACAGCAGACAATATAACTATAGTGAATATTTCTTGAATTCAATAATTCAGTTTTCCATTTCATGTTTTCAACTTGGCATTGCTTGTCAGGTTCTGGGCGAAGCCGGGCCGGGTCAGCTAGTATATATATATATATATATATATATATATATATATATATATATATATATATATATATATATATATATACACACACACACTCAAACACAATGTCGAGTCAATAAGTAAGTCACGCAGTTCTGTGGGATGGCAGGTAAATGTAGTTGGTGTTTTCTACAGGTGTCATTAGGTGACAGCAATATCGAAGTTTATATCCCCGTTCGTCGGGTGGCGCTAGGTTTCTCTTGCGCAGCGCATAAACACAATGACGACTATACTTATGGAGTGTACAACCAAAGAGCAACGTGCTGTGGTAGGTTGTTTTTTTTTTTTTTTTGCAAAAGGACTGCCTGCAAAGGAAATTCATAAGGAAATGCTTTTAGTTTATGCTGACAAATGTTTGTCCTTAAAGCAGTCCATTGCTGGATAGAAACATTTCTCAACGACGCTCTACAATTGTTGATGAAATCCGATTGGGTCGTCCTGTTGAGATTGCAACAGAAGCATCCGTGCAGCGGGTGGAGGAGATGATTAGAGGTTACAGGCGAGTAAAGATAGACTCTGTAGCATCTGCAATAGGGTGCTCATATGGTCCAGGACTGCTGACTAGAGGAGTGTTGCTTCTTCATGACAAACCTGTCCACATACGGCTCGATTAACTCAGGAGAAAATTAACCAACTAACGTGGGAAGTTCTGGATTATCCACCTTATAGCCCCGACTTAGCCCCTAACGATTTCCACCTTATTGGTTCACTGAAAACCCACCTTAATGGGAGACATTTTGTGAATGACGCCGAAGTTGAATGTGAAGTGAAAACGTGGTTTAGAATGTATAGCACACAGCTCTATGCAGCCGGTTTGGGAGAACTGATAAAACGATGGGATAAGTGCATCAATGTTGGTGGAAATTATGTTGGGAAATGAAAGAACAATGTATTATAAAAATAACCTTGTTTCAAGGTGTTATCATATTTAGTTATTGTTCTAAAGCCATTTGTGACTTACTTATTGACTTCCCCCCGGACTTGCACCGTCCTCATCGTACGAAAAGTCTGTAAAAGCCTGCGTTGATATTTTGTAAATTTTCAGTGGTTAATTATATGATTCATAGTTCTTTCTGTACATCTGTGTCCCCATTACTACACAGTTCGTTGTAAACACGTCCTAGGTCTTATCGTTCCTATGTTAAAAAATCAATACCTGTTCTGCCTGTCCGAAACTTGAACTCTCTGTGTGATGGATGTGACACACCTTCGCTCTTCGGTCGTCTCATAAGAGAACTCGCTTCGCCATGCCTTCGCTAACTTTTAAGCTTTTCGTGTCAACGTTATAAACTGAGCATCGTACTGGTGTTTCCCATTCAGTATAATCTTCGCCAGATTTCTTTTGAGTAAGCGACATTGTCTTACATCAAATTAAACGTCTGAGATACGTGGTCTTAGTCCTTTTATGTTTTTCTTGATTCGATCTAGAGTTAACTTTTCCGAGTGTTTTAAACTTTTCCGCTTTAAGCTCCATAATTGCCAGGAAGTTATTTCAATTATTATTGGTTAAATTGAGATTGCTCGTTTGATTGCATCTGCATTTCTCGTTCTCAAAGGGATTAACTGCTGCTGATGTGGAACACTCCCCTGGCTGTCGGCTACTCTCTTATGTATTGTGGAATTTATTGCCTTATATCTTAGGGTCAGAAGAAACACCATCTCCCATGAAATACTACAGGTACCGACTTCCCTATAGCCGTACTGGTTCAAGCGGTATATGTGAGATGACTGCCTGCCGTTCAGCTTTCGTAATCTGTGTTATTCTCTTAGGGCTGCCCACTAGCCGACTTCAACTTCATCAGGTTGCATTTGTCAATACTTCAGCACGGTGACTGTTCCCGTAGACTGGTTAACTGTGGTTTCTATAATACACACTATGACGGACAGAACACAACTATAAAATAACAAAACTCCAGCGACGTTTCCAAAGTTATATTAAATACAATACAGTTCATGTATTCATCAATTGTTCGACAACACAATCAAATCTAAAAGACTTGACACAACTCTAATATAATAAAAGCGGCATAGTATAAGCCGTTGCCTATCTTTGAGAAGTGGTGCGTCCACAGCGACAACCACAACTTGAATGCCCTTGTCACCTTCGCAAAATCATGTCTCTTACTCCGGTGACAACCTCGGCTTGCGCCACGTGGGTCCAAACCCCACATTGTCACGTCCTTCCGCGTGACCATCTTTTAAAATGCCATGATCCCCAATTCTACTCATGGCAATCCATTTACAACATAAATGGGAAAACAACTGGAAAAGACATTTTCATGGCGGTGCAAAATGTTTTGCAGACTATAAACTTCAGTGTAATCAGCTTCGACATGTTACAGTTAATGGAGGGAAAAACATAGCTGGAGTGAGGAAGGGTCTGATGGGGCAGATAAGAACTCAGTTAGAAGGTTTGCGAATTCCGGGCGCTCTGTTCAAACACTGCATCATACGAGTACATCAGCAAGCACTCTGTGGGAAAGACTTAAATATTTATTGTTTACTGAAAGCAATCGTTTCTGCTGTGAACTTCATTCGGGGACATGCACTCAATCACCGTCAGTTCCAGGTTTTTCTTGAAGAAATCGATTCTTAATTCTGTGACATGCCTTATCACACATCAGTCAGGTGGCTCAGCTGCGGTAAAGTCGTGTTTTAGGGTTTTACAAGCTCTGAAACGAAATAGATGTTTCCCTCACTGAAAAAGACAGAGCTGATCCAAAGCTGCGTGATCCTACCTGGCTGTCAAAGTTGTACTTTTTGGTCGATATCACATCCTACATGAATAAGCTGAATTTGAAACTTCAGCGAAAGGATAACCTCGTATGTGATCCCTGCAGAATCGTCAGAGGATTTCAGAGAAAGCTGTCATTATTTGAAGCACAACTGGAAGAAGATATCTTTTTCTCATTTTCACTGAGTTTCCGAAGAAAAATCTTATTCGTGACATGAAGAAGCATTTTGGAGAGATTTTCAGATCTTCACAGAATGGAGTGTGACATTCTTCTGTTCCAGAATCCGTTTGATTGTAACTTTGATGATGTGCCATTTAAACTATAGTTGGGGTTTATTGATTTGCAAGTAAATGACTTGTTGACAGAGAGGCACAGAGAAGGAAAACATGTTGACATTTACCGCTGCTTACCTGATGTTGTGTTTCCGAAACTGAAGAAATTTGCTGCTTGTATGGCATCGGTGTTTTAGACAACTTATGTCTGTGAGCAAACGTTTAGAGAAATAAAGAATTTTAAGTCAAACCACCGAACGAGATTGACTGATAAACATCTGAAAGCAATTCTCTTGATTGGGTTGAGCAATTCCAAACTCATTGATGGTGTCTTGACGCCAAACGTCAGTTTCAGAAATCTCCCTAATCTTTTTTGCTGCTTAACTTGTGAGATTCGGAAATGTGCACACTAGGTCTGATGTAACTATCTTTTTACTAATGTCGCCTCCTTTGATAACTTTTTTTTTAGTAAATGAATATGTTGGTTGTCTTTGTGTGTGTGTGTTTATTTTGTTAGTGTGTGTGTGTGTGTGTGTGTGTTTGTGTGTGTGTGTGTTTGTGTGTGTGTGTGTGTGTGTGCATTTCCCACCATTCATCCATGATTAACATGGAATTCTAAACTTAGTTTTTCCTCTTCTCCCCCCCCCCCACCCCCCAAGAGCTTTCGTTCTGGCTTGCAAGTATTGTGCAGAACGATTATGCCGCCCGCGCTCGTCATTTTGTCAGTTATCCTGCCCAATTTGAAAAAAAGTTTGGTGACCCCTGACCTAGACCATAGCCACCAGTCACATCACTCACCTTTTCGTTGTCTATTTTGGTATTGAAACTACCGAGTATGACAGTCATTTCAGAAAGTTTACACTTGTCCACGACAATGTCTATCTAATTAGTTATATATATATAACATATATACATCTGGCCATCGCATTTCACTAACCAATAATATATTTATCTTTATTCTCGCCATTTCTTTCTTACTATTATTTCAGTTTCATTTCTGGAGAAGTGTTCTGACAATACATGTACCAACATTTTAATGTATTTTTAACATTTGCTTTGTATGCATTTGCTTGATAAGGATCGGACATCACCTGTAGCACATAATGCCCCCTTTACGGACGACGAGATTCCACTGGAATCTCCATTAACGTCGTTATCTTGATCGATTTGGTTTCGGAGAATAGATGTCATTGGAAAATGCAGCGGTGCTTTCCCCTTGACTTCCGCCGGTTTGTGTATGGTTGACTCCAATAGTATTTGTCTAAAGACACAAACCCTGCAAGGCAAGATGTGGTATACAGCTGGCTCTGCAGCCAATAAAGTTAGGATCGGCTGGTCTCTCTCCGGTGGGGAAAAAGGCAAACATTAGTAGCCTGTCAATAACTTTCAGACCACACAAGTCAACCTTCCCTCCCCGTGGTGTAGACTGGGAAACCATAACCGCGAGATCATGGGCCAATGGGGCCCTGGCTCGTCACAGATGAAGGAAACCTCTTGGTCAGATGTTTATGTCCTAAACCTGCAACTGATCTACCAACCCGGCAGGGGATATTTTCCTACTGCTCAAAGAAACAGAAAGAATCATAATCTGACTAACCCAAATGGAAACAGACCTGGAAGTCTTCAAGGAGAAGGAGACATATCAGCAATTCAAAAACGAAGCACACTGAATGTCTGCAGTTTAACAGTAAAGAAAAACACATAGAAACTATGGAAAAGAGGAAAATTTTACTGATGGGAATAACGGACACCAGAATGAAATGGGAATGGTGCAAGTAGATCCACCACAGTTATACGTTTCTCTACTCCGGAGTGGAACATTAAGAAACGACAAGACGACAATAGCCATTGAACCACGACTAACAAAATGAAATTTTAGAAATAAAATAGTTATAAGAAAGAATCATGAACATAAAGAATAACAGAACAAACAATTACTACATATGTACACATATATGCACCGTGTAATACAAACAAAAGCCGTCCTCCGTGCCGGAGGCCTTACAGACGCGATTCGTAAGCCCACTTACCAGCTTTCGAAATACAGCTGCGACTGATTTGGTAGTAGACCACGTTGCGATGTGTTTCAACGAGTTGGTATAGGAGCTGGTTGTTCAGAAATCTATAGCAAACTACTTGTCAAGACATCAACAACAGCAGTAAAACGCTGGAAAGCGATGTCCTGTAAAAAGGATATGACCAAAAAAAAAATACAAACAAAAATGAGCAAGAATGCGAGGAGTTCTTCGAAGATATCCATGATGTACTAAATAAAATAGAGAAGCAAGATAACATCATAGTTATGGGAAACGTCAATGCAAGACTACGACATAACAGAACGTACATAGAGGAATATCTTGAAGCAAGAGAAATATCATGGATCATTTTGAAACCAATTTAATGCAAGAAATTATAATGGAAGTAGATTGATTGAGTTATACAGTCAACAGGACGCCTTTACAACAACATTTTTTTTTAAAAACAAAGTTTCACAAATACACACCTGGAGCAAATGGAAAGATCTAGACAACAAACGCCAAATTTAGTTCATGTTAACAAGAACAAACAGAAAGAGAAATATATTATATGCAAGGACAGTGCCCAACGTATGTATAAATACGGGCATGTATTATCATAATACAAACCAACAGTACAAGAAAGCAATGATCAGGCAAAAATATACCAGCCAATTAGTTAACTTTTAAAATTTCAAAGATGAGGCAGTGAGGGAATATTATGAAACAGTACTAAATAAACTCTTTGTAAACCTACCCATAGAAAGAAAAGCAGTGGAAGTATTTCAAACACTGCAGAAATAACACGTGGAACTACGGGGTAAAATCGCACAACACGGATAAAGAAATAACAAGTTAGTGGAAAGCAGAGGTTAAGATAGCTGTTAAAGACTAAAAGGAAAAACATAAAAAGTGGTTAAAAAGTAAAACGAAATGTGAATACATCCAATATAGAATAGAAGAAGAGACGCGAATAGAACAATCAATCAATCAATCAATCATGTGCCATGCCTGAAAGCGTGGGCGTTCATGACTCGCCATTTCACTCGATCACCAGAGACGTAGATCAGCGCAGTGTTCCTGTCACGTCCATGCCATGTGGCCAAGCCATCCAGGTATTTTCCTCTCGGTCTGCCTCTTGGTCTGTTTCCTTTGATCTTGCCAGTTGTCACTAAGTTCTCCAATCCATTTCTTCTCATAACATGTCCAAAAATGTTGACTGTCTACGTCTAATTTCTCTAATCAATGTACGATTTTCATTCGTCTCCTGTAGTATTTGGTCATTGGTTTTTCTGTCTGTCCATGGTATTCTTTGCATTTTCCTCAGAAACCACATTTCTGAAGCCATCAGATGTTTTTCAGCTTGACTGCTCATTGTCCAAGTTTCATATCCATACAAAAGAACAGGCTCTATGAATCCCATCAACACTCTTTTCTCGTTTCAATTGACATCTTCTTATTGGTCAGAATGTTTTTAATCTTGCTAAAGGTTACTTTCGCCATGGCGATTCTTGTTCTAATCTCTTCAACGCATCTCCCATCATATGTTATGACTGTTCCGAGATAATTGTATCGATTCACTTGTTGAAGAATACTCCCATTTACTTGTATATTACATTGTGGTATTTCGTTCTTCTTATTGACGACCATAACCTGTGTCTTTTTACAATTTAATTCTTACCTCTGTTGCTCACTGTGTACAACAACCACATCTATTAATTGTTGCAGATCATGTGCATTGTCTGCAATCAATACTGTATCATCGGTATATCTAATGATTTGATGTTTCGTCCTACAATGCTGATTCCATTTATATCTTCTGCATTTCTGAAAATATTTTCACTGTATAGGGAAAAAAGATCTGGAGAAATTACACATCCCTGCCTAACACCTCTCTTAATAGGCTGATATTATCCCACTTCATTATCAATCCTTATGGCAGCTTGTTGTTTCCAATATATGTTTGTTATATGTCTAATGTCTTTCCCATCAATTTGTAGATCTGCAAGCATATCCACCATGTTGACATGTCTAACTCTATCAAAAGCCTTTGTGTAGTCAATAAAGCAAAAATGTATATCTTTGTTTACTTTTATAACACGTGCAATAACTGTTCGCAGCATGTACACGGCATTTACTGTGCCCTTTCCTTCTACAAACCCACATTGTTCTTTCCCTATTTTAGGTTGTATTGTCTTCCTCACTCTTTGCATGATAATTCGTAGCAAAATCTTTGTGAAGTGACTCATTATACTATTGTCCTATGTTGATCACATTCCAAGGCTCCTGTTTTCTTTGGGATTGCAATAAATACAGAGTTACATAATTCAGAAGGTATATCTCCAGTGTCATATAATGTGTTCAAGGAGTCTCTGTGGCGAAGTGGTCAAGCCGTTTGACTCGTGCTCCGAAGATTGTAGGTTCGATTCCGGGCCGCGTCCTTCGGTTTACGAGTTAAATGTTTCGGAGACTCTTGTGGGTCGTCGCTAAAAGCTACGGAGTTAGGGTTTTGTGTGACGCTTTCCGTGATGCGGAAGGAGACCGAGCCATATGGGATAAAACCCGGTGCTATGAAGTCGACCCTGTCGACTTTTAAGCGACTTTGTATAATGTGTTCAGCAGTCTGGTGACTTGCTCTAGTCCAAATTCGTCTAAAACTTTAATCATTTCTGTTGTGATTTTATCTGCACCGGGGGCCTTGCCAGCTTTCATATGCTTAAGAACATTTCGAACCTCCATCTTTAAAATTGATGGTCCTTCATTATTAAATCTAATATCATACTGTTCATCTCTGTTATCATTATACAGGTTTTTCACATAATCTGTCCATACATGTAAAATCTGATCTTTTTCTATTATGATTTTGCCATCTTTAGTTTTTAGACACCCTGTTGATGTACCTCTTATTTTATTAGTAAGTTCCTGAATTCTTTTGTGCACTAATTTGGTATTTTGACTGTTGTGTTGTGTTTCTATGTCTAAGCACTTTTCCGCCAGCCATGCTACTTTTGCCTTCCTACATAATATTCTGACTTGTCTGTGAATTTCTTCATATTTGACAGAATTATTTTTGTTGAGTCATCTTGTTTCCATTAGGTGTAAAATTTCTTCAGTCATCCATTTCTTACGACCCACCTTCTTTAATTTTGGAATAGTTGTGTCTGCAGCCAAACTGATTGAATACTTCAGCATTTCCCATTTGTCTTCCACATCCTGAAATAGGATCTCTAGATCAGACAATATATCAAATCTGTTCTGTTTTTCTCTGTTGAATTTGTTTTGTATTTCCTTGTCATTTCTCAATGTACACAAATCATATTTAGTGTTTCCTGTTATATACTTGACTTTCTTCACCTTTATTCTCAATGTTCCTGTAAGTAATATGTGGTCACTATAACAACCAGCACTGGGAACTGTTTTTGCCATTGTTAGCACGGTTCTAAATCTTCTGCTAATCAGAATGTAGTCAATCTGGTTGCTAATCATGCTATCACTACTCCTCCATGTCCATAATCTTCTAGGGTGTTGCTTAAACCATGTGTTTCCTACAATCATTTCCTGTTCTTTTGCCCACTCTATGAGTCTGTATCCTCTTTCATTTCTCTCCCCTAGACCATAGTTTCCTACTGTGTATATATCACCTTGATTTCCTACTTTTGCATTGAAGTCCAATAATATGATGTTTATTTCTGAATTTTTACATTTCTTTAAGGCAGATTCTATGTCATTATAAAATTCCTCTACACTATCTTCACTGGATTCTCCTGTTGGGGCATATACTGTAATAACATTTATGCTAAAGGTTCTGCCACTTAATTTAACTAGTAGAACTCTGTCCGACACCGCCCAAAATCCTTGAACAGATTTTGATGTTTTCCGGTCCAAAATAATTGCCACTCCCCTTTGTCGATCTTTACCTCCAGAATAAATAATCTTAAAATCATTATCTATCTTGATGCCTGCTCCTGTCCATGTCGTTTCGCACATCCCTAAAATATTAATTTTTTCTCTTTCCATTTCTTGTGTTATGTTCTCTAATTTTTCGTCGTCGTTTAACGTCCTAACGTTCCATGCTGCTAATTTTAATGTCTCTGTCTTTGTCTTGCGATGATCAGTCTTTAGGCGAATCGTAATGTACTAGGCACTTTTAAAGAGGTAGTGTGCCGTTGCTTTCCTCTATGGCAGTGACCGTACTGGTCGTGTAACCGCAGCCATTGTCTCGCGAAAAAGATCCTCTGCCTGCCGTCGCGAAATTTGAGACCATAACCAACAAATATCTGTCGGCTGCCCTCAAAATTTCATCCACCACCTGCCTTCCGTGGCTTCTTTTGAACACTTCAATTAAACGAATACGAAATAACATTACATAATCCACAGGAAAACACTAAACAGGGTCTCCCCGAAGAATAAACGCATCACCTCGTCGCCATTTTGTTTACCGGAAGTCCAGAATAAACAATCGGAAGAATAGAACAATACAGAAAGAAAAATAGAAAGGCCTGGAGGAATATGGAGTAACCCTAAATAAAATCTACAAGGGGGCAATTACAAACTTCTACAAAAAGAACACTACAAAACAAGTTATGAAAGGAAGCATATATATATATATATATATATATATATATATATATATATATATATATATATATATATATATATATATATATATATATATATATATATATATATATCTGCTCTTTATTATTTCGCAGGTATTTGTCGTCAATGTTAAGTTGCTTATGTCATTCATTCATTCATCCATTCATTCATTCATTCATTCATTCATTCATTCATTAGCATGTCCTTTGCCGAAACTCAAAATTCATTAATTCATTAATTCATTCATTCATTCATTCATTAGCATGCCCTTTGCCGAACCTCGCTCCCATATCAACCTTCCGGAAAACCTCTCGATCACAAGCAAGATGTCCCGCGTTCGATACACCCATTAAAATTAATTAGTTGTCAGATTATCCTCAATAGACACTGGACATTCAGTCCATAAGTGGTCTGCACTGCTCCTCAGTATCTTCCTCAGCGTGTAGTTGTCACCGAGACTAATTTAGTTTGGCTTCCTGCAATGCGCCCGTGTCTAGTGTCACCCTTTTGTTCTGCTGTTCCTGAAGACTTCTCAAGATTGCAGACTCGCAGCCGTGTCTTGATTCGTTTAATGGCCCTGCCTCTCTGACATCATTTAGTATATTACCCCGGTCCATTCCTCGACCACTTAACTCACAAGACTATCAAATGGCTCATGTTCATTTCTAACCATGTGGCTCGGCTGACAAGACTATCAGCTTGCTCATGTTCTCTTCTACGCATGTGTATGTGTCAGAGAGTGTGATTGAGAGAGTGAGTGTGTGTGTGAAGGATTGTGTGTGTGAGAGTGAGACAGTGGGAGAGTTGGTGTGTTAGTGTGTGTGTGTGTGTGTGTGAGAGAGCGCGCGCATGCGTGTGAGTGTGTGTATATGAAAGAATACAGAGAGAGAGAGAGAGAGAGAGAGAGAGAGAGAGAGAGAGAGAGAGAGAGCTGAGCAGATGCATGTCATGTAACACGCATGTTATGTAACACGCGAATCCATAAGTGTGAGTATTCTCATGTGTCATATTATCAGTTAAATACCATTTGATTTTATCATGCATAATATAAACTCATGTTCATTACAGAGTGAGAGAGTCAGTGAGTGTGAATGAGAGACAGAATGAGTGACCGGGAGAGTGAATGTGTGTGTGTGTGTGTGTGTGTGTGTGTGTGTGTGTGTGCCTTCTCTGTGTGTATCTCTGTGTGTGGGAGCATCACTATTTTTACGTCACATACTTTTTATGTACACATTTTTCTCCATGTTTAACATTTTTATGAGACTGCTCATGACAAGTGTCAGTGTATGTGTGTGAGTAAAGTATGGGCGTTTGTTCATACTAGTTTCAATGCTAACGTGAGACATTTTGAATGTGTCTAGATGTAAGGAGGTGTGTGTGTGTGTGTGTGTGTGGAGGATGTGTGTGAGTGTGGGGATATGTGTGGGTGGGGGATGTGTGGGTGAGGGATGTGTGGGTGGGGGTATGCGTTTGGATGGGTTGGAGTGTGTGTGTTTTGGTGGGTAGTGATATTTGTGGGTGTTGGTGGGATGTGTGGATGGATGTGTGGGGGTGAAAGTAGGGGTGTGGAGATGGGAGTGGGGGATGTGTGTATGGGTGGAGGATATGTGTATGGGACGGATGCGGGGGATGTGTGTTTATGTGGGTGGAGATGTGAGGATGGTTTGAGGAAGTATGTGTGGGTGGCAAGGTTGTGTTGGTAGGGGATTGTGTGGGTGGATTGGGGATGCAAGGGCGGGTGGGGAGAAGTGTATGGTGTGTGGGTTTGAGATATGTGTGCGGTGTATTGGTGGGGGATGTGTGCATGGTGTGTGGGTGGGGGTATGTTTGTGGTGGTATGGGTGAGGATATGTGTGTGGGTGGGGGATAGTGTGTGGTGTGGGGGATGTGTGTGATAGGTGCGGGGAATGTGTATATGGGTGTGGTATATGTGTGGGTGAGTAGGGGATGTGTGGTTGTTGGGGGAAGTATGTGGGGGTGTGTGGATGGGAGATGTGTGCGTGGATGGGGAATGTGTGGGTGGGGGTGTGTGAGTGGCTTAGGGATGTGTAGGTGGGTGAGAGAGATGTATGGGTCGGGGTGGGATGGGTGAGTGGGTGGAGGATGTGTGTGGGTAGACGTATTGTGATCGAGAGATGTTTGGTTGGGGGTGGGTGGGGGTGTGTGAGTGCGTAGTGGAGGATGTGTATGTGAGTGAGTGTGTGTTGGTGGACGGGTAGGGAATGCGTGTGTGGGTGGGGAGAGGTGTGTGGTGTGTTGGTTGTGGATATTGTGTGAGTGAGGTATGTGTGTGTGGGTGGGGGATTTTTGTGGTGTGTGAGTGGGGGTATGTGGGGTGGATGGGTGAGGGTATCTGTGTGGGTGTGGGTGGGAATATTGTGTGGTATGTGGGTGGGGGATATGTGTGTAGTGTGTAAGTGGGGATGTGTGGTGCTATGTTGGTGTGGGATGTGTTGGTGAGGGATATGTGTGTGTGCGGTGCGTGGGTTGGAAATATTGCGTGGTAGGGGATGTATGTGATGTGCGGGTAGGGGATTGTGTGGTGGGATATTGGGTTAAGGCATGTGTGGGTGGGTGGAAGATGTATGTGTGGGTGGTGGGGTGTGTGTGAGTGGATTGGAGATGTATGGGTGGTTAGGGAGATGTGTGTGGGGGGGGGGGGGAGGGTAGGGACATGTCAGTTGGTGGGGATGTGTGACTGGATGTGCGATGTGTGGGTTGGTGGGGGATTGTGTGCGTGGGTGGGGAATATGTGGTCGATGGAGATGTAGCTGGGGGATGGGTGGTTTGAGGTGTGGGTGGGGAGAGGATGTGTGGGTTAGGATGTGTATGTGGGTGGGTGTGGGTTGGTGGGGGAATGTTTGTGGGTGGCGAGCGAGTGTGTTTTGGTTGGGGGATCAGGTGAGGGCAGTGTGTGTGGGTGGGGGATGTGCGGGAGGGGGATGGGTCGGATGGTTGGGTATGCATGTGTCCCTTGGTGTGCGTGTGTGTGGGTAGGTGGGGGGGGGGTGTGTGTGTGGGTGGGGTGATGTATGGGTAGGTGGCAGATGGGCCTCATAACATGGTAATTTGCCTTGTTTATGTTTACAACATTCATTTCACAATGTTTATTTTTCTTCCTATGTAACTGTATAATGCTCTTGATGAACGAAAGACGAGTGATTGGAAGGGCCGAATGTAAGACGGGCCTGCGCGCCCAATTTGTGACCCTAATAAAGTTGATTTGATTTGATGTGATTTGATTTCTACCAATGTGGCCCGGCTCACAGACTGTCATGAGATAGCCTGTAGGCTGGTCTGACGCCTTATTTAGGACGGGGAATCACCGTACTATTTGTAGCCGGAGAATCCCAAAGGGAGATCCCCTTTCGGTTTCTTCCTAAAAATCTTCTAGATGGTCTGTTCTATGAATTTATTTTATAATATGCATGATACGACTTAGAGGAATTCAACTTTCTCGTGAGGAGATCACGAAATCTCCGAGAAAGTCGAGGCCCACGTAAAAGTAGCAATTCGTTTGGACAGTGAGACTTGCTACGGGGTCCAAGGTTGAGCTGTTAACGAGTGGCAGTGTGTGATTGTTGTTTGACTGGATGGACCAATTTGGAGAAAGACGGGCCTGTCTTAACAGAGTTTAGAGACTCTCGACAGATGCTTTGGCGAGTTAGGAGGATGTTTTATATATATTCGTTGTGTGTCGCGGGGGACAAACGAATGACCCGATTACCATGTTAGCCTGGCCGAGTTTCGTGTTTCGAGCGTAGGTAAGGTCGCGCATAGATAATTAGTTGTTACAGATCGGTCGGTTGCAGCCGTGTATGGTGAAGCTGTGCGGTGCAACTTCGCTCTTAAAAGCCAACGCATTGACTAGTGATATCTGGTAGAGATTAACCGATATCGTTATTCGGCTCACCGCGTTCTCGGCTTTCATTCGAATATAAACATGCTGTAATTACTTGAAATATAAAGGCAGGAAATCAGACCCCTTCCAAATAACATCTGGCTTGAAACAGGGTGATGCACTATCGCCGCTACTCTTTAATCTGGCTCTAGAGAAAGTTGTAAGGAAGGTAAAGGAGGAATGTGATATTGGAGGAACATCCAAGCTGCTTGGTTATGCAGATGATTTAGATATTATAGGGCAAAGTGAACAAAAGACATTGGAAATATTGACTCACTTAAAGGAAAAAGCCCAACAGATGGGGCTGGTTATCAACCAAGATAAGACAGAATATATGGTAATTTCAAGAGACGGAATGGCTAGAAACTCTGGCCACATACAAATAGATAATATGACCATTAAAAGAACGGAAACATACAAATACCTGGGTACAATCTTCAACTGCTCCAACATCATAAGGGAAGAAATACAAACTAGAATCAACTCTTGAAATAAGATATACTATGCACTACAACATCTATTAAAATCAAACGCGCTATCTCGTAACACCAAAATCACAATATACAAAACACTGATCAGACCAGTTGTGCTGTATGGCTCTGAAACCTGGAGTACAACGAAAGGAGACGAAGCCTTGTTACAAACCTTTGAGAACAAAATTTTAAGACGCATCTTTGGGCCCATTAGGTATACACAAAGTGGAGAGTGGAAAAGAAGAAGTAACAAAGACATTTATGATCGGTTTAAGTCCCCGCTAATCACTGGTATCATGAAGGCTAATAGACTACAATGGCTGGGGCATATAGAAAGAATGGAAGATAATAGGGAAACAAAACTCGCTTACACTCAGGAAATACATGACCGTAGACCCCGAGGTAGACCAAGAAGGCGGTGGAGAGATAATACATGTACAGACCTACAAGCACTTGGAATCAACGACTGGCAAGAGAACGTCCACCAGAGAGACGAATGGAGACGGATTGTATTTGCAGCAAAGAACCTCAATGGCTCGGAATGCTGAAGAAGAGAGTAATTACTTGAAGGAATAGTTCAGAAAAACTACCAGTGGCACAACGGCGAAGAGATTCGTTGTTCCATGGTTACGTCCGACAAGCGAGGTCGAGTCCCAGTCTAGGGGAAAGGGATGGAACGGTACATTGTAAGGGATTATTATGTGTCGCAGTGAACGACGTCGAACCGTCGGGATGGAGTTCCGGTCCGGTTACCGCTTTACGTTATCCGATAGTTCGATATAAATGGTGCTTGTATATGGGTTCCGGCAGGAATATGGATACGCCTCCTCCTCGATACTCTTCCCTGTTTTCTGATATTTACATCAATTTTGTGTATAAACAACACGGAGATATTTTCTCCCATGTGACAAGAGAAAGAGAGAGGCGGATATAGAAATTCTGCAGATGGCAGTGCAAGAATAGTGTAGCTGACCCTGACGACTAGCAAACCTGTTCGAGGTGGTTCGTCAACCGGAAGGGGGCGAACCAACGAAGATTTAATGACTACTTCTACATGGGGAAGATACCATGTATACACTACTTAACTTACCTGGTTAGGCAATATTCTTTACCTTCTATGGAAGAGGGAGATGAAGTGAAGAGGAATTCCTCAGCCGTGCTCGGGTACGGGAAGGAAGTGAATGGGATGTTAGCTGTTCAAGTGTGGTCTAGGGCTGAGAACCCAGTGGGAACCATAGTTGAATGAAGGGAGAGAGGAGGAAAGACTGATTGGTGTACGGAGAGGTTCCGGGTGTCATCTGTGTTGTGAAGACCGGACCTGCACACTATGAAACGTAGACCATACTGAGCATGTAGACCAGGTGATCACAAGGGCCAAGCCGGGTTTGGCTGCGATGCGGGTGATGGCGGCGGCAGAGTGTGAGCAGCGCCATATATGTGTTCTTTATAAGGGTCGGGTCCTTTCTGTTGTGAAGTATGCGATGGAGATCCTGACTCTCAGCTATAAGAGGATAGAAAGTATGGACAGGATAAAGAACGAATTTATGCGCATTATTCTTGGATGTACGAGAGATACAGCATTCAGGGCGATGCGCTACCTTCTTGATTTTCCAACCATGAGGGACAGAATGCAATTCTGCAATGCACGTGCCTATCTCAGAGTCAATCCAAACACATAACATACGAAGGAAGGTGGAGCTAAGATGCGGGAGTTGGTCTTCTGAGCCGATAACGATATGTCCAGGATTGCCGCAGGGTTCACCACTGTCACCAGTACTATTCAACGTGTATACGGTGCCGATCACTGAACAACAGTTGGATGGGAGGGGTAGGACTCTATCATTCGTTGACGACATCCTCGTGTATCGACAGGGTCGAGATAGACAGGCGGTTGCCAACTATGTGCAGGGCGAACTAGATCGAATTTCCTCATGGTGTGCTGATACCGATGCCCTTGTCAACCCTGCAAAGGCAACGGTTACATGGTTCTCACTAAACAACCATATTGTGAAAACAGACCTGCCGGCAGTAAGAATGGATGGGAGCATTCTGAGTAGAACCCAGTCAATGACATATCTTGGCGTGAGGCTTGATCGTAGCCTGTCCTTCAGAGATCATGTCGATTATGTCATAACGAAGGCTCGAAAAGGTTTGGCAGCAATGAGAGTCATGGCGAGTGCCAATATCGAGCAAAGACTGCTATTACTTCTGTTCCAAGGACTTGTGCTTTCACCCATCGAGTATGCCCTGGCCATCCTCACTGTCAGCCCTACACAGATTGGAAGACTTGAAAAGGTACAAAACGAAGCCATGCGCATCATTTTGGGCTGCACGAGAGACACCAGCTGTGTAGCAATGAGATACCTCCTTGACTTCCGGACAATGGAACACAGGATCAAGATCTGGAGAGCTCGTGCATACTTAAAAATAAGTGCAGATGAGCAGCACCCTCTGCATGACGCTGTATTCAGAGAAAAGGGTGACAGGCTAAAGAGGGGCAAATCATGGATGGGTCGGGCGGAAGATGTCGTCGGACAGGTCTGCAGTCTTACCAGTATCAACCCCGGCAAGGAATGGGTGCCGGTGCCTCCAGCTTTTAAGTGTACCTTCTCCTGCATTATCATACTCGACAGACGGTGCAGAGAGCAGAACCCTGCCGCTGTCAATGCAGAGGTTAACGCGCTCATCTATGATCACTCAGATAGCCCCGAAGTGCTCATCTATACAGATGGATCTGTTGTAAAGCAGCAGAGAAGTGCGTGGGCATTTACAGCCCGCTCAGCGGGCCGAACCGTTCAAGAATCCAGTGGTGCCCACTCCATGACCACGAGCAGCATGACGATGGAGGTGATGGCAGTTACACAGGCTTTCATATGGCTGGAATCACAGCATTATACCAACGTGTGTGTACTAAGTGATTCAATGAGCATGATTCAGAAGGTCGAAGCTGGAGCTGTACGTAGACAGTGGACTGAGTCGCTGCGGAAGTCTGTTGTCCGCAAAGTCACCTTCATCTTCGTCCCGAGACATGCGGGAGTCGAGGGAAATGAACGAGCTGATAAATTGGCTGACTCTGCACCCCCTGTAGATGGCCAGCCCATGGATCGTGCCGATGTTATTAACGCCCTTAAAGATATGGCGAGAACAGAGGATTTTGACGCCAGTGATTCCACATCGCTTTCCAGGATGAAAGACCTGGGAGTAAGAATCGGCACAGCCAGACGCGAGAGGTACATCGGGAAAACAAAGCGCCTCGTCAACCAACACAGAACTGGCACTATTAGCCACCGGACGCTGATGCATATGCTGGGGGGAGGATCTGAGCACCTATGGACATGTCCGGAGTGCAACGAAGATACCCCAACTGATAACTAACTAACTAACATAACATACACTTCACAGCTAGATTAAGAAGGTAAAGAGCAGCAGGTTAAAAAGAGGAAAGTCGTGGATGGGTCAAGCCGAAGACATTCTTCGGGAGGTAAGTTCACTTGAGGACTTAGAACCTGGCAATGAGTTGGTACACGTGTCAACAAAGTTCAGTACATCCTTTTCAGTGTGCATCCAACTATACAGGAAATGCAGACAAGAAAATCCAGCTGCTGTGGAGGCGAAAGTACAGGCTGTGATCTTCAAGAATTCGTTAGAGGATGATGTTATCATTTAAACGGATGGATCGGTCGTCCGTGGAGTGAGAAGTTTATGAGCCTTTACAGCTCAGGCCGGAGGGAAAAGTGTGAAGGAAGAGTCTAGCGCTTTTGCTTTCACCACAACCAGCCTGACTATGTAAGTCATGGCAGTAAGTAAAGCAATAATATGGCTCGAGACACAGACATTGAATTGGACATGTGTCCTTAGTGACTCAATGAGTTTACTCAGGATGATAGAGATGGGGTGGGTCCGCAGAGAATGAAGCGGTCTCGGCTGGCAGAGATTAGTTATATCTTCGTGCCAGGGAATACGGGTGTACAAGGGAATGAGCAGGCTGATATTCTTGCAGGTAATGCTACCGTGGAAGGCGGACTAGCCATGGACCAAGCAGACATTTTGAATGCTTTACGAGAAGTAAATCGCTTACGAGAACCAAGCGATGATTGGGAATCTAAAACCATGGTCAATTTGCGAGAACAGCAAGTTAAAAGAGACGTGGCCAAACACGAACACTACGCAGGAAGCCAAAGAAGAGTAATAAACCAACACAGAACTGGTGTCGTGAGCCGCGGGATTTACTGAGGAGGGCATCCGAGCACTATGGACTGAATGGTTCGATGTGCAATGAGGATGATATGTCGACTAACTAACTAACTAACTAACTAACTAACTAACTAACTAACTAACTAATTATTACTAACTAAAACTAACTAACTAACTAACTAACTAACTAACTAACTGCAGGCCTTCCAGGACGAATCTGATCAAGGGGCTACCTGACATATGAGGACCCTTTCCTAGGTCTTCTCTCACACACACTCTTTATATATGATGAACAGGGTTAGGTAATACATTGTAATATGTATACTTATTACTGAGGGCGTAGGTGCCTGTGTATGAGTCAAGTTCGCAGGGTTGTTACAGGGTTCTGTCACTAGTTGCTCTCCTTACAGGGTCAGCCTTCTAGTGTGAAGCACCAACCCAGTCTGTACTGAAGATGGAAAAGTGGAGCCAGGCCAGTACCAGAAGCCAGTGATTCCGAGAAATTCCCAGTGTTGGAGCAGCGCAGTGGTGTTCCGCCTGAGAGGTCTCCTTCAGCCACGTTACGACCTAGTCTGAAGTCCGGCCCAAGAACCACCTACCCCAACTTGCAATAAGTAAAAACATTATATTGATATGCCTTGATGACTTATGTGATTTATCCAGGCCACGATGCGGCCAGAGATGACAATTCCGTCTGGTATATGAGCTACCATGCTCCGAAGGAAGGTTCGACTGTGTGAGCGTCTTGCTGTGACGCAGTGAATCGGTTTTGATCCTACTCACTACGGACATTTATGTGAGAGACTTTGCTTTCTTTAGGGGATCACCTACATCGGTCTAGGGTCAGGACATTTACGTAATGAGAAGTTTGAGGGCCTCATTGAAGTAAGGTGTTATGAGGTATTGGCGGTTGTTAGAAAACAGTGATGGCCTCTATTCACCTGAACTATCATTGACGTTCGAGATCGTCACTGGAGGGACGGCTATCATCACTCATCCATCTAACGAGTCTGCACTCTTGGGAGGGCGACCCTTCGGAGAACGAGGACAGTCCGAAGTACCGACAGAGCTGGGAGCTGCCCTATGATGACAGCTCAAATCTTAACCTGATAATCCTTCTATATCTATCTTATCGAGATCCTCACTGTCTTAGTATACTTCTTGTCCACTCCTGTACTATCTTGTATAATACAATAAATGTTGATACGATGATATCACTCGTGTTGAGTATATATTTTGAGTGTATAAATTGAGCCCCGAGAGGTAGAGTTCCTAGGTTGAGTGAGTGAGAAAAATCACAGTCCAGGAGTCGGGGGGGGGGGGGGGGGGGGGTCGGGGGACCAATTACTTCCGGGTCTTGATCAGAACGTATCCCATAGTTACACGTGATACAATAGTCCAGCCTACCCCTCTGTTTATTGTTACACAGACGATCAGCTTGCTCATGTTCTCTTCTACCCGTGTGGCCCGGTGCACAAGACGATCAGCTTGTTCATGTTCTCTTCTACCCGTATGGCCCCGTGCACAAGACTATCAGCTTGCTCATGTTCTCTTCTACCCGTGTGGCCCGGTGCACAAGACTATCAGCTTGCTCATGTTCTCTTCTACCCGTGTGGTCCGGCTCACAGACTATCGGCTTGCTCTTCTACCCGTTTGGCCTGGCTCAACAACACATCAAATTTGTATCAACCCTGAGCTCCCTAGATTGTATCCATTGACTTCGACTACAACCCATCTCAATCTTCTTGAGCGTACGCATGGAGTCAGTGAGAAAGCATGTCTGTAAAACAAGTGAAAATTATGGGACTCATGTCGTCAGACAGAGAGCAAACATCATTAGCGAAAGATATACATTTATGGAGATCATACATCTTCAGCAAAAATAAAAACAGTGATGGAGAAAATGCATCACAAACAAAATATATGCATTAATGTAGAGATTAAAAAGTCGATCAGATTGCACCGGGTTTTATCCCATATGGCTCGGTCTCTTCCCGCAGCACGGAAAGCTTCGCACAAAGCACGAACTCCGTAGCTTTTAGCGACGACCCACAAGAGTCTCCGAAAGATTTAACTCGTAAACCGAAGGGTGCGGCCCGGAATCGAACCCACAACATTTGGAGCACGCGTCAAACGGCTTGACCACTTCGCCACAGAATGTAGAGCATACATCATCAATAAAATATCTACATTGGTGGAGAGTAAACATCATCAATACAAGATATACACTGATGGAGAGGGATACACCATCACCGAAAGATATACATTCTTGGAGAACATACATATCAACAAAATATATAATTCTTGGATAGTAAATATTATCAATAAAAGATATACATTTATAGAAAGTATACATCTTTAACAAAATATATACACTGATGGAGAGCATACATCATCAACAAAAGATAAACATTGCTGGAGAGCATGCATCATCAACGACTAATACAGCTTGATGGAGAACACACACTATCAACAAAAGAGAAACATTCTTCGAGAGAATGTACCATCAACAAATGATAGTAATTGATAGAGAGTATACATCATCTACGAGAGATAAACATTCTTGGAGAGCATACATTAATTATGAGACATAAACATTCTTGGAGAGCATACATTAATTATGAGAGATAAACATTTTTGGAAAGTATACATCATTTTCAAAAGATAAACATTCTTGGAGAGCATACATCATCTACGAGAAAAGACATTCTTGAAGAGTATACATCATCTACGAGAGGTAAACATTCTCGGAGAGCATGCTCCAAATTAAAAAGATAGACATTGACGGAGAGCATACATAATCATCAAAGATATAATTCTTGGAAATCATACATCATCAACAAGAGATAATTTTAATTGAGAGAGAGAGAGAGAGAGAGAGAGAGAGAGAGAGAGAGAGAGAGAGAGCGAGCGAGAGAGAGAGAGAGAATAAGTGAGAAAAGGAGAGTGTGAGAGTGTGTCACGGGGGAGAAAACGAGCCTTATATGACAGTCAGGTCTTAGTCAGATATGACTGAGCTACCGTATGACAGTAGACGGTACTACCTGCTTTCTGTCAGCGCTGAATGTTGGGCGGCGCTTACCAAACCCGACACCCCACATTGTGCCAACGGCTTCGGGCGGAACAGTGCAATTGGGAGGGTAATAGCCTTATCCTGGTGCGAGGAAATGCAACCCAAAGACAAAATAAGTTATGGCAGGGCAGACCAGGCCCTATGCCTTGGTTGGCAGCTGGTCTAGGATCGAAGCTCCGACAGGCGGACAGTTAGAGCATTGCTTTGCTGATCCGGCAGCTTCTGCAGCTTGTCTTGTTCCAGATGTATAGTTGTTAACTTTCCTCTGGAGTTAACTAGGCAGGCCGAGAGGGGGATCATGCTGCATGGGCAACACATGGTTTCTTTATTTTAGCCCAGGCTTTGTGCTATGGAGAGGCAATAACTCCATCCCTGGTCTTAACCGGTCTCGGAATCAAAGCGAGAGGCAACTGTTATGGGTTATAAGTCCTTGTCAGTTGGCGTAGACATGGGGCGCCACGCGTTGCCTCTGACGGTGGGAGACACCTACAGGTGTCACTGATCAGCTACTGCCCGCCTCAAGCTGGGCAGCCCCCGGCCAATTGGGTGCTGATCCGCCACAGCCTGCCTGCTTCAATGGGTGCTTGGGGCTAGGACACAATCTGAATCGCAGGCTGTAAAACCAATGCACGAGGTACTAATAAAAAGAATAATAGAAACCTCAAGCTACGGCTTGCAACCTGGAACGTGAGAACCATGTGTCAAGGATTTTCCACTGACTTGACAAATATTGACGATGTGAGAAAAACGGCTGTGATTGATGCTGAACTCAATCGTCTTAACATTGATATTGCTGGCCTGCAGGAGACTCGCCTCACCGAGGAAGGGTCACTCAGGGAAAACAATTAAAATTACACCTTTTTTCGTAAGGGAAGAGGGCAGGCAGAAAAAAGGCAAACATGGTGTAGGCTTTGCAGTGAAGAATTCGCTACTGGGAATGATTGATATCCCAGCTGGAGGTATTGAAAGATTATTATCACTGCGCTTGGAAACCTCTTGTGGATTTGCCACCATTCTCACTGCATATGCACCGACACTCGCTTTCTCTGATGATGTGAAGGATACGTTCTATGAGCAGCTAGATTCTGCGATCAAGGCAGTTCCAAAATTCGACTACATTTATATGCTCGGTGATTTCAATGCTCGTGTGGGCAAGGACTCGAGTTCATGGCCAGTGTGCCTTGGAAAATACAACATCGGTCGCATGAATGATAGGATGAATAAGGCTAGGTATAAGCAGTCATATGCAGTGGTGGCCACTATTTGGCAGACGGAATTGTGGTCACTATTCGGCGACATGGTCTAGTGGTCACTACTAGGCTGACTGGCAATCCGGAAAGCCTTCTCCATCTATTGTTTTGCGTATCCTTTTACAGGACTTAGCTGTCAACAGCAGCATCTTTCAGCTGTCTGTTGATCTCTTGGCAAGATTACGCTCAGTAGTTTGCCATTGCTTTCTGAGCGGCCGGCTCAGTATCCGCAAGTCATGAGCGGGGGTCGAACCACCTCAGTTCTCGCTCCGCTGCGAGACTCTGCGTGATAAACGGGATTACAGAGAGAAAGTGTTGTAACCCCACAGCCAGAGAGACCGGCTCTCCATCTATTAGTAGCAAGAATTTTTAATAAATTCCACCGAAACATCGACCAAAGAAAATCTGAATTTGTCTGCCCCTTGTGGCTCTTTTTCTCAAAATGTGGCCGCAGTTATTATGTGCCTCTGATGGCAGAAATATAGATCAAGAAGATGGAGCTCAGAGGCTCGGGGCCACATTTGCGACTCGAAATAAACATGACATACTACTTAGAGTATATGATTGAGTATGCAATATCAGCCACAGGCCGAGTTAATTTGGCAGCACACATCAACACAAGCATATAGGTTATATGCTTCTTCTTCTGACCTTTATTCTAAATTAGGGTATAGATTGATTGATTGATTGGTTGATTTAAGAACCGACATCACAGCATTCGGGGCATTCCCATTAGCTGCTCCGTCCCCATCCTCAGAAGCCAGCGAAGAGTTCCAACTCCAATAGTACCAGTAGCAAATTGATTATATGTGCGTCTCACCTTTCCTCTAAGCGTCGAGCATCGGCCAGATCCCCTCGTCACTGCACGTTGTCGCATTCTTGCCAGACCATGGTGAGCCATTTGCTCCTCCGTGGTGTACACGTGCTCCCACAAGGCCACAACCACGCCTGCCTTATTTTGCAGTGCCAGCCAATCTGTCTGCCTGTTCATTCCCCAGCACACCAGCATGCCCTGGAGAAAAGATCCAGACGATGCTTGCCACCCGTGACTTCCGAAGCGAAGCAAGCCACTCGGCACGAAGCCTGCCTGTTCTCACCCTACTCAGCATGCTTTCTGAGTCAGTTATATTCACAATGTGTGTGTGTGTGTCGTATTCTCCATCCAGCGGAAAGCTGCAGTAACCGCCTCCACCTCCATTCTTAAGCTAGATGTTGTGGTATCATATGCCAGGCTCTCCTGCACCAAACGTCGACCATTAGCTTTTGCTAAGAACCCGCAGGCACTTCTAGTACCTCTCAACACCGACCCATCTGTATAGATAATCACATCACCCGAGCGAGCATTATCCTGAATTAGTTACTGGATTTCCACTTCCGTGGCCCCTGCTGGCCACTCCCTGCACTCCCGGCGCAATGTGATTATAACTCTGCACAAGTCTGACTGCTACGCTGGCACTCTGACTCACTCCTTTCCTCGCTTAATGTTCTCCAAGATGCACACCTGTCTGATCGTATCCTCCGCCTGAGCCATCCATGATTTCCTTCTTATCAGTCGCTGGCCCTTAACTGCGTCCAGCGCCTCATGCAACGGGTGATCTGTGTCTGCAGCTACTCTGAGGTATGCCTCCGCCTGCATCACCTTGAGTCTACCAGCAACAGTCAGCAGACCAAGGATGTAACGCATACACACTACTGGGGTGTCTCTGGTGCATCCCAGAATGACCCGCATAGCTTCGTTCTGTATGCGCTCTAATTTCACCAGCTGACTCTTTGAGACAGTGAGCAGTCCTAGTCCATAAACAATCATTGAGAGGATCAAGTGCTGGTATAGTGTGAAAAGCATGCTCTGCTCTGTGTCCATTGCCGCAACAGTTTTAATTGCATTGAGACCTTTTTTTTCAGACCTTGTCACAACCGTCTCCACTTGGTCCTTGAAGGATAGGCTCCTGTCAAATTCCCAGATTCCCAGATACTTCAGTTTGTTCTCACTGTTGACGCTTCTACCATCTATAGCGAGGCTTGGGACATCAGCTCTCACAATCCTGTTGTCCAGAGAGCACCCCAAAACAGCCGCCTTTTCCGGGTGGATGACAGCACTCATTTCAGTGCACCAGTCAATCACTTTGTCTACTGTCGCCTGTAGTTCCTGTGCTGTTTGCTCCATATCTCTCTCCTGCCTATATGAAAGAATACCATCTGCAAATGTTAGTATCCTTCCAACCTCTGGTGCTTCTAGGTTTGCAATCTTGCTCGTATACACGTTAAAGAGCACCGGTGAGATTGCAGATCCCTGTGGCAGTCCCGGGGTTAAAATATGCGGCTCTGAGGTCCATGCATCCAGACGGAGAGCAACCCGACGAGAATGCAGAACGGCTGCTATCAAGTTCACCATCCAGGAATTGACCCCATTCTCCATCAGTGCGGTCATCAAAATATCATATCGAACTCTATTGTACGCATCCTCGAGATCAAGAGCTGCTGCCATCGTTTCCTGTCTTCTCTGGAAACCCTCATAAACATCAATGGCAAATGTGGCTGCATTTGACCAGGGATCTTTTCCTGGCCTGTAGCTTGCGATGCCTCATGGAAGAAGCTTCTCCCTTTCCAAAAACTCTTGCAGCTTGACAGCGACTATCTTCTCTAGAACCTTCCCAAATGTATTTTGAAGGGTGATGATCCTAAAGCCGCTAAGCTTTGAATGATCCTTGAATGGTTTTGGGAGATGGACGAGATAGCTGTGCACCCAATCCTGCGGTACTGATGCTGTCCTAATGCTCTGGTTAAAGCAGTTGGTCATCTCCTTCAGGTCTGCATCGCCAAAAGCCTCCATGTGGCCATACCTAACCCCATCGGGCCCTGGTGCAGTGTCTTTTGCATTTTTCAAAATATGTTTAACATCTTCAACCATTACGATGTCTTCATAATGCATATTCTTCATGGTGCCAGATAATTCCTCTCTAACTGCATCCCTGGTGCCCGCATCATTATGATTGGTCTGCTCTAAAAATCTCTGGAGAAACACCTCCCCTTACTCTTTGTCTGTTGTCACGCCCACTCATCATCTTTATAAATTGTTCCCACTGTCATAGGCCGATATTTTCTTTACATTTGTCTGTGCAGTTTCCAGAATCTTCGCAGTGTTTTATGACCTCCAATCTACTTCATGAAACATTCCCATTTTGCGTTTTTGCCCTCTGCAGCACAGCGCTTGAAAACCTCCACCTTGTCTTTCGTGACATTTTCCGCTTCCGTGGACATCGTCCACTTCCTCCCGTGAGCTTCGGGGTGTCTGTCGCACTTTCCTTAGCTGCTTCACTGCAGCTCTCTTTGCTTTCCAAGCATGGTCTACTTCTGGAGTCCACTATGGGGGATGCAAAAAAGGAGTTTTAACAGTCCTGTTGCAAGCCCCCTGTCTAAGGCGTCCAAGAAGGCAATCAGTCCACTCATACTGGAAGGTCTTGCGCGCTCTCCCAGCCTTAACTTTCCTGGATTTAGAGATCAAGACTGAGCATGGCATGTGGGACGCAGAGGTTTTTCCAAGGCACCAGGGTTATATACTGGCCAAGACCTATTGACGCGTCCTCGTCGAGCATCCTGGGCAACAGGTCCCTTCGGGGTCCTGGCTAAAGTAAGTAGGATCGCCGATTCCTCCGAAGTCGGAGAGTGTCTGCCTGTACGGCGAGGAACCACCAGTCTGCACACCAATAAGCCAGACATGGGACTACGGATACTCACGCAAACCTCAGGTCCTGTATGACATCACACTGATGTTGGACAACAGGATACCTTCATCCGACATACAGGACTTCGCGTTGGAGTTCAAGCCAACGAACACAAGCAAGCAAGCAAGCAAGCATGGCATGTGATCACTCCCATGGTCATTCAAAACAGTCCACTTTACATCAAGGGCTGATGACTGGGAGACAAGTGCCAAGTCAATGGCTGTGTCTGCATCGCCAGGCCTCATTGCCATTCTAGTCGGCCTACCATCATTTATGCAGACACATCGGAGTCCACCATGGCATCCGCAAGGGCAATTCCCTGTCGGTTTTCTCCACTACTATCCCAATCTATGTTCCTCGCATTGAAGT
This sequence comes from Cepaea hortensis, assembly GCA_963921405.1. Lineage (NCBI taxonomy): Eukaryota > Metazoa > Mollusca > Gastropoda > Stylommatophora > Helicidae > Cepaea > Cepaea hortensis. Next base: position 31,966,475 of record OY992879.1, on the reverse strand, counting down.
CTCCACATATGAGTAGCTTATCACCTGGTAATTCCTCCAATTCCTTAAGCCAGTCCCAGTGTTCCTTTCTGACAGAACAGTCCACTGCGGCATATACATTTATGATGTTCCAACTTAAGCCACCAATCTCCATTTGTATGCCCTGGACCTCTCGTGCACTGTGATTTCACTGGCTCAAGTCAAGTACTACATGCTTCACTCCTTCCTTCACCAGCAGACCTTGTCCATGTCTCTTCTGCCCAGTAGAGTTTATGTAACTGGCATACCCCGGGCAATGGTATTTGTCTGTATTTAGCTCCTGGAGCATGAGGACATCAAAATCATACATTAGCCTCTCCAACACAGGACCTCTCTGCCTGGCACTACGACAATTCCAGTATCCCACTCTTACATTCTAGAAACCTAGTGTCTCCACTTTTCATCTTGTTCTCCTGGTCCCAGCCCTCCTATTTCTATGCCTTCTTCTCACACAATTTCCTCGTCTTCTCCTCCTCACTCTCTCTTCACTAGCCTCTGAAAGATGTGTCAAGCGCAGAGCACGTGCTCCGTAGCTCCGGCGACGATTCCCGTGTTTAATTAATTCCATAAGCAAAGTTTGGATATTGCAGGAAATAAACGAACGAACGAACAAACTTTATTTTCAAAGGGTTAAGAATTGGGCACGCAGGCCCGTCTAACTTTCCGCCCTTCTATCACTCTCTTTCATACATTATTTCATTCACACATCATTTAAGGCTATCAGAGAACAGCAACAATATAAAATATATGCATTATAAAGGCATGGGCAAAATGAGAACATCAATACTATACTACTTAGTAATATTAGCTAATGATGTGACACTTGTTATTAGCGATGTGGATTATACTGGCCTACCAAAATGGGACTGGCTGTTATACTAGGGTTTTGTTATTATTATTATTTGTATTATTAAGGGGGAAGATAATCCGTACTGAGATAGTGTTCGAATAATTTGCGATTATATGAATAAGGATTGGTGATGTCTTTGATTTCTTGTGGAAGATTGTTCCACAGCTGAGAGTACGTTAAGCTTGTTTTATATAAGTCTATCCTAGGCTTTGGAATGTGTAATATATTTAATCGTTTACTGTGTCTAGCATTATATTTAAACAATGGCCAAAGGTAATTTGGGGCATTCCGATGTAAGATTGTGTGAATTAGTTTAGCCTTATTGAAAAACAGGCGTTTGCTGAGTGGTAGTAACTTAAGGCGTTTATGCAGGCTAGGATTGTCAGATAAATGTTTGCTATAAATTAGACTCATGGGCCATTTCTGGAGTGAGTAAAGTAGCTTGGTGCTTGAATTAGAACAACCATCTCAGACTGTAGAGCATTAGTCAAAATGTGTCTGTAAATGAGAAGTATAGAATATTTTCCTTGTGTCCTCATCAAGGAAATTTTTGATTTTGGCGAGTTGGTAGACTTTTTTCGCTGTTTGTTTAGTGAGCGCTTGAACGTGGGAATAAAAGTTAGGTTTCTATCAATGATTAGGCCTAATGTTTTGTGCTCAATTACACTTTCTACTGGCATGTTATCGATGTGAAGTTGAAGTGATGTGTGTGAGTTTAGAGTTTAAAGTCGTTGTCTGGTTGTTAATAACATTGATTTTGTTTTAGTGATGTTAATTTGCATACGGCTTGCATAGCTCCACCTAACTACATTATTTAATTATTGTTGCAAAGACGACTCCAGCAAAATACAGTTTTCAGCGTTTGAATACACTGTACAGTCGTCTGCAAATAGATCGCAGGACGACGAAAGATGCAAAGGCAGATCGTTAATATACATGGCAAATAATAGAGGGCCAAGAATAGAGCCTTGCGGTACTCCAATATTGAAGGTAGTGGTTTGAGACAGAGATTTATTATGTGATACTACTTGCTTTCTGTTTGATAGAAAAGATGTTATTAGAGTTTATTTTTGTTATTAATTTTCATTGTCTCAAGTTTTTTAATTAACATAACATGGTCTATCATATCAAATGCTTTACTGAAATCAATAAACACAGTTCCACATAGACTGTTGTTGTTTATATTCTGGTGCCAATTTTCTATCATGTTTATTAGGGCCGTATGGCAAGAATATTTTGGTCGAAATCCTGATTGACTGTCAACAATAAGCTTGTTGCGAACTAAATGCTGTAATGTTACTTTATGGATGTGTTTTTCTAGTGGTTTAGGTAGTGATGATAGTAAGGAAATGGGTCTGTAATTGTTCGGGAGACCATTGTCCAATGAACCAGATTTAAGAAGAGGGTACACTTCCGCGATTTTGAGAGCTGATGGAAAATGGGCTTTGGTGAGACACTGATTATATACATAGGTTAGTGATATACAGATGACTGGCGCAGCACAACGGATAATCTTTGCTGATTTCATCTAACCCAGATGAGGTTGTGTTTTTTTAGGTTACTGAGGTAAGTGAATACTTCGGTGATTGTCATTAGCAGTATGTCGGAAAGAATATCACGGGAGCATCTGCTCTCGCAAAACGATGTCAGTAAAGATAGGTTGCAAGGAGAATTAGGTATTGAAGCCTTCAACTGGTCTATGTCAGTTTGAAAAAAAAATTATTGAATTGGTCGCATGTAATATGATGTGATGGTAAAGAATTTCGGAAGTTATACTTGTCTGTCAAGGTGTTAATCGCCTTCCATATATCCTTACTATTTGTTTTATCCATTACTAAGTTCTTAAAGTAATTTTTCTTTTCCCGTCGTTTTGTATATTGAACCTTGTTTCTAAGAGTACGGTATGTGCTGAGATCCCTCTTTTTATGCGCTTTATCTCTGTCTCTCATTGTTTCAAGTATTTCCTGGGTGATCCAAGGTGGTTTGACGTGGTGTTTGACTCGAACTTCCTTGATTGGCACATGTCTGTCAAAAACATCAATAAAGGTTTTAATCCAGAATTCCAGAGCATCTCCGGGTCAGGACGTTGATAGGCATTGTCTAGAGGTGAACTGAGCAAGTTCTATAAAAATGCGTTTTCGTTGTAATTTTTGTAATTTCTATATTTTACACTTATGTGTTTATGTTTAGGAGTTATCATTCCTTTTTTAGACCATGTGCAGCATATTGGGTAGTGATCGCTCATTGCACAATTGGGTACGGTACATTCTATGATGTTGTCTGAGCAAGTTACGTAAATGTGATCAATGAGCGTTGAAGATGATTTTGTTATTCTAGTAGCTTGTTGTACTATTTCTTGGAAATTGTATGATGCAATTATATTTCCCCATATTATGTTGGATTTGTTGGTGTCAATGTTAAAGTCTCCGAGTAGTATAATTTCCTTCCCCGAAGCAAAAACCACATCCATCATGGTGGTGAAGTTTTCGTACCAGACGTGTCCAGCACTGGGATTTCGATAGAGGTAGCCAATTATCAGGGGTGTGCGGTTTTGAAGTTTTAGCTCTAACCATATACATTCTATTTCGCAAGTTTCAAAGTCTAGCCTACGGTGAACATTTAGTAAATTAGAAACATATGCTACTATGCCTGTCTCTTGTTTCCTATAGGGATCCCTTCTAAAAACTGTGTACACTTTAATAGAGATGTCCTCATCTGAAATGTTTTCATTTAATCTACTCTCACTAAGGCCGAATAAATGCAAATTTTGATTAAGAATAGAAGTTAACTCTGGCAGCTTGCTACATAAGTTGCAAATGTTTAAGTGTCCAAGGCGTATTCCGGACTTGTTGAGCCAGTTTTGCCACTACTCAGACATTTCACCCATGAAGTAAGTGTAAATTAGTCAAAGTTAAGCAAAAATACAAGATCGTAAAAAAACAAAATTACATTAACTTACAAAATATCAGTAATACACATCGATATGTAAATGACAATATTATAACGATATAACTAATTAGACCAACCATTATAATGCAAACACGGAACAAAACGAATTAAAGAACACACAACAAATAATTAACCTGAAAAAACTACTTCACAAGCTAAGTAACCAACTGTTATCCAAAAGAATGAATAAATGACTATACAAGACAATGTCTCTATTTAAAGCGGAGTATCCCACACGGGAACTAAAACATTAAACAGTAAGCAATTAAAGTTCAAGGAGGAAGCTCTGTTGCTGGTATCAATGCATATAGGGTTCTGTTTTTAATACGTATCCTATCACACAGGTCTGTATTGTAGTGACATCATAAGGGCTTGATTCAGTGCAGCCGGACTAAATTGCATCAAGTATAGAAGTTCTGGACTCCAATGATGCGGAACCTGTTGTTGTCTGCTTGGTCGCTCATTGCTGGTGTGAACTTGGTGATGCGGAACCTGTTATTGTCTGCTTTGTCGCTCATTGCTGGCGTGAACTTGGTAATGCGGAGCCTCTTGTTGTCTTCTTTGGAGCCCATAGATGTCTTGAGCGTGGTGTGTCAAAGTGGTATTACTGCCGTGCGTGTGTACCACAGCTTGCAATGAGGGTTCGTTGGAAGTGAGGTTAGATAAATCTTCCTGGTAGTTATTTCCCTCACGTGTGAGGGTGGGGTAGGAAGGAGAGGTTGATTTATTCTTGGTAGCATGTGTGCACCTTGAATGGCAGAAGTTCGGGGGTCAGACGCCAGCAGACGTTTATATGGTGTGATGGGGATATTTCGACTGGCTTCAGTAATCAATGTTCGTCGTATTTGTGTGTTTTGTGCCCTCTCTGGATATTTAATATTTTTTGCCAGGGAAGCTACTACCTAAAGTGGATGTGTGGATCTGGTCACTGTACAGTCGTTTCTTTGGCGTGCCTCTTTGCGATGTAAAAAATGGTGTGTTGTTGATGAAGTGTACATTATACTGATTACAGAATTTCTCTAGGGTGTTGTTGTTTATGTCGGCTAGTCGACGTTCGGAGCCATAACTTGGTGGTATGATGGAAGAGAAAAAAACTTTAAAATTTGGAAAATTATGGTGTAATAAGTCTAGTAGTTTTCTTAACTGAGAAATGGTAATATTGTGGTTTCTCATAGTGTCATTAATTCCTATATGTATTGTAATTCTCTTAACATTGTCATAAATTTCCATTCTACGCATACTGTCTGTTAGACTGTCTACCCCTGCAATGGAAGTGGAATTGTTGTAGCTATATTGGCGTGTGATGAGGACATACGATCACTATATATGCCTTTCATCAAGGAGTCTCCAATTATCACGTGGGTGCAGTCAGTTGGTAGTCTCTGTATGTACTGGCTTCTGGTACGTCTTGCACGTTGTTTCTGCCAGTGATAATTATCCGGTTGTGGGCTGCCTTCTTGCAATTAACCAGCAGTTTCTTGAATATGCGTGTTGTCTGTCAGCAATGTCACGTCGTACTGGCTGTCGTTTACCAATTGCTCTTTTGGTACTTCAAATCGATTGCTGACTTTTACTTCGATGGGAAATATCGAGTTCTGTTGAATGACGTTGTCTGTTTGTTGATGCGTATTCGTTGGCTGTATAGTTGGCGCTCCCAGGGATGGTTGTGTTGTTTTGAAGCTGTTAGTCTGTGCTGCCTGATCAATTGTGGGCGCGCGTTGTAAAGTCTCAATAGTGTGCTTCAGAATATCATTTTCCTCTCTCAGGAGAGCGACCTTTGACTTGAGGTTGATATAGTCATTAGTGATCCTGGCGATCTTGTCTGTGTTGTCCTGATCGAGGGATAATTTGCTATTTACCTCTGATCCTAGATATGTAAAATGGTCTACTATCTCCAGTTCGGCGTCGTCAATAAAGATTGATGGTACACCATGTGCACTTTGTGACATAATCTGTGTCTTCTTTTTGTTAATAGTTAAACCAAATTCAGAACAAGCATTGGAGAATGCAGATAGTAAATGTTTTAATTCTTCCTCAGAGTGGGTCGTAATCGCAGCATCATCCGCAAAAAGCAACTCTCTGATTAGTACCCTTCTAATTTTGATCTTGGCCTTTAATCTCTGAGCATTATAGAGGCCACTATCTGAGCGTGAGTGGATGTATATACCGTCATTCTGATCACGAAAGGCATATTTTAGTAGAAGTGAAAAGTATATCCCAAAGAGGGTGGGGGATAGTACACAACCTTGCTTAACTCCACTCTTGATTTCAAACTCTTCTGAAGTTGAGCCATCAAACTTGATTATACCCTTCATGCCTGTGTGGACCGATTCCACAATGGGCAGAAGAGTTGGTGGGCAGCCAATCTTCTTTAGTGCTTTGAACAGACCCTCACGACTGACCAAATCGAATGCCTTTGTGAGGTCGATGATGGCAATAAACAGTGGCTGATTTTGTTCCCGGCATTTTTCTTGCATCTGTCGCAATGAGAATATCATATCAATGGTAGACAGGTTCTGACGGAAGCCGCACTGTGATTCGGGGTAGACCTGATCTCCCAGGACTTGAAGTCTGTGCAGGACAATTCTGGCAAATTCTTTCCCAACAATACACAGAAGTGAGATACCCCTATAGTTGTTACAGTCGCTCCGATCTCCCTTGTTCTTGTACAGCGTTATGATGTTTGAATCTTTGAAATCCTGTGGGACTTGTCCTTCTCGCCAGCATAGCTCTATTAGCTGGTGGATCTATAGAGCGAGTGTGTCTTGCCCACTCCTGATGACCTCTATTGGAATCCCATCCTTACCTGGAGCCTTGCCAGATGCAAGCTCATTTATAGCACAATTAACTTCTGTTGTATTGGGAAGTGTGTCCAGGTGGTTAAAAGTTGGCAGGGCCTCTATGACGTTGAGGGCATCATCCGCTAGCTTGGTCTCACTTGAGTAAAGCTCTAAATAGTGCTCGACCCATCTATCCATCTGCTGTTTCTTATCAGTGATGATTTCTCCAGTCAAGGTTTTCAGCGGTGCACTTCTTTTGATCATTGGACCACAGGCTTTCTTTATCCCTTCATGCATGCTTCTGTTGTTTCCCTTATCACTAGCGATATGAATGGACTCACATAACTTGATCCAATAGTCATTCGCACACTGCCTGGCAGCCTTTTGTACATCCTTCCTCGCTTGCTTCAGCTCACTCAGAGTGTTACACGTTGGTCTTTCCTTGTTTATTAAAAGAGCTATCTTCTTTTTATCAATAAAGGGCTGCATTATCTGGCTGTTTGCCGCAAACCAGTCCTGCCTCTTATGGTCCACAGTGCCGTAAACCCCTACCGCTGTTTTATAAATAGTTTCCTTAAGTTTACTCCATTTATCATTTACTATACAATTTTCTGATGTATCATTGAAAGCGTCTTCAAGTTGCTGTTGAAATTCAAAGCAATTTCCAGGATCGTGAGTGTTAGTAATATTAATCCTGGGGCTAGACTTGTGTTTAGCTGTGTAGATTCTCTTTGGTCTCAGTCTAACCCTCGCAACAACCAAAGAATGATCTGTATCACAGTCAGCACTGTGGTAACTTCGAGTTAATTATGTATGGTTCAGATGTTGTCTCCGTGTGATAATGAAGTCCAGCTGATGCCAACGGCTGGATCTTGGATGTTTCCATGTGACCTTATGCACCTCTTTTGTTTTAAAAAAGGAGTTTGTAATACATAGGTCATTTCTAGTGCAATGCTCCAGCATCCTTTGCCCATTATCATTCATGCGACCGATGTTGTATTTTCCAATGCACACTGGCCATGAGCTCGAGTCCTTGCCCACACGAGCATTGAAATCACCGAGCATATAAATGTACTCGGATTTTGGAACTGCCTTGATCGCAGAATCTAGCTGCTCATAGAACGTATCCTTCACATCATCAGAGGAAGCGAGTGTCGGTGCATATGCAGTGAGAATGGTGGCAAATCCACAAGAGGTTGCCAAGCGCAGTGATAATAATCTTTCATTACCTCCAGCTGGGATATCAATCATTCCCAGTAGTGAATTCTTCACTGCAAAGCCCATACCATGTTGCCTTTTTTCTGCCTGCCCTCTTCCCTTCCAGAAAAATGTGTAATTGTTTTCCCTGAGTGACCCTTCCTCAGCGAGGCGAGTCTCCTGCAGGCCAGCAATATCAATGTTAAGACGATTGAGTTCAGCATCAATCAAAGCCGTTTTTCTCACATCGTCAATATTTGTCAAGTCAATGGAAAATCCTGGACACATGGTTCTCACGTTCCAGGTTGCAAGACGTAGCTTGAGATTTCTATTCTTTTTATTAGTACCTGGTGCATTGGTGTAACAGCTTGCGATTCAGATTGTGTCCTAGCCCCAAGCACCCATTGAAGCAGGCAGGCTGTGGCGGATCAGCACCCAATTGGCTGGGGGCTGCCCAGCTTGAGGCGGGCGGTAGCTGATCAGTGACACCTGTAGGTGTCTCCCAACGTCAGAGGCAACGCGTGGCGCCTCATGTCTACACCAGTTGACAAGGACTTATAACCAGTAACAGTTGCCTCTCGCTTTGATTCCGAGACCGGTTAAGACCAGGGATGGAGTTATTGCCTCTCCATAGCACAAAGCCTGGGCTAAAATAAAGAAACCATGTGTTGCCCATGCAGCATGATCCCTCTCTCGACCTGCCTAGTTCACTCCTGAGGAAAGTTGACACCTATAATCTGGAACAAGACAAGCTGCAGAAGTTGCTGGATCAGCACAGCAATGCTCTAACTGTCAGCCTGACGGAGTTTCGATCCTAGACCAGGTGCCAACCAAGTCTTAATGCCTGGTCTGACCAGCCATGACATTTTATCTTTTAGTTGCATTCCTTGCACCACGATAATGCTTGTATCCTCCCAATTGCGCTCTTCCGCCTGAAGCCGTTGGCCCAATGTGGGATGTCGGGTTTGGAAAGCGCCGCCCAGCATTCGGCGCTAACAGAAAGCAGGTAGTACCGTCTACTGTCATACGGTAGCTCAGTCATATCTGATCAAGTCATAACTTTTATATATATATATATATATATATATATATATATATATATATATATATATATATATATATATATATATATATATATGTATATATATTTGTGTCAGGTCTTAGTCAGATATGACTGAGCTACCGTATGACAGTAGACGGTACTACATGCTTTCTGTCAGCGCCGAATGTTGTGCGGCGCTTACCAAACCCGACACCCCACATTGTGCCAACGGCTTCGGGCGGAACAGCGCAATTGGGAGGGTACTAGCCTTATCGTGGTGCGAGGAAATGCAACCCAAAGACAAAATAAGTCATGGCAGGGCAGACCAGGCCCTAAGCCTTGGTTGGCAGCTGGTCTAGGATCGAAGCTCCGACAGGCGGACAGTTAGAGCATTGCTTTGCTGATCAGGCATTGCTGGCCTGCAGGAGGCTCGACTAGCTGAGGAAGGGTCACACGGGGAAAACAATTACACCTTTTTTTGGAAGGGTAGAGGGCAGGCAGAAAAAAAGGCAACATGGTGTGGGTTTTGCAGTGAAGAATTCGTTACTGGGAATGATAGAAATTGCAGCTGGAGGTAATGAAAGAATATTATCCCTGCGCTTGGCAACTTCCTGTGGTTTCGCAACCATTATCACTGCATATGCACCGACAATCGATTCCTCTGATGATGTGAAGGATTCGTTCTATGAGGAGTTAGTCTCTGTGATCAAGGCTGTTCCGAAATCCGACTAAATTTATATGCTTGATGATTTCAATGCTCGTGTGGGCAATTACTCGAGTTCATGGTCAGTGTGCGTTGGAAAATACAACATTGGTCGCAAGAAAGAAAATGAACAAAGGCTGCTGGATTATTGCACCAGAAATGACCTATGTATTACAAACTCTTTTTTTTAAACAAAAGAGTTGCACAAGGTCACATTGAAACATCCAAGATCCGGCCATTGGCATCATCTGGACTTTATCATCACACAGAGACAACATCTGAACCAAACATCATTAACTCGAAGTTACCACAGTTCTGACTGTGATACGGATCAGTCTTTGGTTGTTGCAAGGGTTAGACTGAGACAAAAGAGAATCTACACAGCTAAACACAAATCTAGCCCCAGGATTAATATTATTAACACCCATGATCCTGATTTGTGCTTTGAGTTCCAACAGCAACTTGAAGACGCTTTCACTGATACATCAGAAAATAGTACAACAAGTGAAAGTTTGGGTAAACTTAAGGAAACGCTTTATAAAACAGTGGTAGGGGTTTACGGCATTGTGGATCATAAGAGACAGGACTGGTTTGCGGCAAATAGCCTGACACTGCAGCTCTTGATTGATAAAAAGAAGATAGCTGTCTTAAGAAACAAGGAAAGAACAACGCGACACACTCTCAACGAGCTGAAGCAAGCTAGGAAGGATGTGCAAAAGGCTGCCAGGCAGTGTGCAAATGACTATTGGATCAAGTTATGTGAATCTATTCCATCTGCAAGTGATAAGGGAATCATCAGAAGCATGCATGAAGGGATAAAGAAAGCCGGTGGTACAATGATAAAAAGAAGTGCACCACTGAAAACCTTGACTGGAGAAATCATCACTGACAAGAAACAGCGGGTGGATAGATGGATAGAGCACTATTTATAGCTTTACTCAAGTGAGACCAAACTAGCGGATGATGCCCTCAACGCCATAGAGGCCCTACCAACTCTTGACCACCTGGACACACTTTCCACCAAAAAAGAAGTTAAGTGTGCTACAAATGAACTTGCATCTGACAAGGCTCCAGGTAAGGTTGAGATTCCAATAGAGGTTATCAGGAGTGGGCAAGACACACTAACTCTACAGATCCACCAGTTAATAGAGAAGGACAAGTCACAAAGTATTTCAAAGATTCAAGCATCATAACACTGTACAAGATCAAGGGCGATCGGAGCGACTGTAACAACTATAGGGGTATCTCACTTCTGTGTATTGTTGGGAAAGTATTTGCCAGAATTGTCCTGCACAGACTTCAAGTCCTGAGTGATCAGATCTACCCTGAATTGCAGTGTGGCTTTCGATAGAGCCGGTCTACCATTGACATGATTTTCTCATTGTGACAAATGCAAGTAAAAGGCCGTGAACACTTTCTGTCACTGTTTATTGCCTTCATCGACCTCACAAAAGCATTTGATTTGGTCAGTCGTGAGGGTCTGTTCAAGTCACTAAAGAAGATCGGCTGCCCACCAACTCTTCTTTCCATTGTGGAATTGTTCCACACAGGCATGAATAGTATAATTAAGTTTCAGAAGAGCTCAGGAGAGTTTGAAATTAAGAGTGGAGTGGAGTTAAGCAAGCTTGTGAACCCACCCTCTTTGGAATATACTTTTCACCTGTACTGAAATATGCCTTTTATGATCAGGATGGTGGTATGTACATTCACTCACTCTCAGATGGCGGCCTCTACAATGCTCAAAGATTGAAGGCCAAGACCAAAATTAGGAGGGTAAATCAGAGAGTTGCTTTTTGAAGATGATGATGCAATTACGACAAACTCTGAGGAAGAATTAAAACATCTACTATCTGTATTCTCCAATGCTTATTCTGACTTTGGTTTAACAATTAGCACAAAGAAGACACAAATTGTGTCACAAGGTGCACATGGGGTACCATCAATCTTTATTGACGACGCCGAACTGGAGATAGTGGGCTAGTTTACATATCTAGGATCAGAGGTAAATAGCAAATTATCCCTAGATAGGAAATCAACATCAAGATTGGTATGGCAGCAACAACAATGAAAATTTTTTAAAACAAGAGTCTGGGAGAACCGCATCGTCTTGCATGTAATTCAAATAACTATGTTAATGTAAGTAACTATTCGTCTATCACAGTTATTTTTTGATGCATCTTAGCGGCATTTAATTGGTGTGTTGCTAAAAGTTGCTGAGTTCGACCGCGTTTATCTCAATTCCGGCCAAAGCGTTACTAGGCGGATTTTCGCCCAGTTTTGGGTCTCACTTTCTTACTAAATGGTGGAGCGATATGTCGGCATTGCTGTTTGTGTTAGGGTTGTCCAAAGTTTAGGACTCTTCCAATAAAGTTATGTGCACAGCACACAACGACAATAGTCGCCACATTTTAGTAAATACTATATAGACGCCAGACATCGTTTAGAGACAAAAAGATGCGGAACTCGATTGTTGTGTCACAACCAACGCCATCATTGCCACACATACCACCACGAGAAGCAACCAACCAACAAATGACCTAATAATAGTATTCTACAAATTCATAGGAGTAAACTTATCTGCCAGAGATCAGCAACGAAACTTGTGATTTGTTTTTAAATAACGGCCCAGAGTTGCCAGTAGAAGTTTATTGTGTCTGTGAGAACTAGTTCAACAAACTTTTGTGCTTAACACTAAAGAGGAAGGAAAGACATTAGTTGTATACCAGGCTTTATTCACAGCGCCATCCTCAAAGACAAATTGTAGTAGACAACCCTGACCAGCATCACGAGAAGCGAAGCAGCGGCTAGTACAGACGATATTGGGACGAGGAGAGCAGCAGCTAAGTGCCTAGCAAGCCACTTCCTATGTCAGGAGACCTACATCGGGATTGCATCATTCAACCCTACAGTGATTAACTACATAGCATGTTGGCGCGGAATAATAATAATAGATGTTTTAAAGAATAGGATAGGAGAATCAAAATCAAGATTGTATAAAATAAATCATGTGCGTGTGTAGTTTCACATTTCTGACTAACGGCTCTGTTATAAGTTTACTTAAGTGCTATCGAGTAAAAGAGCAAAAGCTTGTACTGTATCTATATAGTCTTGTCTATCTCCTTCTTGTGAGACAGAGCAAGACTTGGGGGTTTTTTACTTTCCAGGCACATGTAGCAGGATAAAAAGGTCTGCAATCTTTATTTAAGGTATTGCTGTCAACCTTACATTCCTTAGCCTGGTCACTGTTAGAATACTAGATCATTTCTTGTGCCGATAATTTCATACGACCCACATTCACGAGCCTTTTGATCTTGTCTTCGGCAGTGAATAGTCTTTCTATTTCTAAAAGTCTAAATGTCGCTACTTTGAATGTGAAATCTTTCAAATAGTTAGCGCTATGTTACAATACTCTTCTTTATAGCAGTGAAGCCTGGTCAACTTACTCACACCAAACATGTAAACAGCTTTCACATGCGGTTTCTGCGTAGAATACTTGGTATTAAGTGTCACGACTAGATCACAAATACTGAAGTATTGGAAAGATCAGGTTGTGTGACGGTTAGTTCCATGCTCAGTCTTCGTATACTTAGTTGGATAGGACACGTTAGGAGGATGGATGATGGTAGGATACCAAAGGACATCATTTTTGGTGAATTAAAGGTGGGTAAGAGATCTCAAGGTCGGCCTCTACTATGATACAAAGATGTGTGCAAGTGGGACATGATTCACACAGGCATTGATAATGCACACTGGGAGCAAGTCACCGCTGATCATGTTGCATGAAAGGCAAATATCAGAACTGGAATAAAGACACAAGAAAAAATGATTGCAGATAAGTCACACACCGAGTTTAAAAAAAAAAAAAAAAAAAAAGTATGATGGTGGAAATAACCATATGTTCACATGCATCCACTGTGGACGAACATGTACAGCGCGATTTGGCCTGATGGGTCACATTCACTACTGCCATGGGTTGTAGTAATTATGCCCTTTTGAAGCACAATGTTAAAAACTATCATCTGTCAAGACAGCAAGGTGCCAATGTAATATATATATATATATATATATATATATATATATATATATATATATATATATATATATATATATATATATATATATATGTATATATATATATATACGTGTGTGTGTGTGTGTGTGTGTGTGTGTGTGTGTGTGTGTGTGTGTGTGTGTGTGTGTGTGTGTTGAACATACTGGCTTTGTCATCTGTGCATGAAAGGTGAATGTGCCCCGGGTTAATATGTACTTTAGCATTGCAGGTGACATAAATGATGCGTATATCATCAGCAAATGTCTTTAGAACTGTAACAAACCATGTTCTCCAATAACCAAAATAAAAGATTTCCAAATAATTCTTGCCAAATATAATACTCATTGCAGTAGTGACGGAACAATCCATTATTAAGGCTCCTCTATTAGATATTGAAAAAAAGAAAACAATAGAATCCGTACGATGAATAGCAAATTATGTCTCTGAATTGCGCTGGTAAAGTCATGAGCATAGTCAGGCGTTAATTCGAACGCGTTGGATCATCGTCTGCGAAAGTAAAGGAAAGACTGACCACCAATCCTCCCTGCATCCAAGTCTACAGAATGTGATGACGTCATCATAACACAGACCCATAGCAAAAAGTTTCTTCGGGACAAGTTATTGTTATTATGGAAATACCAAACGAGTCTTTGACAACAACAGAGACGATTTCCTACATGAAGCTTTAGATGAGACCAAGGGACAAAGGTGATAGAACAGATCACTTTCAATGGACAGTGGCACTAGCGTCTTAACGATACTGGTCTACAATATGATGCCATAGTAGCAACCGCCTATTAGACCCAGATCAGATAACAGAAGAAACTATTGAGGTTAAGGGTGTGACTAAAGGTTCGCTCATCTGACCTTACCGACCGTTAAAGTATTCGTTAATACTAGATACGTTAAAGGTATGTTCGCGGCGGCAGTGATGGCCGATCCTATTAACGACATGATTCTAGGTTGTAGATATGTTTATTAGGGTAGCCATTCACACGAATTATGGTGGCTGCTGTTCAGACCACATTGTTTTAAGAAACTTCCAAATACTCGAAATCGTCCACAGAGAGGGGACTTTAATAAGAAGATACGTTTGTTGCCCCGTAGAGCCGGTAAAATGAACAGGAACACGGTACTTGTAATGCCAGCAGCATATAGGCAGGTGGTTCTACATATGCGTCACACCAGATCGTTTAGTGGACATATGGGTGTGGGAGCAACAAACCAACGAAGTTCATGCCACTATTTGTGGCCGAGAATAAATGGTGACATCAAAAGATATGTGAAGTCATGTCCTGTGTATCAACGCGTTGCGCCCAGACAGGGGACTACCCTGAGTACATTGGGGGAAATGCCCATTATAAACACCCAATTCGAGTTATTTGCTTTTGACATTCTTGGAGCTTGTCCTTAGAACTAAAGCGAGAAAATATACATATTAACGCTTGTTGATACCTGATCGATGCGGAAGAAGCCATTGTCCCTCTATCCATTGACTCTAAAAGATTTACAGAGGCTCTGATGACTATTTTTACTCTGTTAGGGTTCCATTACACGATCGTCACTGACAATGGTTCTCATTTTAGAGTGAGATTTATGGAAGAAGTCTTCCACATCTTCCAGACTCGCCACATACATTCCAGTCCCTACCATCCACAGTGCAATGGCCTTGTCAAACGGTTCAACGGGACGACGTTTAGGTCTATCCTGAGGAAATTAGCTCAGGAAGAAGCAGAAGATTGTGATGATTACACAGCACTATTTGCTTACCGGGAAGTTCCCCATTGCTCCACTAGATTTTCCGCGGCAACCCTCCTCATTCTTAGGATCATCAAAAATCCCCTTAAGGCTCTCGTGAGAAGGTGGACTGAGGAGGGAACGGACGAAACAGTAGACAATGCTTCAAAGTATGTGGAAAAATAGAAACACACATTAAAGTTGGGATAGAAGTTAGCGAAGAATAATCTTAGGAGAGCCAGAGAGAAACACGCCAATTATTACAATAAAAAGGCAAAATGTCTTTAACTAGAAGTATTAGTCAAAGTCTTACTACTGCTCCCTAGCGAAACCAATAAGTTGGAGATTGGGTGGCAGGGGTCTTTTCCCGTGATAGAGAAACTGCCCCTTACCAATTGCAATATCTCCATCAAAGGTAAACAGACAAATTAATTTACTCCGCAAATATTATGCGAGAACAAATGATCCGCCCAAGCAATTGTTGTCCATGGCAGTTGCGAAAGATGTAGACCGTGGGGAGACCACAGCGATGGAGTACCTTCTGCAATTTTGGAAGACCTACCAAGATGTGGAAATAAATCCCACCATGACAACATCCCAACAGGAGCAACTCAAAGGAGTATTAAAAGCTCACGCAACCATCCTCACCGACAAACCGGGTCTCACTACTCTAATAGAATTTGATATGAAGCTAACCAGCCCTGATCCTATTAGACAAAACCAGAGTCCTATTCCATAAGCGAAAGAAAAGACACTCAGTACTGAATTCATCCCAATTACTTCAAGAAGAAATAATCTCACCTTCTGAGTCTCAGTGTCAGAAGTCGGGTTGCCCCACCGGCTAGATGGAAGTATTTTTCACTGGCGAGCAACCCCAAATAGTCAGAAACTGACTAGGGACAAAAACTATATGGCTGAACTATAGATTAAGCCCTGAATATCCAACGTACAGCTCAAAGTGGCTCGTTACAAAATGAAATGAACTGTGCTGAATATTCGCCAAGGAATAGGAAAGAGAAGGTTAGCTAAGATAGATTTTTACGTCTGAATTAAAGTTTAAGGACAACTATCCTAGTACAGGTTTTTCTCCCTGACTGCTCCTTTCCTTGGTGTGTAAGTGAACCCCCACCAATGTACACACACAACACGTATGCACAATTGGAATTAAAAGATAACGACAGAACTATGAGTTACAATACTACAACATTTATTTACTAATCATAATCATAGACATCTGATGGTTCAAGATGAGGATGATGAAATCATATACATATTGATATTGATGACAAACATTACGTAACTTTACTTGTTACTTGATCTATCTGGATCTGTGGTCCAGATCCCCACTCTCCAGTAGACTCAAAAAAGAAAACAGCTTGCCGGTATTCTGACGTCTGCCAGTCCTGGCTCTACCTAGTCAGTAGTCTCTAGTCTTGAGATCTATAACATAGGTGCTCCTTGTGAGAGCTTGAAAGAAAGTCAAGAATGTGTTATATCAGTTCTACATCAGCGCAATCCTAATTAAAACATATCATAACACAAACATATACAATGACCAGTCTGGCCAAGTTTATCTTCCAGCTCTACTGTGTTCACCATCCTCCTTCTCCCTACTGTCTTTAGTCTGGGACGGGCTTTTCAATTGTCTAACACGCCTGTAATGATTACATTTCTGCCGCCCCATGTCCATGTCGCTAATACAGAAATTATGTGTCGTACAGCCGCTCCGTCCAATGTTAGTTTAGCAGCTCACAGGGTCGGTAAGGGTATTATAACAATGTCTGATCATCCGGGCTTGCAAGCCGTGACCAGTAGCTGTGCCAGGTTTCCATGCATTACCGTGGACGCACGCCCACAATACACTGAGAAAGTTTATCACCATATAGCAATTGTGTGTAATGTCTGTACCATTACACTTCTGCTTCCAACACCATCATTGGCCAATGTGCCAATGCACAGACAATAGCATAACACTTCATATTGGTAGGTTTGCATATGACAAATCAATATATCAAACATCCAATACACATAAACATATTGATTAAACTAGACATATGATACTTTAACATCATAGCATAATGCCTTAGTGAGTTTGTACGTATACGAAATGGGACGTATATACACAAAAAGAATATGTACGAAGCCTTTTCCTAGCATCGTATATTCATATGAAATTACACATACATACATCCGACATATCCGTAAACATTATATTACTTCAAGATGGACATCTAATGATACTCAACATAATAGCACCAGGCATTATTAATGAGTACTAATATTGTATAGCTACAAAATGAGATATACAACAAGTCTAATTGAAGTGACCACACAGACCAACTGTATTTGCTGAGATGCCCGGTTTAATCACCTGCTGTTGTAAGAATTAAATAAATAGTCAGTTGACTATATTATGTACAACAAATGCACACACCAAAAGGCAACTAGGGTAGTGTACAAAGAAATGACAAGCATCTACCACGACACCTAAAAGTATACTTAGACAATGATATTTATTGAAATAACCTATGTCCGATATAGACTGACTAGTCACTAAGAAATAATTCTCCTAGTTAAATCTAGCAACATAAGAATCATACATGTGACTACCAAACATTGAGCTGGCTGCCTACCTGTTCTGAAGTCAGACTTAATCTAACATAAAACAGGCTAGGGACCCTTATTTAAGCTGAGTCAAGCAGACAGTATTATCTCCTTGGCATTCCCATCATAAATTCTTCTTATCTCCACCGGACGGTAATTGCAATTAACTCCAAGTCTGTCCAGTCATAAAAATTCTTTCTGCATGCACACTAGCCTTCACACCTGTGGGTCTGACAATTATTAGCCCACTGAGTCTTATCAGTGATTTCACACCTTGCGCCTCTAGTCTCTACCAGATGGGGTCATCCATCGCGGTTGGGCGATTTCCTAGCTATTCTTATCAGGTGTCATGTCAAGGGAACAATTAGGTTCTCGTGGTCAACAGCCAGTTTACAACTCTGTTGGTAAACCAGGTTTGCTTGCGTCATGCCTGGTTGGTTTTAATTACTATTCAGTCCCCTGAGTCTGCCCTCCCGTCTGGCTGGATTGATAAGACTGTGAAACTGATCTGGGGGTGACCGGTACTGGTGTCAAATTAACTTCCCAAATAGAAAGCCATTCCTGGTGGTTGTTTACTTGCAGGTTTTGCAAGCTTAATTCAAGACAGTATAGCCTTGAATATAGAGAAAACAGTTTTGTTCGTCTGTTGATCCTCTACATGGCCCATCAAAAGTGAACCGAAAATTGTTCTGGGAAGTAAAGGCTGCCAATTCGTGACACTCAGTACAGTGCAAATGTGGTGATGCTTAGGAAACCTAGCGGAGAGCATTGACTCTGCATCGACAATCGCCAAATGAATGGAATCACCGAGCTCCAGCCTGAACCACTACCGGACCAGAGGCAACGCTTCGCTAAGGTGAACAAAGCCAAGTATTTTTCCAAGATATACTTAAGGAAGGGATACTACAAGATCACACTGAAGTAAGAAGTCCGACCATACCCGGCATTCAGCGAATCAACGGGACACTACCTATTCAACGTGCTCCCATTTGGTTTAGTAATGAAACCAGCGTTTTTACCAGGGTGATAAGGATGTGATTAGACCCTCTGAGTTACCCATCCATAACCAACTTCATGGATGACATCATCGCCTCCAATCACTTTGAGTAGCATGTATCCACGTTGGCAGACCATTTGACAAGATTATCTTAAGTAGGGTTAACTGCCAACGACCAGCTAAATACCTACTAGATTATCAAGAACTTGAATTTCCATAGTCCAGAGATACATTTCGCCTGACCCGACAAATGTGGAAAAATTGCAAACAGCACCTCGATCCAAGACCCAGAAAGACATGAGATCCTGTATTTCACTGTGTAAATTCTACCAAATATATATTCACTATTTCAAAGCGGGAGTAGCCCCTCTCACGGATGCCAGCAAGTCAAGAGCTCCAGAGAAAGTCAACTGGACCGCAGATTGTGGTACTGCGTACACAACCCTCAAAGTAAGCTTACAGCGAGACCTATCTTGCAACTCTCGGACCTTACAAAAACATTTACCTTGCGAACGGATGCCAGTAACATTGCCATTGGTGCAACGCTAATGGTGCTAACACAACCCGCACATCCTTTGTCCAGTAGCATACGTCAGGCTAAAGTTAAACAAGCCCGAGTGGAACTATTCTCCATATTTAAAAAAAAAGAATGTTTATCACTAGTATGAGCCGTGCAGCAGTTCCAAATGTACCTATGCGGAGCGAAATTTACTGTTTAAAGTGACCACCATCCCCTGTTTTAGCTTCCCCCAAGAAGATGAACACCAGGTTGATGAGATGGTAATATGTCACTTCTTCTACACCCTTATACATTCAATGTGGCGTATATCCCAGGAAAAGGAAACGTGCTTTGATTCCCCCTTTGATTCGATCTCAGGTATTGATTTACACTTGTTCTCAATCAAGAACGTAGCCATCGCATCAGGGACCGATGATAACAATTTATCCCTGAGCATTAGGTCGCGTAACTTGTGAAAGTCTGCATTCACCCCTGCAGCTTTTAACCATCTGTCATACAAAGATGCGGTTTCAGCTGCGTAGTGCAGAAACGTTTGATTTGACTTAGGTGTGAGGGTTTTGAACTTTGTTCTTAAGCCCGCTTCGTCTAGCGAAAAATGACTCAATACACGATCTCGAACATATGTGTAATTGGTCCGCAAACTCTCCGGAATCAACTCGACAACCTTTAAAGGCTCCAATCCGAGATGACGGTGAAATAAGATGGGCCACATTTCTTCTGGAATTTTATAGAATCTTACCAACAGCTCAAAATTAGCCACCCATGCCCCAATTGAATCGCCTTGTGTAAAATTTCTAATTGCTCCTTGATATTTTTTTTATCGGATATTCTGTTTTCGATTGCAATTACGTCTGTGCAATCTCTGCTTCTTTTTCCATCTCCAGCGTCTTAACTTTCAGATTTCCTTCAATCTCTTTGTGCTTCATTAATACCTCTGCTTCTAGCTTCATCTTCTGAAACGCAAGCTCTTTTTCTTTGCTTTCCTTCTCTAAAGTAAGTTTCTCTCTTTCCAATCCCATCTCCTTATCTGTCGCCAATAGTCTTTCTTTCTCCAATTCCATTTCCTTATCTCTCGCCAATAGTCTTTCTTTTTCCATTGCCATTTCTCTCTCTTTTATTTCTATATCTGCCGTCAATCTTTCCGTCTCTAATCTAATCTGTAGTTCTCTTTCTTCTTTCTCACGATCTATTCGAAGTTGTCTCTCTTCCTTTTCTACTGCTTTGGCTGCAACCCTTTCCTCACGTTGCAGAGTTTGGAATTCCTTAAATTCAAGCTTTGCCCACTTTCTGAGGTCTTGGCCTGTTAATCCGGACCTTTCACCTATGTCCATAAATTCTTGAAATGTAGACATGTTTAAGACAATCTTGTTAATTATATAGCTTATATAATGAACCTTATATTTGTATGTGCTGCAAACTCGACTGAAAAACAGCAATTCAAAGTGTCAATAGCTTAAACTTAACCCCAACGTCAAGAGAATCAACAATGCTATAATTCAAAAGCAAATCAAGAGATTTCAGTTACAAGCACTGATAGGAGCAAACAAATAAACTATACTGGACTTCAATCCCAGCTCACGAACTACGATAAAAGTAATTCGGCCATATCAACAATGAATATCAATTTCAATTTTGATAACACCCAACAGAATATTCAATCAAATCAAACAATTCATACTGGCCTGATTCTGTATGTGATAAATTACTACATATGTTGTAGTGCCGGTCTTGGTGTGTGTGTGCCGATGTATCCAAACTCCTGTAGTGTCGTAGGTTGATAAGACGAACAGCGTTGTTGTGTAGATATATGAATCGGCGTCCAGTGTAGACAATCCGTGATATCTGACAAGTTCCTGTGTATTCCCGATTAAAATTCCTGACTGTTGCTATTCCTTCGATAACAACCTTCACGAGAATGGTGCTCCGGTGTAACTAGAGTAGTGCACTAAAACCACTTCAATAGTTTGTTGTCCAGTGGCTGCTAATAGGTAATTATAGCTGACAGCTTCTCATCCAGTAATGAATGAACTGTTGTATATTCCTGGTCCACCTTGTTATATAATGGCAGCTATGGCTCTACTAGCTGGTAACAAATCCAAACTAATAATGGTAGCGCTGACTTGCTTCGTGTATATCTGACGCAGCAACGTATCCATGAAAAAGGTGGTGGCAACATTCGATTTCCTGTACTTCTGTAAGATGAGTCCCCATGTTGCTGAAGTGTGTCTTAACGAAATTCAGTCTAAATCATTAACAGATAAGGTGTCCAGGGTGTGACACTCTTTCAACAAACTTTGAAGCAGGAAAACTCAACGGCAATCAAAAAACTGAAGACCGGCAAATAAGATTATTTCTCGTGTAATTTTCCAACGATCTTTAAGGATCAATAATATACATGATGGTGACATACGAGTAATCGATCGTTGAAAAACACTAGACCTTCTAATGGATTCATGCCGCTATTCTTCGGTCATTCTTTATCAAAATAGGTGTTACCTTGCCGTAAGATATCTAGTCTCGTTTGGATCTGTTGCCTTCGTTCTATTCTTTCAGGCTCATATATCTTTCCTACTTTGTACGTTGTCCTCTGCCCTCTATATTGGCCATAATGATGTTGCCCTGCTCTTCAATATTCTTTTCCAAGTTCGAGACAATTTCAATGTGCTGTTTCTCTGTTGGAATCCATGATCTGACTGCCGTAACTATTGATCAACAAAACTGACGTGATGCGCTAGTCTCTTAGTTATATCTGAGTTTCTGATCGAGAGTTCTGCTCCTTCTGGTTTTCGCATCATGGAGTCATGCTGCGACTTGGCACTACTTTTATCGAGGAGGGGCGTATGTGAGGCGACGTCTAGATCGCTATGCAAAAATCACTCTAACTGATGTACCAAGTAACTTTTCAGCCTATTATAGTGTCATAAGAGAAAGCAATGACGTTATACTTCGCCACTGACTATGTCTGCGGTAAAAATACCCAATAGTACTAGTGACGACATGTATTTCCACATCATTGTTCTAAGTGACGTTATGCTTTGGCTGCCTCGTCTTCAAATCCGTATCTTCAATATAAAGCTAGTTTCAACTGGGAATATAGTTTTTAACTTTAACAACGGGTCCCGGGGACAGATGCTTGATGCATTTAGCACAACCGGTCAGTAGGTAGAAACTTATCCACTTCCCCCTGGCTCACAAAGGGACCAGTCGCAGATATAGTAAGTAACGGATATAAGAAATCAATCCTCATTCGTGCTTGATTATCCTTTAAAAATCTAAATTCTGCGCAAGACTGGGGATGAGTGAAATAACTAATACATAAGCGTTAAATTAGAACGAGGTGGGGACAAAATTATTTTTCTATATTGGTAAAATTTAGAAGTTCTCTCGAGTTGTGAATCTATCATAGGTAGATTCTATGACACGTGGGATGTACAATGAGAGAAATTTAGTTTAAACACATGTAGTACATATATATTATGTACAGTCACTAAGATTATTACAATGTCTTTTATGAATGTACGTGTGTGTGTGTGTGTGTGTGTGTGTGTGTGTGTGTGTGTGTGTGTGTGTGTGTGTGTGTGTGTGTGTGTCACGATCTTTTAAACACGGAACATAGAACCGGAGGATCATCGAGTACCTGGGTGGATCTCGAATCCCATACCTGAACAGGACTATCAAGTTCGCATCTAGTCCTGACTCTGTATAATAACTGCGTCTACAAGTGCCGTTGCCTGTAAGTGTATGCATCATGTTACTGCTAAAACCAAATGAGACCTGATATCTCCTTTTTGTACCAAAGAAAAATACAAATTGTGTTTTGGTTCTTTTTCTTCTGCTGCGTTCATCCGAAGAGTTCTTTCAGATGTAATTGCCGTGTGTCTGTTAGGCACCCTTGGGCCGAAACCCTTAGGCCAACACATCCGACTTTAGCGTGCATTTTTGACAGGTTAGCATTCCTGGGGGACTCTCACTTTTGTGGTGCCGTCCACATCCCAGCTGGTCAAGTTAGAACGGTCGAAGACTTCACGATCAGCCCTAAAGGGACTGCAAGGACAGTCCATGGCATTTTCCGCCATCCAGGGCGGCTTCCATAGTTGCAGAGCCGACACATAGCGCTCTGGTGTTGAGCTCACCGAGGGAGTCGTCACGTCCTGCTCATGGCTGCTTTAATTCCTCACTTCAATGTATTGGGTCTTTCGTTCGCTACGTGCCGCTCCCCGCACAAACCAGGGACGGTCGGATTGCAGATGGTATCCACTCTGCGAGCTTTTGTTTCGGACATGTGCTTAGTCACTGTGCCCGGAAAACAAGATAGTTAGAGCTGTTCCGGGCACACCGGACATTCAAATCAAAATCAACTCAAATCAAATCAACTTTATTAGGGTCACAAATTGGGCGCGCAGGCCCGTCTTACATTCGGCCCTTCCAATCAGTCGTCTTTCGTTCATCAAGAGCATTATACATTTACATAGGAAGAAAAATAAACATTGTGAAATGAATGTTGTAAACATAAACAAGGCTAAACATGGAGAAAAATGTGTACATAAAAAGTATGTGACGTAAAAGTAGTGATGCCAGCGCGTCCCACACACACACACACACACACACACACACACCACACACTCTCTCTCTCTCTCATTCACTCTCACTCACACACACACACTCTCCCTCATTCACTCTCCCACTCACTCATTCACTCTCCCGTTCACTCATTCACTCTCCCGCTCACTCATTCACTCTCCCGCTCACTCATTCACTCTCCCGCTCACTCATTCACTCTCCCGCTCACTCATTCACTCTCCCGCTCACTCATTCACTCTCACTCATTCTGTCTCTCCCGCTCACTCATTCACTCTCCCGCTCACTCATTCACTCTCCCGTTCAATCATTCACTCTCCCGCTAATTCATTCCTTCTCACTCATTCACTCTCACGCTCACTCATTCACTGTCCCGCTCACTCATTCACTGTCCCGCTCACTCATTAACTCTGCCGCTCACTCATTCACTCTCACGCTCACTCATTCACTCTCACGCTCAATCATTCACTCTCCCGCTCACTGATTCACTCTCACGCTCACTCATTCCTTCTCACGCTCACTCATTCACTCTCACTCAATCACTCTCACGCTCACTCATTCACTCTCACGCTCACTCATTCACTCTGACGCTCACTCATTCACTCTCACGCTCACTCATTCCTTCTCACGCTCACTCATTCACTCTCACGCTCACTCAATCACTCTCACGCTTACTCATTCACTCTCACGCTCACTCATTCACTCTCACGCTCACTCATTCACTCTCCCGCTCAATCATTCACTCTCACTAATTCACTCTCCCGCTCACTAATTCACTCTTCCGCTCACTCATTCACTCTCCTGCTCACTCATTCACTCTCCCGCTCACTCATTCACACTCACTCATTCACTCTTACGCTCACTCATTCACTCTCACTCATTCACTCACACTCATTCACTCCCACACACAGACACTCTCACTCATTCACTCTCCAGCTCACTCATTCGCTCTCACGCTCACTCATTCACTCTCCCGCTCACTCATTCACCCTCACGCTCACTCATTCACTCTCCCGCTCACTCATCCACTCTCACTCATTCACTCTCCCGCTCACTCATTCACTCTCACGCTCAATCATTCACTCTCCTGCTCACTCATTCACTCTCACTCATTCACTCTCATGCTCACTCGTTCACTCTCACTCATTCACTCTCACTCATTCACTCTCACGCTCACTCATTCACTCTCACGCTCACTCATTCTGTCTCTCATTCACACTCACTCACTCTCTCACTCAAACTACAGTAATGAACATAAGTTTAGATTATACATGATAAAATCAAATGGTATTTAACTTATAATATGACAGATGAGAATACACAAACATATGGATTCACGTGTTACATGACATGCATCTGCTCAGCTCTCTCTCTCTCTCTCTCTCTCTCTCTCTCTCACTCTCTCTCTCTCTCTGTATTCTTTCATACACACACACTCACACGCATGCGTACGCTCACACACACACACACACACTCTCTCTTTCTCCCTCATTCACTCACACTCTCACTAGTTCACTCTCCCGCTCACTCATTCACTCTCACGCTCACTCATTCACTCTCACGCTCACTCATTCGCTCTCACGCTCACTCATTCACTCTCACGCTCACTCATTCACTCTCACGCTCACTCATTCACTCTCCCGCTCACTCATTCACTCTCCCGCTCACTCATTCACTCTCACTCATTCACTCTCACTCATTCACTCTCACTCGTTCACTCTCTTGCTCACTCATTCATTCTCCCGCTAACTCATTTACTCTCCCGCTCACTAATTCACTCTCCCGCTCACTCATTCACTATCCCGCTCACTCATTCACTCTCACGCTTACTCATTCTGTCTCTCCCGCTCACTCATTCACTCTCCCGCTCACTCATTCACTCTCCCGCTCACTCATTCACTCTCCCGTTCAATCATTCACTCTCACTCATTCACTCTCACTCATTCCCTCTCACGCATTCACTGTCCCGCTCACTAATTCACTGTCCCGCTCACTCATTCACTCTCACGCTCACTCATTCACTCTCCCGCTCACTCATTCGCTCTCCCGCTCACTCATTCACTCTCCCGCTCACTCATTCACTCTCCCGCTCACTCATTCACTCTCCCGCTCACTCATTCACTCCCGCTCACTCATTCACTCCCGCTCACTCATTCACTCTCACGCTCACTCATTCACTCTCCCGCTCACTCATTCATTCTCCCGCTCACTCATTTACTCTCCCTTTCACTCATTCACTCTCCCGCTCACTCATTCACTTTCCCGCTCACTCATTCACTCTCACTCATTCTGTCTCTCCCGCTCACTCATTCACTCTCCCGCTCACTCATTCACTCTCCCGCTCACTCATTCACTCTCCCGTTCAATCACTCACTCTCACTCATTCACTCTCACGCATTCACTGTCCCGCTCAATCATTCACTCTGCCGCTCACTCATTCACTCTCACACTCCCCTCATTTACTCTCATGCTCAATCATTCACTCTCCCGCTCACTGATTCACTCTCCCGCTCACTGATTCACTCTCACGCTCACTCATTCACTCTCACTCATTCCTTCTCACGCTCACTCATTCACTCTCACTCATTCACTCTCACTCATTCACTCTCACGCTCACTCATTCACTCTCACGCTCACTCATTCACTCTCACGCTCACTCATTCACTCTCCCGCTCAATTATTTACTCTCCCGCTCACTCTCACTCATTCACTCTCCCGATCACTCATTCACTCTCCCGATCACTCATTCACCCTCCCGCTCACTCATTCACTCTCCCGCTCACTCATTCACTCTCACGCTCACTCATTCACTCTCACTCATTCACTCTCACTCATTCACTCACACACACAGACACTCTCACTCATTCACTCTCCCGCTCACTCATTCACCCTCACGCTCACTCATTCACTCTCACTCATTCACTCTCACTCATTCACTCTCCCGCTCACTCATTCACTCTCACGCTCAATCATTCACTCTCCCGCTCACTCATTCACTCTCACGCTCACTCATTTACTCTCACGCTCACTCATTCACTCTCACTCATTCACTCTCACGCTCACTCATTCACTCTCACGCTCACTCATTCTGTCTCTCATTCACACTCACTCACTCTCTCACTCAAACTACAGTAATGAACATAAGTTTAGATTATACATGATAAAATCAAATGGAATTTAACTTATAATATGACAGATGAGAATACACAAACATATGGATTCGCGTGTTACATAACATGCGTGTTACATGACATGCATCTGCTTAGCTCTCTCTCTCTCTCTCTCTCTCTGTATTTTTTCATATACACACACTCACACGCATGCGCGCGCTCACACACACACACTAACACATCAACTCTCCCACTGTCTCACTCTCTAACACACAATCCTACACACACACACACACACTCACTCTCTCAATCACACTCTCTCACACATACACGTACACATGAACTCATGCACGCACGCACACACTCCCTCACTCACTCTCACACATACACGTATGAATGCATGCACTGACACAATCACTCTCTCCACACACACGCATGCACACACGCATTCACTCTCTCCCTCTCTCTGACACCCACTCTCTCTCTCTCTCTCTCTCTCTCTCTCTCTCTCGCTCCCACACGCACACACACATATATAGTGAACAATTATAATGAACAATTATACTGAACAATTATACCAGTAAATGAATTATGGTGGCATATAGTCGGTATGGATTAAGTATTGAAAGAGTTTTCGGTTAAATGTGTAGCGACTCATTGGAGTTTTCAGATCTGGAGGCAGATGATTCCATAAGTGAGCACCAGAATAGGCAAAACATGTTTTGTATAGGTCCAATCTAGGCTTTGAGACATGTAACAAATTTAGGCGCTTTCGCTTTAGGACATTCGGAAAACTAGCTAGTTGTGTTCCAAAAACAAAGGTTATTCGGTAGACTAGATAGTCAGAGCTGCTCCAAGCACGGCGGACGATCGGAAAACTAGCTAGTCAGAGCTGTTCCGTTACATTCGGAAGACTAGTTAGTCAGAGCTGTTCCTGGCACGATCGACATTTCACTCAGACGTAATTGCGTAGTGCCAGTTTTTATTTTCAACCCTTTGGCCGGCACATCCGACTTCGGCGGGCACTTTTTACTGAGGTTAGCCTTTCTCGGGTTTCGGGGGACGTTAGACTCTTACTGTTGTGGGTTTCCCACATCTCAGCCTGTCAAGATAGAAAGGTCAGAGGGAAGGCAGGGGCAGACCATGGGCATTTTCAGCTATCCAAGGAGGCTTCCATAATTCCAGAGCCGACACATATTGCTCTGAGACTGGGCTCACCCGAGGAATTGCCACGTCCTGCTCATGGCTGTTTTAATTCCTCACTTCCATGTATTGAGCATTTCTTTTTCCTCTGGTCGCTCAGGGACAAACCAGGGACGGACAGACTGCGGGCGACATCCACTCAGAAAGATTTCACTTCGGACTTCCACGTAATGGATTCGCTAGCCAAGCGTTCCATTTCGTGTAAACGAGACATCTTCCACCTTTGTCTACGCTCGCTCTATGAATATAGATATAGACTTTCATCTTAACCATTGCGTGCGACTGGGGCGCATTTTCCACCATTAGTAACCGCTCACGAGGTAGGCTATACGTGCTGATGGCTCCGCACCTTACCTCTATGTATCAGTGGGCGAGTAACGGCCAGGCCCTCTCATCAGGGGATCCCTCATATCCCCCAGCTGAAAGCCTTCGAACTTAACTAAGCTTGTAGCGAGCTCAGCATCTCACCTCCATTTTACAATAGGTGAGTATCGGCCCGGCTCTCACATCCGAGGGCTTATAGCTTAGAGGCGTTCAGCCATATACCTCAGCTGAGAGCCTTAGCGTATGTGTCTTGACCAAGAATTTCTGCCTTCGTACGCCTGATTTGAACTTTTGACTGCTATCCTCAGTCTACCTGTAGAGCAGCAGGTTGCGTCTCTCTTAGTCTGACCCCTAACCCAAGTCCTCTCCGACACATAGTTGTGATTCCGTCGACTTAGTTCTTGGGGTCATTGGGACACGCAAGCCTCCCCCACTCCCGCGACAAAGTGGAGACACGTCGGGTGGGGGGGGGGGGTGTTCTAGCTGACCAGTTGACTAAGAATGTTAATATAAATATTTTGGATTACAAAGATATTTTGTTTGGTAATTTCACCCAGTTACTACACTCTTTATTTTTTGATTGCAAGGTGTGCGGGTGAATGCATGAAAGTGTATCACAAACAGGGGGGGTTTAAACTCAGACAAAAGCACCCGGCCAGATAAACTAGACAGTCGTGTTCTTTCTTCCTACATACACAAGTGTTCTACACCTTCTGCCTTTTGTCTCCCAAGTGAATCCGTCTCTTCTATCGGGACCATCCCCATAGACACCATTCTAATAACGACCCATATTTCAAGAGACTGTCTGCTAACGCTGGGATAGGGATTTCTGCCTAATATTGTTGAAATACCCTAACGGCCGGTGACAAATGCTAACCAGAAATTGTGTGCGTTATTTCTAAACATCGGCCCCAGCCTATCTACACTTAGCCCACCTGTCCACTAGCTTGCTGACACCTTCTAGGTTTTTCGTGTCACCATCATCATCATCATTCGTGTCACTGTAACATATTTTGAACAGCCTCTATTACCTCGTTGTCATCTGCAAACGTGTAACTCCTCAAATGCTCTTTCAAGGGTCCAAACAATTGAAAGTCCGGTGGCGTCAAGACTGGACTGCATACTGGATGTTTCAAGGCATAAAATTTCAGAGCAAATGTATTGACTATATGTGTTGCGCTTTGAGGGTGGCCATTAGCATGCAGCAACAAACTCTTTTGAGAGAACTCCTCAGCGTTTCGATCGTATCGCTGGCTTCAATTCGTTCAGTAGCATGTAACAGTATCGGACGCTAGTCACAGTTTCATCCCTTTTCTGGAAAGGCAACAATATAGGGCCCTTACTATTTCGAATTCTTAGTTTTGTTTTGTTTTTTAATGATGTTTTATTTTTCATTTTGAAATCGTTCTACCCATTCATTCGGTAACTCAAACAGCTATCTCCATAATGAACCATCATTCTTCTGTAGATTTCTGAAGGGTTTACACCACCTAACTTAAACCAGAAACAGAGGACAACCACACGTTGTTCTGTCACTGTGCAAGTTGACAATGAGGCGACCATTTGGTTATCAATACTGCGCATTATAATAAAATGCCTTAATTGCTTTCCCTCGTGCATTGATGCTTCTGTTGTAAGATTTGAAAGGAGCTGGTATAAATATATATTGCACAGCTAAACATACAATGATTAAGAAACGCTCATATGCATCTCATCTCATATTTATTAAAAATTATTTCTCATATTTTCACTATATAGTGAAAGGCCATTTTGTGCCATTACACTTCATTATCGCACATCTCTTTTGTTTGACTGATATTGACCTACTACTGTATCAATTTATTTGGATACTTGTTGTTTCAGTATATGTTCTGTATGAATCTATGGAAATATTCCCGTTAGATTTTAGATCTGATAGCATTTCAGTATATCGAAGTGTCTTATTCTATACAACGCCGCTATATTGTCAACGAACACACGTGTAGCCTTTATTAACTTCTATTAAACGCTCAATTACATTTCTCAGCAAATACACAACACGTGCAACCGTGTCATCTCTTTTATCATATGTAATTCTTCAAGGAGGGTCGACATTAATATGTCCTTCGTCATCACGATGTGTTTATATATGCTTTTTCGAGTTATTATTTGATATAGTCCATTATCATCATCATCATCGGAAGCATCACCAGCATCATCGATGCAGCAGCACCATGTTTCATGACTAGAAGTTTGACCGGTCATTGTTCGCCATCTTAAACCATCACCAGCATCTTGAATTGGGCCTGAGTTCTTATTCCGAGTGTACATTGGTCAAGCCATCCACGTTTCATTCCTTGGTCTTCCCCTTGTTCTTTTCCCATCAGCTTTGCTACTTGGCAGTTATTTTTTAGTCTATTCCTCTTCATAACTTGCCCTAAAAAAATCTTAACAGTCTACTTCTAATTTATGTAATCAGGTTACTGTTTGTGTTTGTTTCTTGATGGACTGTCCGTCCATGGTATTCTGTGCATTGTTCTCAGTAACCACGTATGCACTGCTATTAGATATTTCTCAGCGTGTCTCCTGTGAATTGACGAATCAAAATTTTCTTGGCATCTATAAAGAAGATGGTCTTCCATCGTTTATATTGTCCACCACATATAAAGTTACACCCTTTCCTTTAAGTTTCCTTCCAGAAAATTCTTAAACGTACCGTCTCTTTCTTTAACTGGATGAAGTATCTTAACTGAAATCCTCTGATCTCAAGCAGTACTTGTTTCAATGCAAGTTAGTTACTTAGTCGCGGCTCCAACTTTACGGCAAAAAGTCACCTCATAATACACTGTTCCTGTGCCAGTGAGTATCATACAAACCCCTCCTCACTGTCCCAGTGGCAAAGTGGAACAGACCGAAGTCACGAAAAACCAATACCATGAGCAAGCATACGTGCATAAGGTCGTTGAGAAAATTCTAACATAAATGGCCGCCACTAAAATTACAGTTCATCGTCGACGGAAGCCGCATTCACTAGAAAACCAGAAAATGCACATACATTACTGCATAAGGCTAAACCAACTAGTTTAGCAAACGGCCAGCCGCCATTTTGTAATATGCAGTTCACAATATACACAGCGCAGGCAGATGTAAAAGCACATGAACGTGAATATGAATGAGTGTGTGAGTAAGTGTGTAAGAGAATGTTGATAAAGTGTGCGTATATGTGGATCTGCGTATCACCTATTGTATGTGTGTGACAATGGGCTGTTCTATATTGCCTGTGACCTTCTCGGAGACTCCGATAGACTTAAACTTTGACTACAACAAAAGGTTGTAAACTCTGAGCTCCAGCAGTCATGTATGTAGGTCGACTTCAATGTCCATACCCTACAACAAAAGGTTGTAAACTCTGAGCTCCAACATTCATGTATGTATGCCGACTTCAATGTCCATACCCTACAACAAAAGGTTGTAAACTCTGAGTTCCAACATTCATGTATGTAGGTCGACTTCAATGTCCATACCCTACAACAAAAGGTTGTAAACTCTGAGATCCAGCATTCATGTATGTAGGTCGACTTCAATGTCCATACCCTACAACAAAAGGTTGTAAACTCTTAGCTCCAGCATTCATGTATGTAGGTCGACTTCATTGTCCATACCCTACATGGACCACACTCATAACAGGAGTTGCTTGGCTATAAGATGTAGGGGAATACACTTGTAATGTGCGTCCCCAGGACAAGAACGAGATGTCAACATTTAAGTTCAAGTGACCCGCCTGTGGCAGAACCCGCCAAGATGTTGTGAGGCTAGAAATGTTAAGAGCCGTAAACTCTGTAGTCACGCCTACATCAGAATGGAATGGTATTTATCAAACCACGTATGAAAACTTGAAATGTCCAGGAAGGTACAACTTTGTAGGGTAAAAAAGAGCAGGATCGTCAAGAAAATTATAATGAAGGGACAAACACTTGAACAAATCATGGAACTCAAAGTGAATGAAAAGACACTTTAACAAATCAAAAGGTGTCTGTGAATTTAAACAAAATAAACACATGAACAAATCATGAAACTTTAATTTAATGAAAAGACTCTTGAACAGATAATAACAATAACAGTGAAAGGAAGGACGTTGAACACATGAATGAAATGACATTGAATGAAAAGACACTTGAATAAATCATGAAAATGACAGACAGTGGACATATGCTTGAACAAATCTGGAAACTTAAAGTGATTGGACAGACATGTAAACAAATCATGGAACTCACAGTGAATGGAAAGACACGTGAATAAACCATGAATATGACTGTGAGTTTAGTTTAGTTGTGTCAAGAACCGACAACACATAGATAGTAACATTCCCTTTCGTACTCCGTCCTCATCTGCAACAGTCAGCGAAGAGTCACAATACGAATGGTAACAGTAGCAGTCTGATTATATGCTCGTCTGGCGACATGCCTTTATAATGCATATCTTTTATATTGTTGCTGTTTTCAGTTAGCCTTGAATGATGTGTGAATGGTACAATGTATGAAAGAGAGTGATAAAAGGGCAGAATGTTAGACGGGCCTGCGTGCCCAATTCTTAACACTTTGAAAATAAAGTTTTGTTGTTGTTGTGTCCTCTGAGTTTTGAGTGTCGGCCAGATCCTCTGGTCACTCCCCACATCACCATTTTCTTCAAGGCGTGATGTTCTACCTCTTCTTCTGCACTAGACACAAGATTTCAAAGTTTCCCAATCACATCTGCCTTATCACGAACTAATAATCCACCAAGGGGTGTACACCCAGTCAATCTGTCAACTTGTTTGTTTCCCACAACACCAGCATGTCTTGAGGAAGGGGAGAAAAGGGGGGGGGGGGTCCAAAGGGGCTTTCTATTTGTAATTGTGTGTGCAGCAATTTTAAGATATGATTTAGCCAGCAGCACATTAAGCCTGTCTGCACTCGTGGGTAAGGCTCGGATGTATCGCCTCCATGTATCACCAGCATTTCTTCATTCTGTATCCGCTCTTGTTTGACTAGCGGACTCATTGACACTGTAAACATATGAATAAAATTTGGTGGTACTGCGGTAAAGCTGTGAAAATGTAAACAATATAAAATGACACAAAGTATTTCAGCTTTACGTAACAGAATTACGACACATACAGGACGTTGCGGCGATTAGCCTTCATCAGCAAACAAACACATTCACAAAAAACAACATATAGCCAAGGAGATCTCCTGTGACTACATCAACACGTGACGATAGGACGAGAAGAATGAAAAGATGAAAGAATGAAAACAATGAATAGACTATGAAAAAAAAAAATATGAGAATTCCGAGAGAATAATATATAACAACGAATATCACCGATGTCTTCTTTTTATACCTAACCGAGGGAGTTGGGTGTAGGATGATGACGGGACGGTGGGTGTGACGGTTCAGTGAGCATCCCAGGTACTGGAGCGGAAGTGGTACATTGAAAGAAGTGGGGGAGGGGTGCAGGGGGGGGGGGGGGTCGGAGGCAGGAAGGTAGGATGACATCCTGTGGTGGTGGTCTGAGAATGGTATCTGAGCAATCTCAGTGGATGCATCCACAAAGCATGAGTGGGTGTCAGTGAATGGGTAGGACCCAATGTGGACGAATATTGAAGAGCAATGGAGTGTGCACCCAAGTATGATGGTGATACTAACCAAACTCACATTCTGTACTCCTTTATGTTGCTTTGAGGCGAGTCCCAAAGTCAGGGTGGACTGATATGCGCGAGCGCACACGCATACATCCACGCCGCTCAACAGACATTCATACAATAGTGTACATGGACCTGCGCAAGGCACACACGAGAAGGCACAGAGAGAGAGAGAGAGAGAGAGAGAGAGAGAGAGAGAGAGAGAGAGAGAGACAGACAGACAGACAGACAGACAGACAGACAGAGATAGGGGTGGGTATAGTTAATGTGATATGCCACATGGGGTATGCGAACACATGATATGGGTAGGCACGGAGAAGCAATTTTTGAGGAAGAGAGAGAGAGGAGGGAGAGAGGGGGGAGAGAGAGAGGGGGTTGGTATCGTTCCTGTGATGTGCCACATCACATGGGGTGTGCGGAGTAGGTCGGTCTACAAATACGAGTCTTCACTCATACTGTTCCTTATGTTCCGGTTAGCGGGGTAGGGGTATCCCCTATCAAAGGAGATGTAAGACGCCTCCTTTCCCCCGTTAGTCTACGGGACACCCTTGGGCAAGGTGGAGTACCCGTTTAGCCTCCCGATCAGGGTTACGTGAAGCCATGGAAGCAGGTGGTGGATGGAGTGTGAGAGCAGCCGACAGATTGTTGTTGGTTATGGTCTTGCACTCTGCGGCGATAGGCAGATGATCTCATCAGTAGAGACAATGACTATGGCCACCGACTAGTACAGTCACTGCCCAGAAGGAAAGCAATGGCAAACTACCTTCTGCAAAACTTGCCAAGAAACCATAACAACCATGAAAGAAAACATAATAAGAAAGAGATCTGGTAGCGAGACCCCCAGGCCAGGCAGATCAGATAACACTGGGGAAGAGTGTGACACAGGGACCAGTACTAGTAATCGTGATGACGGAGTTAATCCTGACTGTGTTACCAAGGAAATCCCCTGTGTCAGACTAAGAAACAGAGTGAGAATAGCAACGTGGAATGTGAGAAGTTTGTATGAGGGAAAGCTTAAAGTAGTGTGTGGTGAGATTGAGAGGTTAAACATTCAAATTTTAGGAATTAGTGAACATCGCTGGAGCGGCAAGGGACATTTTACAACTGAAAATGGAAGTATTTTCATTTATTCTGGTAAAGATGTCGGAGGCCAGAGTGGAGTGGCATTTTGTTTAGATAAGACAACTGCAAAATCTTTAATGGGATATAATCCAGTATGTGATAGAATCCTCACTATTAGACTTAAAGGCCGTAAAAAAAAACACAACTCTCATACAGATATATGCATCTACTTCAACAGCAGAGGAGGGCGAAATTGAAGATTTTTACAACACACTACAAGACACATTAAATAAGATTGGTCATAATGATATAGCAATAATAATGGGATATTTTAATGCAAAAGTAGGTGCAGGAAGAGCTGAAAATGAGAGACACGTTTTAGGAAAATTTGGATTAGGAAATAGAAATGATGCAGGTGACAAATTAATTGATAATAATAGCCAACACGCTTTTTAAACAACATCCAAGAAGACTCTTCACATGGAAGTCTCCAGACAGTTTTACCAAAAATCAGATAGATTATATTTTAATGCAAAGAAGATGGAGATCAAGCATAACATCTGCAAAAACCCTACAAAGTGCAGACTGTGATACAGATCATCAGTTATTAGAAGCAGATCTGAAATTAAAACTCAAAAAGCTTAGCCGAGGACCAAGGCCCCTTCGTTTTGATCTCACAAAAATACCAGATGCATACAACATAGAAGTTAGGAATCGCTTTGGGGTCTTGATGTCTGTACAAGAAGAAATGACACCTGATGAACTGGCAGTACAAGCTAGAGATATCTTGATAACTGCAGCCAAAGATTTCATTCCGACCAAGAAAAAGCAACTTAAGCCATGGATTACATCAGACACGTTAGAATTAATAAAACAAAGAAGGAAGCTGAAACAGAAAGGAGATGAATCCGATAACAGCAGGATGAAGTATAAATTTTTAACTCGAGAAATAAGAAAGAACACAAAAGAGGACAAAAATCAATATATATAAGATTGCTGTAACAGAATAGAGCAATATCATATGGCTGGAAGAGATTATGAAATGTTCAAAGAAATGAAGTTATTGACAAGAAATGTTCAACTTCAATTGAATGTTATCTGTGACAAGATGGGAAATACCTTAACAGAATCTAGACAAATTCTAGAAAGATGGCAGGAGTACTGCAGTGGAACGTATGATATGAGTGACAGTGAGGATATGAATGAGATACATGAGCCAATGACAGCAGAGACAGAACCTGAACCCTCATTAGATGAAATTGCTTGGGCTATAAAGAACCTGAAGAATGGTAAATCACCTGGATGTGATGAGATACCAGCTGAACTAATTAAAGCGGGAGGAGAAGAAAGCATACACATATATCATGGATTATATAAAAAGATTTGGAAATATGGTATATGGCCAAAAGATTGGAAGAGAACTATCTTCATTCCAATACCAAAAAAGGGCAACCTGAAATTATGCACCAACTATAGAACTGTTGCCCTGATCAGTCATGCAAGTAAAATTCTACTAAAAGTCATAATGGGAAGACTTCGTAAGAAAATGGAAGAAGAGATTAACGTGGTTCAAGCTAGATTTAGACAAGGAAGAGGAACAAGAGATCACATATTCAACATGCGTTTAATAATAGAGAAGTGCAGAGAATTTAATGTAAACCTATTCTCATGTTTTGTGGATTATTCAAAGGCATTTGACTGTGTACAACATCAGAAACTTTGGGAAATCATGAGGAATATGGGCTTTCCATCACATGTAGTACAACTCATAAAAATGCTCTATCTAAACCAACAAGCAGCAGTTAGAATAGATGGTGAGACATCAGATTGGTTTGACATCAAGCAAGGAGTCCGCCAGGGCTGCGTGCTGTCACCCTATTTGTTTAACCTGTACGCCGAAAATATAATGAGAAATGTAAGAGCTGATATAAACAGGGAGCCATATGATGCCCTAAATATCGGCGGTCATGACATACCAGAGATTCGATATGCTGATGATACAGTATTACTATCCACAACACAGAATGGCATAGAAAACCTAATAGCCTCAACCCAACTGAATAGTGAAAATCACAACTTATATCTTAACATAGCAAAAACAAAGATAATGCCTACAGATAAAACTACTATGGAGAAAGAAATATACATTAATGGGGGAAAATTGGAGGTGGTGGAAAATTTTGAATATCTTGGGTCATTGATTACCAATAACGGTGACACAATGAAAGAAATTAAACGGCGACTATCCATTGCTCTTCAAAGACTAAAACAGATGAATAAATTATGGAGTGGGACAGACAGAACTACAAAAACTAGATTTTTAAGAGCATGCATCTTTCCCATTGCAACATACGCCTGTGAGACCTGGACACTTACTAAACAAGCTGAACAGCGCATAAACGCCTGTGAATATAAATGTTATCGACGAGTTCTAAGAATATCTTGGGTAAAGAAAAGAACAAATGCATTCATACTTCAAGAGTTGAATATTGAGGAGGGATGGCTATTAAAGACGATAAAACAAAGAAAATTGAAGTATTTTGGTCACTTGAAACGTCACGAAAGTTTGGAGAGAGCAATAATGGAAGGGTATATGCCTGGGAAGAGAGGAAGAGGAAGGCCAAAGAGAAGATGGGTGCAGGATGTGGCGGATGATCTCCAGATGGGTGTATCAGACGCGGGACATCTTGCTTGTGATCGAGAGATTTTCCGGAAGGTTGTTATGGGAGCGAGGTTCTGCAAAGGACATGCTACTGAATGAATGAATGAATGAGGTTGATTGTTATACCACGTATTTTAGGATCAAATCCCCCAATGCTTGTGTTATTGGGGTTGTAGAAGATCCGACCACAGGTAATACACATGATATGGGT
This sequence comes from Cepaea hortensis, assembly GCA_963921405.1. Taxonomy (NCBI): domain Eukaryota; kingdom Metazoa; phylum Mollusca; class Gastropoda; order Stylommatophora; family Helicidae; genus Cepaea; species Cepaea hortensis. Next base: position 31,928,217 of record OY992879.1, on the reverse strand, counting down.
AAGCACAGAGAAGCAAGATTATTTTGAGAGAGAGAGAGAGAGAGAGAGAGAGAGAGAGAGAGAGAGAGAGAGGGAGGGAGAGGTATATTTCCTGCGATATGCCACATGGGGTATGCGGGGTACGTCGGTCTACAAATACGAGGCTTCACTCATACTGATCCCTATAAAATAGGGTCAGTAAGGTTGATTGTTATACCACGTATTTTAAGATCAAATCACCCAATGCTTGTGTTATTGGGGTTGTATAAGATCCGACCACCGGTAATACGCATGGTATAGGTAGGCACAGAGAAGTAAGATGTTTAGAGAGAGAGAGAGAGAGAGAGAGAGACGGGTGAAGAGAGAGAAAGAAAGAAAGAGAGAGAGAGAGAGAGAGAGAGAGAGAGAGAGAGAGAGAGAGAGAGAGAGAGAGAGAGGGGTAAATTTTCTGCGACATGCCACATGGGGTATGTGGAGTAGGTCGGTCTACAGATACGAGGCTTCACTCATACTGTTTCCTATGAAATAGGGTCGGTAAAATTGATTGTTATACCACGTATTTTAGGATCAAATCACCCAACGCTTGTGTTATGGGGGTTATATAAGATCCGACCACCCGTAATCTTACTTTTCTGTGCCTACCCTTATCATGTGTATTATGTGGTATGTGGTGCTGTTGCGGTTTCTGTTTGGTTGATTTCTTTACATATGCTGTCTAAATAGGTTACGAACAAGAGAGAGGACAGGACACAACCTTATCGTACTCCGTATCTTATGGTTAAGGGTTCTGTGTGTCCTCCATTTGTTCTCACTATGCATTCACTGTTGTTGTATAAGCTTCTACATAAGTTTGTTAGACGTGTACTCACTCCGTATCGTTTAAGGATTTCCCACAGATTGTTTCTATATACTCTATCAAATGCCTTTTGTTGGTCGCCGAAGGCTAAGTACAGTGTTTCATTAAATTTGATTGATTTTTTTACATAAGCTGTCTAAGAGCAAAAGTGGCATCTATACATCCTTTGTTTTTCCTGAATCCAAGTTGTGTTAACCTTAGCTGGGGTTCTACCCATCAGAGTGTGCAATAAGAGATCATATCTGGCTCTCGTATATGCAGCCTCAAGATCTATTGAATATAAAGACACTTAAACAAATTATATATAGGACAGTGAATGGAACACACTTGAACAAATCATAAAAATAATAGCGAATGGACAGACACTTTAACAAATCAAGAACAGGAAAATGAATAGAAAGACACTTGATTAAATCATGCAACTCATATTGAACTATATTATATTGATGTACACTTGAAAAAGAATGGAACTCATAGTGAGTTGTTGAGTTGAGTTAAGAACCGACATAACTGCACTCAGGACATTCGCATATGCGCTCATTCCCCCCGTTCAACACTCATAGTGACAGAAAAGACAAATACATATTGAAACTGTCAGCGAAAGGACAGACACGTTAACAAATTATGGAACTATAAGTGGATGGAAAGATACTTCAACAAGTAATGAAAGACTTAAATAAATCATAGGATTGAAAGTGAGAGGATAGCCTCTTGAACAATTCATGAAATTCACAGTGAATAGACGGAGATTTGAACAGATTATGAACGTGACAGTGAATAGAAAAACACCTGAACATATCAACGATCTCAAAGTAAATAGAACGACACTTGATTAAATCATGAAAGTAACTGATAAAAAGACACTTGAACAAATCATGAAAGTAACTGATAAAAGACACTTGAACAAATCATGAAAGTAACTGATGGAAAGACACTTGTGCAAATCATGAAAATGACTGATAGAAAGACACTTGAACAAATCATAAATTAACTGATAGAAATATGTTTGAACAAATCATGAAAATAACGGATAGGAAGACACTTGAACACATCATGAAACTTACAGTGCATGGGCATACATCTGACCAAATCTGAAAAAAAGACATTGAATGGAAAAACACGAGACCAAATAATGAAAATGACAGTGAATCAATATACAATCGATCACATCATGAATATTACAGTGCACAGAAAACACATGAACAAATCATGAAGGTGACAGACACTTTATCAAGTCCTAAACATAAAATTGAACAGAAAGACACTTGAATAAATCATGAAAATTACTGTGAATGGAATCACGCTTTAGCAAATCAAGGCAGTAAATTGGAAGACACGTGAAGACATCTCGAAAAGGTAAGTAAATGGAAAGACACTTCAATAAATCATGAAAATTACAGTCCATTGGAAGACACTGAACAAATTATTTGACTTAATGGAAAGGCACTTGAACTAATCATAATAATGTCAGTAAATTCCAAGGCACGTGAACAAATTATGAATATGTCTTTGAGTGCAAAGACATTTGAACAAATAATGAGAATGATATTGAATAAAACCACAATTAAACAAATCCTGACAACGACAGTGAAAAGAAAGTGAAATCATGAAAATAATAGTGAATTAAAAGACACTTGAACTAATCATCAAAATGACAGTGAATGGAAAGATACTGAACAAATAATTGAAATGACAATGAATGGACAGGTGCTTGATCAAATCATAAGTATGACAACGACTAAAAAGACAATTGGTCACATATGAAAATGACAGTGCACGGAAAACACTTGAACAAATCATGAGCAGGTCAGTGAATAGCGAGAAACGTAAACATTTCATGCAAATAACAGTAAATAGAACGTTCTTGAACAAATCTTAAAAATGGCATTGACTAAAAAGACACTTGAACGAATTAAGAACCTGCATGACAGAAGGCAGAGTTCATATGTCAAAATGTGTGTTAAGCGTGTCGAGAGAGAGAGAGAGAGATTATTTTATAATATTATTTTCTAGAGAGATAATTTGAATTTCAATTGCATTTCTGGCTCGATGTGTAATAATTATAGGATGTGAAACCTGTCAGACTTCTGTGCAGTCATTTCGTAGTTCAGAGTGATGTTAACGGTTTCAGAGCGAGGGGGAGGAGGTCAAAGGTCCTTATGGTATTCAGGGTAGTATTACAACAAACTACCATTACAAACACCAGCTAAAACACTTGGACGATAGACTTGGACAGTAGTACAACCACAACGAGTAAGAACCCTTGAAGTAAACTGAAATACAAGAGCATGGAAAATTAGGTAGCAAGTAGGAAAATGGGCTCTACTGAATTCAGTCAGAACACAGACCAACAATGCTACAGTTATTATTCTATCGACCCCTCTACACTGACAGTAAAAGGAATAACACTCGAACAGATCGTGGAACTCACAGTGAATGGACATACATCTGAACAAATAAGGAAACTGAAAGTGAAATTACAGACTTCCGGTCAATATGGCGACGGATAGTTGTTTTGTTTATGTGAGCGTTAGCTTTTTCGCGTAGGAGATGGATCTCCTACGTGTAATTTATGTGGCAGGATGTACAATCAGGAGTTTCTTCTCAAGATCTGCTCCGATGCTACGGAGTTTCATGCATTGAGCGAAGCAATCATTGAGTCAATTTTCGCAGCATGTGTGGTACTGTGGTGTTCGGTTTTTTCAACATGGCGGAACAACGTGTGTGTTCCTTGCGGAAGGCAGTCAACAAAACAAGGCGACGGGGCCAACGTGGTGGCCGCAAGCGACCACTAACTAACTAAAGTGAAATTAAAGTCAATTCAACAAAACACCAGAACAAGTCACTCTTTTGTCTTACGTGGTGTACATGGAAGGAGGTGATGATAGGCATGAGGCAGAGAAGGCAATGCTAATGAGAATAGTTGTAATAGTTCTTGTTGATGTTGTTTAAGATGTTGATCCCAAAACTCTGTGTAGCTGCTTTAGCTTGTCTGTGAACTTTGAATGCGCATGGGTCTTGATGCTTAATGGATCGATGCTTTTTTTTTTTAACGGCGAGAACAAATTTTGCACGGACATGCTTCTACGCGATTTGTGGGATTTAGACGGCTCACCATCACTATAAAGTGCCTTGCCGACTGGTGTGGTTGATCATGCGTATCTTCATAAATTACGATCTCCGACGGCATGGATCAATTCATTAGCTTAACACCTTCCTTACCATGACACAAGACTGTTAGCAATTGTATATCGCTGTTTTCCTCTATCTCTCTTTCCACAAATGTGACTAAAATTGATGACTGCCTCTTTCTAATGTTTATAATAAGTTGTCTTTGCGAATTAGCCTCCCTCAAGATGCTGTTTTTTTTTTTTTTTTTTCACCTCAGCATCGATGGATGTTTGTGATTTTTATAAAATATTACGTCTGACGACTGGTATGTAAATACTGAATGTTCACTGTCATGACAAAATTATAGGCGCATGCGGCAGTTGACATTATTTGGGATATAAAATTCAACTAGTTGGATAACGCTATCTTACCCTGGCACACTTTGGCTTTGAATAAGCCTCCTGACTTCAGTGAAAGGAGAACATTTCAACAGTCAAGAAAAGAATCCACCGAAAGAACCGAGGGTATGCAGCTCTTGAGGATTCCTGCTAATTGAGCCCCTTTCAATGCCCATTTATGAATGTATTCGCGCTTGTATAGCTAGCGACTGATGGGCATCCATAGAGTCTAAGTGTTTGGGGCATGATTCACACAAAACATGGACCACTGGGCGCTATTGTGCTGAGACGAACCGACAGAGGCTCAACAAAACATGCAGATCAGTCGTTGAGTCGGACGCAGCTCTATGGCAAGGTTCTCCCGTCTACAGACATAAGCAGCCCATATAGTGTTGTGGTCGGCATTTGTTTTATACACGGGTGTTTGTAAAATAGCACTACACTTTGCATGTTAAACAAATCTGAAAAATGAAGTACGTGACGTCATCAAAGAATATGGTAAATTTAATTAAATTAGTTGCAATAGTCACTGCTATGGTCTAAAACTGTTTTGGGGAAGCTGGAAAATACCAGTGAAGTATTCATTATAACAGGTGTTGGAAATGTCCACCTCGGGCTTCAAGACATGACTGTACATGTCTCTTCATTTTGTTAAATATCTTCTGCATCGTGTCTGTTGTTATTTCCGTGTGCATCGACCGCCATTTCGAAACACTAGTTCAAACCAAAAAAATTCTTTATTCCGATGATAACACTATTTGTTTGGAATGCAAAGAATTACTCCAGCAGACGACAGCAATTCACTGCATATTGCTTCACGATGGACTGTGGAGCATACTTTTGATGACGTCATGAACTTCATTATTCACATTTGTTCTACATACAAAGTGTAATGAGACTACAAACACCCGGTAGCACCAAAATGAGTTGTATATTCTAATCCCTAACACTGTGCTAGATCATATTTTTTTAACCATCTCAGTTGTAACCAAGGCTGAGAAAGTTGGTTGAACGAGGTGTAATTGTTGGTTCTTATATGGGATTTGAGAATATGTTCTCAGTTGTATTATATTGGGTGTTTGTAAAGTCTTACTACACTTTGTATGTAGAACAAATGTGAAAAATTAAGTACAAGATGTCATCAAAAAATGTGGTCCACATTCCATCGTGAAGCAAAATGCAGCTAATGGCTGTCGCCTGCTCTCCAAACAGAATTGTATTATCAACGGAAGAAAGAATAGTTTTTTTTTTCATATTTGTTCTACATACAAAGTGTAGTGAGACTTTACAAACGTCATGTCTATTAGTGATGTTCTTCCATGCCATGATATAAAACTGTCCAGTTCTTCTATTTCGGTCTTCTCGTAGAGAACAGTTCTATCAGATGCAGACTTTTCAAAATGATATTTGGTTTTAACTGTAAGTCAGTTGTGTGTTCTCATTGAAACGACGGGGCTGTAAAATAGTGTGTCCAAGTTGAATGACACCGTCGGCTAATTATCCATAGGTAATAAATAAATACAAACATATTGTTTGGCGCTCATAGAAGTAGGGGTAAGAATTAGAGACACGGGGAATCACTAGACAACATAACAATTGAAAGCTATAGTTTTTATATTATCTAGTGCGTCCTCTAGTCTCTAATTCTTACCCCTATTTCTATGAGAGCAAAACCGTACGTGTGTATTTATATATTAACTGTATTGATGGCTTCGAAGGGTTCCCCAATTGATAATTATCCACATTAACTTCATTGCAATAGCAACACGCAATGGCAAGAGACCCATGATCCCCACATGGTGATCTGTGACCCCAGGTTTCACACATGGTGATCTGTGGCAAACCCATAATCGGATTGACTAAAGTACGCTACCACATGACTGGGATTTGAAATTTGAAGTTGGAAGTTGGGTGAAGAATGACTTGCGCGAGGAATTGGATTAAAGTTTGGAAGAGTTGCGCAATTCACAACTGACAACACTCTTTTGCCTGAGTCAATCTGAATCCAGTGGCAAGACAAGTCAAGACAACTGGAGACGAATATAGGAGCGGTGGATGACCAGGTCGTTCTACGTGCATTGCCGTGCTCATCACGTTCCGCAACGCTTTGCAGTTGGGAGTCTCGGTGGCGAAGTGGTCAAGCCGTTTGACTCGGGCTCCGAAGGTTGTGGGTTCGATTCTGAGCCGCGTCCTTCGGTTCACGAGTGAAATTTTTCGGAGACTCCTGTGGGTCGTCGCTAGAGCTACGGAGTTCGTGCTTTGTGCGACGCTTTCCGTGCTGCGGAAAGAGACCGAGATATATGGGATAAAACCCGGTGCAAGGTAAACGCCGTTTTGCCCGTTACATCATCAATGATTTCTTCAGCGCAGTCTGCCTAATCATGTCTTCACATGTTGGGTAGGTATACCTTAGTTCACCGATTGGTGAGATATTAAGATGAATATGTCATGTAGCCTATGTAACCTAGTGGCTAGACATTTGACTGCCGGCATGATGGTCATAATTTCGATGCGCAGCTAAACAATTTTGGATTTCTGGCTCCCACAAGGACTCGGCCTAGAATAGGTACCAAGATTGTGTTGGGTAGAAAAGATGGTCGTCGTAATACAGACCATATCAGCCGGTCAGTGCCGTTTGGTCCATACAAGTGAGTCCAGCACCGTGTGCACGATAAGCCTGTAGGCGTATAATAGGTTCCTTGGCTGTTTGCGTGTGTTTATTTATATCACGTGCAGGGTGGGTTTTTAATGACTGCAGTTTATGAAAATATTGCCATCCCAAGTTTTGTATTTACCCTTTGTGGAGTTCATGCAGCAAAATAGGTAACTACAAAACTTGGAAAGGCAATATTTTCAAAAACTGAACACTCATTAAAAATGCACCCTATATAATCAGAACAAACATGTAATGGACCCTATGTGGGTGATTCGTGCGGTTCCTAGTGATTGCACGTTTGTATATAACACACTACATCAGTTAGTTAGTTGCATACCCTTTACAGGACGTATAAAATACGTTCATTTGAAATCCGTGCGTGCCGCACAGCGCGTAATTGCGAATGTTGAACATGACCATGTCATAGTCATGTGATAAGTACTGACCATTAAATAAAAGAGCACGTGCTTATCGTCCCATGAAGCATAGGTTCTGTTTCTGACCGTTGAGAAAATGGCCGGGTTGATCCAAAATCCGTCCAAATAAGCCCAAAGAGCGGTGATTCAATTTCTTTCAGGCAGCGTACGGCAATAAATGTGTGTCGAAGACAACAGTGACATACTGGGCACGAATGTTTCGGAAAGGACGTCAGTTCACGACAGATCTTCGACGGCCAGGTCAAGCGCATATTGTTGCAACAGAAAAAAACCATCGCCAAAATAAATGCAGCAGTACAGATGAATCGTTGTCGAAGCATACGTTCGCTAGCTAAAGAATTTGATGTGTCAACTGAGACAATTTAAAAAGTCGTTCGTATGAAACTGCAATATCGGAAGGTGTGTTCACAGTGGGTACCACGGATGTTGACCGACCACCAAAAAGAGGAACGCATGGGATGGTGTTTGAACCATTTGCTGCGTTACAGAGTGAAGGGTGATGGATTTCTCTTCCGCATAGTGGCAGGCGATGAATCATGGTGTCACCACTGTGAGCCGAGCAGCAAAAGAGAGCGCATGCAATGGAAGCATGCTGGATCACCAAAAGCCAAAAAATTCAAGCTACAGGTTTCCTCTGGTAAGGTTATGCTGAGTGCGTTTAGTGATCATGAAGGGCTATTGTTGGCCGACTTTAAAGAACCTGGTGTCAACATCAACTCTACCTACTACTTGCAAACACTAGACAAGATGCAAAAAAGTCATCAAGAATAAACGTCCCAGCATGCTTTCTTCCGGTGTTATTTTGTTGCACGATAATGCTCGTCTGAATGTCGCAAAGATTGTGCAGGAAGCATTAGCAAGGAAGAAGTGGGAAATTCTGCAACATCCAGCCTATAGTCCTGATTTGTCATTTGTTCGGACCTCTAAGATAAAAAGCTCTCGAGGGGCAACGACTCCACAATGACGCAGACGTAATGAACGCGGTAAACACTTGGTTCAGTGAGCAACCACAATCCTTTTTTTTTTTTTTTTGCGGACGGCATTCGCCGCCTACCTAAGCTATGGTATGCTTTCCTGAATGCCTACGGCGACTTCTTCTGACCAACCCATGGTGCATAATTCATTCAGAATGAATGTTTTTTTTTAATTCTTCCACACCTGTTAATGTTTCTTTCATGCCTTTGTAATAAAACCCATTGGAACGGGTTTCAAATGAACGTCCGTAACAGCAGTCAATCCCAGCATTGTTTAGCTGTTCTTGATTCATGGGTATGTTTACGTTCAGTAGTTTGCCATTTATTTCTGAACGTGATAATGTGCATTTCAGCAAAAAGAGTGTAACGGACACTGTCTTAGTACATGTTGAAGCATTCTGTAAAAATTACCAGAGAAGACAGGGTAAAATATGCCAGGCGATAAATTTCACAATATATTTTTGTGTGTTTTAATTGTTCAAATTCACAACGGAAAAACATTGTTTTGAATTCCGCGTTTCTGTAATGTTTATTTACCCTTAGAACATACCATATGTCTGAAGAATTTAGGTCACCAGAACAACACTCTATCCATCCATCATGTGCCATGCCAATAAGCTTGGGCGGTCATGTTTTGCCATGTCACTCGATCACTAGAGTCGTGTATCAGCTCGGTGTTTCTATTTCGACCAAGACCACTCTATATGCATTATTATAATCGTTGTTTTCCTAGCTGCATTAGTTTCAGTACACGAAAGCGAACTAGCTAAACCAAAAATAAACTTGCAGTATTCACTTACTTCCAAATGTATGTTTTGTAGTGAAGGCTTATATTGTGTTTAACATCAGACAATGGTTAGTGAAAGCTCTGTGTTGTTGTCTAGTTGAATGACAAAGCAGTGGGGGAAATTTTCTTTCGTTGTTTACAGCAGAGAAAATGTGACCTGGATAAATGATCAGCTGTTTGGATTATAGTTAAACTTCGACAGTTTGCAGTTATTTTTCCAGTCTCTCCTCCAGTGTAAGGACTGTCTGATTTCCATTTTTTCCGCATTCTTTTTTACAGGACGTCGCTGTCAACACCAGGATTTTACTGCTGTTTGTTGATGTCTTGGCAAGTTTGCGTTCAGTAGTTTGCCATTGCTTTCTGAACGACCGGCTTCCATACCAATTCGTTTACCCCCAGCGCTGTTTTCCTATAGGGACCTGATATCATACTTCCCCAGGCTATTAATCCAGTTTCTGCTCCACTGTAAAGACTAGCTGATTTCCTATCATTATCATCATCATCATCATAATCATCATTTATCATGCCGATAAGCGTGGGCGGTCATGTTTCGCCATCTCACTCTATCACCAGAGTCGTAGATCAGCTCCGTGTTCTTGTCTTGACCCTACCACGTGGCCAAGACATCCAGATATTTACTTCTCTGTCTTTCCCTTATTCGTTATCCCCCCCCCCCCCAACCTTGTCAGTTGTCACCAAGTTCTCCAATTCATTTCTTCTAATAACGTGCCCCCAAAAAATCTTGACTGTCTACGTCTAATGTCTCTAATCAGTCTACAGTGTTCATTTGTTTCTGGTAGGACTTATTCAATGGTTTTTCTATCTGCCCATTGTATTCTTTGCATTTTCCTCGGAAATCACATTTTCACAGCCATCAGATGTTTTTTCAGCTTGCCTACTCATTTCCTATGGGAACTTGATATCATACTTTCCTAATCTATTTTTCACAAGCCAACTTCAACTGTAGATAGACTACCCACCAAGGCCAGTCTAAAAGTCTTCACCTTTACGAGTGTGTTCACGCAGTTTAAGACCACGTCACAATCAAACAATGCCAACGGATGATACATGTAACAAAGAGATAACAAAAAGAATTGAAATAGCAAAACTCGCCGCCAGCATCATCACACATTCGCATCTCACCAACATACCACAGCTCGTGAACCTGAGTTGTACCACACGCTATGTGTATTCAGTATAACAGTATGCATTGGAACACGCAATGTGCATAAAAGACTTCAAAGACATAGTTACACAGGGGTGTGAACCTATCACCTCCAGCGTATGACTCCTTACAGAAAAAAACAAGTTTAAACTCCATGGCGATGAGGCTACAGACGCAGATAGTAATCCCGCATATCCGCGTTCAAAACACAGTTTTGGGCTATTTGGCAGCGGACCGCTTTACGCTGTGTGTGTGTTTTTTTTTTATTGTTTTTTTTTTTAATGAAATAATATCGGTGCCGGTCGTTCAGAAAGCAATAGCAAACTACTGAACGTAAACTTGCCCATGAATCACGAACAGCCAAACTTAGATATACGGCCATCTAAACATCAGCCATATGTATTTCTTATTGTATGTAATAATATATGAGAAAATGTATACAGTTTGATCAGTTAAGGCGTGTGGTAAATACAATACAACTGCGTGTATTCAAATATGACAATCACGTATTCAAATGTAATAAGCACGTATTCAAATATAACAATCACATATTCAGCACGGACTCTGACAGTAAGTCCACATCCCGAGCAGTTCATGGGTAGCATGGATTCTTCGGCACTGGAAATAATGTAGCACTGATCCTTCAATGTAATATATCTAGCACTGATAGTTCAATGTAATATAAGTAGCACTGATATTTCAATTTAAAATATGTAGCACTGATCGTTCTGTTTAAATAATGTAGCAATGATCTTTCTGAGTAAATATTGTAGCAGTGATCCGACAGTTTGACAGTGTAAATCATATGGTACTGATTCTTCAGTGTAAATAATGTGACACTGATTCGACAGTGTAAATCATGTGGCACTGATTCGGGAGTTTAAATAATGTGGCACTAATTCGTCAGTGTAAATAACATGGCACAGATTTGGTAGTGTAACCAACGTGGCACTGATTCTGGAGTGTAACCAACGTGGCACTGATTCGGTAATGCAAACAATGTGGCACTGATTCGGGAGTTTAACTCACGTGGCACTGATTCGACAGTGTAGTTTAAACAATGTGGCACTGATTCGACAGTGTAGTGTAAATAACGTGGCACTGATTCGGTAATGGAAACAATGTGGCACTGATTCTGGAGTGTAAAGAACGTGACACTGATTCGGTAATGCAAACAATGTAGCACTGATTCTGGAGTGTAAATAACGTGGCACTGATTCGGTAATGCAAACAATGTGGCACTGATTCGGGAGTTTAACTCACGTGGCACTGATTCGAGAGTTTAACTCATGTGGCACTAATTCGACAGTGTAGTGTAAACAATGTGGCACAGATTCGGGAGTTTAACTTACGTGGCACTGATTCGACAGTGTAGTGTAAACAATGTGGCACTGATTCGACAGTTTAGTGTAAAGAACGTGGCACTGATTCGACAGTATAAATAACGTAGCACTGACGTTTTTCAGCTCAAAGAACGCATCACTGACGGGGCAGTGTACATAATGATATGCTAATCACTGGAATAATAAACATACCATTACCACAATAAAACACCGCTGAGTGGTTTCAAGTAATCGATTCATCGGATAACAAATTTTTACAGTAACAAAAAGGTCTGTACGTCTGACTCTCCAGGCACTCAGATTGTCCTCTATAACGGTTTAACCTAGCTATGTCATCCCCCACTTCCCATTCATTGAATTGATTGAGTTCATAAACGCTAGCCTCAAATATTGCGTCGCCTGGGTTAACTTCTAACTTTACTTTATATACAAACGTGCCCCGAGTTCCTTTAGAATGGTAATCGTCGAGGGCGATCTTTTGGATGCGGTTAAGCAGTTTCAGTGTGAAAATAGCGCAGGTATTTTTGTCTGTCTTGGAATTTAGAGCTGTAATTACCAATTTGATCAGCATTGTTGATAGCTGTGAAGTAGCATAGACGTCCTCGAGGTAGGTGTAACCACACAGACAATATTCTGGCGGGATTAATGCATCTTTACAAGTTCTGTCTGATGGGATCTTCTGCAGTAGACTGATACCGTAGCGGAGAGGGGCAAGTGGCGGTGGTGTGTTGCTTTTGAAGTAAAGTAGATCCCAGAGTGTTGCGTGTGTATCCAAATGTGACGTCAGGCGTTTGGAGTTTGACTGTAAGTTTGTTGCCACGTCGGGGTATTTCTTTAGAAACCAGTCTGGGAATGTCAGGATGGTGTACGGTGTCTTGCTTTCAACATGCCCGTTTATAGTACCTCTTAGTTCGCCATGTCTTACTCCCTGGTCTGAAAATGACAACATTACAGATCTGTTGAGATGTCCGTTTTGGTTCAACGATTCATAGAAATGTAGAAGATGATCGTCAAACACTTTAGCCGAGCTTGGATCTTTCTGGGTCGGTTTTGTTAACATTGCTACAGCAAACAAGGGTTTGTCTGGAAACCTGTCAAGAAAACGGCGGATATAATCCAGGTGAACATTCATGTCCACTTGGTTTCCAGCGCAATAATAATTGCGTTTATACATATTTATATTGCTGTACATTGCCAAAGTTAGCGGTCGCATGTTATAACTAACAGTGAAATTAAAACATCCTTTGAACAGATCCTGAAAAGCCCCATCTTTAATCGTGTCTTCTGTGAACAAAGTGCGATAACCAGCGTTTTCAAAGGTACTCAAAATTAGGTCAAAACTATCTATGTAACTGTAATTGGAACATCGTTTTTTGACATCATCTTCCGAGTGTCCTGTAAATAACGGCAAGACATTTGACAAAGTGTCGCTTCCCAACTGAGAATGCATGGTTAGATCGAAAGATGCCAGTGTGTTCATTAAATACGAATATGTCTTGTTACAAGCTCTGAGAAACTGGTGTCTGGGCAGTGTGTGAAATCCTATCATAATTATATTTAAGGTTTCTTTGGGAGATGAAATAACTTGATGCTTCTTAAGATTCACTGAATCAAACTGCTCTTTCCTGGGAATTAGGCTATGAAATGTCTTCGATACTACCTCAAACTTTGAGTTCGTACACTCCACTTTTAAAAATTCAGCATCTTTGGGAAGTTCTACAAGGTCTGTAAACGGTTTTGACCATTCACCATAAATGTAGTTGTCTGCATTTGATTCATGGCCGAAGATTTGTCTGTACCTGCAGTGCTGAAGATCACGGGAATCCATATACTCCTGCACCTTGCTCTTGTTTACCTTGAGCATATTACTTTCTGTGATGTATGTCAGTTCCGGCAGGTATGTGCCTTCACATCGGATCGTCGTTTTGTTCATCCCCGCTAGTTTCATAACACTAGGCTCGTATGCGTTCACATGTGGAAATTCACAGGTGTAGGACATTGTTCTGGGGGCAGTTACTTTCTGTGGGACAATAACGTTTCTGCTGCTGCCATTTATGTTGTCCTTACTGTAGCGTGGCGCTGTTTCTTGTGTGTACGAGACATACCAACCCATGATGATACCTTTAGACACCAACCACTGCCAGAACTGGCTAGATAACGCTGACGTCATCACAAACAGTAGTAGGAGCAAGAACATCGACTGGACAAACATGAGGCGTCCTGCAACAGATTCAAAGACAATATGTGTAGATATCTCAAGTGGATCAACAATCCGTCCACAGACAACAAGACTGCTTCTACTTCCACTACCATCAACATCACGTCCTCAACTACTGCTATTTCTGATACTAATAATACTAATATAACTACAAATACTACTACTACTACTACCACCACCACCACAACCACCACAACCACCACCACCACCACCACCACTACTACTACTACTACTACTACTACTACTACTACTACTACTACTACTACTACTACTACTACTAATACTACTACTACTGAAACAATACCTACTATTACTAAATTTAACACTGTTGCGATTAAATATTACTCTAATAAAACAACCTATTGGGTGGTGGGGTACAGGTTTCCCCTATCAAAGGAGAGGTAATATTCCTCATTCCCCCAGCTACCCGATCAGGGTTTCATGACGCCATGGGTACAGATGATGGATGAAGTTGAAGAGCAGCCAACTCATAGTTGTAGGTTATGATCTCCAACCTGACGACTGTAGTCAGGGGATCTCTTTTTTTGGAGACAATGGCTATCGATCTGTATGGTCACTGCTAAGAAGGAAAGCAATGGCTAACTACCTTCTTTACAGATGCAAAGAATATCATGTAATGCAATTTCATAGAAAATCAGAGAAATGGGGTAAATGGGTGCTCCATAGGAGCCAGTAGGGATAGTCATATGCACTAGGTGACTCAAGACCGTCAGCAGGCGACTGAATGCAAAAGAGTTTCAACGTTGAAAGTAGGAACTTGGAATGTAAGAACTATGAGTGGAGATGGAAAGTTGATGACATTAAGAATGAAATTAGAATGCTAAATATTAACATGTTAGGTATATGTGAGACCAGATGGACAGGAATGGACATTATAACTGTCGTTTACTGCCAGTTTAGTAACTTGCCGTGTATGGCGGAGAGAGGTGGGGGGGGGGGGGGGGGGGGGGTCTTGAGCCTGAGGAATTAAGGCCGCCAGGCTAGTGCAGTCGCGGCAAACTGTGCAGGTTAGAGTTTTCTTTTAGCTCCCTCTCCCCCCCCCCCCCCCACCCTGAAAAACTCCACACTTTACCGAGGATTCGAACCCGGGTTTCCCGAAGAAGACTCCGGCATTCTGGCCACTCGGCCAGCTGCTCCACATTATAACATCTGAGGAATGTAGCATAATTCATTCTGGTGGTGAGAAAAACAGCTAGGAGAAGCAATGATAATGGATACAGGGAGATCAAACTCCATCAAATAATATTGGACTGTATCAGACAGCGTGTTACTGGTGAAGTTAAGTGGAAGACCTTTTGATGTCAACGTCATACAAGTTTATGCAGCAGACAGCAGTGATGACATCATCGATGAGTGTTATAATGATTTAGAGAATGCCTCAAAGAAATGCAAGAATTCTAAAGTAAATGTCATAATGGGTGACTTGAGTGCCAAAGTTGAAAATCAATAAAACGGATGCATAGTAGGCAAGTATGGACTAGTGGAACAGAGTGAAAGAGGCTGCAGACGTGTACAGTGGACAAAAGAGCATGATGTGATTATTGGAAACACCTGGTATTAACATCTCCCAAGGAGATTACGGACACGGAGGAGTCCTGATCATAAGATCATGAATCAGACTGATTACATTCTCATCAACAGAAGATTTCAAAATGCCTTTAAAGTCGAAAAATCTATATCATGCGCATACTGCTACAGCGACCATAGATTAATTATAAACAATGGATATAAAATTAAAGAAAGTCAAATATACACCATGAAACACAACATTTGATCTACGGGCACTGAAGAGTTAGGAGATAACAGATACATTCAAGGTAGAGATAAAGAACAGATTTTATGCATTGTCCAATATGGTCTACAAAGTGTGGACTGCGCCTGGCCCTGCAGCCAGCAGGGTTAGGATCGGCTAGCCTCTCCCAGAAGGAGTGAAAAGCGAAAATTAGTAGCTTGCCGATGACCCACAGACTACACAAGTCAACCCCACCTCCACATGGTGTAGACTGGGAAACCATGACCGTGAGGTTATGGGCTAACGGGGCTATGGCTCGCCATAGAGGATGGACTCCCTATGGTCAGATTTGTGTCCTAAACCTGCGACTGGCCTAGCAAGCCAGCAGGGGATCTCCATACTACTCGTAGAAAACTAAGAAGTATAAACGGACTGACCCAAATGGATAGACCTGGCAATGTTAATGGACTTCGAGATAGATCAGCGATTCAAAATATAGGCACATTAGAGAACTACTGTTTGCAGACGACCAAGCACTAATATCAAAATCTGAAGCTGAATTACAAGACCACATGAATAGTCTAAATGAAATGTGTAGTGAACATAACATGAAAATTAGCACAATTAAAACAGAGATAATGACTGTAAGTTTAGTTTAGTTTAGTTTAGTTTAGTTTATTCGATGGATCAACATCACGGCACACGGGTGTAACCCATAAGTGCTCCGTTCTCCTCCTAACTCAAACCTGAGTCTGGAGAAACTCAGCTCAATGCACGAACTCCGTAGCATACATTGGGTAGGTTTTTAACTCGAAACTATGCCCGGGCAGCGCCGTTAGGCTACTCTTTTTGGATTCCCAACTGCCAAGGGATTTTTTACGTGCGCAACAAAACACACGGGCATCCGATCTCACTACCCAGAGACCAGGAGAAAGTTTATTACTAGAAGTCCACGTGAAATAAACCCCGATCCTCACCAGGGCTTGAACCCGGGACCTCCAGGACTCGAGGCGGACACCATACCTCGAGACCACGCAGCCCCCTAAAGATAAAGAAGAAAAAGCAACAACGATTCACCTAAACGAACAACACTTGAAACAAGTAAAGAGTTTCAAGTACCTAGGATGTATAATATCATCACATGGCAAATAAGTTCAGAAGACGAGATCGAAAATTGATGCAATAATCAAACCAACTCATTGGACAAATAGCACCAATACTAAAGAACAAACATTTATCAATAGTTACTAAGAAAGCACTTTACAACACAATCTTCCTACCAACTCTATGCTACCAATGCCAAACCTGGACAATGACATAAAAAGAGAAAAGAAAAATCACAACAACAGAAATGAGATTCCTGAGAAGAATACTAAATGCATCAAGAAGAGATAAGATTAGAAATGAAGAAATCAGGATTAATGTTGGGGTTGAATTTGCACTAGATTTTATTAGAAGGCAGCAAGTCAAATGAAAGAGAGTGTTGAGGGGATACATAGAGCCTGTTCTTTTGTATGGATGTGAAACTTGGACAATGTGCACTCAAGCTGAAAAACATCTGATGGCTGAAGAAATGTGGTTTCTGAGGAAAATGCAAAGAATACCATGGACAGATAGAGAAACCAATGACCAAGTACTACAGGAGACAAATGAAAATCGTAGATTGATTAGAGAAATTAGACGTAGACAGTCACATTTTTTTTAGAAGAAATGGACTGGAGAACTTAGTGACAACGGGCAAGATCGAGGGGAACAGACCCAGAGGAAGACCGAGAGAAAAATATCTGGATGGCTTTGCCACATGGCATGGACGAGACAGGAACACTGAGCTAATCCACGACTCTGGTGATCAAGTGAAATGGCGAGTCATGACCGCCAACGCTTTCCGGCATGGCACATGAATGATTGATTGAAGTCAAATGGTTTGGCCATGCTACCAACTAACAGTATACCACAACAAGCAATGATGTACAGACCAGAGGGAAGCAGAGGAATAGGCCGACCACGTAAACGATGGACGCAGGGAATAACAGAGTTCATGGGAATATCGATACATGAAGCCCATAATCGGGCACTCTCGCGATGTTTATACTTCACCTCGACCCCGCAAGGTACAAGGGGAACAAGATGAACGAACGAACGAACGAAGATGAGATGAGATGTCCAATATGGAAATATTATATCCAAATGTCAGCGACAAATGGAAAATATTAAATAAATCAGTCAACAAAACTGCAGAAACAACCATCCCAATGCTAAAGATAATGGAACGCAATAAATGGATGACGGAAGACATCTTAACATTAAGGGAAATAAGGAGAAATAAATATAACAATGAAAAATATGAAAAGATTCACGGGAAAATTAGGAAACTATGCAAAGAGGCAAAAGAAACATGGCTTGAGAAAAGTTGCAGGGTAATTGAAAACCAAAACAACACCCTGAATAACAAATTAAAAGAATTACACAAAAGATTAAATGACTTCACTAACAAAAGAACATACACACATCAACAGGTTGCGTAAGAACCAAAAATGACAAAATCATAATAGAAAAAGATCAGATTTTACATGCGTGGTCAGATTATGTGAAAGACCTTTATGATGATACAAGAGAAGTTGATTTGAGTTCAGTTAAGTTACTCAAAAACGACATTACTGCACTCAGGACATTTCCATACGTGCTCCATCCCCTCGTTCAACAGCCAGCGAAGGGTCCAACTACTAATCGTTCCCATCGCTTTCTGATTTAAAGTTCTCCTGGTCTTCACTCTCAGTTTTGAGATTCTTCCCGAACCCCTACCGATCCCCCGCAATCTCATTTTATTCCACACACGAGTTCTCAATCTGCTCCCCAGCGTCCGCATGGCCAGGGCAAAGTATCCATACAATTATCACAATCTGTGACCTCTGAAGCGACGTTAGCCATTCCACGCGAAACATTCATTTCTCCACCTTGCTAAGCATACTCTTTGAATCAGCAATGAATACAATGTATATTGCAATAGTCTCCTGTAAACAACAGAATGCCGCTGTTATTGCTTCCACCTGTATTCTTATTCTGGAGATCGTAGTCTCATATGCCACACTCTCCTTTTTCAAGATTCGTCCATTAGTCTTTGCAATAAAACCCTAACCACTACGTCAGTTTCTCACCTCAAGAAGAATAAGAACCTCGAGAAGACAAGAGAAGAACAGTATGATATTCGGAATAATAATGAAGCACCATAAATTTTGAAGATGGAAATAAGTTCAGATTGCTCTTACTATATGAAAACTGGCAAAACCCTGGGTCCAGATAACATCACAACAGAAACGATCAATGCCTTAGAAGAATATTGAATAGACGAGGTCACCAGACTACTGAACGGAATATATGATACTTGAGATATACCTCATGAATTATGTAATTCTATATTTATTGCAATCCCGAAGATATAAGGAGCTTTAGAATGTGATCAACATCGAACAATTATTATAATGAGACACATCACACAGATTTTGCTAAGAATTATCATGCAAAGAGTTAGGAAGAAAATACAACCCGAAATATGAGAAGAACAATGTTGGTTTGTAGAAGGCAAGGGTACAGTAGATGCTGTATATATGCTGATAACATTAAACGAACAAATCTGTAGTAGTAGACAAAACCTACACTTTGCTTAAATGAATACACGTAGGCTTCTGATAAAGTAAGACATGTCAACATGATGAAGATGCTTGCAGATCTACAAATTGATGAGAAAGACAGTAGACTTGTAAAAAAAAAAGGTATATTGGAAACATCAAGCTGCCATACTGATTGATAATGAAGGAAGTCAATATCAGCCTATTAAGAGAAGTGTGAGATAAATATGTGCAATGTCTCCAGATCTTTTTACCAGTACAGTGAACATATTTTCGGAAATGTAGAAAATATGAAAGGAATTATCATCGGAGGAAGAAACGTCAATAACATTAGATATGCAAATTAGATAGTAGTCATTGCAAACAATGAGCAGGATCTGCAATATTTAGTAGATGCGGTTGTTGCACACAGTGAACAACTAGGGTTAGAATTACATTTTAAGAAGACGCAGATCGTCGTCACTAAGAGGAACCAAATGCCACAATGTAATATGCAGGTAAATGGGAATATTCTTTAGCAAGTACATCGATATAAATATCTCGGAACATGTCATAACTTCTTATGGGAAATGTCTTGAAGAGATTAGAACAAGAATCGCCACTGTTGTAAGATGAAAATCACACTGACCAATAAAAAATGTCGTTTGTAACGAGAAAAAGAGTGTTATGTCCTACAAACAACCTGTGCTTTTGTATGGATTTGAAGCGTTGGCAATGAGCACACAGGCTGAAAAACATTTGACGGTTTTGGAAATGTGGTTTGTGAAAAAATTGCAAAGAATACCACGGACAGACAGAAAAACCAATGTATAAGTCCTACAAGAAACACATCAAACTCGTAAACTGATTAGAGAAATTAGACACAGTCAGCATTTTTTGGTCACGTTATGAGAAGAAATTGGAGAACTTGGTGACAACTTGCATGATTGAGGGGTGGGGGGAGGAAGAACAAGAGGAACGCAGAGACGTAAATACCTAAATAGCTTGACCTCGTGGCATGGCCGAGGCAACAACATTGAGCTGATCCACGACTCTGGTGATCGAATGAGATCGCCAGATATTACCCTACCCCCCCCCCCCCCCCCCCAACCGCTTACCGGCATGGCGCATAATGATGATGACTATTACAATTGCTATTAAATATTGTTACTACCAATAATACTAATACTGCTGCTTCAACAACTACAGAACAACATCACCACCACCGGCAACAACAACAACAACAACAACAACAACAACAACTACTACTACTACTACTATTACTACTACTACTACTACTACTACTACTACTACTACTACTACTACTACTACTACTACTACTACTACTACTAGTGCTAGTACTACTACTACTACTATTACTACTACTACTGTTACTATTAATGCTACTGCGATTGCTACAACTATTACTACTACTATATATTTCAATACAATTGCCGCTAGAAGTACTACTCTGTTGCTATTAATTATATAACTACAACCAATACATTTACTACTACTACTACTACTACTACTACTACTACTACTACTACTACTACTACTACTACTACTACTACTACTACTACTACTACTACTACTAATGCTACGAGTTAGCTTATAAAACTTGCGTATCATTTGACACTTATTTAAATTATTGATTGTTTCTTAGTATAGAATAGTAGCAACACGATTACCTCTTGGACCCATATGACATAAGCTCTGACATTGAGGCAATGGCATCCTCGGAGTTCAAAACGTCTTTGATATTTCGCCGTATAGTTTTGTTGCTGATGAATTCACTGTCAGCTTAACATTTCTTCGGCAAACATATAGTAAACCTGCAATGAAATAAACAACTAAAGTTTTTTCGTTGTTGTTGAGTGGCACAATATGCCTTAAAAATCACTGAGGGCAAATTGTACAAACTACTACAGCTGTAGTTGCTACTGCTGCTGCTGCTACTCCTACTGATACTACTACTACTACTGCTGCTGCTGCTGCTACTACTACTACTACTACTACTACTACTACTACTACTACTACTACTACTACTACTACTACTACTACTACTACTACTACTATTACTACTAATACAAGTGTGCCGTGATGTTGATCCGTCGACTAAACAAAATTAAACTAAACCACACCAACAATAATCGATGTAACACAACACACAGACCCAAATAACCACCTGATCCTGTATGGCAATGATGTTTCTCACCATAGTGAAAAAGCTGTTAGCACATTTAACAGATAAAACCAGTTTTATAAAACACAATAAAAATACAACAATGTGCATATTTAAAGGTATGATAATTCTGGCCTGACACTGCCATGCATGGGCAGGAGAGTGAAACGAACCAACACGAACCAACCGGCTGACGACATGTGTTTGTGAAAAATGTCACCTGCTAATAAATTATGCACGCTAGAATGCACAAGCCCACCTGAAATGTGTTGCAGTAGTTTGTAGGTATGTTGTGTGTGACCAGACGTGTAGAGACAAGCTGTTAGTTTCACTGCAACAGACAGGACTACAAATAACATATCGCCACCACTAGCGACTGAAGAGCTGCGGTAACATAGTGGATAGAAGTTCACTTTTCGGCGTGATGGTTATGGGCTTTAAGCCGTATGGGAGATGATGTTTCAAACTGACCTAGTTGTCGCAGTTTATAGTGGGTACACAGCCTAACATGGGTACCATAAAATGTGTAGGGAAGTGAAGTCGGTCAGCGTGTTGCTGATCACAGAACCCACCGACTGTCGATTAATCTACAAACATGTCTAGCAACATATGTACAATGCGATTTACAGCGTGTACAAAGGTCCTATACTTGATTAGCCACAACTGTCTGATTTGAATATGTTTCCAGACAACAAGTGTAGACAATGTAGGTCAGCATGGCAGAATTGATAATAGCGCTAGCATTAACACATCCGGTGTACCGATGATGAGGTAGAGGGTTCACGGTTCAACCTCGATCCCGGTTTTTTTCTTTTCTTTTTTGCATATCGTTTCTACAGGACATCCCAGTCAACACCAGCATTTCTGCTGCTGTGATCTCTTGCCAAGTTTGCGTTCAGTAGTTTTCCATTCCTTTCTAAATGACCGGCATTTACCCGATACCAACGCAAAACCATCGCAACGCGGTCTGCTGCCAAATCGCGCGCAGATGTGTTTCGAACGCGGGTACACGGGGTTACGAACAGCGTCAGTAAATCCTTTGTCACGGAGACCGGAAAATTGGACTAAAATGTTAACTTATTGTCCTTGACTTGGGGACGTAAATTACAAGTACCTCTGAAATCGGAGTGGATTCGACACATGGCGAGGGACAGTGGAGTCCAGGGCACTTGATGTATTAAAACGCGCATGGTCTATGCTTGAGTAAAAAGCCAGAGAACAAAACAAAACAAAAACAAAAATGAAGAAATATTTCATTGTGTAAAGATGTTACATGCCCATTGCAGAATGGTGCGATGACTTGCATGTCGATTTTCTAGTCAATATAACGTGCAGTTACACTGACCCGGATGTGGAATTGTTCTCCCCTGCTTTCTGATTTTCAATTTAACATTTAAGTCACACTGGCCCAGGTGTGGAATTGTTCGCCCTTGCTTTCTGAACGTGAATTCAACATTTAAGCCCAATTGACCCGGAGGTAGAATGAACCCACTAACCCATTACCAGAGCATATGAACTCTAATTCTGAGTGTATTTAACCTCTTGGCCACACTGGTCTCTAAATGAAACATAAAGGTACGTTAACACTCTGTGGATAAATAACACGCACGCATGCATACCTGTTTGTATCAGTTGCTTCTTCGTAGAATCAATCATACCGTTTTATGTCATTGTATTATGTCGTGAATAATTAAACGTGCCATAGAAGAAAACAAAGAACTACAACTTTGCTTTATTGACAATACAAAGGCTTTCGATAAAGTAAGACATGTCAACACGATGGAGATGCTTGCAGATATGCAAATTGATGGGAAAGACATTAGACTCATACAAAACATAAATTGGAAACAACAAGCTGCCATAAAGATTGATAATGAAGTAGGTCAATATCAGCTTATTAATAGAGGTGTGAGACAGGGATGTGGAATGTCTCCAGATCTAATTTCCCTGTACAGTGAAAGTATTTTCAGAAATGTTGACGATATTAAAGGAATCATCATTGGGGTGGGGGAGGAAGGGGGGGGGGGGGTGAGGGGGGAGAGAAACATCAATAACATTAGATATGCGGATGATATAGTATTGATTGCAGACAATGGTCGGTATCTGCAACATTTAGTAGATGCAATTGTTGCACACGGTGAACAACTAGATTTAGAATTAAATTGTAATAAGAAGCAGATTATGGTTGTCGCTACGAAGAAGGAAATACCACAATGTAATATACAAGTAAATGGGAATATTCTTAAATACGTGAATCGGTACAATTATCTCGGAACAGTCATAACATGTAATTGGAGATGCCTTGAAGAAATTAGAACAAGAATCGCCATGGCGAAGGCATCCTTTTGCAAGATGTAAAACATACTGACCAATACAAAGATGTCATTTGCAACGAGAAAAAGAGTGTTGAGGTGGTACATAGAGCCTGTGATTTGTATGGATGTGAAGCGTGGGTGACATATGCCAGGGTCATTGACATTGAGGTGAGTGACCTTTGTAGCAAGACTACGAGAAAAACAACCAGCCATGCAAAATAATGGTGAGGGTGAGTGCAGACCCCCAGGGTGGATGGGGTGAGAGACAGTTTAGTTTTGTGTGAAGTCAAGAGACTGGAAGGGCAGTTGGGGCTGATACCGACTGAGGGTCGGATGTTTTGGACAGTTGAGTGTCAGGGCCAGAGAAATATAGGTCCGTGGTCTGCAAGTGAATGATAGGGGAGTTAGTGATAGAACTCTGCCCTGTGGGTTTTTCAGTGATGGGAATTCTGAGACGAAGGATTAAAGACTGAGCCCGGTTATCAGCAGACATAGTGTATTGAGGCCTAAACCCCAGAGTGGGTTGAATAGTTAGTGCAGGCCTAGACCCAGTGTGTGGGTTGTATTGTGTGAGGTCCAGCCGTGGATAGGAGCTGGATAACTGTCTGGTGGATTTGAGATTAAAGAAGGCCTTGAGAAGGGAGTGATGTGTGCGTGTTAAGTTGTGAGGAGGATATGTAAATTCTATGGATTATATTGTTTCTGGATATGGAATTATGTTCCGTTTGTCCGTGTTCTTGCTGTATTAAAGGATTATGTGCGCCAAATCAATCTTGTTCACTGACTGATGGATGTGTACTACTGGGGTGAGTTGCATTGTGGGACAGGTGGCTAGCTCTACTTACACTCCATAGTGACATACAAGGAACATTGAAACCTAGACAACGACCATGTCACGCAGTTATTATATAGAACATTGTGACAGTGGGCAATGAACAAACAAGCTGAAAAACATCTGATGGCTGTGGAAATGTGGTTTCTGAGGAAAATGCGAAAATAATATCCTGTGTAGACAGAAAATACCAATGACCAAGTCCTACAAGAAACAAATGAAAATCGTAAACTGAATAGAGAAATTAGACGTAGACAGTCACAATATTTTGGTTACGTTATGAGAAGAAATAAATTGGAGAACTTGGTCACAACTGGCAAGATGCAAGATCGAAAGGAAGAGAACAAGGGGAGGACAGAGAAGATGGCTTGACCACAGTGTGTGGTCGAGACAAGAACACCGAGCTGATCCACGATTCTGGTGATCGAGTGAAATGGCAAAATATGACCGCCCACGCTTACCAGCATGTCACAAGTCGTCTCCTGATAATTGTAAATACCTTGGTGCATTTATAACATCAAACGTAAAGTGCACAATAGAGATTAAAAGCTGAATAAGGCAAGCAAAAGCTGCATTTCAGAAAGTATCTTAAGCAATAAGTCACTATCAGTGAATATAAGAAAGAGGGTGCTGAAATGCTATATAGAACTCCAGCTCCAGCTCCAGAACTGTCAGCCCTACACAGATTGGAAGACTTGAAAAGGTACAAAACAAAGCCATGCGCATCATTTTGGGCTGCACGAGAGACACCAGCTGTGTAGCAATGAGATACCTCCTTGACTTCCCGACAATGAACCCAGGATCAAGATCTGGAGAGCTCGTGCATACTTAAAACTAAGCGGCACCCTCTGCATGAAGCTATATTCAGAGAAAAGGGTGACAGGCTAAAGAGGGGCAAATAATGGATGGATAGGGCGGAAGATGTCGTCAGACAGGTCTGCAGCCTTACCAGTATCAAACCCGGCAAGACATAGGTGCCGGTGTCTCCAGCTTTTAAGTGCACTTTCTCCTGCATTATCACACTCGACAGACGGTGCAGAGAGCAGAACCCTGCCGCTGTCAATGCAGAGGTCAACTAGCTCATCTATGAACACTCAGAAAACCGCGAAGTGCTCATCTATACAGATGGATCTGTTGTAAAGCAGCAAAGAAGTGCGTGGGCATTTACAGACCGTTCAGCGGACCGAACCGTTCAAATATCCAGTGGTGCCCACGATGGAAGTGATGGCAGTAACACAGGCTTTCTTTCATTTGGCTGGAATCACAGTATTATACCAACGTGTGTGTACTAAATGATTCAATGAGCATAATTCGGAAGGTCGAAGCTGGATCTGTACGTATACAGTGGACTGAGTCGTTGCGGAAGTTTGTTGTCCGTAAAGTCACCTTCATCTTCGTCCCCGGACATGCGGGCGTCGAGGGAAATGAGCGAGCTGATAAACTGGTTGGCTCTGCACCCCCTGTAGATGGCCAGCCCATGGATCGTGCCGATGTTATTAACGTCCTTAAAGATATGTCGAGAACAGAGGACTTTGACGTCAATGAATCCACATCGCTGTCCAGGATGAGAGATTTGGGAGTAAAAATTGTCCTCGTCAACCAGCACAGAACTGGCACTATTAGCCACCGAACGCTGATGCATATGATGGGGGGGGGGGGGATGATCTAAGCACCTATGGACCTGTTCGGGGTGCAATGAAGATACCCCAACTGATAACTGATAGCTGATAGGATTCCAAAGTCAGAGATGTGGGGAGAGAAATGAACACTACGCCAGCTGACATGACATTTGATGATGATGATAATGATCCTAAGGCATTCAGGACCGCTGTATTAGTTGTAACAATTGAGGTTGTCGAACATCTGGGGATACATAAACCCCAAACAGCTTCTGCTTTGGGACTACGCGAAGAGCTAGCCATAAATTAACAGATTCAGTGCCAACAAAAAGTAGATTTTGGAACGAATAAAAATGGATGGGGGAAAATGGGAAGTAAGGGTATTTCACAGCTATGACATAAAACTTGTTAATATGGTAGCAGACATGTTGTATTATAACGCAATGACAACATTTCGGCGATATATAAGCCAATGGCATGTACGGAAAGTCGCTTAAGACGATTAATCACCCAATGGCACTTAATCAGTTACATTAAATTTTCCTTCAAGCAGTTTCCTGCTATTGGTCTGTTATGCCATAGCGCCATCACGTGTTGTAGATCTGGAGAAGAATGAATGTCCGGTTCTTTCCTCTCTGTCGCAGACAACAAGCCTAGACGTCGAACACGGAGGTAAAGCTACACAAATACAAGCACCATTAAAAAAAACACGCAGTGTAGGGCAGCGTTACAGTTGTAGATAAAATGGGACGTTGCGGCGATATGTCTTCATCAGCACACAACAACACACGAATTACCACATTACAGACCTCATTTACAGCTTGGATTACAAGCTAATTGTGTCACTGGAGTGTCATTTCCGTTGTGTGTCGTTGTGTCGTTTTATTATTCTTCGCTGATGAAAGCTTGTTGCCGCAACGTCCTCTATAATTGGGCAGCTATATTGCTAGCTTACTAATAATCCGAATGAAAGATACTACCATTGTGTCCTATTTGAAGCGTACTACACAAAACAGATCTGATCGCATCCCGGTCACACACTTGTAAACCGATATAAAAATATATCACTATGTTTTAGCGACCTTACAGCAGCGCACTCAAGCGCGATAAGGCGTACGCAAATGGCATTATGTGGACCAAAAGTCACAGCCCTTGTGCTGATCAATACCAGATAACAATTTTTTGCGACTTCAGAGGCGTGTTGTGTGTACAACTACTGGCACCTGGTCGTCTTGACAGACTATAGTTTGTTAAACTGCTTCAAAAATATAGGGGCACAATAACCTCTGCATAGCACAAATCCTGGGCTGAATTGTAGAGACCATGTGTGGCCCATGCAACATGATCCCTCTCTTGGCGTGCCTAGTTTACTCCAGAGGAAAGGTAACACCCATACATCTGTAATAAAACAAGTTATAGAAGACGTTTATTACTAGTAAAAAAACAACAACAGAAGACACCCACCTCTTGGTCACACCCTTACAATGGCACCTTGCCGTCTTGACAGACGAAAATGTGTTACATTGTGCTTATAAAATATATAATAATTACAACCCATGCTGGGGACTACGGATGAGATTGTTACCTCTATTTAGCACAAAGCCTGGGCTGAATTCTAGAGACCATATGTTGCCCCACCTATTCTAAAAGAAGAAGTCGCTGACGTTATGAAATATATGAAGAAAGGAAGAACAGCTGGGCCAGATGAAATCAAAATAGAAGAATTAGAAGTATTGGGAGAATTTGGAGTAGATATATTAACCAAAACGTTGAATGATATTTACAGCAGTGGATATTTACCCAGCGATATGCTGAAATCTGTATTAATGGCTACACCGAAAAAGACCAGGAGCAATTGAATGTGAAGATTTTCGTAAATTAACATCATAGACTGCGTCACTAAGCTTCTACTCAGAATTATCATGAGAAGAACAAGAAAGAAAATAAAAATGGAAATGAGTGAAGAACAGTATGGTTTTGTGGAAGGAAAGGGTACAAACAATGCAATATATATATATATATATATATATATATATATATATATATATATATATATATATATATAGAGAGAGAGAGAGAGAGAGAGAGAGAGAGAGAGAGATTACGAACACTAATAGAAAGGTCACTACCATCACTGGCCTTACATAAAAGATCATCTGCGACGAGACCAAGAGGACGTCCAAGAAGAAAATGGATTGACGACATCAAAGACATTGTACAACCACACGGAATGACACTATCAAGTGCCGCCCACTGGGCGCTGGAGCGCAAATTATTCCTCCCCACGACGCTTGACGGCAGAAGTGAAAGTTGATCATGATGATGATAATGATGATGATCATGATGATGATGATGATGATGATCATCATCATCATCACCATCATCATGATCATGATCATGATAATGATGATGATGATGATGATGATGATGATGATGATGATGATGATGATGATGAATATAAAGGTCAATAGAGCCACAGAAAGACATATATGTGTGGTTAAAAGATTATACTAAAGCATTTGATAAAGTAAAACATGATGAACTGATTAAAATGTTGGAAGATATCAACATTGATGGAACCGATTTAAGAGTAATAAAGAATATTTACTGGAACCAAGTAACAGCAATTAAAATGGGAAGTAAAGAGGGTAGTTACGAACAGATAAAGCTAGGAGTACGACACGGGTGTTTTTTGTCACCGGATCTCTTCTCTCTCTATAGTGAAGTAAAAAGGAGAGAGATCAAAAAGAAGATACTAATCGGAGGTTATCATTTAAACAATATACGCTATGCAGATGACACAGTATTGGTGGCAGATAACGCAACAGACCTACAACGATTGTTGGACATTGAAGTAACAGAGAGTGCACAGAAAGGACTCTCCTTGAATATCAAGAAAACAGTAACAATAGTGACATCAAAGAGAATGGTGACGCCAAAATGTGACATAGAAATAGAAGGGGAAATTCTCAACCAAGTGGACAATTTTAAATACCTAGGGGCACTTATAACATCAGATGGAAGATGTACAACAGACATTAAGAGCAGAATAGGGCAAGCAAAAGCCGCATTTCAGAAAATAAAGAGTATCTTATGCAATAAGTCGCTATCAATGAATGTAAGAAAAAGAGTGCTGAAATGCTATATAGAACCAGTTTTGCTGTATGGCAGCGAATCTTGTTATGTAAATGAACAAATTAGGAAGAACGTAGAAGCAACAGAGATGTGGTTTTTTAAGACGAATGTTGCGAATTCCTTGGACTGTCAGAGCAACTAACAATGATTGCCCGAAAGAGGCTAATGAAGCTAGAACACTATAAACAACAATAAGAAAGATACAAACAGCTTTCTTTGGTCATGTGATAAGAAGAGAGGCATTGGAGAACATTGTGACAACTGGAAAGATCGAGGGGAAGAGAGGCAGAGGCAGACCAAGAGAAAAGATGCTGGACGGATTGAGACGGTGGCATGAAGGCATATCATCGGCAGAGTTGATCCAGAATACCAGAGACCAAGATCTGTGGAGAGCCATGAACGCCTACGCCAACTGCAGGGCACTTGATGCTGATATTCCACCCATCTAGCATAATCCCTCTCGGCCTGACGATGATATGGGGACAAAGGCTAGTAGTAATAGTATACTCGTAAAACATGAAAACTCACAATTGTTTGTTTCATTACCATACCCGTAACATTACTAGTATGCGCCTGGATAATTAGTACATTAGACATTACAATTAATTATCAATCAATCAATCAATCATGTGCCATGCCGGAAAGCGTGGGCGGTCATGATTCGCCATTTCACTCGATCACCAGAGTCGTGGATCAGCTCAGTGTTCCTGTCTCGTCCATGCCATGTGGCCAAGCCATCCAGGTATTTTCCTCTCGGTCTTCCTCTTGGTCTGTTCCCCTCGATCTTGCCAGCTGTCACCAAGTTCTCCAGTCCATTTCTTCTCATAACATGTCCAAAAAATTTTGACTGTCTACGTCTAATTTCTCTAATCAATCTACGATTTTCATTTGTCTCTTGTAGTACTTGGTCATTGGTTTTTCTATCTGTCCATGGTATTCTTTGCATTTTCCTCAGAAACCACATTTCTGCAGCCATCAGATGTTTTTCAGCTTGACTGCACATTGTCCAAGTTTCACATCCATACAAAAGAACAGGCTCTATGTATCCCCTCAACACTCTTTTTCTCGTTTCAATTGACATCATTTTATTGGTCAGAATGTTTTTCATCTTGCTAAAGGCTACCTTCGCAATGGCGATTCTTGTTCTAATCTCTTCAAGGCATCTGCCATCAGATGTTATGACTGTTCCGAGATAATTGAACCGATACACTTGCTGAAGAATATTCCCATTTACTTGTATATTACATTGTGGTACTTCGTTCTTCCTAGTGACGACCATAACCTGTGTCTTCCTACAATTTAATTCCAACCCCAGCTGCTCACTGTGTACAACCACAGCGTCTACTAATTGTTGCAGATCCTGTGCATTGTCTGCAATCAATACTGTATCATCTGCATATCTAATGTTATTTATGTTTCGTCCTCCAATGCTGATTCCATTTAGGTCTTCTACATTTCTGAAAATATTTTCACTGTATAAGGAAAAAAGATCTGGAGACATTACACATCCCTGCCTAACACCTCTCTTAATAGGTTGGTATTGTCCTACTTCATTATCAATTCTTATGGCAGCTTATTTTATTATATTAATATACACGGGATAATTAATATAAATTTATATAAATATAATTAATTATACACGGGACTAAAACTTATAACATCTATACCATAATCACCATCAACACAATCATCATGTACCATACCACAATGGTAAGCATTAACCAACCTTCTTCAAAGATCTCCATGTTCTGGTTAAAGTCTATCAATTATCAGTGCTATCGCCTTAGACCAGGGGTTACAAAACTACGGCCAGCGGGCCGGATCCGGCCCTCGATATCATTTTATTCGAACTTGCTTGATATAACGTATGAAACATGACACGTTGTGACACAATTTAAAAGTAAATATTATGTTTAGAATAACAGGAGATCTTCACACGTGCGGAGAGCTCCTGGCTGCTCTAGGCAGTTTATTTAGGCGGCCCTATTTATATATTTTGAAACCTTATTATGAGATACATTCTATTACCAAATGAAACCGCCTGCCACCGCTCTACAAGAGTATGGTGTAGCACATCCCATGATACCCTGATAAAAAAAGCATAGGATGCTGGGATGTTGTGTTGACGTGCCTATAAGAGCCCAGTCACGCCATTTTCCCGCCTCCTTGGCCTTGAGAACAACTGAGGCCGAAGAGATTCTGATGTCTAATTTTCAGCAGAGGGTTTGAACTCTGTGACATATATGTCATCATCTCGCAGTCTTTTCCAGCAGACGTTGCTAGGACACGCTATCTGAAGAGTAGAGGCTATTTCGTTTCGTTTTAAGACAATTGATTGGCCGCGCCCAGGAAACACAGGCTTAATCTAGACAAAGGCTTGGTAGACAAAGCGGTCTGGTCAATCGCCATGTTTCTCCAATGGTAGCGGGTGACCCATTGTTAATGGGTTAATTATTAGCTACGTATTCTCTGCGTTTTAGGTGAGCATTATATTATATACAACATATCATGTTATGTATTAGGATACATGCTTTAAGGCAACTAATATCATGATTGAAGTTGTGTGTGTGAAAATTAGGAGAATCGCTTTCATTGAAAGGTTGGTTTACGTCACACAGCCTGTACATCGCCATGTTGTCCAGTCAGCCTTCATAAAGCTTACAATATAATCTTGCTATGAGTCATTCTTCTGAGATGATTTTGTGAACTTACTTTATTCCTAAATACTTATTTTTCACAACTGGTCTCTGTGTTATAAAGTGTTTTTTTCCTGAGTGCTTATTTTGTATTTCTGCTCTAATGATGGAGAAATATTACTATCTCACATTTGTGTACAACTTTAATATAGGTTGTTAGATAGAGAGAGAGAGATATATTCTCGCTTGACTTTTCCATGCACTTAGGAGTTAATCTTTTGTTTACCTGGTTGTAAATACACAGAGATTGTCTTGTAGTCTTTTATTTTCATAAATGATGTTATGGGATTTTCATGTGGTATGATATACATAATCTCAAGTGTATGGGAAAAGATTCCCATGATTTATCTTTTATGAGTATTTTACCTTTTATGCTCATGATTGTTACTGCTTAATGCTGTAATAAATGCTGTTTGTAACTATGGAAAGGAGATTTATGAATTGTGTACATGAGGACATTGTCTCAGGAACTTTTTCCATGATGTGACAGCGGTACTATCAAAAGATGTTTGCATATTTAGGAGGTGAAGAAAACCTCCCAGGAAGCTCCAGTATCAGTCCAGAAGAGATGCACCTATTGAGTAGATATCTTACTCACTTTTGGAGTGGGTCAAAACTCTACAGTAGGCGACAAGTGCTAGGGAACTAGCTACACTTTTTTTTTCTTCTTCCCTTTTGTTCCCTCTATTTTTAATTATGATACACTGTTATTCATCATATATATGTATAGTTTATTATGATACATTGTTATCCAAGTTTGGATTGTATAACTAATCTATATCAACCCTGTTCTTCTTCACTATACAGCGCTAGAGATGGCGGTGGAGTATTGGCACTAGTCACCATGCTTGGCACTGGATTTATAGTCAACATTTGGATTTAGAGGCAGGAAACTGGGATATCAGCCTCCTCTAACATTCTACAGAGAGTGCTGGTTACGTTACTGCTACACACCCTGAACGTCAATGCCTGGATAATTACTGGATTTTGAATATGCTGAAGTGGATTCCCTACCTCTGGGAACTTACAGACGGTGTAAATCTTTTCAATGTCTGCAAAGACATGAGGCATGCCTGGCCTAGATGGATACAGAGTATAACCTCTTCTAAAAGTCACCGCCTGATTCCACGCTCAACTGTCATATTCCAGAGGCTCATGGATAAGTCTGGAATTCACCATCATTTACCAGTATGGATTTACGGACTGATTTTGTGAATTCCCAGCTTCCTTTGAATCTTCTCATCCATCATATCCCAGACATGGATAATCAAGCACATTACCAACTCCCGTCAATCAAGTCGTATATTCAACTGAAGAAAGAATAACCTACATCTTAACCCAGAGAAAGGGGCTGGGATATTCATGCCCAATTCAAGTTAGTTCTGTCAGGAAATTCTAATGGATTATGTGATGTCACTCCTCATCCAAAGAGATACTGAAAGTGTTTGTGCCTGATCCTGATCAAATCAATCACAGGGACTCCTGTGTGTCACGCCACGCCAGAATGCTTCAGACTTATTTATACCTGTCTGTTATATCACCCTGGAACGCTCCTAGCCCAGTGACTTAGCAACTGTGACTTGAGAGATTACAGTATATCCACATTGGATTCATATGGATTACTCCTACATGTTTTTCGCGATGGATATATGATCCAGAAGTGAAAGTTCTGTGTGTGTGTGTGCAATCCCCAATTTTCTAGTGGATATATGCAAAGCAGCTGTTTTGCTGGATTATAGAGAGTGTGATTATGGCCAGACTTTTTCTAGTGGATATTGAAGGAGAGGGAGTCATCATCAGACCCATAGGATAGTTCTAGAGACAGATTAGATAGATTTTCTTTATCTATTTCTTTGTATGGATTATTTACTGTTTTGTGTTTGACACATGTATTTGATGTGAACCTTTTTGGGGGAAATATTTTTGGGGACTTCTGTTTTGGGTATACTTTGTGTGCATTGCCTGAAATATGTTAATTTTTCATGTCCATGTCACCATATTGTAGCCAACAGGGTTTTCCAGAACCCAAATGTTTTCCACAATACAATTGTTTGTTTGTTTGGTTTAACCAAGCCTTGCAGTTACTTCATTGTTAACCTGTTGTTCCAAAACTGATGTTTATAGTCCAGTTATTGTTACTGTTATGTGATACAGTGAGTTATGGTTACTGTTATGTGATACAGTGAGTTATTGTACTGTTTTTGTCTAACCGTGGCTGTTTTCCTTTGTCATGTAATCTAGTGTTGTGTCTAACAGTGGTTGTTGTCCCTCTGTTGTGTAATACTGTGGATGTGCATGGCAGTGGATACTTGTCATTGTTTATATATATGTGGGAGAATAAATGTGGGGCGGGGCAACTTACACATAGACACACCTTCTGGGTAGAGTGATTAGTACTCGGGTGTCTGTGGTAGAACTACCCGGATCTCCCAGCCTTCTATGGGAAACATTTCTTCTATGTTAGTGTTGAACTTGCACCCTTTTCTGCCTTGTTCAATACTTGGGGGTTACGAGCCAATATATTAATTCCTATAGAGGGCGTGTTTGGGTTTTAGACCCCATTCATACTGAATACCCCTAGCGAAACTTGTCCTTATTCTAATTTATTATATTTACCACCCTACAAACTCATCCATCTGAGCCACTACAAAGCAGATGAGCGAACGTGCCCCAGGCACGGCCGAGCGTGGCCACTGTTTTTCCAGACCGCAGTTGAGAGGGCAGACAGGCCCTGTGAAGATCCAAAAGATCAAAGAGGACCTTGTTTCTGGATTGACAGTTATCTGCTGTGGGGTGAGTTTTGAATGAACCTTCATAGTTTAAATAGGAATATAGGAACAGAATAGCTATGTCTGTGCCCGAGAACAATAATGGAGGGGTATATTCCTGGGAAGAAAGGAAGAGGAAGGGCAAAGAGAAGATGGGTGCAGGATGTGGCGGATGATCTCCAGATGGGTGTATCTGGAGCGGGACATCTTGCTTATAATCGAGAGGTTTTCCGGAAGGTTGTTATGGGAGTGAGGTTCTGCAAAGGACATGCCACTGAATGAATGACCATTGTTCCATCTTGTTGTCTAATAAATCCTGGTGTTGTGTATCAGACAGTTACAGTCGGGGTTGGATGACTACCCATGCTGTGATGGAAGATCACTGGTACTGTGAAGGATGATCATGTGTATGTTTATTCATGGGGATGCCTATTTTGTCATTGCGTCTAATCATGAATTGTATTTATTAGGGCATTAGCATTATTAATTAGATGTTGTTGTATCTTTTCAATTACATTATTCTGATTCCCTGATATTTCTATATGTTTTCTTTTCTTGTTAGCCATAGCGATATAATGAAATTCTCTTTTTCTTCTTATTCCTCTCTTCTTCTTCGGCCCATGAGCAGTAGGCGTTGTGCTATTATCTCCATCATCTCTGTGCGATTACACAAAGGTACCTATAAACTGTATATGTACCTTTGATAAGCCGTAGCTTCACCAGTGACCCCTAGTCATCTGCTTTTCTTGTGTTTCAATAGGATTTTAATTATGTTTCTAATTTAATGTCTTTCATTTTTTCCTTTTCAGATCCCGTGTACTTCACCCTTAATTATCCCGACTAGGAATAGAAAAGTGGACGCCGAGTGTCGATTTTTCAATGAAGAATGAGGAGTAAAGTACTTCTTTGTAGAAACAAAGGACCAGAAAACCAGTTGCGTAATATGCAGCGGAAGCGTTGCCGTTTTGAAAGAGTACAATCTTCGGTGTCACTACGAAAGAAAACATCTATCAACATATTAAAAATTTTCTGGAAAGTTACGCTCTAGGAAATATGAGACCATTAAACGTGGTTTTGAAACACAAAGAAATCTCTTCACGAGAAAATTTGCTGAAAATGAATCTGTCACTCGTACAAGTTACAAAACAGTGCATAAGATGGCAGAACGAGGAAAACCGTTTACTTATGGCACTTCATCAAAGAGTGTATGATCGAATCAGCAAATGACTTGTGTCCTGAGAAAGCCGATTTGTTTGGAACTATCAGCCTTTCGGCAAGTTCAGTTGTGCGGAGAACAGAAAAACTTGGAGAGAACATAGTGCTACAGATACGCGAGAAAGCTAGGAACTTGTTGTGGCATTCTCTGGCGCTGGATGAGCCTACTGACCTCTCGAGTACATCACAACTTCTCGTGTTCATTACTCGTGTCAATTTGGACTTTCAGATAACGGAAGAGTTGGCGTCCATTTGCAGCATGCATGGAACAACAACTGGGAAAGACATTTTCGTGGAAGTGCAAACAATTTTGCAAGACTATAACTTTCAGTTTAATCAGCTTCGAGGTGTTACAGTTGATGGAGGAAAGAAACATGGCTGGAGTTAGGAAGGGTCTGATGGGGCAGATCATGACTCAGTTGGAAGATTTGTAAATTCCGGGCGCTCTGTTCATGCACTGCATCATACATCAACAAATACTCTGTGGGAAGACTTAGATATTTATTGTGTACAGAAACCAGTCGTTTCTGCTGTGAACTTAATTCGGGAACATTCGGCTCACTCCTCAGGACTGACTTGGCTCACTCTCCAAGACTTACTTGGCTCACTTCTCAGGACTGACTTGGCTCACTCTGCAGGACTGACTTTGCTCACTCTGCAGGACTAACTTTGCTCACTCTGCAGGACTGACTTTGCTCACTCTGCAGGACTGACTTTGCTCACTCTGAAGGACTGACTTTGCTCACTCTGCAGGACTGACTTTGCTCACTCTTCTTGACTGACTTGGCTCACTCTCCAGGAATGACTTGGGCAGAAGCTCGTCAATGTTTTTGGTTTTCTTTTTGAGAGGTAATCTGTACATTAAGCACCGAAAGTGAACACGCCTCGAGTTAACAACATTATCTCGACAACTATTACACATAAATATCAATTGATGAACCGTTTGAGGCCACTAAGACAGTTCATAAATAAACAAACTTGTATTGTTTGGCGCACATAGAAGAAGAAGGCAGAAGTACAGAATGGAGAGCGCCCTAGACAACATGTAAATTGCAACTATAGTTATCGACCGGGATTCGAACCTATCACTTCCAAATGACGATAATGCCTCGCTGCAGGAACAAGTGTACTTCAACGCATGACCAACGAGGCACCCAATACACTACATGTATGTTTATCTTGACAAGGTGTTGCAACCAAGGTCCAGTCCACGTCATCCTAGCCCAGTGTGTTACACAGCTTCGATAGATCGTCTTGCGGCGGGTGGAAGGTCTTGGAATGCAACAATAGCCATATTGGCAGCAGCCGATCCAACAAAATGTTTCTGGTTTGGAGTACTTCCGTTGCCTTTATGATGACATCCACTCTTTCCAACACAACGCATCATTGCTTATGTGCCCATATTATACCTTTACCTTCTACCCCGTTCAACCTCAGAAGAGGAGTTGTATTAATTGATACTGTGCGGGTGAATTATATAACTTCAAATGTCACCTCCCATTTGAACACAGGGACAAAATATCGGCATACTAGAGTCATCGTGTTATTTGGTTTGTTTCGTGGTATCTTCCACAATTTCAACGCGCAGTGAACGTAAATTGACATTATAGTACTTGTTCATTCGATTGTGTACCATGTTTGGTACAACCCTACTGTTTATTTTGGTAGTGAATCGGTTAATGTCCATCCGTGACACAGATTAATAATCCTGTGGCTGAGTCAGCTATAAATAAGATATTGATTTGAAGGCGATTGTTGTCCAAAGAGAGTAATGCGCGCCGAGACCCAAATTTTCCTCCTAGATGTTATGCAATTTTGAGTAGACTCGCCCAGCACTAGGTAAACTCTTAGTGCTCTATAGACCAAATCCACTGCTTGGATAGTTGCTTGATGTGCCTAGACTACTAGATTACCATATCAGACTGCTAGATTACCACATCAGACTGCTAGATTACCACCTCAGACTGCTAAATTACCACCTCAGACTGTTAAATTCCACCTGAGACTCCTAAACTACTACCTCATACTGCTAAATTAACACCTCAGACTGCTAAATTACCACCCCAGACTGCTAAATTACCACCTGAGACTGCTAAACTACCACCTCAGTCATGGTCTTGAGAGAATGAGGATGTACGGGGTGGTCAGATGATCTGGTAGACAGTCGTCACTCAGAGATGAAGCAAGACGAACATATAATCATATTGCAACGGGCGCCGTTAGTATTGGAACTCTACGCTGGCTGTTTAAGATGATTACTGCGCGCTTATGGAATGCCCCGAGTGCAATGATAACAGTTTTGGACTCAACTCAACACGGTGTGTCGCAATCTTTCATTACAAGGCTAAAGATTCGATCCGTAAGCGCCTCGACGAGATTAATGTACTCCCAATGCAACAGGGTGTTGCAGCCCGCCAGCTGCACGCCGAGGCTATGATTGTTGAACTATTGATGAAGATAGATTGATCAACGCGCTGCTTGTCAGATATATAAACATGGGTGGGATGCTGCCCATCTGTTACTGGGGTCTGATGAAAACAGAAAAAAAGACAAGAAGCTTGACCAATGGATCATACAGATAGAGACGAACGTGTCTACCCATGTCGTTATCAATAACAACATGGCCATAATATAATAAGAGGGCGCTACATATGAAAATCTTAAATGTGTTTGTTTTTTATTCATTAGTGAATATATTCTGAAAAAAGGTAAAGAACAAAGGTATTATTTTTTCGATGTGGTCACCACTGCATTCAAAGCAAGACCTCCAGTGCTTGGATTCGTATATAAACAAATTTTCTGAGGTCGTGAACAGTCAGTCTCAGAAGTCACGATGCTTAGCAACTTCCTACTCCACTCTTACACTTGCTGGACTGAAGGCATGCATCACCATGATGGACCTTCATTTCCCGATGAATGTCTATAGGTTTCATCCCTTCATGGGTTAAAACAAGAAAAGAATAATAGAACGCTGCTCCTCTTTAGTGCATCTTAAAAGTGGGGCGGCCATTTTAATTTGTTATTATGACGTCACAGTATTCGTCTGCACCGTGATGTCACGTGCTAAACCTGTTGACATCCTTAGCAACAATATCGACAAGTTTCAAGACAATGGCATGGTTATTGTAATTTCTATCACACGTGTAACTGATTCACTGCCGAAGGATAGTATATCGCCAAATGTCACTTCCCATTTGGTTTAATCTCAATTGGACAGAAGGGCATAATATCGTGGTCGTCGTGTTATTTATTTCATTTCTCGGTATCTTCCGCAATTGTAATGCTAAGTGAATAAAAACGTACATTATAATACTTGTTCCTGTTATCGTGTGCCACGTTTGTTCCAAACTTACTTGTTTGTTTGGCACTGAATCATTTAAGGTTTTCATTTGAAGCCCTTCGTACATATAGAAAATAAAACAAGCTCGATCAATGGAAAGACACCCAAATCTTTATCAACGGAAACAATAAAAATAATAACACATAGGAATGCTTACCTTGTCGTTCCACGGGTGACCGTTCCCGTAGTACGTGTTCCTTCGTACAGGGTCTTAGTCAAGTAACTCTTAGTTATACTCTGCGTGTTTATTCCGACTCCAGTTGTCCATGAGGCGCTCAACTAATACATCACTAATGTTGAAGATTTATTTACATGTGTTCAGCTTGCAGCTTTAGCAGGCGTGTGTAGTGTGTGTTTGTGAGTATGAATGTATTATTATACGTAGGAGGTGGGTGGCGGGCATAGTGAGGCGAAATATCATGGACTGTGATAGTATCGATTATTTTCTGTTTTGTACGTAAGTGATGCCTAGGTGAATCTGTGTACGTTTGTTCCTTGTGTGCTGGCGAAGGCTCTAACCGCAACGTCTATTTTGATAGCTTGCAAGTTCAGTGACGACCATAAAAAGTGTTCCAAGATGGCGGTGTAAACCGCGTCGCTCGATTCGGAGATTAATTATGTGTTCTGTGCGTGTTTCTTAACTTCAATTTGTTCAAATAAGGATGAACCTACGACAGGTCCAGCAAACCGGTAGGGAATTTATTTGTTCAAGAACTATTGCTAGCGAATTATGGAGGAAATTGAGAGAAAAACGCAGCTCTATCAGCGTTCACGCCGGAAACTACACACCGAAGCGTCACAACAAACGACTAACGACGACAACCGCTAAATTTCGACACACTTCAAATAGAAAGGAGATTTTTGCAACTTGGAATGTTACAGGTCTAGGATATAAGGAACCAGCTCTTGTAGAGTTTATGAAACAATCAAATATTCAAT
Organism: Cepaea hortensis; assembly: GCA_963921405.1. Taxonomy (NCBI): domain Eukaryota; kingdom Metazoa; phylum Mollusca; class Gastropoda; order Stylommatophora; family Helicidae; genus Cepaea; species Cepaea hortensis. The sequence goes on along the minus strand of OY992879.1, from coordinate 31,887,891 downwards.
TATTAGGACTCGCAGACACTAGGAAAAAGGGGCAGAACACGAAACAAACACATGAAGGTTACGTCCTTATATGGAGTGGCGTCGATCAGCGAGCTACAGCTAAACATGGAGTGGGTTTTTTGTTGCATCCAGACAAAGCGAAAGCCATTATCAACACTAAATTTATATCAGAAAGGATAATACTAGTACAGATCAAAGAAGGAAATAGAACAACAACTTTTATACAAACATACGCCCCATGTAATGACACTTACAGCGACGAAGACAAAGACGAATATTTTGATAAACTTGCAGACACGTTAAATAATGTCAAGGAGAAAGATGAACTAGTTGTGATGGGTGATTTTAACGGACGAATAGGCACACGAAGACACCGTGGGAGGATTGCATGGGGCCATTCAGCGACACAGAGACTGATTGTAACAGCAATGGTCAACATCTACTCAACATATGTTCGGAACATGGACTAATAATAGCAAATAGTTTTTTTCAACATCGTCGTAGCCACACCAAAACCTGGTATAAATGGAATGACATAAACCAAGCATCCCAAATTGACTTTATTCTAATTAGGAAATCAGACAGAAGGCTACTATTAGATTCAAGAGCACTCCCAAATACAGATGTTGATACTGATCACAAACCAGTCATAATAAAAAAGATTTCATCACACAGGAGAATAAGAAACAAAAAAGTAACAACACATGTCATCAATTATAGGAGGCTGCAGGAAAATACAGTTAAAGACGAATTCAATCAAGAAATCCAAAACCTACATAAGAACATCCCTGATGACCACTCAAGCGTAGATAAGGAATGGACATGTTTCAAGGCTGCCATGCTCGACACACTGAAAAATAAATGTGGAACAAAGAAAGTAGGGTAAGACAAAAGATTAAGAACAGCCTGGTGGAACAACGAAGTTAAAGATAGCATATTCAAAAAGAAGGTAGCATTCAAAAAGTGGATCACAACTAAATCTGAACAGGACTATATTACTTATAGAATAGCACGACGTAATGCCAAACGAACAATTAGAGCATCTAAAGATGAATCCTGGAGAATATACGGTGAACAGATGGCGACCCTTAGCAAAGACTGCCCAAGAGAATTTTATAAACGTGTCACCACAATGAGAAACAGAGATGCATGTTACAACCCAACCACCATCATAAACAGCAAAAGAGGTATACCAATATTTAATCCACAACAAAGACTAGCAAGATGGGCAGAATACTTTCAAGAACTACTTAACCCCACACATAACATAGGAAACCTAACTTTTGTGCCTAAACGCCAGGAACAGAAAGAACCAAATTTCATACCTGCAGAAGTCAAAGCAGTTATACAGAAAAGTCCTAAGAACAAATCACCAGGTCCAGATGGAATAACCACAGAAGCTATTCAGGCCTGTGGGGAAACAGGAGTTAAATGGCTAACAAAACTGTTTAATATAGCATGGGAAGAAAGAAAAGTCCCAGATGATTGGCAACAGACAATAATAGTACCAATATGGAAAAAGAAAGGCAATATGAGAGAGTGCGAAACATACAGAGGTATATCACTCCTAAGCCATATAGGGAAAATGTATGCAAAACTTTTGGAACAAAGAGCTAGACCAATAGTTGAACAACAGTTAAGCAAAGCACAATTCGGTTTTCGGAAAGGTAAAAGTTGCACTGATGCATTATTTACACTTAGACAAATTTGTGAAAAAACTATTGAATATAGTGACCAGCAGAATATTGTGTTTGTAGATCAGGAAAAGGCTTTTGATAGAGTAGACAGATACAAATTATGGACCATCCTTGAAGACTATGGGATAGAAGGGCAACTGCTAGAAAATATCATAGCCATGTACCACTCGAGCCAAAGTGCAGTAAGAACACAGGAAGGTATATCAGATATGTTCACAGTCAATACAGGAGTGAGGCAGGGATGTGTGCTCTCTCCCCTGCTATTCAATATCTACATGGACAGAATTTCCAAAGAAGCAAGTCTCGACAGACCAGATTCAGAAAATTTAGAACTCTTTACTCCAGATGAAACAACTGACCCACAGGGAATAAATGAACTTCTATTTGCAGATGATCAGTGCCTGTTTTACAGCGATGAGGGCAGACTACAAAATCATATTACTAATCTGAGTTCAACCTGCAGCAGATACAATATGAGTATAAACACAGCCAAAACCGAAGTAATGCAAGTTAGCAGATCGCCAGGCCCACTAAATATACAGATAAATAACACACCTCTGAAACAAGTTAAAGAATTCAAATACCTTGGAAGTATGATCACAGAAGATGGCAGATTGGACAGAGAAATTGACATCAGATGTCAAAAAGCTAGTGCACTTACATATCAACTATCACCCTTACTGAAACATCCAAACATACCCATGTCCGCAAAACGAAGATAATAAACAGCATATTCACACCAACCCTATGCTACCAATCTCAAACCTGGACTTTATCCAAATTACACCTTCGCGAAATCAACACCTGCGAAATGAGATGCCTGAGGAGAGCTGCCAACTTAACAATCCGAGACCGAGTAAGAAATGCTACTATCAGACAGACTGTGGGATCAACACCCTGTGCCACATTTATTGACAGACAGAAGATCAAGTGGTTTGGCCATGTCATTAGAATGCAACATCAACAACTACCATCACTGGCCTTACATCAAAGATCATCTGCGACGAGACCACGAGGACGTCCAAGAAGAAAATGGATTGACGACATCAGAGACATTGTACAACCTCACGGAATGACACTATCCAGTGCCGTCCACCGGGCGCTGGAACGCAAATTATTCCTCCCCACGACGCTTGACGGCAGAAGTGGAAGATGATGATGATGGTGATGATGATGCAAGTTCTACTTCCAGGGTTTGTTGACATCCTCGACAAAGCAAGCTACAGAACTTGCAGGGGCACTTGCGAGGGAGAACGCTAAAGCACTCGCTAGAGAGAAGGCTACAGCACTTGCGAGGGAGAAGGCTAAAGCACTCGAAAGAGATAAAGCTACAGCACTTACGAGTAAGAAGGCTACAGTAATTGTGAGTGAGACGGCTACAGCACTTGTAAGGGAGAAGACTACATCACTTGTGAGTGAGAAGGCTGCAGCACTTGCGAGAGAGAAGACTACAGAACATGCGAGAGAGAAGACTACAGCACTTGCAAGAGAAAAAGCTACAGGACTTGTGAGTGAAACGGCTCAGCACTTGTAAGTGAGAAGACTACCGCACTTGTGAGTGAGACGGCTACAGAACTTGTAAGGGAGGAAGACTACCGCACTTGTGAGTGAGACAGTTATAGCACTTGTGAGAGAGAAGACTACAGCGCTTGCGAGAGAAAAGACTACAGCACTTGCGAAGAGAGAAGACTACAGCACATGCGAGAGATAAGGCTACAGCACTTGTGAGTGAAACAGCAATAGCACTTGTAAGGGAGAAGACTGTATCACTTGTAAGTGAGAAGGCTGCAGCACTTACGAGAGAGTAGACTACAGAACTTGCGAGAGAGAAGACTACATCACTTTTGAGTGACACGGCTACAGCGCGTGCGGGAGAGAAGACTACAGCACTTGTGAGACGGCTTCAGCACTTGCGAATGAAAAGCAAGACCACTCTTTGTCATAGCCACATCTTGACGAGCCCTCCCAGATGTGCACATCAAGACTATGGCTGATAAAGAAGTTAAGCAGTTTTACGCGTGGGATAACATGAGGTTAAACTCGGCAATGCGAGCTTGATAGGGAAATGAGCTGATAATATAATGAACAAGGTCGGACACAGTTTCAGAGTCTAAACTCATCGCCTACTAAGTGATGGAAGGACTAGCCCCATATTCCTTCGTGCTTTCAGGCTTAACAATGTGATAATCCTATAACAGCACATACCCATAGATGAAAAATGATTGGGGAACATTGTTCTTTTCTTTTCTTTTAAATTCCATGCAATGTCTTTAGAAAAGGCCTTACTGCAGCTTTATGATTGGATAGCCGGTAGGTAGCACCCCAGTGACAGACCAAGTTGTTTATTCTAAGACGGATAAGTCACCTCATTCGTTGGGTATGCTTATCGCGTGTGCGTACCGAAATGACCACAAGTATGGATTGTACTTAATACCGCTAACCACAGTGCGTACCACCTGGTAGTAGTGCCCCTGTAGAGATATGTGCCCACGTATTGTAGAGAATGACAACGGAGAAGCTGAAAGTGACCAGAGAGGAAGACCCGATCAAAATGGTATAAGGCTGCATAAAAGTTTCATTCTGCTTATACAGTGTGGATTAAGAAACAGGCTGTGCCGCTTCGACTGGTCTTATTAAAAAAAACGCCAGCGCCAAGTCCATGCTACACATATCTTTCACGATGTAGATGACTTCACCTTGGCCATGCTACACATATCTTTCACGATGTAGATGACTTCACCTTGGCCATGCTACACATATCTTTCACGATGTAGATGACTTCACCTTGGCCATGCTACACATATCTTTCACGATGTAGATGACTTCACCTTGTCCATGCTACACATATCTTTCACGATGTAGATGACTTCACCTTGTCCATGCTACACATATCTTTCACGATGTAGATGACTTCACCTTGGCCATGAGGCGATGCAGCAATACAATATAGTCCCCATATAGAGGCCACCTTGAGCCACAGCCAACCCTTGCAAGGCCTCCTGGAGCCCCAACCAACCCCTGCAAGGCCACCCGGAGCCCCAACCAACCCTTGCAAGGCCTCCTGGAGCCCCAACCAACCCCTGCAAGGCCATCCGGAGCCTCAACCAACCCTTGCAAGGCCTCTTGGAGCCTCAACCAACCCTTGCAAGGCCTCCTGGAGCCTCAACCAACCCCTGCAAGGCCTCCTGGAGCCTCAACCAACCCCAGCAAGGCCTCCTGGAGCCTCAACCAACCCCTGCAAGGCCTCCTGGAGCCTCAACCAACCCCTGCAAGGCCTCCTGGAGCCCCAACCAACCCTTGCAAGGCCTCCTGGAGCCCCAACCAACCCTTGCAAGGCCTCCTGGAGCCCCAACCAACCCCTGCAAGGCCACCCGGAGCCCCAACCAACCCTTGCAAGGCCTCCTGGAGCCCCAACCAACCCCTGCAAGGCCACCCGGAGCCTCAACCAACCCTTGCAAGGCCTCTTGGAGCCTCAACCAACCCTTGCAAGGCCTCCTGGAGCCTCAACCAACCCCTGCAAGGCCTCCTGGAGCCTCAACCAACCCCAGCAAGGCCTCCTGGAGCCTCAACCAACCCCTGCAAGGCCTCCTGGAGCCTCAACCAACCCCTGCAAGGCCTCCTGGAGCATCAACCAACCCCTGCAAGGCCTCCTGGAGCCTCAACCAACCCCTGCAAGGCCTCCTGGAGCCTCAACCAACCCCTGCAAGGCCACCCGGAGCCCCAACCAACCCCTGCAAGGCCACCCGGAGCCCCAACCAACCCTTGCAAGGCCTCCTGGAGCCCCAACCAACCCCTGCAAGGCCATCCGGAGCCTCAACCAACCCTTGCAAGGCCTCTTGGAGCCTCAACCAACCCTTGCAAGGCCTCCTGGAGCCTCAACCAACCCCTGCAAGGCCTCCTGGAGCCTCAACCAACCCCAGCAAGGCCTCCTGGAGCCTCAACCAACCCCTGCAAGGCCTCCTGGAGCCTCAACCAACCCCTGCAAGGCCTCCTGGAGCCCCAACCAACCCTTGCAAGGCCTCCTGGAGCCCCAACCAACCCTTGCAAGGCCTCCTGGAGCCCCAACCAACCCCTGCAAGGCCACCCGGAGCCCCAACCAACCCTTGCAAGGCCTCCTGGAGCCCCAACCAACCCCTGCAAGGCCACCCGGAGCCTCAACCAACCCTTGCAAGGCCTCTTGGAGCCTCAACCAACCCTTGCAAGGCCTCCTGGAGCCTCAACCAACCCCTGCAAGGCCTCCTGGAGCCTCAACCAACCCCAGCAAGGCCTCCTGGAGCCTCAACCAACCCCTGCAAGGCCTCCTGGAGCCTCAACCAACCCCTGCAAGGCCTCCTGGAGCATCAACCAACCCCTGCAAGGCCTCCTGGAGCCTCAACCAACCCCTGCAAGGCCTCCTGGAGCCTCAACCAACCCCTGCAAGGCCACCCGGAGCCCCAACCAACCCCTGCAAGGCCTCCTGGAGCCCCAACCAACCCCTGCAAGGCCACTCGGAGCCTCAACCAACCCCTGCAAGGCCTCCTGGAGCCTCAACCAACCCCTGCAAGGCCTCCTGGAGCCTCAACCAACCCCTGCAAGGCCTCCTGGAGCCTCAACCAACCCCTGCAAGGCCTCCTGGAGCCTCAACCAACCCCTGCAAGGCCTCCTGGAGCCTCAACCAACCCCTGCAAGGCCTCCTTTAGCCTCAACCAACCCCAGCAAGGCCTCCTGGAGCCTCAACCAACCCCTGCAAGGCCTCCTGGAGCCTCAACCAACCCCTGCAAGGCCTCCTGGAGCCTCAACCAACCCCTGCAAGGCCTCCTGGAGCCCCAACCAACCCCTGCAAGGCCTCCCGGAGCCTCAACCAACCCCTGCAAGGCCTCCTGGAGCCCCAACCAAGCCTCTCTGATTTATGTGTGCCCTCTGATGTTCAGAAAGACGAGAGATTACCTTTATTTTCATGAAATGGCAGTGAAAGGATGTGAAGTGTATACTCTCTCACGGAGGTTTTGTGACATCCGCTTGCTCACGTGTAGTACATATATATGATTCTCACCGACGCGCTGCACAATGCAATGCTAGAAGTTGGGTTGTGTGCAAAGCGAATTCCCGATTCTCCGGCGCAAAGGATGATGATTTGTGAAGCAAGGGGCTGCGGTGAATAGAACTTAAGCACTTGGATGACATAGCAGTGGTCCCGTGTCATGTCTCTAAGAGTGAGAGACGGGCCTGTGTATGTGTGCCAATGACCCCAAGAACCATACCAAAGGTAGGGCAGCTCATGTCGGACAGGTCAGGAGATAAGAACCAGACAAAGTTTAAGACAGACAAACCTGCTGCCTTGTAGGTAGACTGTGGAAAGTCAAAGGCTAAGGGAAGCAAACGCGGGAGCATGCTTGTCGAAATAGGGTGTAATGAACCATGGGCTTGGCGAAACAGTGCAGCTCATTCTTGTTTCGTATTCTTGGTTGCCCTATCTGTTAGCTTGCTTTTTTGTTTGTTTTAAAGTATTTTTTTTTTTTTTTTTGGTTTTGTTTATTTACACAGCCTTTGGAGAAAACGTTTTTATGTTGTTTTCTGCATGTGTCTATAGTGTAGCGAATTTTCTAGCCCAGTGGTTCTCAACCGGTGGGGAATACCCCCCAGGGGGGAATTTTAGTGTTTCCAGGGGGGGGGGGGAGGGGGATGAAGACTATTTCAAGATCGCGTTAATACAAGAACCGATTACTTGATATTGTTTTTCCCTTCATACTTTACAGTTAAGTACGTCTCATCCTTCTAAAATTCATTTTATAAAGTCAGTAGACCCACAAATCATGTTTTATGTGGATGTCTAGACTTGTTGTAGTATGTGCTATTAAATTTACCTTACATTTTTACAGTATACTGTATAGGGGTGGGGGATTTTTAGATAGGAAATATGAAAGGGGGGGGGGAATGACGTGATTAAGGGGGAGGGGGGGCACGGGCCAAATTTTTGATAGGAAGGGAGGGATGACGTTCTGAAAATATAGTGAAGGGGGGCACGGGCCAAAAAAGGTTGAGAACCACTGTTCTAGCCATATTTTGTCAACATCCGTGTAAAGAATACAGATGGACATAAAGCAAAGACCATGGCCAATACTCTGTCTGGTAACATATGAAGACACCCCACAACTAATGCCAACAGATTGCAATATTATTTATTACAGAAGATCGGAATGAGACGGAGTCTTTCCTTTATCACTCTGTATGGACGTAACAAATTAATTTTAAACCGAACGTGACTGAGATATTTGAGAAGTCATTGAAAAGCAAACAATATAAATCATTTTATATTTGAAACGGATTTTATAATAAATGAATTAAAGCAAACTATAAATTAATTAAAACACAGAAAGTCTCCAGCACCAGACAAAATGCAAAACGAAATATAAAGTCACTTAGATTCTTCTGGAAAAGAAATGATTATAGATTAATGAATACAAAATAGAAACATGAAAAACTTCCTAAAGCTGGGACATGTACACATAATTCCAGTATTAAAACTACACAAATCACAGAATGAAAATAACAGACGCTCGACACATCACACTAACATTAAACTAAAGAAAACCACGCGACATGATGAACAATATACGCCTTCAGAAGTTGCTAGAATGTACATGAATTAGATGCCATGAACAGATATGTTGTAAGAGAGAACGTGCAGTGACGATGACTTGTCTTGTTAACACAAAGAAACCATTATAAGTTGCAATACAGGAAACAAGCAATTGCTATCTTTTTTGTTTACTTTCGGCAAGCCTACAATCCAGTTTCGAGGAAGGGTCTCCCAATTAAGATGATAGTCATGTGATTACATGGCGAAATCTACAACTGTTTAAAGTATTTCTAGACTGACAGAACTATCTAGACCAACCTTTTCAGTAGGCGGGCCAAATTTCAGAAATAATATTTCCTGCCGGGTCACGTACCTAATTTTTTTTGTTTTGTTTGTTATTAAAGTAAGCAAGCAAGCGTGCTACAGCTTCGACCACATCGTCGCTTCCCAGTAGGTGAGATCGTGGTCAAACGCTTGTCTGGTTTAAGGTAAAAAAAAAAATACATCTTAGTAATTAATTGATCTTTCCCTTGTAGACGAGTATTAACGTCATTTAGGTGGCTAGTTATATCGACCAGAAATGCAAAGTCGCAAACCTACTCTTTGTCTTCATTCTCTGAGATACTTTTTGACTTGCGTGCAAAGAATGATTGTATTTCTTGTTGCAAATCAAACACTCCTTTCAACAATTTGGCACGGGTCAGCCATCTTACTTCTGCATAAAATGTAACGTCATTATAATCTGAGTTCAAAGACTTTAGAAATTCTTGGAACTGACGGTGATTCAACCCGTTCGACTTAATGAAGATCACTATTTTGACGACCACTTTCATGACATGGTCCATTTGAGAGTCTTGGAACATAAATTATCCTGATGAATAATATAATGAAAATTTAGCATAGAAGTATTATCGACTTTGGGGGCTTCATTTTCAATCAATTTTACTAAACCTTCGTGTTACCCAACCATTGCTGGAGCACCATCCGTTGTTAAGCCCGATAAGTTAAGTTGTAACGAAAAGCGATTCAATGTCCATGTAACTGCTTCTAACAAATCTCGTGACTTAGTAGTGTCCTTAAGTGGATACAGTGCCGCTAATTCTTCTGTCTTTTTAAAATGGATATCAACACCCGTGATAAAATTGCCAGTTGGGCAGTATCTGCCATATCTGTGCTTTCGTCCACTGCTAGAGCATAAAATATAAACTTGGATGCTCGAATTTTCATATTATCTTCTATATGTTTTCCAATGTCGTCCACACGCCTAGTAATAGTCTGACGAGACAGACTTATTTTTGAGAAATCCTTCTTCTTTTCTGGACACAGAATTTCAACGACGCTCTCCAAGCATTCCTTAACCATTTCACCATCTGAATATGGCTTCGATTTTTTTTTTGCAAGCTACTGCATAACTAGCTTTTACATAGCATGTTGACTCTGAACCGGCTCTAGTAAATATCCTTTATTGTGCAGAAATTCTTTTTAAAAGTTATTTATTTGGTCTTGTCGAAATTGCCCTTTGTACTTATAAAACTTATTTGCATGTTTAGTCTCGTAGTGCCGTTTGATGTTATACTATTTCAAGACAGAAACAGATTCGTTGCATATCAAGTACCTGTCTTGAAAACTTCTTAATTCTTCCGTGACTCTTCTCTTATTTGGTCCAATGTCAATACTAGTTGACGTCATGGTTACGTAATACCTCAAATACACATAATGAATATTCACATAATAAAAACCCACATCAAAATAATATTAATAATATATCCCTGGCCGAGGGGTTAGCAGCTTTCTCTGTCTCTGTTAATCCTGAATACTCTCGTGATTGACGTGAGCGCACGAGAATTATAAATGGTTCGAGTCGCGCCAGTGACTTATGAGAGTATGGAACCGGTCGCTCAGAATATCGTGGCGTGCTGATGAGTGTAATCTAGCCTAGGAATCAACATACAGCAGAAAGATGCTGGTGTTGGCCGCAATATCCTGAAACAGGATGGAAACGCGGGAAAAAAATATTAATCATACCTTTCTCTCTGATGTTCTCAGCCAGTATCAAACCAATATTATTTGTTCCTTCAACATCATCCACTCAGAGAAATATCAGGAAAGCAGAGTTCATACCTAATACCATAAAGTCTTTTCACAAACTAAAACACCATGGTTCCTACAGTCTATGGTCCACAATATTCCCTTTACGAATGTTCATGTTGAAGTCACTGGAGTAGAACTAGCCAGGTTAATAAGTTCCCAAGGTGCAAATATTCATTCGGTTAAATGTTCCGGAATTGGGAGTATCCAGTGCAATATTCCTCAAGCTGTGAAATATCCCTGATAATAAATTTCCTCAGACGTTATAAATATCCACAGGGCAGATAAACTTCAGGAGTTATAAATGTCCATCGTTCCGATAAAGTTCACACGTTTTAAATATCCACTGGTAAACTTCAAAAGTTATAAATATCCATAGAGCAGATAAGCTTCAGGAGTTATAGATATCCATAATGATACTAGTCAAGGATGAAAATTGTCCATAAATGATAAAAGATGGGCAGCTATCTATGGTAATAAGTTTCAGGCGGTGAAAAATATCCGCGATGATACCGTTCAGGTTTTAAAAATGTCCTCTTGGATAAAGTTCAGGTTTTAAAAATGTCCAGGTGGAAAAAATCCAAGTGTCAGTATTCATCTGGATATCTACCAGGTTTTGACAATGTTCATAACCCTTCTCCTGACCTTAACAACTAGCCATGAAGGTAGACTCAGCCAGTGCATTAACTTGAGTAATAGATACATTGGTATTGACCAGGCCATTCTCTTATATACATTGATCAGTCGCTCAATGGAGTTCTATAATGTTGAGGTTGCCTTAAACATTAAGCAAATAATATTAAGGAAACTCGGCTCTTACATCAATATGAATCCTTTTCATCCTGTGCCGATGAATCAGCCACTCCAAATGAGAACTAGAGCATTTGTACTGTTTCCGGTTCGGCCAAGGTTCAGTCCACCATCCTGGAGTCCAAAGAACCCCACAGTATCCAATACGAAAAATACAGCTGGTCGCTAGAAAAGCATTTCTCAGACTCCTAACAGTTCTAAATTTCACGCCTTAAAAACTTCTCAATTCAATCCACCCACTCGATTTATTTTAATGTACCTATCCTTTTATCGTTTCTTTACTTATTCAGTCTCGGTAGAGATTTGTCCGCAGCAGACGAACAATATCTCCGGCGAGCCTATTCTCGCCCGTCGCGAGATATGCACTGTGTGATGGATGGGAGATTTGCTCGTAATAGACGAGCAATATCTCCAGCGGTATCTCCGGTGGGCCTATTCCCGCTGGTCGCGGGGTCCGCTAAGGTCAGGCGGAGAGTCTGACGATAGTGTACGCTTTACACAGGTCCGGACACTTGTGATTGACAGATGTGCGCGTTCTTATGGTCCGGACGCGTACGAGGCCATCACCTGTGGGACATGACTGAACGCCTCTAAGCCGGGTCCCTTAGGTTCCAGGGTCTGGCCATCACTCGCCACCTGCTCGTGGTGGCGAAGTCTCGGAGTCTTGACGCTGTGCCGCCAGCGTCTGCAGCCTACCTTATGCCAGACATATTGGTTACCCATTCCTCTGGAAAACACAAGATTAGGTCGAGAGCGGGAACATGTCGTTTGGGCACCACATGTTTCTCTGAAGCTCTGCCCAGGCATTGTGGTAGAATATTGGCCACATTCCAACTCACATACTTTGGTCTGTCAAGAGTGCAAGGTGCCACTCACCTATCCTAGGCACACTTTTGGCACAGAACGTGACACAGCTTGATGGGGATGGTGTCGCGGACAGGGCCGGGCTGGAGAAAAAAAGGGGACAGTAGTTTGCCATCTCCCGTCTTCTTGTCACCCACCAGACGATCGCACGTGTTCATGTGTCGTGTGGACGCAGTTTCAAACTCCTATCAACTTCAAACGCCCCGGCGGCTTAAGTGTTATGGTTAGAAAATTGGGCTTGGCCTCGAATTAACATTGTGACCTCTGAATACAGAGTTTAATATGGAATCCAAGTGTCGTTGATAGGCATACAGTAGTGGAAATATGTCACAACGACTAATGATGTAATGTTCTTTTGGTGATATGTACAATAAAGTTAACATTTATGTTCATTTGACCTAGCTCCACGAGCCGCAGCATGACTCTCGGCGGGCCGTTTGCGGCCCGCGGGCCTCGCGTTGGCCACCCCTGATCTAGACGAAGATACAGACAGTAGTTGCACATACAGATGTAGACAGAAACAGAATGGAGGTCCCTAAAGGACATAATTTACAACACTGCTATGGAAATCCTGGGCCCAGCGCCCCGAAAGCATAAAGACTGGTTTGATGAAAATTCCGAGGACATCAACCAATTGCTGGCCGAGAAACATTTTCTCCTCAAGGCACATTTGAATGACCCAAAGTCAACATTAAAAAAAAGATGCCTTCAAGAACATTCAGAGAGTAGTGCAGCAGAAACTTCGGCACATGCGGGACTCCTGGCTGAGCAGCAAAGCTGATGAAATTCAGGGCTTTGCTGACAGACATGATATGAAAATCTTCTACAACTCACTGAAAGCGTTCTATGGTCCTACATCACCAGGCATAGTTCCCCTCCTCAGTGCAGATGGGGGAACATTGGTCACCGATAAGAAAGAAATCCTTCAACGCTGGGCAGAGCATTTCAGAAACATCTGAAATGCAACTTCCTTCTTCGATGATGAAACCATCAACTGCCTTCCTCAAGTTCCCATCAATGAGACACTTGATGACCTGCCAACCATAGTGGAAGTAAACAAAGCCATCCAGCAACTCTCCAGCGGCAAGGCACCTGGTCCTGACTCCATCCCAGCAGAGATATACAAGGCAGGTGGGCCGGTCCTAACAGAGCAGCTTCACCAAGTCTTTACTAACATATGGGTGAATGAGACCATGATATAAGATTTCAAGGACGCGTCACTAGTCCACCTTTACAAACGTAAAGGAAACCGCTAATCCTGTGACAACCACCGAGGCATCTCCTTGCTTTCAATTGCAGGGAAGATACTCGCCAGAATTCTTCTCAATCGCCTCACAGCCCATCTCGATCAAGGTCTTCTTCCTGAGAGTCAATGTGGCTTCAGAAAAGAACGTGGAACTGTTGACATGATTTTCGCTGCAAGGGCAAGAGAAATGTCAGGAACAGAACTGCGAAATGTTCTCCACTTTCATTGACCTTACCAAGGCTTTTGATACAGTCAGCAGAGAAGGACTGTGGAAGATTATGGCAAAATATGGCTGTCCACGAAAGTTTGTCCAAATAGTGCGGCTATTTCATGACGGCATGCAGGCAAGAGTACAGGAAAATGGTGAACTGTCTGAACCCTTTCCTGTCACCAATGGAGTGAAGCAAGGATGTGTCCTGTCACCAACACTGTTTATCCTCATGTTTTCAGCCATGTTGATGAATGCCTTCGAGAACGATGACATTGGAATAGACATCAACTACCGTGTGGATGGAAAGTTATTCAATCTCAGAAGGCTGAAAGCTAAAACCAAAATTAACAGCGACACCGTCAGAGAGCTCCTGTTTGCTGATGATTGCGCTCTATACGCCAACTCAGAGGCGGACATGCAACATAATGTTTCAGCTTTCTCACATGCCTGTGCCAACTTTGGGCTCAATATCAACTTGGAGAAGACTGTAGTTATGTACCAGCCAGCTCCAGGGAATAATCACACTGTGCCGAATATCAAAGTGAATGATCATAGACTAAGTGTTGTGGACAAATTCACCTATCTTGGCAGCACTGTGTCACAAGCTGCCACAATTTATGACGAAGTGAATGCAAGAATCTCCAAGGCCAGTGCGGCCTTTGGCAGACTGTACAAGAATGTGTGGGACAGAACTGGAATAAGCCTGCAAACAAAGATAAAAGTCTACAAAGCAGTTGTATTATCCACACTGCTATATGCTTGTGAAACCTGGACTGTTTTTCAGCGACACGCTAGGAAATTAAACCACTTCCACACAGTCTGCCTAAGGAAGCTACTGAAGATTAAATGGCAAGACAAGATTCCAGACACTGAAGTCCTAGAAAGAGCATCCATGCCCAGTATCCACACTATACTGATGAAGAATCAGATTCGTTGGGCTGGTCACTTGACTCGCATGCCAGATCACAGGCTCTCTAAACGAATTTTTTTACAGCGAACTGCGTTGTGGTAAACGCTCCCAAGGTGGCCAGAGGAAACGCTTTAAAGACACTCTGAAAATTTCACTGAATGTTTTTGGAATTCATTATGACACCTGGGAGACTGCAGCCAGAGACCGAAATTCGTGGCGTGCATCATTACGCAAAGGTGCAGTCATATGTGAGGCAACCAGGACTGCAAGAGCTGTGAAGAAAAGGCAAGACAGAAAAACCACTGCAGGAAATCCTCCTCCAGTGACGTCAAGCATTCTTTGCCCACATTGTCAAAGAACATTTCGAGCCAAAATAGGCCTTATCAGCCATCCTAGAACCCACGGCTCCACACCTTCAACCCCACTGGATGAAATGAATGGTCATCGTCATTCTTGATGGACAAACAACAGACGAAGATAAATTGTGTCGTGTGTTTTTAAGTAGGTCACAGAATAATGGATGTTTACTACTAGGTCCGTCTGCATCTTTTCCCTTATTCCTTTAAATGACTTAGCAAGCCAGATTGGAGCTTACAATGGAGGGTGATGGAGGTTGATGATTTATCATACGACAAATTAAAAACAAGTTACAAAGTTACAAGTTACAAGTTACAAAAGAAATATCATCTAGAATCGCACTGACATCTAGTGCCTTCAATAAACTGTCAAACATCTGGAAGTCAAAGACACTCAGCAAACACACAAAACTTAAAATCTTCAACTCTTGTGTGATTCCAGTGTTAACGTATGGATGTGAAAGTTGGAAATCAACGGTAGCTTTAGATAAAAAAATTAGACAATTTTGAGAACAAATGTCTTAGAAGACTTCTAAACATCCACTGGACAGACTTCAGAACCAATTCGCAAATAAGACAAGAGACTAAGCAAGATACAGTATCCAAAGTTATAAGAAGACGCCGTTGGAACTACATCGGCCATGTACTCAGAATGGACAAGACAAGACTCCCCTACCAAGCCCTCATATGGTCACCGGTAGGGAAAAGAAAACGGGGAAGACCAAGAGAGACCCTGCGTAGAACCATCATTAGAGAAGGCTCATTCAATGGCCAAGTAAATATCCAAGATCTACAACAGATAGCAGCGAACCGCCAGGCATGGAGAGACAGGATTTCTGCCCTATGCGCCGCCTTAGGCTCAAGAGGAAAGACTAACTAACTACAAAGGGGAGGGGAAAACACTAAATTAAAGCCTAAATAATCACAAAGCCTAGACACCGAACAAATCTTCGCACATACTATCTACACACTATTTACAAAGCGCTGTACAATAGCCAGTCTAAATATGTATCTCACAATCGGTAAACACTATCTTGTTAGTTTCTACTTACCCTGAAGTTAGTTTGTTAGTTACTCGAGGTTCCAACTTCACGGCAACGGGTTGTCTCCATTATGCTCCATTCCTGTGCCAGTGAATATCACACACAATTCTCCCCACTGTCCAATGTGAAAAGTGGAATAAACAGGAGTCTCGGCAATCCAACAGCCCGCACAGGTACGGTGTGCAAAATGCCGCCGTCAGAATGCCAACACAATATTAATCCACGAAAACCACAGTTCATCGTCGATGGACTCGGCAGTCACCAGAAAGACCTCATTGACCCGGGTTTTCTCACATGGCTCTGTCTTTTACTGCAGGGTAACCTGCCGAAAGCGTCGCACAAAGCACGAACTCCGCAGCTTCAGCGCCGACTCCCAGGAGTCTCCTGAAAAATGCACTCGTGAACAGAAAACGCAAATCAGTCAATTCAGCAACAGCCGGTAGCCATTGATCCGATCATGCAGGCCACTGTAAAGGACAGATGTAAAAGTATTCCACGCAAATTTCACAGCTCACAGTGTCGCCAACGCACTCACTCAGTAGCAAGGCGACGGAACCATGTACTACCAGTCCAACATGAGGAAAATGCGATTGCAAACCGTAGCTACAAGCATAAACACGCCACAGGCCTTAAAGATTGTTACCCTGAAGTAACAATTGAGATTCAAGATCTGTTTACACAGCATATTGCTGAATGGTCTGAACCAGGAGTGGGAACTATCATAGCTCCCGTGCGGTTTCGATAGTGGATGGACAAGCTGGGCAAGAATATTCCGATACATCTCATGGTTTTCCTTTCACATATGCCAATGGCTGTGATTGTGTGGCCCAGATAGACAAAGCTGGTGAATTACATGAAATGTGCTCACACAATACATTGCTGCGAGATCTTAACAAGGCGTGAAGACAACAACTATAGTTCTCATAGATCGGTAGTGGATAGATCAGCTAGAGAAAATTAGAGCGATACTTCTTATGATTAAGTTTTAACATCTGGCATTGTCAGGTGTCTAAGTGTGTGCGTGCTGGTACGTGCATGTGTGCGCACGTGCTTGTGTGTCTGCGTGCGTGCTTGCGTAAGTGAGTGAGTGAGTGAGTGAGTGAGTGTGAATGAGTGTGAATAAGTGAGTGTGTGAGTGGATGTGTGTCTGCGTGCGTGCGTGTGTGCGTGCGTGAGTGAGTGAGTGAGTGAGTGAGTGAGTAAGTGAGTAAGATAGTGAGTGAGTGAGTAAGTGAGTGAGTGAGTGAGTTAGTGAGTGAGAGTGTGCGTGAATAAGTGTGAATAAGTGACTGAGTGAGTGAGCGACCGAGTGAGTGAGTGAGTGGTCGAGCGAGTGAGTGAGTGAGTGAGTGAGTTAGTTAGTTAGTGAATGAGTGAATGAGTGAGTGAGTGAGTGAGTTAGTGAGTGAGTGAGTGAGTGAGTGAGTGAGGGAGTGAGTGAGTGAGTGAGTGAGTGTGCGTGAATGAGTGTGAATAAGTGAGTGAGTGAGTGTGTGTGTGTGTGTGTGCGTGCGTGCGTGAGTGCGCGAGTGAGCGATTGAGTGAGTGAGTAAGTGAGTGAGTGAGTGAGTGAGTGAGTGAGTGAGTGAGTGAGAGAGTGAGTGAGTGAGTGAGTGAGTGAGTGAGTGAGTGAGTGAGTGAGTGAGTAAGTTAGTTAGTTAGTTAGTTAGTTAGTTAGTTAGTTAGTTAGTTAGCTAGCTAGCTAGCTAGCTAGAGGTGTCGAGGTGAAGTATAAACAGCGGGAGAATGCCTGCTTATGGGATTTATATATCGAGGTTCCCAAGGATTCTGCTATTCCCTCTATCCATCGTTAACGTGGTCGGTCTCTTCTTCTGCGTCCAATTCTTGTTGTGATATACTGTTAGTTGGTAACCTAGTTACATGGCCAAACCCTTTTACTTGCTGCTTTCTAATAAAATCTAACGCTGCTATAATCCCTATGTTAGTAGTTATTTCTTCATTTCTGATTTTCTCTCTTATTGATACATTGAGTATTCTTCTCAGGAATCTTATTTCTGTTGTTGTGATTTTCTTTTCTCTTTTTCTGTCATTGTCCAGGTTTGACATTGGTAGCCCTGAGTTGGTAGGAAGATTGTGTTGTAAAGTGCTTTCTTAGTTACCATTGATATATGTTTGTTCTTTGTATTGATTACATTTGTCCAATGACTTGGCTTGCCTTATTGCATATATTTACGATCTCGTCTTCTGATTTGCCATTTGATGATATTATACTTCTTAACTATTTGAAGCTCTTTATTTGTTTCAGGGGGTGTTCGTTTAGATGAATCTTTGTTGTTTGTTTCTTCTTTGGTTATAGTCATTATCTGTGTTTTACTGGTGCTAATTTTCAAGTTATGTTCCACACTACACTTCATTTACATTATTCATGTATTCTTGTAATTCTGCTTCTGATTTTCTATTAGTGCTTGATCACCCGCATATAGGAGTTTTTTAATGGTGTAATATGTCGTTGGTTCTCCTTCTGTATTCTGTTTGTCATGCTGTGTTCTTGCCGGTTTCTTTCAATATGCTGTCTATATAGGTTATGAACAATAGGAGGGACAGGACACAACCTTGTGGCACTCCGGATCTTATGGCGAAGGGTTATGAGTGTCCCCCATTTGTTCTCACTATACATTCACAGTCGTTGTATAAGCTTCTACATAAGTTTGTTTGATGTGTACTCACTCCATATAGTTCTAGGATTTCCCACAGCTTGTTTTTATCTACTCAATCAAATGCTTTTTCTTGGTCGGCAAAGGATAAATAGACTGTTTCAAAACATTCTATTGATTGTTCTATTAGTTGTCTCAGAGGATAGATGCCATCTGTGCATCCTTTATTGTTCCTAAATACAAGTTGTGTTTCGCTCAGTTGGGGGTTACTATAGATCGTAAACTTTCCTCAAGAAATGTGCAAAATTTTTTGCCGGTATGACTCTGTTTCGACCATATAATGATTATTGTGATAGTACAAAAGCACAGCTGCATTAGGTTAGGGGGATAATTTTTTCACAGTCCTAGGGGACGCAACCGCATATATATATATATATATATATATATATATATATATATATATATATATATATATATATATATATATATATATATATATATATATATATATATATATATATACATGAAGCAGTATAATCCATTATAATCCATGCTAGATTGATTCCCTTTGATGCAACAGGATTAGATCACAATTCTATACTGACGTAGAAGGACAGTTAACCGGCGGTTTAGTTGAGGGGGCGCTGCTCTCATCATGTCATGAACACGGGCGGACGAGGGTCCGACTCCTGCGGTACTTGTCTCGTCAACTGAGGCAAAGACTGATCCCCTATTCCACGTTGCATCCAGGCCAACAAAATGTGATGCCATAGAAAACCTATAGTCTGAAGCTGCTTCAAGCACACATTTAGTTTAGTTTAGTTTAGTTTAGTTTAGTTTAGTTTAGCAAACGGATCAACAGCACAGCACACGGGTGTAACCCATAAGTGCTCCGCTCTACTCCTATCTCAAGCCCGAGCCCGAAGTTTCTCAGCTCAGTGCACGAACTCCGTAGCACCGGTGAGGATACTGAATTACTTTGGGTAGATTTGTAACTCGAAATTATGCCCGGTCAGCGTCGTTAGGCTACTCTTTTTTTCGATTTCCAAATGCCACGGGATTTTTTACGTGCGCAATAATACAAACGGGCGTCCGATCTCACTACCCAGAGACCAGGGGAAATTTTGTTACTAGAAGTCCACGTTAAAAAATCCCGACCCTCACCGAGGCTTGAGCCCGGGACTTCTAGCAGTCGAGGTGTACGCCATACCTCGAGACCCTCAGCCCCCCACCCCCTACCCTTTCAGCACACATGTTATTAATAACTGTATTTATTGTTTAATATGTGCAGTTTTGTTAAATTATCTGGACTTCCAGGCTGGCCAGCAGAAAACGAGTACCGAGAAATGTCCGGAGAAGTGACCGAGGCCAGAGAGTTTTTGACCACATGACTACGGGAGTGCCGATTGGTCTATGCAAATATGTGAACAGAATCATATACCCACCGGTCTCCCTCGCGAAGGCGTTAAGGACGTTATTCGTAATCCCATATACCCACGTAAGAAACACAGCTGCGCGAGATTCGGCAGCGGATCGTATCGAGTTGGTTTCTTACGGAAAGGTATGTGAGCCGGTAGTTCAGAAAGCATTGGCAAATGCTACTGAACGTAAAAGTTGCCAAGACATCAACAGCAGCTGAAAAATACTTATGTTAACTGCATTGTCCTGTAAATACGATATGGAAAAAAAAAAAACCATATACGCAGTATGATTCACAACGAGACAAATGGTTCTTTCACAACTTTTCTCTAGCAAGTAGATTCATACAGAGCTTCAGGTGAGCGTTATTTTGATGAATTAATCAGATTAATATATGGCGGATGATCTCCAGATGGGTGTATCGGACGTGGGACATCATGCTTGTGATCGAGAAGTTTTCTGGAAGGTTGTTATGGGAGCGAAGTTCTGCAAAAGACATGCTACTGAATGAATGAATGAATGAATGAATGAATGAATGAATGAATGAATGAATGAATAAGACTAATAGCTGTCTAGAAAAGCGTAAGTGTGGTTTAGTTAATAAAGAATATTTTTCATTGGTTGCCTATGGTCATCATCATGTGCCGTGCCGCTAAGCGTGAACGGTTGTGATTGGCCATCTCATACGATTATTAGTCTTGGATCATGTTCTTGCCCTGATTACTCCATGTGGCCAAGCCATAAACGTGCTATTTCTCCTTTTTAATCTTTTCCCATAAACGTCGCCAGTTGTCACCAAGGTTTCCGGTATATTCTTCTCATAACGTTAGTACAACAATAACAAATAAATCACGGGTGTCCGAGTTTAAATACTTTAGTCAGTATACGGTTTTCGTGTGTCTGTTGTAGAATTTTATCATTAATTTTCCGTCTGTCCATACTTTTATGTGTATTTTGCTCAGAAACCCCATTTCCACTCTCATTATGTTTCTCAGATAGCCTGCTTATTTCCCATGTTTCAGATGCATAAAATAGTATAAGTTATATAGAGCACTACACTTCAACATTTTTTTTTCTAACAGACGTGTATTAGTCAGTATGATTTCCATATTGGAAAAGGTTGGCTTTGCCGTAAAATGTTGAAAGAGTGAATAACACCATACGTGACAAATTATATCCCCATTAGATTACACACCATGGTTCCGAACACAGGGTAATGCGACCATTCGCAGGCTGTTGCAGATAAGGACGTAGCGCTTAGGGGAATGTCATGAGTGCTGTGATGTAGGTTCTTAACTCAACTCAACAGTCAATGAAGATCACAATTTCTTAGTGTCAGCCAACAGAATATCCTCACTACACATCGAACCATTCAGCAAAAACCTGCATGGACCACGTTTACAGGATTGAACTTATTGTGCAGCAGCTGAAGCCAGCAGATCCGCGTTGGTTTACTATTCTGTCCTGACCACTAAGTCTAGTCTGAGAATAGGGGTGGAGGTGGTCACGGTAGCCTTTCACTGGCTGTAGGACAAACAGCACACACGTAGCTATAGTAACGGAGCATGCGCAGAAGGGTGAAGACAGGCATGCCTCGTGCAGAGTGGCCTGCTTCAATTAAAACACCTTAGATACTATACAGATGGATCTGTTGTAAAGCAGCAGAGAAGTGCGTGGGCATTTACAGCCCGCTCAGCGGGCCGAACCGTTCAAGAATCCAGTGGTGCCCACTCTATGACCACGAGCAGCATGACGATGGAGGTGATGGCAGTTACACAGGCTTTCATATGGCTGGAATCACAGCATTATACCAACGTGTGTGTACTAAGTGATTCAATGAGCATGATTCAGAAGGTCGAAGCTGGATCTGTACGTAGACAGTGGACTGAATCGCTGCGGAAGTCTGTTGTCCGTAAAGTCACCTTCATCTTCGTCCCGGGACATGCGGGAGTCGAGGGAAATGAACGAGCTGACAAACTGGCTGGCTCTGCACCCCCTGTAGATGGCCAGCCCATGGATCGTGCCGATGTTATTAACGTCCTTAAAGATATGGCGAGAACAGAGGACTTTGACGTCAGTGATTCCACATCGCTGTCCAGGATGAAAGACCTGGGAGTAAGAATCGGCACAGCCAAACGCGAGAGGTACATCGGGAAAACAAAGCGCCTCGTCAACCAACACAGAACTGGCACTATTAGCCACCGGACGCTAATGAATATGCTGGGGGGAGGATCTGAGCACCTATGGACATGTCCGGAGTGCAACGAAGATACCCCAACTGATAACTGATAACTGATAACCTTAGATAGGGATCAGCTGACCTCCGTGGCCTTAAGGCTTGCGAACGGGATTCGTGAGCCGCTTACCACGCATTCGAAACGTCGCGGCCACCAATTTGGCAGCAGACTGTTTCGCGGCGGGGTGTTAACATGTTGGTGTGGGGGTCGGTCGTTCAGAAAGCAATGACAAACTACTGAACGTAAAAACGTGCCAAGATATTAACACCAGCATGATAGCCTGTAAATAGGATATGAAAAAAGAGGGTGGGGGGGGGGGGGCATAGGTCAGATCATGTCCCCAGTACTCGCTGGTTTCTTGGATAATAAAAGTGGTCGAAGTAGTGCAGCGGGTAGCACACTTGCCTGTGGCACGGTGGTCGTGTGTTTCGCATCGACTAGAAATGTTTTGAAATTGGCTTGACCTTCAATGTCGACTCAGCCTAAAGTAGGAAAATGGAGTTATTGTGAGAAGCAATGGTTGTCGCCATGATATTGACGTATCATATTTTGAAACATGTCATTTTCGCACACAATTGATTTAAAATGTAATAACTTTGGCACATGTACACTGACTGTTATTAATTATATATTGAGAACCAGTATTCACACTATTTACATTAATTATATATATATATATATATATATATATATATATATATATATATATATATATATATATATATATATATACACACACACACACACTAGCTGACCCGGCCCGGCTTCGCCCAGTCCCTAGTGGGGAGCATCTCATTTAATTCATATAAGTAGTCATATAAGTTCTCGTTCCCGTTACCGACTATCTGTCTGTCTGTCTGAATGTCTGTCTGTCTGTCTGTCTGTCTGTCTGTCTGTCTGATCCGGCCCAGCTTTGCCCAGTCCCTGACGGGGAGCATCTCATTTAATTCATATAAGTAGTCATATCAGTTCCCGTTCCCGACTGTCTGTCTGTCTGTCTGTCTGTCTGTGGAGGGAGGAGGGGGAGGAGGGAGGAGGAGGAGGGAGGAGGGGGAGGAGGAGTAGGGAGGAGGAGGAAGAGGGAGGAGGAGGGAGGAGGGGGAGGAGGGGGAAGGAGGAAGAGGGAGGAGGAAGAGGGAGGAGCTAAGGAGAAGGAGGAGGAGGGAGAAGGAGGGAGGAGAAGAATGCAGAAGGAGGAGAGGGAGGAGGAGGAGGAGGGAAGAGGAGAGGGAGGAGGAGTAAGATGGGGGAGGAGGAGGGAGGAGGAGGACGGAGGAGGAGGAGAGAGGATGTTTTCACAATGACGGATAACTGTTGCAGGATGTGGTAGATGATCTCTAGATGTGTATATCGGATGCTGGACATCTTGCTAATGACCGAGTTTTCCGGAAGTTGTTATGAGAGCGAGGTTCTGCAAAAGACATGCTACTGAATGAATGAATGAATGAATGAATGAATGAATGAATGAATGAATGAATGAATGAATGAATGAATGAATGAAATGATTTCTGTTACCGATAAACGCCTTATCTAGCTCTGGGTCTGAACACCGTGCAGCCTGCGTTTCCTCTAATTCTTGACGTGTGTATACTGTTGTATGCGTCTCAAACTTTCAAACTATGTTGACAAGCTTACATACATTTAATGGCAGTAGAAGCCGAGTGTTTAAGAAAAATGTATAGAATACCATGGACGGAAAGAAAAACGAATGGAGCGGTTCTTCGAAGTAAAAACAGAAAACAGTAAATTGATTAGAGCAATTACACGTAGACAGTAACAGGTTTTGATCAATCAATGGATGAAATTGGCCTGATAACTTAGTGACAACTGGCAAACATGATGAACAAAGGCAAGGGAAAGAAACAGACATAACTACAATACGTCTTGGTCACATGACATAACAGGGACATGAACACAAACCTCATCCAAGACTAATGATCGTGTCAGATGCAAACCATGACCGTCTACGCCGATCGGTATGCAAATGGGTTTCAATTTAAATCCAGGTCAATATTTTTGACTCGACCACGCGGTTCTTGGAGCATACAGCTGGAGAGCGAAAATCGTCTGGTAGGAACGGTGGTCGGCGTGATACTCATCACACCTCTCATCAAGTTTCACATCATACACAGGTGTTCATTTCACCTACGTAGTGTTCACATGAAACACAAGTGCTCAGATCACTTGTCTAGTGTTCACATAATCAGTATAGTGTTCACATCACCAGCGTAGTGTTTAGATCAAACACATTTGTTAACATCACCTAATTAGTGATCACATCTAATACAGGCGTTGACATCACCCATGTAGTGTTCACGTTAAACACAGTTGTTCACATCACCTACGTAGTCTTTATATCAAACACAGGTGTTCACATCACTCATGTAATTATCACATCAAACACACATGTTAACATCACCTAAACTATGTACACATAAAACATGTGTTCACATAATCCATGCATTGTTCACATCAAATACAGGTGTTTACATCCCCTACGTAGTGTTTACATCAAACAAAGGTGTTCACATCACCCATGTAATGTTCAAATTAAACACACGTGTTCATATTACTTACGTAGTGTTCACATCACACGCAGGTGCTCACACCACCCTTGTAGTGTTCACATCAAACATAGGTGTTCACATCACCCATGTATTATTCACATAAAACTGGTGTCTACATAACGCATGTAGTGTTCACATCAAACACAAGCATTCTCATCACCTACGAAGTGTTCGCATCAAACATTGGTGTTCACATCACCCATGTAGTATTCACACCAAACAAAGGTGTTCACATCACCCATGTAGTGTTCTTATTACATACATGTGTTCTTATTACTTACGTATTGTTCACACCAAATATAGGTGTTCATATAATTAAGTAAGTTTCACATAAACGTAAGTGTTCACATTACTCATGTAGTGTTCATATTAAATTCAGGCGTTCGCAACAACCACATATTGTTCACATCAGACATAATTCTTCACATCACCCATATGGTGTTCACATCAAACACGGGTGTTCTTATCACCAATGTTGTGCTAACTTTAAACATAGGTATTCACATAACCCTTAGAGTGTCCACATCAAATACAGGTCTTCATATCACCTACACCAGTCATAGGTGTTCACATCACTCTCCTAGTTTTCACATCAACCATGTAATGTATATATTAAACACAGGCGATCACATCACCCAGGTGGTGTTCACATCAAAAATATGTGTTCACATCAACCATGTAGTGTTTCATAAGTGATGTTGAATGAAAGTAATATGAACACATGTGCGTAATGTGAACACCACATGAGTGGTGTAAACAAAGGTGTTTACACCACTCATGTGGTGTTCACATTACGCACATGTGTTCATATTACTTACGTAGTGTTCGCATCAATCATATGTGTTCATATCACCCACGTAGTGGTCACATCAAACACAGCTGTTCACAACAACCACATAGTGTTCACATCAAACATAGATTTTCACAACAGAGTTCACATGAAACACAGGTATTATATATCAACTACTTAGTGTTTACATAAAATATAGGTGTTTACATCACTCTTCTGGTGTTCACATCTACCAGGTAGTGTTCATATAAACACAGGTGTTCACATTACCCAGGTAATTTTCACATCAAACACACGTTTTCATATCATTCGCTTAGTGTTCACATCGTCCATCTAGTTTTTTCATCACCCTCTTAGTGTGTACATCAAAGACAGGTGTTCACATCACCCTTTCTGTGTTCTCATCAACTATCTAGTTTTCACATAACTCGTTTAGTACTCAACCATCCATCTAGTCTTCACATAAACCATCTAGTGTTCACATCAAATACATGTGTTCACTTCACCCATGTAGCGTTCGCATCACGCGTCTGGCGTTCGTTGTCTCGGATGGCTGTGTGAGGTGCAGCCAATCGCGAACGTCCTAGCCGAAGCAATTTAGCTAGGCAGCGGTTACGAGAATGTGACCGCAGCGCGAAGCCGGAGTCGTGGTTTGAGCGGGGGAACGAGCAATTTTTGTACGGCCGTACGATAAAGTCTCGTCAAGCACCCACTCTCTTTCAATGAATAGTGGGCCTGCAGTCAGTAAGCTGGCATAGCTTTTCGGTCAGTCTTACCTGGCGTAGTTTGAAAGCTCGTCGGTAGGTGTCTAGTGGTTTTGCATGTATCACCTGGTACCGAGGGAGTGCGCTAAACGATTGCTACTCTTGACCTACGTGTGCGTGAATAGTCCGTCTGTGCGATCTATGGTTCTCAGCTTGCTGAGGGATATGGCTGAACGTCCCAGTCAATATCTCCCGGGTTGCGAGGGTTTGAGCATTATGGTCACTCTGCTGTATGGGGGTGAGATACTGAGCAGGCAGCATCTGCAGCCCACATAGTGAGCGTTACTAAATGTGAAAAAAGCGCCCCAGGGCCACATTGAGTGAGCGTTATTAAAGGTTCACAAACGTCTCTACGGCTATCAGCTGAGGGATTTTGCTGAAAGCTTTAATTCAATATGCCCCGAATGGGAGGGCCTGGCCGTGAGATGTTGAGCCGGCAGCATCTGCAGCCTACCTCGCGAGAGTTACCAAAGGGAGAACAACATCTCATTTTCACGAAATGGAATTGCTTGGATAGTGAATCCATTACGTGGAAGACCGAATCGAAAGCTTGCTGTGTGCACGTCATCTGCATATAAGTCCCTCCTGGTCTTCGTAGGAGCAGCCTGTGATGAACGGTAGGCTCAATATACGGAAGTGAGGCTAAACAGCCATGTGCAGGACGTGACGATTCCTTGGGTGAGCCCAGTACCAGAACGATGTGTGTCTGCTCTGCAATTATGGGAGCCTCCTTAGATAGCTGGGAATGCCCATGGTCTGCTCCTACCTTCCCTTGAGCGCTGACCTGGATGTCTTTGGCTGTTCTGAACAGACCAGCTGGGATTCGGATGACACCACTCCAGTAAGAGTAGAGAAAACAACCCAAAAGCCGGAATGGGAATATGGCTTGGCTGGCAAACCCTGTTAGTTAGTTAGTTAGTTAGTTAGTTAGTTAGTTAGTTAGTTAGTCGCAGTTCCAACTTCACAGAAACGGGTCGTCCCCATTATGCTCCGTTCCTGTGCCAGTGAATATCACACAAAACGCTCCCAAGTGCCCAATGTGAAAAGTGGAAAAGACAGGAGTCTCGGCAAACAACAGCCCGCACAGATAAACTGTGAAAGCGAACGAACGAAAATATGTATTTTCAAAGGGTTAAGATTTGGGCACACAGACCCGTCTGACATTCTGCCCTACTTCTCTATTTCCTGTCATACATTCTTTCATTCAACATCATTTATGAAGCAAATTTTTGACATCAAAAGAACAATCGGCATTAAAACGCATGAAATAGTATCGATAACAAATGACTCCCTGAGGCCTAAGGAAGGTGTAACGTGCCGTACATATGGGAATGTTTTTTGACTAGTAGTCGTTTGAGATAATTTACCATTATTATTGTCTTTTTTGTTTGTTTGTTTATGGGGTTATGTAGTCTGTACCGAGGTAGTGTTCAAACAGGTTGCAAATGTATGTATAACGATTGGTGGTGTCTATGATTTCTTGTGGAAGATTGTTCCACAACTGAGCGGCATAGTATGCTAAGCTTGTTTTATGTAAGTCTATATAAGGTCTAGAGACATGAAGTATATTTAGTTGTTCGCTATGTCTTGTGTTATATTTAAACAATTGCCAAAGTTAGCTTGGAGCATTTTGAAATTGGGTTGTGTGAATAAGTATAGCTTTATTTAAAAGTAGGCGTTGTGGAGTGGCAGTAACCGAAGACATTTATGTAGGTTAGAATGTCGGTAACTTTTCACCATTAATTAAACGTACAGCCTTTTTCTGGAGTGAATAAAGGCGTCTTGTTTTTGATTTGGAGCATCCATCCCAGATATTAGAGCAATAATTAATATGTGTTTGTATATGGGAAGTATAGAATATTTTTCTTGTGTTTCGTCAAAGAAATATTTTATTTTGGCAAGTTTGTATACTTTTTCTTTGGCTATTTGTTTAACGAGAGCATTAACATGAGTGTTAAAGGTTAGATTTTTATCTATGATAAGACCCAGTGCCTAGTGTTTGGTTACACTTTCTATAGGCATGCTACCAAAGTGCAGCTGTAGAGTTCTCTGCGAGTTTAGCGTGTGAAGTCTTTGCCTGGTTCCTATTAACATAGATTTTGTTTTAGAAATGTTAATTTCCATGCGGTTTGCATGACTCAAGTTAACTACACTATTTATTTCCTGTTGCAAGGAAAATTCAAGCACATTACCAATAGCGTGTGCATATATTGTGAAGTCGTCTGCATATAGATCTCAGGACGACGACAGATATAAGGGAAGATCATTTATATAAATGGCAAATAACAGAGGGCCAAGAATAGACCCCTGAGGTACGCCAATATTATTGGTAATGGCTTGAGATAAAGATTTATTGTGTGATACTACTTGTTTTCTGTCTAATAAAACTGATTTTTTTATTAATGTCACTATATTAAAGCTTACTTTCATTGTTTCTAGTTTTTTAATTAGAATAGTATGATCTATTATATCAAATGCTTCTCTAAAGTCTATAAACACCGCTCTACATAGAGTATTGTTGTTAATATTTTGATGCCAGTTTTCAATCATATTTGTTAGGGTCGTATGGCAAGAGTAGTTTGGCCGAAATCCTGAATGACTGTCAACTATTAGTTTGTGGAGAACTAAGTGCTCTAGTGATGTTTTGTGGATGTAGTATTCTAGCAGGTTGGATAGTGCGGATATCATGGAAATTGCCCTATAATTACTCATGAGACGATCGTCTAGAGAACCAGCTTTTAAATGAGGATACACTTTAGCGATTTTAAAGGCTGATGGGAAGTGACCTTTGGTGAGACATTGATTATATATAAAAGATAGTGACTCGCAGTTCACCGGTGCAGCATGGCGAATAATCCGATTATTAATTCCCTCTAGTCATGATGAGTTATTGTTTTTTTTTAGGATACTGAGATGAGTAAATACTTCAGTGGTCGTCATTAGCGGTATGTTGGGGGGGGGGGGGGGGCGCTCAATAACATTTGTTCTGCACAGAATGATGATAATAAAGATATGTCACGAGGCGCATCTGGTATTTCAGCGTTCAGTTGGTTTATGTCGGACTGAAAGAATCTACTGAATTGATCACATGTAACCTGATTTTATGGATGATTTATGTTTGTTTGTCAAGGTATTAATTGCTTTCCATATATCTTTAGTGTTGGTTTTATCTATTATTAAGTTCTTAAAATAGTTTTTCTTTTCCTTTCGAATAATATATTGAACTTTGTTTCTCAGACTACGGTACATAATTAGATCTCTATTTTTATGTGCACTGTCCCGGTCTCTCATAAGTTAACTACCTACTGTGTGATACACGATGGCTTAGTGTGATGTTTAACACGAACTTTTTTAAATAGAACATGCTTATCAAATATACTTAGAAAGGTCTTCAGCCAGTGGTCCAGAGCATCGTCTGGGTCAGGAAGTTGGTAACCATAGTCCAGAGATGAGTTGAGCAAGTCTTGTAATAAGACATCTCGATTGAAATTTTTATAATTTCTATATTTTACACTTATATGTTTGTTTTGGAGTTTTGATACCTCTTTTCGACCATGTGCAACATACTGGATAGTAATCGCTCGTTGCATTAATAGGTAAAGTACATTCTTTGATGTTGTCAGCACACGTAGTATAAATATGATCTATATGTGTTGCAGATGAGTTTGTTATTCTAGTGGCTTGTTTGACTAACTGTTGGAATTTATATGACTCTATTATGTTTTCCCATGTTTTGTTTGATTTGTTAGTGTCTATGTTGAAGTCACCTAGCAGTATTATTTCTCTCGCAATTCTAAAGTCGTAAAGTCTGAACCGAAAGCTAGCCGAGTGGATGTCGTTTGCATCCTTACCTCTTCTGGTTTGCGCGAGGAGCGGCCTGTGGAGAATGAAATGCCCAATATATGGAAGTGATGAATTGAAGTAGCCATGTGCAGGACGTGACGATTCTTTTGGTGAACCCAGAACAAGAGCAATATATGTCGGCTCTGCTATCATGGAAGCCTCCTTGGATGACGGGGAATGCCCATGGACTGTTCCTGCTTTCCCTTGGGGGTTGACCGTGGTGGCTTCGGCCGTTCCAATTTTTCCGAAACACCCGGAAAGGCTAACCCGATCAACAAACGCCCGCAGAAGTCGAATGTGTCGGCTTAAGGGTGCAAATAAACTTGGCACAATACAATTACAATTGAAAAGACATTCTGGATGAAGGCAAAAGAAGAAGAAGAAAAAGAAGTGTTCACAACAAACATAGGTGTTCATATCGCCCACGTAGTGTTCACATAAAATGCGGATGTTCACATCCTGCCATGTAGTGTGCACATTAAGCACTAGTGTTGACATCACTCTTCCAGTGTTCACATCACTCATGTAGTGTTCAATTCAAACACACGTGTTCACATCACTCGCCTAGTGTTCACATCGTCAATGTAGTGTTCACATCATACACTTAGTGTGTACATCAAACACAGATGTTCACATAATCCATGTAATGCTCACATCAAACATAGGCGTTCGCATCACCCTTGTAGTGTTCACATGGAATAGCGTGTTCACATCATGCCATGTAGTGTTCACATCAAGCACATAGAGATTACATCTCGTCTCGTGTTCACATCATCCACATGTTGTTTACGTCAAACACGCGTGTTACATCGCCCATGTAGTGTTCACAACAAGCACACGTGTTCACACCACCCGTCTAGTGCTCCCATCGCCCGTCTAGTGCTCACATAATCCAAGTAGTGTTTACATCAAACACAGGTGTTCACATCATCCAAGTAGTGTTCACATAAAGCACAGCTGTTCTCGTCACCCGTCTAGTGTTCACATCATCCGCTGTGGGTTTCCATCACCCACTGAGTGCTCACATCACCCACCAAATATGCACATCGCTGACCTAGCGAAGCTTAATCCAAACAGTATCATATCCCCATGTAATCGACAATTACAGTGTAACAGGCACATTAACCGATTTTCCCACAATTTTAGAACCACTGGAAAAAAAAAAAAGTCACAAACAAAGACAATTATCAAAACCCACAACAATATAGATTGCCACAATGTGATCGAAGACTCGAGTGGCGGACACCATGGCTGGAGTTCGTTTTGTGTGTACAGGTTTGCAATGATAACATTTATCGCCTCTATTGTGTTTATTGCGTATTAAACTAAACGTATTGGGTACTTGATGTTAGTTAGTTAGTTATTTAGTTAGTTAGTTAGTTAGTTAGTTAGTTGTTAGTTAGTTAGTTAGGTAGGTAGTTAGTTAGGTAGTTAGTTAGTTAGGTAGTTAGTTAGTTAGTTAGTTAGTTAGTTGGTTGGTTGGTTGATTGGTTGGTTAGTTAGTTAGTTAGTTAGTTAGTTAGTTAGTTAGTTAGTTAGTTAGTTAGTTAGTTAGATAGTTAGTTAGTTAGTTAGTTAGTTAGCTGGTTAGTTAGTTAGGTGGTTAGTTAGTTAGCTGGTTAGTTAGTTAGTTAGTTAGTTAGCTGGTTAGTTAGTTAGTTAGTTAGTTAGTTAGTTAGTTAGTTAGTTAGTTAGTTAGTTAGTTAGTTAGTTAGTTAGTTAGTTAGTTAGTTAGTTAGTCGACAGATCAGCCGTATTGCGAACCGAACCATTCATTCCATAAATGCTCAGATCCCCAACTCAGTAATTCCCGCAGCGTGTTGCGGTTAACATCACCAGTTATGCATTTTCTAAATTAATCCTCTTCGGCTTCCTGCAGAGTAATCTTGTTTGGCCACACCTCTTTTAACTTGCTGTTCTCGCAGTCTAACCATGGTTGGTGATTCACCGTCATCACTTAATTCTCGCAAACGTCTTACTTCTCGTTGAGCATTCAGTATATCAGCCTGGTCCATGATTCACCCGTCCTCTACAGCAGCCTTACCTGCAAGCTTGTCAGCCAACTCATTTCCTTATTTACCCGCATGACCTGGCACGAAAATGAAACTAATCTTTGCCAGCCGTAACCGCCACAGAGACACCAGACACTGTCTTCGGACCAAACCCATCTCTATCTTCCTGATCATACTCATTGAGTCACTAAGGATACATGCCCGAGTGAATGTCTGTGTCTCGGGTCATGTCATTGCTTTACTTACTGTCATGACTTCCGTGGTCAGACTACTTGTGATCAAAGCAAAACATCAGAATCACAATTTTCCCTCCAGCCTGAGACGTTACAACCCACGAACTTCTCACGCGGCTAACGACCGACCCATATGTGTCAATGACAGCATCACATTTAACTAAACGTAGTGGGCACGTGTGTATATTTCCCTGATCCTGACGTGTTTTTTTTTTATTATTGTCAGTTGTTTATTGTATATTTGAAATTGTTTTCTTACGTGTTTCTTCTTCTTCTTCTTTCTTATTCGTTCCTCTTTTGAGGGAAATGCGTTACACTTAAATATGCACCTCAGAAGTCTTCATCATATTCTGGACAAATACTATCAAAGGTAACAGGCTCTATCTACTCGTGTTTCTAAATAGCTAGTAATGTATCAGTTGCTATTCTTTATATATGTGTACTTTGCAAAGAGGAATTTTTGTTAAAGTAATGTTATCATGCTTACATCTATGACATCAGCGATCTTTCATCTCATCTCATCTGCACTTTGTCCCCATTTAGAGTAAAAACAGTTAACCAACTCACACTATTGATTCTTACATTTTGCTGTTTCCCGCAGCTGGCCCACACTTTCTTCCTGTATGTTTCATCTTTGTCTCTATTTCTCTTCTCTGTGTGTTTTAACGAATGTTAGCTAACAACAACTGCCTGAGAGAGGATAATGAAACTAGAAGATTATATACAACAATAAGAAAGACATGCTTTGAAGAACATCGTGACAACTTGAAAGAACAAGGGGAAGTGAGGTAGAGGCCGACGAAGAGGAATAATGCTGGATGGATTGAGACAGAGGCATGAAGGAACATCATCAGCATCACCGTCTAAGGAATTCTCGAAAATCAAAGTTTGTACTTCCGCCTCTACAGCAGCCGGATTTTCTTGTCTGTATTTTCTGTCTAGTTGGATGCAGATTGAAAGAGACGTACGTGTGCCCACTTCTCGCCAGGTTCTAAGTCCTCAAGTGAACATACCTGTTTAAGAATGTCCTCGGCTTGATCCATCCACGACCTTCCTCTTTTTAACCTTCCTAATTTCACTATGCAGAGGGTGTTGTGTGTTTGCGATAACTCTGAGGTAGGCACGTGCTCTGAAAATGTGTATTCTGTCTTCAATAGTTGGAAAATCAAGAAGGTAGCGCATCGCCCTGCATGCTGTTTCTCTTGTACATCCAAGAATAATGCGCATGGCTTCGTTCTGTATCCTTTCCATCCTTTCTATCTGCTTACGGCTGAGAGTCAGGATAGCCATCGCATACTCAAAAGCAGACATGACCAGCCCTTCGTACAGAAGACATAGATGTCGCTGCTCACAGTTTGCTGCCGCCATCACCCGCATCGCAGCCAAACCCTGCTTGGCCTTTGTTATCACCTGGTCTATGTGCTCGATATAAGCAAGGCTTCGATCAAAACGTATCCCCAGGTTGTTCATTGCCTGCGTTCTTTCCACAGTCCCTGAACACAGTTTTACAGTTGGTGTTGGTGTGTTGACAATATGATTATTCAAAGAGAACCATGTCACTGTTGCCTTTGTTGGGTTGACCATTGCCCCAGCTTCAACACACCAAATACTTATGCGATTGAGTTCGGTTTGTAGTTCCGCAGCAGCCTGATCTCTATCCTTACCCTGACGATACACTAAAACATCATCGGCATATGACAATGTCCTCCCTGGTCCCGTGATCTGCTCGCTGGTGATTCTCACAGTGTAGGCGTTGAACAGCACTGGAGATAATGGTGATCCCTGTGGTATTCATGCTACTGCCTGGTCTCTCAATGTTTGTTCCATTCAGTGACATTGTCTTATTCCCAAGATTCCCCGGAACTAGTCTAGTTCTCTACCTAAGCTTCACATTAGTGATTATGTCATACCATTTTATTCTTTATATTTTATACAGGCACAAGTTAAACTCCCTGTAGTTTATTTGTAATTGTTGTAGGGATTTCCCATGCTTCTGATACACACAGCAATACTAATTTAACAGTTATATACGTTAAGTGTGGTGCTAGTTTTAGATTTTTTTCAGACAGATCTTATTCTGATATTAATGAGCTGCCATATAACCTTAGACGGTATTCCCTGCTTTCTGTTAGCGGTGCATACTGGACTGTGCTCACCAATCCCAAAAACCGTACATTGTGTTAAAGGTTTCGACTGGAGGAGCGCAATTAGGATGGTATAAGACTCATCATAGTCAGAAGAAATTAAGCCTAAAGACTAAATGTCATGGCAGGGAAGATCAGGCCCTAAGCCTTGGTCGGCAACTGGTCTAAGATCAAAGCACCGATAGATAGACAGTAAGATCATTGTTCTGCTGACTCGGCAGCTTTATCAGCTTGTTATGCTCCTTGTGTATTGGTGTTACCTTTCCCATGGATTAAACTAAGCAGACCAAGAGGAGGGTGGTATTGCATGGGCAACAACTAGTCTCTAAAGTTCATGCCAGGGCATGCGGGAGTACAAGGAAATGAGCGGGCTGACAAGCTCGCAGGTGAGGCTACTGTGGAGGGCGGACGCGCCATGGACCAGGCTGACATTCTGAATGCTCTACGTGAAGTGAGACTTTTGCGAGAACCAAGTGATGACTGTGAATCTACAACAATGGTCAGACAGCGAGAGCAGCGAATTAAAAGAGGGGTGGCCAAACAAGAACACTACGCAGGAAGCCAAAGAAGATTGATAAACCAACACAGAACTGGCGTCGTTAGCCGCTACACGCTGCGGGATTTGCTGAGGAGGGGATCCGAGCACTTATGGACTGAATGGTTCGATGTGCAACGAGGATGATCTGTCGACTAACTAACTAACTAACTAACCGTTGTATTTTGTTTTCCTTCCCCATAATTCATAATTCTATGAAAGTTTTCTTGTCATATGAATTCGTGTTTTAAATCTATGTATGTTCCTCATTTTTGTCTAAATAACATCCGAAAAATGTGCATGATAGTGCCAGCAAAGATAGGTCTTTGAATCAGTTGAATAACATTTATACCAGTACATACATACAGACATACACAGGCATCCAGCAACTAAGGGGTTAAAATGCAGACTTCAACCCACTGAGATGTTAGAATGAGTAGATAACCACAAAACAATGGATACACACATTGTTTGATATCGCCACCTTATATGTAATTTCCTGCAATAAGAATAAGCCTGTGATTGCTTTGAAAGAGAATCATTCTGAAATTAATGAGCCATCCTGAGATCCTACAAGACAACACGAACTTAGAAATGGCAGCATATAGAAACATGAGCTGCATACTTCTCAATCAAGGAAAACTAACTGATACATTTGACATAAAAACTGTAGTGAGAAAGGAATGCCCTCTGTTACCTTGATATACTTACTGACGACAAAGATGTGTGTAAGCCGGACATGATTGTTACAGGCATTGATAATACACATTGGGAGCAAGTTGCCGCTGAACGTGTTGCATGGAGGGCAAACATCAGAAATGGAATGAAGACAAAGGAGAAAATTATTGCAGATAAGTCGCACACCAAGCGCGTGAGACATAAGATGGTGCATGATGGTGGAAATGACCACGTGTTCACGTGCACACACTGTGAAGAACGAACATTTACAGCGCGAATTGGCCTTATCAGTCACATTCACTACTGCTATGGGTAAAAGTTATTAGGCCTTTTTGAAGGACAAACTATGGTCTGTCAAGACGGCAAGGTGCCAATGACTTACTGACTGTACTGAATTATGAAGACAACAATAACTGCTGTCAGAAATTAACTTCAATGGGTTCATGCTGGAGCAGCTAGACAATCTGGATCTCAAAGACAGAGCCCTCCGCAAAATAAGATAAATTAAACACATCTGATTTATGTCACAACAATTAGAGTTCAACAATTCATAAGAGAAAGACAATGATAATAGATCAAATAAATCAAAACCATATCTCCCTTAGTGAAACCTCATAATATGAGGTGGACATTTATTCACCTATTTAGGAAATGTAGACAAAGATGAGGAAACATATTAAGAAGCTAAAAAAAAAGAACACGGCCATGTAAGATGTGCTTTCTTAGTATTATGATATTATTTTAACTTAAATTAAATCATCTCATCGTGTTCCTCTTGTATCGTTCGGTGTCGAGTTCATAAATAAAAAGCGGTAGAGTTTCCTTTTATGGGCTTCATATATCGAGATTCCCATAGAATATGTTATTCCCTCTATCCATCGTTTGCATGGTCCACCTGTACTTCTGGTTCAATTGAATTTGTACAGTATTGGTTGTTGTGAGTTGAGTTGAGTTGAGTTGGGTTGGGTTGAGTTAAGAAACGACATCACTACACTCAGGACATTCCCATACGTGCTTCGTCCCCTCGTTCAACAGCCAGCGAAGAGTCATACTACTAATCGTTCCCACCGCTATCTGATTAAATGTTCTCATAGTCTTAACTCTCAGTTTTGAGATTCTTCCAGATCCCCTGCCGATCCCCCGCAATCTCATTCTTTCCATATATGGGTCCCCAATCTGTACCTCCGCCTTCTCCAGCTGGTCCCACAAGCGCACGGCCACCTTCCCCTTGTCCATAGGCAAGATACCACCAAGAGGTGCTTTCCCTGCTAGCCTATCAGCCTGTTCATTCCCCCGTACACCGGCATGGCCAGGGCTACATATCCATATAATTCTCACAATCTGTGACCTCTGAAGCGACAAGAGCCATTCCACACGAAACATTCCTTTCTCCACCTTACTAAGCATACTCTTTGAATCCATAATGAATACAACGTGTGTTGCAGTAGTCTCCTCTAGCCAACGGACCTGCTGTTACTGTCTCCACCTCCATTCTCATACTGGAGGTCGTAGTCTCATATGCCAGACTCACCTTTTTCAAGACTCGTCCATTAGCCTTTGCAATAAAGCCCCAGCCACTACGTCTGTTTCTCACCACTGACCCATCGTTGTAGATGACTATGTCACCTTGATGTGTGTTGCTCTGGATCAGCTGTTGCACTTCAAACTCAGTACGACCCGCTGCCCATTCTCTGCACTCACGACCCAGTGTTATGATTACATTGTGCCAGTCCGTCATGTCATCCGGAATTTCAATCCACTCTCTTTCACGATTGATTGTCTCTAGATCACACACCTGACGTATAGAAAGTTCTGCCTGTGCCATCCAGGACCTGCCTCGTCTTAGTCTATGACCCTTGACCATATCCATTACAGCATGTTGCGGGTGATCCCTGTCTGCGGCAACTCTCAGGTACCATTTGGCCAGAAGGACCCTATGCCTATCCGTCTTTGTTGGTAGCGCCAGGATATGCCTCATGCATATAATTGGTGTGTCCTTTGTGCACCTCAGGATTAACCGAATGGTAGCATTCTGTATGCGCTTCAACCTTTCAAGCTGGCTCATCGATACTGTCAGTAGCCCCAAACCATACTCAATGACAGAAATTATTAACTGCTGAAAGAGCCTGTACAGCATCCTCTGATCTACCCCGGTTGCTGCCATAGCCCTCAATGCATTAAGTCCCCTACCAGCCTTTACCACCAAAGCCTCCACATGATCCTTAAAAGACAAACACCTGTCAAAGGTGATACCCAAGTACTTCAGTTTAATCTATCGACTAAGTGGACCTCCATTCAACACACTACCTGGGACATCTATCTTGATTATCCGTTTATCGAGGGAGTACCACACAACCGATGCCTTGTCTGGGTTTATAATGGCCCCTGCGTCCCTGCACCACTCAGCTACACTGTTTAAAGCCACCTTTAAGTCTTTCACCAGACTGGCCCTGTCTCTGCCCTGTCTGTACACCAGCACATCATCTGCAAATGTTAAGATTCTACCCACACATGGTGTCTCAATAGATGCGATTTTGCTGATGTAGACATTAACGAGCACTGGGGACAAGGCAGACCCCTGCGGCAACTCAGGTGTAATAGTACAGGGGTCAGAAGTCCAGGAACTCATGCGCAGTGCA
This sequence comes from Cepaea hortensis, assembly GCA_963921405.1. NCBI lineage: Eukaryota > Metazoa > Mollusca > Gastropoda > Stylommatophora > Helicidae > Cepaea > Cepaea hortensis. The sequence continues at coordinate 31,849,631 of OY992879.1, read as the reverse complement.
TCCTTAAACTCATAAAGGACTGCCGCAACCTATCTAACAAGGCAAAGGCAGACTTCCATGTCCAACAGTGTGTGTATTAACCGATCATACCTGACCCTGTTATACGCATCTTCCAGGTCAAGAGCTACCGCCACTGTCTCTTGTTTATCTTGGAAGCCCTCGTAGCCATTGTAGCATGATGTCTTCAGACGTTCGCATCCCCAGTCCATTTACATTTCTCAATACTCAGTAGTTAACCACGTAAGCCGTCGTGATACCCTAACTAAAAATAGAATCGTAGATTCTAGATCGAGAGAGGGTAGATGAATGGTGGGGACTCAATTTCATTGGGTAACCCTTGGGCTGGTAACGCTCCTTAATACATAATTAGCCCGCCAGTCGAAGCCTTGATTCCATCCCGTAAAGACGTGTTCAAGATGCAGTGGTAAAATTTGCCCAAAAGCATTCTTTAGGATGTGGTCATCTGCACTCCAGAGAATGAGAAAGATGGGGGAGGCCTTTCAATTACCAGGACAACTCCAGGGAAGTCCTGAGCTCTAGCTTCAACTCCAGCTGAAAAGTCAGACTCCAAAAAGACCAAAATGAACAACAGGTTGCAAATGATCAGCCTGAATCCACTAATTCTGGCCTATACAGATGGCACTGAAGAAAAGTCTTGATTAAAAGCCTAAAACAGGGATACTCTCCAATTTTGTAAAAAGCCCCAGGCTATATCTTCAAGATAAATTCAAGAAGAAACCTTAAGAGGAGAGATCACCTGGTCTTCAGCATGTCACTACTGGCTAAGAGTGGACATTAAAGGTGCACTTGGAGCAGACTATATCACAGTTATTATTAATATTGGCTGAAAGGCTAATGGAGAAGAAGTATAATAAATAGAGCAAATTCTCAAAATGGATTGGTGTTAAGTCGGTGTGGTGATTCAGTTCCATCAGAAATCTTAGGAGTGATAGACTGTGAAGAAAGACAGCTGGGACATATTGTTTCTTTTTAGATCTTCCTCCACTGGAGAAGCAAAAGAACAGTCTTGGGTGTCAACTTCATGAACAGTCAAATTTAGGTGAGATAGACAGAAAGAAGAATGCTAGGACATATTGTTTCTTTTTAGATCTTCCTCTACTGGAAAAGTAAAGGAACAGTCCTAAGTGTCAACTTCATGAACTCACCAGTGAAAAGATTTTTTTTTTTTTTTTTTTTTTTTTTTGCGTATCCTTTTACAGGACTTAGCTGTCAACAGCAGCATCTTTCAGCTGTCTGTTGATCTCTTGGCAAGATTACGCTCAGTAGTTTGCCATTGCTTTCTGAGCGGCCGGCTCAGTATCCGCAAGTCACGAGCGGAGGTCGAACCACCTCAGTTCTCGCTCCGCTGCGAGACTCTGCGTGATAAACGGGATTACAGAGAGAAAGTGTTGTAACCCCACAGCCAGAGAGACCGGCAGTGAAAAGATAGAGCTTTAAAATTTCTTTCAAGATTGTGACAGCAGGGAATAGCCTGAATTGGAAAACCATCATGGGGAGAACTGTAACCTGAGCTGTCCAACACCATCATAGGTGCTAAAAGGATTAAACAGACCAGTGGAGCAGAACGTCCCTATGCTTGCCCCAATTTATGGCTTATCTTGTGTTTCCCTCATTAACTGTCGAAGAAAGGATTTAAGTCTAAAGTGTGGTGTAGGGTAACCTATGGTGTAGAGATGTGAAGGAGGAGGGTTTATTTAGATTGATGTTTCTGTGGGGATATTGAGTGATGTGTTTGGGTTTTCATAGATAATGTCACTATAATTTGCATATAAACTTATATTTGAGATGTAAATTGTTGGCAGAATATGAAGCCTGAGTCTTCACTTGACCTCATCAGACATTAATAAAGTATTAGTAGTAAGAGAACAGTTTTTGAGATACATGTCTCGGTGATTGTCTTGTACATTGTTGAGAAAGAAATGTCCAACTGGTGTCAGGCATCTTCATGGTGACTGTTACTCTACTGTTGTGGTTGGTTACAGAGATTGTGAAAGTCTGTGTGGTTGTTGTCAAGTATCTTTCATGATGTATGACTTGTCTAACCTGTTGGTGTGATCATTCTTTGTGAATGTTTGTCCAACTGTTGTCAAGATCTTCTCATGTTGATGTCTTGTTCAACCAGTGTAGAATACAGTCATTGTTGTTTATGTTCACTACAATGGTACAATTGTCAATGTGATCATTTGTCCAAGTGTCTTGTGTCACTTGAAATAAGTAATGAGATCAAAAATGAGGTTGGCGATCACAGCACAGTCAGCTGGAAGATGAGAGAACTGCTTTCATTGGTTGCTGTGGCTAACTGCCAAGATCTCTATATATGGCCTAGAAGAGAAATCATCTATAAATAATTCTGTGTAGAACTTAACTTAGATCTAATTTCTCACAGTGGGGGTACTCGGTGAGCCAAAATTCTGAATGGTTTCTCTACAAGGGTTATGCGAGAATAAATATCAATACCTCTAGACAACACTTGCTGTTACTAACCTGTATCTTTTATAGAGAGATATACTTTATAGAACTTCACTCATTGGAACTTCAGTAATTCTCTATAAACCCACAAAAAAACCTCACATGTTGGGGCCTCATATCCGCGATTGAACCCCGGGAACACCCCTAAAGGTGATCACATGTTGTAGACTCATATCCGCGACTGGACCCCGGGAATAACCTGCTCAAGGTAATCACATATTGAGTGCTCTATGCACTAATTGAACCCTGGGAATACCTTTTATGGGATTCACATAACGAGGTCTGATGACTCGGGATGTAAACTATGGGTATACCTTGTCTGGGACTCCTGTGGAGGATATCTATGTTTGTATTAGAATCAGAGAGTAACCTCTCGCAAAATTAAACCTATTGCTTAGAGTTTTATGATGTGGTTAATGGATCTCGTCACATAAATGTGGACAAAAGGTCCAGATGTTTAAACCCACAAGTAAATCTCGGGTGGTGGTTGTTTCATCAATGGTGGTAATATTGCATGTATCACTGTTCACAAATGTCACATTGTACAATGTAGTTGAACAAAAATGTTAATTATCTTATGGGTCAACATGTTTGCTATACCCATGATCATGTTGTGGTTCAAGATGGGCTGATGTAATAGACTGTCAATATTGTTGTTTAATTTTGTGCATACTGTGTTCACTATGAGTATCAAAGGTACCTGAGAACCAGAAGACACAAATTATTTTTAAATAACTAAGACAGCTAATTTCATGATAAATTTGATTTTTCTTGAGATAAATTAAGACACTTGATCCAGGGAATAAATAGGGGGCCTACTCCATTTTCTAACTTATTGGCTAGCATGGGAGAAAGGGGAATTAGTGTATTTACATTTTAATATCACTGCATCACATCATATAATGGGTACTTAATTCCTCAGTCCCCATAACATGTTGGCAACACTGAGAGCAGAGAGTGTGAACCCTGATGGAAAAATTGGGCAACCATTAAGACACCTCACTAACCATCTCTCTCAGTATAGTCAGTATTCGTACCGGCTATTGTCCAGTGTCGATTCGACGTTGGGTTTATTCTTCAGTTGTGTAATCTTGTCGGTAGCCCTGATCAAGCTGCTGAGAAAGTAAGCACGATTGAATCTCCAGGAGAAACATCCTTATCAACTCAGTCACTTGCCATTCCTGAATTAATGGTATTATTAAGCGTACTTGATACGTAATGGACGAGATGAAGGGAAGATTCTACCTGATGTCATGGGCGGTCATATAAAACCGACCACAGTCTGGTGTCTATAAGACATTAGTCTATTGTTCGATGGTGTGATCTCTGGTGTACTAGGATCCAAGTCACTAGGAGTGAACTCATTGAATCTCCAGGAAGGCCATCAAAATAACTGGACCCCTAGCCATTCATATGGAAGTGGAGAGCGTACGCAAAAGTATGTGTCCAGGAAACGATGGATAACCAACCTGATGTTATTGGCGTATCATACGACTAGGAGCATAACGTGGACAACCTGAAAAATTTCATGAAGAGATAAAACAGGATCCGTCTCCGACGTCGGCCGTCAATTCATCCTCAGTTGAGAAAGCATTTCTGCCTGCAAAATGGTGGAGATTAAAGGAAGGACAAAGTTGGAAAAACTGATGTCCTTCTCCTTTTTCATTCTCAATTGGGAAGACCTTTCTGCCGGAAGAAGGTGGGAATGTAAATAAGGATTACTGTCTCCAAACAGTTAACTCTTATATGGTAGAGCTCACTGCAACTCCAGCAGTGACACTCTATACACAATGTCTGCGAAAGTGGACTAACGAAAGATCAGTTTCAAACAGCTGACTCCTTTCAAGATAAAGATCCCTGCACTCCAGCAGTCGACTCTTTATATAATAAGAACCATGCATTTAGCATGTGGAATCTTATATTATTACTGATCTGCGAGATGTCTTCACAAGACCTGGCCAGGCATATCCTCAAAGTCAGTAAAATTGCTTCAAAAAAAATTCCAGTCAATAGTGGGATCTATGAAGCTATACCCACATAATCACACCCCTTCAAAGGTAGCTGTGATAATGACGGACTTCTCTATGGCTGAGAAGAAACGCCTTATTCGCCAAAAGTAAACGTTTTGCTCATGTGGGAGAGAAAGAACGGATACTTCCCAGCCACTCAAAAGCATTTAGCTCAAGCATGGCTGAAGACAACTAGTTGGAATTCTATATTGGTTGTAGTAGATGTTAGTCTAACTGCATCTACAAACTCAGTTGCTACGTTGGAAACAGCTTACACAAGATGGACGCTGAGTGGCCAATCCACGGACAAGTCTGAAATGAGATTGTTCACTATTGTAACTATCTAGCAACTAAGGAGAGAAAATGCTGTCACTTCTCACAACAAATCAAAATAGAGGCCTAACGGAATGAGGAAATCTCAACCAATAAGTGCACCTCTAAATCTATGGTAAGACTACAGAAATAAGTCAAGGAAATATAATGGGAAATTGCTATTATCTGCAAACACAAGAGGCTTATTGGAAAGGTAGACCCTGTGTCCAACGCTAACCAAATCTGCACTAGTAGATTTTAGTCTTAAGTTCTGCAGCGGCTGCTATACAGTTCACCCGGAAATGATTGTTTTTGCTCCGGTGATGATCAAAAATTTTAACCCAGTTCCAAATGCCAAGATTACTGTTGGAGAAAGTGTTCAGTTAAATACACTCTCACAGGATTATCATTCTCCAGAGGCGAAGGGAAGAATGAAGTTCTGATAAAGACAAATGAGTGAGAGACATATGGAATTATACCACTCTCATCAGACATATAGAAGTTGGCTTAATTGCAAAGCATTACTTCTCATAATGAATCTCAATGGTCTATTCATGCTTTGAAAGTGTGTGACTCTGAGAGATCATTCATCATGGACAGGAAAAATAGCATGGAGATTGACTGTGGAGCATTGTCAGAAATGAGTTGGAGAGCAGTTCACTGATAAGTGTGGTCATAACTCTTCATACTTCCAGTGACTAAATGGAACTTCATGCAGGACTAACTTCATGGTCTTTGCAGATGCCACCAAATTCATGACTGATGGATGAATATTGGAGCAGATTTTTCAGGGAAAAAATCAATTGGTTCCATATGCACAGCTCTTGTTGGAGTAATGGGAGATGAGTAAATGATGACACCACTTAAAGGATCTGGGAACTGTGAACGCCTGACCTATCAGTCATTGTATCCATGACAGTTTATGGGGAGGCTATGTAGCATGATGTCTTCAGACGTTCGCATCCCCAGTCCATTTACATTTCTCAATACTCAGTAGTTAACCACGTAAGCCGTCGTGATACCCTAACTAAAAATAGAATCGTAGATTCTAGATCGAGAGAGGGTAGATGAATGGTGGGGACTCAATTTCATTGGGTAACCCTTGGGCTGGTAACGCTCCTTAATACATAATTAGCCCGCCAGTCGAAGCCTTGATTCCATCCCGTAAAGACGTGTTCAAGATGCAGTGGTAAAATTTGCCCAAAAGCATTCTTTAGGATGTAGTCATCTGCACTCCAGAGAATGAGAAATATGGGGGAGGCCTTTCAATTACCAGGACAACTCCAGGGAAGTCCTGAGCTCTAGCTTCAACTCCAGCTGAAAAGTCAGACTCCAAAAAGACCAAAATGAACAACAGGTTGCAAATGATCAGCCTGAATCCACTAATTCTGGCCTATACAGATGGCACTGAAGAAAAGTCTTGATTAAAAGCCTAAAACAGGGATACTCTCCAATTTTGTAAAAAGCCCCAGTCTATATCTTCAAGATAAATTCAAGAAGAAACCTTAAGAGGAGAGATCACCTGGTCTTCAGCATGTCACTACTGGCTAAGAGTGGACATTAAAGGTGCACTTGGAGCAGACTATATCACAGTTATTATTAATATTGGCTGAAAGGCTAATGGAGAAGAAGTATAATAAATAGAGCAAATTCTCAAAATGGATTGGTGTTAAGTCGGTGTGGTGATTCAGTTCCATCAGAAATCTTAGGAGTGATAGACTGTGAAGAAAGACAGCTGGGACATATTGTTTCTTTTTAGATCTTCCTCCACTGGAGAAGCAAAAGAACAGTCTTGGGTGTCAACTTCATGAACAGTCAAATTTAGGTGAGATAGACAGAAAGAAGAATGCTAGGACATATTGTTTCTTTTTAGATCTTCCTCTACTGGAAAAGTAAAGGAACAGTCCTAAGTGTCAACTTCATGAACTCACCAGTGAAAAGATAGAGCTTTAAAATTTCTTTCAAGATTGTGACAGCAGGGAATAGCCTGAATTGGAAAACCATCATGGGGAGAACTGTAACCTGAGCTGTCCAACACCATCATAGGTGCTAAAAGGATTAAACAGACCAGTGGAGCAGAACCTCCCTATGCTTGCCCCAATTTATGGCTTATCTTGTGTTTCCCTCATTAACAGTCGAAGAAAGGATTTAAGTCTAAAGTGTGGTGTAGGGTAACCTATGGTGTAGAGATGTGAAGGAGGAGGGTTTATTTAGATTGATGTTTCTGTGGGGATATTGAGTGATGTGTTTGGGTTTTCATAGATAATGTCACTATAATTTGCATATAAACTTATATTTGAGATGTAAATTGTTGGCAGAATATGAAGCCTGAGTCTTCACTTGACCTCATCAGACATTAATAAAGTATTAGTAGTAAGAGAACAGTTTTTGAGATACATGTCTCGGTGATTGTCTTGTACATTGTTGAGAAAGAAATGTCCAACTGGTGTCAGGCATCTTCATGGTGACTGTTACTCTACTGTTGTGGTTGGTTACAGAGATTGTGAAAGTCTGTGTGGTTGTTGTCAAGTATCTTTCATGATGTATGACTTGTCTAACCTGTTGGTGTGATCATTCTTTGTGAATGTTTGTCCAACTGTTGTCAAGATCTTCTCATGTTGATGTCTTGTTCAACCAGTGTAGAATACAGTCATTGTTGTTTATGTTCACTACAATGGTACAATTGTCAATGTGATCATTTGTCCAAGTGTCTTGTGTCACTTGAAATAAGTAATGAGATCAAAAATGAGGTTGGCGATCACAGCACAGTCAGCTGGAAGATGAGAGAACTGCTTTCATTGGTTGCTGTGGCTAACTGCCAAGATCTCTATATATGGCCTAGAAGAGAAATCATCTATAAATAATTCTGTGTAGAACTTAACTTAGGTCTAATTTCTCACAGTGGGGGTACTCGGTGAGCCAAAATTCTGAATGGTTTCTCTACAAGGGTTATGCGAGAATAAATATCAATACCTCTAGACAACACTTGCTGTTACTAACCTGTATCTTTTATAGAGAGATATACTTTATAGAACTTCACTCATTGGAACTTCTGTAATTCTCTATAAACCCACAAAAAAACCTCACAGCCATCAAATGCAAAAGTCGCAGCATTGATGTGATATAACTGTTAGTTGGTAGCCTAGATATGTGGCCGAACCATTTCACTTGCTGTTTTCTAATTAAATCTAGCGCTGCTATAACCACCTCTTTAGTCCTGATTTCATAATTCCTAATATTCTATCTTCTCCGTTGTTTTGATGTTTTTTTTCTCCTTTTCTGTCATTTTCCAGGTTTGGAATTGGTAGCATTGAGTTGGCAGTAAGACTGTTTTACGGAGTACTGAATTAGTATCTATTGATACGTGTTTGTTCTTGTAGTATTAGTGTCATTCATCCAATGTGTTTGTTCGGCTTATTGCATATATATATTTCGATCTCGTCTTCTGATTTGCCATTTCATTATATTATACTTCCCATCTACTTGAAGAGCCGGCTTCGTGGCTTAGAGGTTATGACTTTTCTCCGTAATCTTGTATACTCTCGTCGGTAACGTGATGACGGTAAGAATCAGTAGTGGTTCGAATCGCATCGGTAACTTACGGGGTATGTGAGCCGGCCGCTCAGAAAGCAATGGCAAACTACTGAGCGTAATCTTGCCAAGAAATCAACATAAAGCTGAAAGATGCTGGTGTTGACAGCGAGGTCCTGTAAAGGATATGCTAACCAAAAAAAAAAATCTACTTGAAGATATTTACTAGTTTACATTACTCTTTGTTGATTTTTCTTCCTTGGTTAAAATCATTTCCTCCGTTTTACTGATGCTAATGTGCGTGTTGCCGGTCTCCTTGGCTTAGGCGTTAGCGACTTTCTCCGTAATCCCGTATACTCTCATGAGCAACGTGGCGACGGCGAGAATCGGTAGCGGTTCTAACCGCGTCGGTAACTTACGGGGTATGTTAGCTGGTTGCTCAGAGAGCAATGGCAAACTACTGACCGTAATCTTGCCAGAAATCAACAATCAGCTGGAAGATGCTGATGTTGACAGCGATGTCCTGTAAAGGATATGCAAACATTTTTTTATTTAATGTGCGTGTTATGTTCCTTATATACTTCAATTAGATGATTTATTTGGACTTCTAGTTCTGCGTCTGATTTTGCAATTAGTACTCGGTCGTTGAAAAATCGTGGGGTTTAATCGTTTAATTTGCCGTTGTTTCTATTATACTTTAGTGTTCTGTTGTTCGTGGTGTGTTATTGCCGTCTCTGTTTGGCCTATCTTTACATATCAATCAATCATGTGCCATGCCGGAAAGCGTGGGCGGTCATGACTCGCCATTTCACTCGATCACCAGTGTCGTGGATCAGCTCAGTGTTCCTGTCTCGTCCATGCCATGTGGCCAAGCCATCCAGGTATTTTCCTCTCGGTCTTCCTCTTGGTCTGTTCCCCTCGATCTTGCCAGTTGTCACTAAGTTCTCCAATCCATTTCTTCTCATAACATGTCCAAAAAATGTTGACTGTCTACGTCTAATTTCTCTAATCAGTTTACGATGTTCATTTGTCTCCTGTAGTACTTGGTCATTGGTTTTTCTGTCTGTCCATGGTATTCTTTGCATTTTCCTCAGAAAGCATATTTCTGCAGCCATCAGATGCTTTTCAGCTTGAATCCTCATTGTCCAAGTTTCACATCCATACAAAAGAACAGGCTCTATGTATCCCATCAACACTCTTCTTCTCGTTTCAATTAACATCTTTTTATTGGTCAGAATGTTTTTCATCTTGCTAAAGGCTACTTTCGCCATGGCGATTCTTGTTCTAATCTCTTCAAGGCATCTCCCATCAGATGTTATAACTGTTCCAAGATAATTGTACCGATTCACTTGTTGAAGAATATTTCCATTTACTTGTATATTACATTGTGGCACTTCTGCCTTCCTACTGACGACCATAACCTGAGTCTTTTTACAATTTAATTCTAACCCCAGTTGCTCACTGTGTACAACAACCGCATCTACTAATTGTTGCAGGTCCTGCGCATTGTCTGCAATTAATACTGTATCATCTGCATATCTAATGTTATTGATGTTTCGTCCTATAATGCTGATTCCATTTATATCCTCTACATTTCTGAAAATATTTTCACTGTACAGGGAAAAAAGATCTGGAGACATCACACATCCCTGCCTAACACCTCTCTTAATTGGCTGACACTGTCCCACTTCATTATCAATCCTTATTGCAGCTTGTTGTTTCCAATATATGTTTTTTATAAGTCTAATGTCTTTCCCATCAATTTGTAGATCTGCAATCATATCCACCATGCTGACATGTCTAATGCTATCAAAAGCCTTTGTATAGTCAATAAAGCAAAGATGTATATCCTTGTTTACTTTAATAGCACGTTCAATAACTGTTCGCAGCATATACACAGCATTTACTGTACCCTTTCCTTCTACAAACCCATATTGTTCTTCCCCTATTTCAGGTTTTATCTTCTTCCTCATTCTTTGCATGATAATTCTTAGCAAAATCTTTGTGATGTGACTCATTATACTAATTGTTCTATGTTGATCACATTCCAAGGTTCCTGATTTCTTTGGGATTGCAATAAATATAGAGTTACATAATTCAGGAGGTATATCTCCAGTATCATATAATGTGTTCAGCAGTCTGGTGACTTGATCTAGTCCAAATTCTTCTAAAGCTTTAATCATTTCTGATGTGATGTTATCTGCACCGGGGGCCTTGCCAGCTTTCATATGCTTAAGAACATTTCGAACCTCCATCTCCAAAATTGGCGGTCCTTCATTATTAAATCTAATATCATACTGTTCGTCTCTGTTATCATCATAAAGGTGTTCCACATAATCTGTCCATACCTGTAGAATCTGGACTTTTTCTATTATGATTTTGCCATCTTCAGTTTTTAGACACCCTGTTGATGTATTTGTTCTTTTATTAGTAAGTTCCTGAATTCTGTTGTGCACTAATTTGGTATTTTGACTGTTGTGTTGGCTTTCAATTTCTAAGCACTTTTCCTCAAGCCATGCTTCTTTTTCCTCTTTACATAATGTTCTAACTTGTCTGTAAATTTCTTCATATTTGACAGAATTATTTTTGTTGAGTCTTCTTGTTTCCATGAGGTGTAAAATATTTTCAGTCATCCATTTCTTACGACCCACCTTCTTTAATTTTGGAATAGTTGTTTCTGCAGCCACATTGATTGAATTCTTCAACGTTTCCCATTGATCATCGACATCCTGGAATACGATCTCTAGATCCGACAAAATTTCAAATCTGTTCTGTACTTCTATGTTGAATTTGTTTTGTATTTCCTTGTCATTACTCAATGTACACAAATCATATTTAGTGTTTCCTGTTATATACTTGACTTTCTTCAACTTTATCCTCAATGTTCCTGTGAGTAATCTGTGGTCACTATAACAATCAGCACTGGGAACTGTTTTTGCTATTTTTAATGCGTTTCTAAATCTTCTGCTAATCAGAATGTAGTCAATCTGGTTTCTAATCCTGGTATCAGGACTCCTCCATGTCCATACTCTTCTAGGGTGTTGTGTGAACCAGGTGTTTCCTACAATCATTTCCTGTTCTTTTGCCCACTCTACGAGTCTGTATCCTCTTTCATTTCTCTCTCCTAAACCATAGTTTCCTACTGTGTATCTATCTCCTTGATTTCCTACTTTTGCATTGAAGTCCCCTATTATGATGTTTATTTCTTACTTTTTACATTTCTTTAAGGCAGACTCTATGTCATTATAAAATTCTTCTACACTATCTTCACTGGATTCTCCTGTTGGGGCATATACTTGAATAATATTTATGCTAAAAGGTTTGCCACTTAATTTAACTAGTAGAACTCTGTCCGACACGGCCCAATATCCTTGAATAGATTTTGATGTTTTCCGGTCCAGAATAATTGCCACTGCCCTATGACGATCTTCACCTCCAGAATAAATAATCTTGAAATCTTCCTCTATCTTGATGCCTGCTCCTGTCCATCTCGTTTCGCACATACCTAAAATATTAATTTTTTCCCTTTCAATTTCTTGTTTTATGTTCTCTAATTTTCCGTCGTTGTTTAACATCCTAACGTTCCAAGTTGCTAATTTTAACGTCTCTGTCCTTGTCTTGCGATGATCGGCCTTTAAGCGAATCATGATATACTAGACACTTTTAAATAGGTAGTTTGCCGTTGCTTTCCTCTATGGCAGTGACCTTACTGGTCGGAGACCGCAGCCATTGACTCAAGACGAGTTCCTCTGCCTGCCGTCGTGTAACTCGAGGCCATGACCCACAAATATCTGTCAGCTGCCCTCAAAATTACATCCACCGCCTGCCTTCCGTGGCTTCTTTTGAAAACTTCCAATAAAATGAACACAATATAACATCACACAATCCACAGGGAAACACTATTCACAGGGAATCCAAAGGAAATCACACGAAATCCAATGAAAAACACTAAATACCGTCCCCTCCGAAAAGTAACGCTTCATCTTGTCGCCATTGTACCGGATCGTGCCATTACTGGAAATGAAAAAAAAAAGTGATATACGGAGTCACCTAGCGGTGACTCACCTTGTCCTGGAAAACGCTATCTAATTTACCATGCATTCTTTCGACGTCATTCATTTATTCAAATCTCACGTGACAAGAACTCACGTCATCCTGGGCTTCCCAGGAAAGGTTTGACCAGTATTCCATGCACAGCGATTGGTTGAAATCATTGTGACCTTTTATATAAATAAGAATATTTCATACTTACCGTAATTAATTGTTTTATTTTGGTGTTGCAGATAGAATTAATTCAATTATAGATGTATTTTTGAATTCTGCATACAATTTTAAATATATCTGGAAAGTTTCATCTTCTTAATCGCTGCAGGGTGGATGAAAAACAACATTTTCGGTGAAGCGTGCCTTTGCGAATTGGTAAACGCATGGCATGATAATGGCTTTGTGCCATGGTGACTGTGCATGCGCGTATCGACTGGACTGGCATGTACACTTTCGCTTTTCAACACTGAAACGTGCAATTTGACCTCAGATATGCAACATCAATTAGATGTTTAAGAGAATGGTGTAATCCGCTAGCAACAACAAGACGCCATGTTCCCAACAATCATATTTTCATATATATATATATATATATATATAAGACACAACCTTGTCGCACTTCGGATCTTATGGTGAAGGGTTTGGCGTGTCGTCTGATTGCTCTTACCGTGCATTAACTGTTGTTATTTAAGCTTCTTAATAAGTCTGTACGGATTTCCTACACCTTGTTTATATCTACTCAATGAAATGCCTTTTCTAGGTCGATAAAGGCTAAGTAGATTGTTTACTTAAATTCGATTGACTTATCTATTAGTTGTCTAGGAGCAAATATTGCATCTGTGCATCCTTTGATTTTTCTAATTCCAAGTTTTGTTTCGAGTTTTTTTCTCGAGAATTTTGCAAAATATGTTCCCAGTATGACAACTTAAAAAGTAACACTAATACTAAATCTAGAATAAATAACTGTCGTTAAAGTTGTACTTCTGTATGGTATAGAAACCGTGAACGACTGCACCTCTTAATGATAGACTACATACATGTATCAATTTATCTCTGTGCATAATAACAGAAGCGAGACACGAATGAGCATCGGTTGCATCCATCTCCCCCGTGCATGCTAGTGTTGGGGAACGAGCAGTGGGACAATTTATATGATTCTGGACCCTTATTTGGAATTGGTGCACGATATAGCAGACGTGGTCAGGGCCTTTTCGGATCACGTGTATAGTGTGGAAGAACAGATACTTCAGCATTGCCTGAAGGGAATGATGTGCCAGGGATTGAGTGACCAGAGGATGATTCCAAACATTTACACTTGTTGTAATGGTTTCTATTTTAATTTCTTTCAGGCCGCCTCGCGATGATACGTTTAGCGCTCATCTGTTTGATTCTGCTTATGATGGCAATAATGTTATATATTCAGTTCTGTGACCGGTTTCATTCAAATACAGATATCATGCACCTGACCATGGCAGACAAAGGAATACACTCTTCTCATTACACGAATGAGGATAACGGACACCCCTTTGCCCCATATAACAGGCATTCTGTTGAGGAAATCCCGACTCTCTGTAAATTTCCTCAATTAAACCCGTATGAGCCTAGCATTATGGAGATAGCTGGAATGAGCAAACTGACACTCATCTGTGATGGGACGTTCAAGCCCGACTTAACATACATTGAGGGAAATATGCTCAAAGTTAACACGAGTAAAGTAAATAAATACACGAGCAGAGATCAATTCATAGAATGCAGGTATAGAAATATTTATCGACATAACACAGATGATAGATATTTCATGTATAGTGAATGGTCAAAGCCTTTTATGGATAGCACTGAACTTCCTAAAACTACTGAATTTGTAAAAGTGGAGTGCAGAAATAAAACTTCTAATCTCGTATCAAAGACATTCTATGCTCTGATCCCAAGAAAAGAACAGTTTACCGAAGCAGATTTTCTTAATCTCAGGAAGCGTCAAGCTATGTCGGCTCCGAAAGAAACGTTAAATATAATTATGATAGGAATGGATACAGTAAGCAGACATCAGTTCCTGCGAGGATTTAACAAGACATACTCGTATTTATTAAACTCACTGAAATCATTTGATTTAACCATGCATTCACAACTGGGAAAGAACACGTTTCCAAACTTCCTGCCTTTATTTGCTGGCCAGTCTTACAATGAGATTACATCTTGGTGGTCAGATGAACATTACATGGACAATGTCGACTTGATCTGGGGCACGTTTGAAAAGGCTGGGTATCAGACTTTGTACGCCGAAGACTGGCCTGAAGCTGGTACTTTCTATTATCTAAAGAGAGGTTTCAGAAATTCATTTGTAAGATACAACATACCCTTAACATACCCTTAACTGTAGCAATGTCCGGGGATGAAGACATTTGGAGAAAGCACAAGTGCTGCGCTGGAAACCAAGTGGAAATGAACTTTATTTTGGATTATGTCAGCAGTTTTCTTAACATATTTCCAGATAATCCTGTGTTTGCTGTGGCAATGATTGCTAAACCTACCCACGACTACCCGTCAGACGCGGCAATGTTTGATGAACATCTTTTACATTTTTATCAGTCCTTGAATAAAAGTGGACACCTGAACACATCTTTGCTAATTTCATTCTCTGATCATGGTGTTAGGTATGGGCCTTTAAGAGACTCTACACACGGAAGTTTTGAAAGCCGGACACCATACACCATCCTGACATTTCCAGACTGGTTTCTAAGAAAGTATGCAGACGTGGCTGCAAACCTGAAAGTCAATACGAGGCGTCTGACATCTCATTTCCATACTCATGCAACTCTGTTAGACCTGCTCTACTTCAAAAGCAACACACCTCCTCCTCTTACCCCTCGCAGACATGGGACAAGTTTGTTAGAGGAAATCCCGTGCAACAGAACATGTAAAGATGCCTCAATACCAGAAGACTTCTGTTTGTGTGGGTACAAGCGTCTTGAAGAAATCCATCCCAAATCTCAAATATCACAAATTATGGCAACACTTGTCATTGATGCACTGAATTCAAAAACAGATAAAAATGTCTGCGCTGTTTTTAAGCTTGATCAAGTGATATTGGTCAATAAATTTGCAACATTCGAGGAGAATTTCAATGACGAGGCAACTAAATATACAATAAAATTGCAAGTAATTCCGGGAAATGCAATATTCCAAACTACTGTTTACCTCAAAACAAATTCAACTCATTTCGAAGTGGCAAATGACATAGAAAGGTTAAACCTCTACAGAGGACAAGCAGATTGCGTCAAGATTGCAAAGCATCGACCATTTTGTTATTGCCAAAATTTGCTACCTAAAGAACAATAGTCTCATTTTGACTCTGGGCATTTGAACATGTCAACTGATGTTCCCAATTATTAACTGCCCTGTGAATTGTGAACAATGTATTATATTGTGAAGTGTGAATATATATATATATATATATATATATATATATATATATATATATATATATATATATATATATATATATATATATGCAGTAGTACCTCGTGTTACGCATTTAATTCGTTCCAGAACTCGGTTCGTAACCCGAAACGTTCGTAACCCGAAACATTAACATCAATGAAATAAAGACAATCCGTTTCAAAATGAAAGAATCGTTCTTATTTATTAACATCCGGTTGTTTACCTAAAAAACGCAAAGAATACGTGTACTTCACGTTTTAAATAAAGAGAAAGAAAACAACCAAATGAATTAAATGTAAAATAAAAAGAGATTTAGTCTATCTTTGTTACCAAGAAAACTATCATGGGAAGTGTGTCACTTTCTTTGTTATTCTGAATCATTAGTTCCAGGATTATCTTGTCTCTGTTTCTTGGCAGCCGACTGGGAATCTTTCTGCACTAAGAAACTATCAAGGGAAATGTGTTGCTTCCTTTGCTGAAGAATCTTTCTGAAGTGGACCATCGTGTTATCATTCATCTCATTTAGGGGCATAGGGCTTGTTAGTAGCAAGCTTGTTTGAATGATGGTTCACAATGAAGTCTTCGACGTCTGCCCACTTGCTGTAAATTTCTTTAATCCTGGCAGTTAAAACAGTCATTGACTCCTCATCATCGGACGACTGCTCCTCCTTTAATGACTTTAGCTGTTCATTCTGAAGACCTACAAGCTCATCTGTAGTACTGTGTGTACTGTACGCGATCGTTTGTCTCCAACGTTACACCTTGCTCTCTCTCTCTCTCTCTCTCTCTCTCTCTCTCTCTCTCTCTCTCTCTCTCTCTCTCTCTCTCTCTCTCGCTCGCTCGCCTTCGTTCGTAACCCGAGACACTGTTCGTTACCAGAGACGTAAAATTTTCGAAGTTGTTGTTCGTAACGTGAATTGTTCCTGACCTGGGGCGTTCGTAACCCGAGGTACCACTATTATATATATATATATATATATATATATATATATATATATATATATATACAGACACACACATATATATATATATATATATATATATATATATATATATATATATATATGGGACGCAGAGGTGTTTCCAAGGCACCAGGGCCGGGATCTATACTGGCCAAGACCTGATGACACGTCCACGTCGTGCGTCCTGGACAACAGGTCCCTTCGGGGACCTGGCTAAGATCAGTAGGATCGATGATTCCTCCGAAGCCGGAGAGTATTTGCCTGCATGGTGAGGAACCACCAGTCTGCACACCAATAAGCCAGACATGGAACAACGGATGCTCACGCAACACTCAGGTGCGGTATGACATCACACTGATGTTGGACAACAGGATGTATCCATCCGACATACAGGACTTCACGCTGGAGTTCACAGCCAGCGCCAGCGAACACAAGCAAGCAAGCATATATATATATATATATATATATATATATATATATATATATATATATATATATATATATATATATATATATATATATATATAATTAAATGTTATCTGTGACAAGATGGGAAATACCTTAACAGAATCTAGACAAATTCTAGAATGATGGCAGGAGTACTGCAGTGGAATGTATGATATGGGTAACAGTGAAGATATTGTCAGGGTCTTAAACCTGGCTCGTTATACCTAACACATGTGAGACAAGTACAAGTACAACATGATTGGACTTGAGACACAACGACACGAAGTTCAATGGATTTATTTACAAGTCACATGCAATACGATCTAGTTTGGCATGTGATGATCATTACAATACATATGCAAGACATCAATACACTTACAGACAACCCACAGCTTTACAGTCTATCTCAAAAGATGTACAAGCACTCGACTTTCGGGCACCGAACTACACAAAGCCTTTCTCTACCCACACGTCCTGTCTGGTCAGAGTACCCAAGCTGTCTGTCTGTTTCTCGCAAAGCGCTTGCCCTCTGTGGATTGGCTTCACGAGGACTACGTGCGTCTTGCTTTGTCCTTGCCTGACCGCTGGCTATCGCGTCAGCCAGCAACCTGCGGGCAGGTAACTAATACTCGCCTGGCGGGCGTAACGATGTTACTGCATCCCGGTTGGGGACTATTTGCCTGGCGGGCGTAACGATGTTCCTGCATCTCGGTTGGAGACATTCGAGATTCTGTCACATTCTGACAGATTGTCACACATCTCACCTTGGTGTTGTGAAAAGTTACAATATCTACAATGATTGTATTTCTCAGAAGTAGGCTTATATGGTTTTTGCCTATTATAGGGTTCTGATCGAGGTTTTTCATAGTTAGCCGAAGTTACAAAGTTTGTATCAGTAGCTTCACTAGCAAAACAATGTTTATTGGCTGTATAATAAGCCGAACCACGTCTCTCAATCTGATCTACACTTGTACATTCATTCTCTTGCAAAAATTTTGAAAATGCTGATGGAAGGTATGATATGACTTTATCTCTGATGATGAGATCTTCTAATTTCTGATAATCTTTATCTATTTTAGCTGCTGAAGTCCATTTTGTAAATATGTCTCGGACTAAGCAGAGGTAGTCAGAGAACGTTTGAGTCGGTTTTGGACTCAACTTGCTGAATTGTTCTCTGTAACCTGCCTCATCTAGCATAAAATGTGCCATAATCTTTGATTTCAGATAATGGTAATCTTTTCTGAGGTCTTTGGGGATAGTCTCTATGACTTTCAGAGGCTCCCCTGACAAACTCCTCATATAAATAATGTTCCATTCAGAAAGTGGGATCTGGTAATGGTCCATTAAGGTTTCAAAATTTTGGGTGAAGGCTGCAATGCAGTCACCTGAGGTATAATTTCTTACAATACCTTGATACTTTTTGTACTGGTTTTCTTTCTCCAGTCTCTCAGATTTCTTAGACTCTTTGTCTATGGCGGTATTGGCTTCAAGCTGTTTAATTTTTAGTTGCAACTCCAGCTCTTCTCGCTTACTTTGAGCTGTTATTTCTGCCTGCTTTAATGCTCTTTCAGCTGCTCTTTCCTCGCGTTCGTGGTATTCAGAGTATTTTCTTTCACTCCAATTTGTTAACTCATCACCAGTTAACTGTAACTTTAAACCCATCTCGATGAAGTCGTTTAATGAAGATATGATGGAAAATGTAAATGCAAAGGAGTTGTCAGACACACAATTAGTTACACGGTGTTAGTAATGTGAAAAGTTTACAATTTTTGTTCAACTTACAATTTGTGCCCAAATTTGCATCCGAAAGTATATAGAAAAAAATATACTCAAGTGTACTGGATGCGGTGGAGAACGGTTCAAACCAGGTCTAGGAACTGTAGGGTCGCAACTTCAAAATACAAATGACCTCTACTGGCAAGGGTTTCAGATGGCATAGAAAACCTGCTTTGTTTTTGGAGGAAATAAATTAGCGTCTATCTGATGTGGTGTGTATGCTTGTCACTAAGTTTTGATTAGGTTTGTATGGCGTTGAGTGTAATTGTAGGTCGTAATGTCGTCAGTCAACAATTTTTTTTTTTAAAACCACAAGTCACTTTCTTTCCGAAACTTTCTGCTTTCCACAACTAACTTCACAAAGACAATCTAAATATATCTCAACACTCTACAACACTGATGACACATCACTTACATCAAGATGACATTCAGTAAGGACATAGACATCAAGTTTACAAGATGGCGACAAGGTCACAATGGCGACAACTTCACAATGTCGACAAGGTCAAAATGGCGACAAGTTACACAATCACTGATGTTTTACACGTTTACAGGATCAAACAAATGTATGTACTTTACGTTCACATCTAGCCTCCATATTTAAACAAATGTAATACTATATATGAGGATGAGCCTTTACGATCACATTTAAATGTACATTAAAGCTGGACAAAAGTCCTCAAGTTCACAAATCTAGGTTCAAATCTTAATTAATTTAAAGTCGGACAATGCCACCACGTTCACACATGTCTGTGTCTTAAACCTGGCTCGTTATACCTAACACATGTGAGACAAGTACAAGTACAACATGATTGGACTTGAGACACAACGACACGAAGTTCAATGGATTTATTTACAAGTCACATGCAATACGATCTAGTTTGGTATGTGATGATCATTACAATACATATGCAAGCCATCAATACACTTACAGACAACCCACAGCTTTACAGTCTATCTCACAAGATGTACAAGCACTCGACTTTCGGGCACCGAACTACACAAAGCCTTTCTCTACCCACACGTCCTGTCTGGTCCGAGTACCAAAGCTGTCTGTCTGTTTCTCGCAAAGCGCTTGCCCTCTGTGGATTGGCTTCACGAGGACTGCGTGCGTCTTTCTTTGTCCTTGCCTGACCGCTGGCTATCGCGTCAGCCAGCAACCTGCGGGCAGGTAACTAATACTCGCCTGGCGGGCGTAACGATGTTACTGCATCCCGGTTGGGGACTATTTGCCTGGTGGGCGTAACGATGTTCCTGCATCTCGGTTGGAGACATTCGAGATTCTGACAGATATGAATGAGATACATGAGCCAACGACAGCAGAGACAGAACCTGAACCCTCATTAGATGAAATTGCTTGGGCTATAAAGAACCTGAAGAATGGTAAATCTCCTGGATGTGATGAGATACCAGCTGAACTAATTAAAGCGGGAGGAGAAGAAAGCATACACATATATCTTGCATTATGTACGAAGATTTGGAAATATGTTATATGGCCAAAAGATTGGAAGAGAACTATTTACATTCCAATACCAAAAAAGGGCAACCTGAAATTATGCACCAACTATAGAACTGTTGCCCTGATCAGTCATGCAAGTAAAATTCTACTAAAAGTCATAATGGGAAGACTTCGTAAGAAAATGGAAGAAGAGATTAACGTGGTTCAAGCTGGATTTAGACAAGGAAGAGGAACAAGAGATCACATATTCAACATGCGTTTAATAATAGCGATGTGAAGAGAATTTAATGTAAACCTATTCTCATGTTTTGTGGATTATTCAAAGGCACTTGACTGTGCACAGCATCATAAACTTTGGGAAATCATGAGGAATATGGGCTTTCCATCAATGTAGTACAAATCATAAAAATGTTCTATCTAGACCAACAAGCAGCAGTTAGAATAGATGGCGAGGCATCGGATTGGTTTGACATCAAGCAAGGAGTCCGTCAGGGCTGCGTGCTGTCACCCTATTTGTTTAACATGTATGCCGAAAATATAATGATAAATTTAAGAGATGATATAAACAGGGAGCTATATGATGCCCTAAATATCGGCGGTCATGACATATCGGAGATTCGATATGCTGATGATACAGTATTACTATCCACAACACAGAATGGCATAGAAAACCTAATAGCCTCAACCCAATTGAATAGTGAAAATCACAACTTATATCTTAACATAGCAAAAACAAAGATAATGCATGCAGATAAAACTACGATGGAGAAAGAAATATACATTAATGGGGAAAATTGAAGGTGGTGGAAAATTTTGAATATCTTGGGTCATTGATTACCAACAACGGTGACACAATGAAAGAAATTAAACGGCGACTATCAATTGCTCTTCAAAGACTAAAACAGCTGAATAAATTATGGAGTGGGACAGACAGAACTACAAAAATTAGATTTTAAGAGCATGCATCTTTCCCATTGCAACATACGCCTGTGAGGCATGGACACTTAATAAACAAGCTGAACAGCGCATAAACGCCTTTGAATATAAATGTTATAGACGAGTTCTAAGAATATCTTGGGTAAAGAAAAGAACAAATGCATCCATACTTCAAGAGTTGAATATTGAAGAAGGTTGGCTATTAAAGACGATAAAACAAAGAAAATTGAAATATTTTGGACACTTGAAACGTCACGAAAGTTTGGAGAGAACAATAATGGAAGGGTATATGCCTGGAAAGAGGGGAAGAGGAAGGCCAAAGAGAAGATGGGTGCAGGATGTGGCGGATGGTCTCCAGATGGGTGTATCAGACGCGGGACATCTTCCTTATGATCGAGAGGTTTTCCGGAAGGCTGTTATGGGAGCGAGGTTATGCAAAGGACATGCTACTGAATGGATATATATATATATATATATATATATATATATATATATATATATATATATATATATATATATATATATATATATATATATATATATAATGTCTCCAGATCTTTTTTCCCTGTGCAGTGAAAATATTTTCAATAATATTAAAGATATGGAAGGAATCAACATTGGGGGAAGATACATCAATAACATTAGATATGCAGATGACGCAGTATTGATTGCAGACAGTGAACACGGCCTGCGATATTTAGTAGATACGGTTGTTGCACACAGTGAACAACTATAGTGTGTTTTTTTGTTTGTTGCCTCAAAA
The DNA here is from genome assembly GCA_963921405.1 of Cepaea hortensis. Taxonomy (NCBI): domain Eukaryota; kingdom Metazoa; phylum Mollusca; class Gastropoda; order Stylommatophora; family Helicidae; genus Cepaea; species Cepaea hortensis. Next base: position 31,827,464 of record OY992879.1, on the reverse strand, counting down.
TAAAATTCAATATCTCATTAACCAACTGAGGGAAAATGATGAGATTTAGTATATAACCTTATCATTATGTCCACCCAACAAAACAATTTTTGTTCTGGAGATTTTACAGCAGATTTCAAAGTTAGTTTATATGCGGTATATTAATTATGACTTAGAGATTGCGTCCATGATGTTTACAGTATTACAGCTTCACCAAGACACGTCCCGGCATTTTAAAAAATTTTCACGTGATTTCAGTTTTGAAACAAACAGCGCGAAGATTCAGAGGTGTCTCCAAATGGGGGTTCTTTCATGAAACGTGATTATATAAATAAACTAGCTTACAAGGCCCGGCTTCTGGCGGGGATCTATCTATCTATCTATCTATCTATCTATCTATCTATCTATCTATCTATCTATCTATCTATCTATCTATCTATCTATCTATCTATCTATCTATCTATCTATCTATCTATCTATCTATCTATCTATCTATCTATCTATCTATCTATCTATCTATCTATCTATCTATCTATCTATCTATCTATCTATCTATCTATCTATCTATCTATCTATCTATCTATCTATCTATCTATCTATCTATCTATCTATCTATCTATCTATCTATCTATCTATCTATCTATCTATCTATCTATCTATCTATCTATCTATCTATCTATCTATCTATCTATCTATCTATCTATCTATCTATCTATCTATCTATCTATCTATCTATCTATCTATCTATCTATCTATCTATCTATCTATCTATCTATCTATCTATCTATCTATCTATCTATCTATCTATCTATCTATCTATCTATCTATCTATCTATCTATCTATCTATCTATCTATCTATCTATCTATCTATCTATCTATCTATCTATCTATCTATCTATCTATCTATCTATCTATCTATCTATCTATCTATCTATCTATCTATCTATCTATCTATCTATCTATCTATCTATCTATCTATCTATCTATCTATCTATCTATCTATCTATCTATCTATCTATCTATCTATCTATCTAATTAAAAAACTCGAGACAATGAAAATTGGCCTTAATGTAGTCACTCTAATATCATCTTTTCTATCAAACAGAAAGCAAGTAGTATCACACAATAAATCTCTGTCTCAAACCACTACCTTCAATATTGGAGTACCACAAGGCTCTATTCTTGGCCCTCTATTATTTGCCATATATATTAACGATCTACCTTTGCATCTTTCGTCGTCCTGCGATCTATTTGCAGATGACTGTACGGTGTACACAAACGCTGAAAACTGTATTTTACTGGAGTCGTCTTTACAACAAGAATTAAATAATGTAGTTAAGTGGAGCTATTCAAACCGTATGCAAATTAACATCACTAAAACAAAAGCAATGTTATTAACAACCAGACAAAGACTTCAAACTCTAAGCCCACACACATCACTTCAACTTCACATCGATAACATGCCAGTAGAAAGTGTAATTGAGCACAAAACATTAGGCATAATCATTGATAGAAATCTAACCTTTAATTCCCATGTTCAAGAGCTCATTAAACAAACAGCGAAAACAGTCTATCAACTCGCCAAGATTAAAAACTTCCTTGATGAGGACACAAGGAAACTATTCTATACTTCTCATATACAGACACACTTTGACTACTGCTCTACAATCTGGGACGGTTGTTCTAATTCAAACACCAAGCGACTTTACTCACTACAGAAACGGGCCATGAGTCTAATTTATAGCAAACATTTATCTGACAATCCTAGCCTGTATAAACGTCTTCAGTTACTACCATTCCGCAAATGCCTGCTTTTCAATAAAGCTAAACTAATTCACACAATCCTGCATCGGAATGCCCCAATTTACCTTTGGCCTTTGTTTAAATATAATGCTAGACACAGTAAACGTTTAAATATACTACACATTCCGAAGCCTAGGATTGACTTATACAAAACAAGCTTAACGTACTCTGCATCTCAGCTGTGGAACAATCTTCCACAAGAAATCAAAGACATCACCAATCCCTATTCATTTTTTTTTTTTTTTTCCCGCGTTTCCACCCTGTTTCAGGATATTGCGGTCAACACCAGCATCTTTCAGCTGTATGTTGATTCCTAGGCTAGATTACGCTCATCAGCACGCCACGACTTTCTGAGCGACCGGCTCCATACTCTCATAAGTCACTTTTGCGATTCGAACCACTGCTAATTCTCGTCGCGTCACGTGACGAGAGTATTCGGGGTTAGCGGAGAAAGCTGCTAACCCCTCGGCCACGAAGCCGGTATAATCCCTATTCATATAATCGCAAATTATTCGAACACTATCTCAATACGGATTACCTTCCCCCTTAATAATTGAGATAATAATAATAATAACAAAACCCTAGTATAACAGCAAATCACCTTTTTGTAGGCCAGTATATTCCACATGGCTAATAAGTGTCAGACCATTATCTAATATTACTGTGTCATGTAGTTTTGATGTTTGCATTTTGCCCATGCCTTTATAATGCATATCTTTTATATTGTTACTGTTCTTTGTTAGCCTTGAATGATGTGTGAATGAAATAATGTATGAAAGAGAGTGATAGAAGGGCAGAATGTTAGACGGGCCTGCGTGCCCGATTCTTAACCCTTTGAAAATAAAGTTTGTTCGTTCGTTCGTTCGTTCGTTCTATCTATCTATCTATCTATCTATCTATCTATCTATCTATCTATCTATCTATCTATCTATCTATCTATCTATCTATCTATCTATCTATCTATCTATCTATCTATCTATCTATCTATCTATCTATCTATCTATCTATCTATCTATCTATCTATCTATCTATCTATCTATCTATCTATCTATCTATCTATCTATCTATCTATCTATCTATCTATCTATCTATCTATCTATCTATCTATCTATCTATCTATCTATCTATCTATCTATCTATCTATCTATCTATCTATCTATCTATCTATCTATCTATCTATCTATCTATCTATCTATCTATCTATCTATCTATCTATCTATCTATCTATCTATTAGATTCTTGCCGTACGGCCCTAACAAACATGATAGAAAATTGGCACCAGAATATAAACAACAACAGTCTATGTGGAACTGTGTTTATTGATTTCAAGAAAGCATTTGATATGATAGACCATGTTATTTTAATTAAAAAACTTGAGACAATGAAAATTGGCCCTAAGGAAGTCACTCTAATATCATCTTTTCTATCAAACAGAAAGCAAGTAGTATCACATAATAAATGTCTGTCTCATACCACTACCTTCAATATTGGAGTACCGCAAGGCTCTATTCTTGGCCCTCTATTGTTTGCCATATATATTAACGATCTACCTTTGCATCTTTCGTCGTCCTGCGATCTATTTGCAGACGACTGTACATTGTACACAAATGCTGAAAACTGTATTTTATTGGAGTCGTCTTTACATCAAAGAATTAAATAATGTAGTTAGGTGGAGCTATTCAAACCGTATGCAAATTAACATCACTAAAACAAAATCAATGTTACTAACAACCAGACAAAGACTTCAAACTCTAAGCTCACACACATCACTTCAACTTCACATCGATAACATGCCAGTAGAAAGTGTAATTGAGCACAAAACATTAGGCATAATCATTGATAGAAACCTAACCTTTAATTCCCACGTTCAATCGCTTATTAAACAAACAGCGAAAAAAGTCTACCAACTCGCCAAAATTAAAACCTTCCTTGATGAGGACACAAGGAAACTAATCTATACTATACAGACACACTTTGACTACTGCTCTACAATCTGGGACGGTTGTTCTAATTCAAACACCAAGCGACTTTACTCACTCCAGAAACGCGCCATGAGTCTAATTTATAACAAACATTTATCTGACAATCCTAGCCTGTATAAACGCCTTCAGTTACTACCACTCCGCAAACGCCTGCTTTTCAATAAAGCTAAACTAATTCACAAAATCCTGCATCGGAATGCCCCAAATTACCTTTGGCCATTGTTTAAATATAATGCTAGACACAATAAACGTTTAAATATATTACATATTCCGAAGCCTAGGATTGACTTATACAAAACAAGCCTAACGTACTCTGCAGCTCAGCTGTGGAACAATCTTCCACAAGAAATCATAGACATCACCAATCCCTATTCATATAATCGCAAATTACTCGAACCCTATCTCAGTACGGATTATCTTCCCCCTTAATAATAGAGGTGATAATAATAATAACAAAACCCTAGTATAACAGCCAATCCCCTTTTGGAAGGCCAGTATATTCCACATGGCTAATAACAAGTGTCAGACCATTATCTAATTTTACTGTGTCGTGTAGTTTTGATGTTCGCATTTTGCCCATGCCTTTATAATGCATATCTTTTAAATTGTTGCTGTTCTCCGTTAGCCTTGAATTATGTGGGAATGAAAGAGTAATGTATGAAAGAGAGTGATAGAAGGGCAGAATGTTAGACGGGTCTGCGTGCCCAATTCTTAACCCTTTGAAAATAAAGTTTGTTCGTTCTATCTATCTATCTATCTATCTATCTATCTATCTATCTATCTATCTATCTATCTGTCGGTCGGTCGGTCGGTCGGTCGGTCGGTCGGTCGGTCGGTCGGTCGGTCGGTCGGTCGGTCGGTCCCGCCCGCCCGCCCGCCCGCCAAACTATCTATCTATCTATCTATCTATCTATCTATCTATCTATCTATCTATCTATCTATCTATCTATCTATCTATCTATCTATCTATCTATCCATCTGCCTGCCTGCCGGCCGGTCGACCGACCGACCGACCGATATCTATCTATCTATCTATCTATCTATCTATCTATCTATCTAACTATCTATCTATCTATCTATCTATCTATCTATCTATCTATCTATCTATCTATCTATCTATCTATCTATCTGCCTGCCTGCTTATTTATCTATCTATCTATCTATCTATCTATCTATCTATCTATCTATCTGTCTATCTGTCTGTCTGTCTGTCTGTCTGTCTATCTATCTATCTGTCTGTCTATCTATCTATCTATCTATCTATCTATCTATCTATCTATCTATCTATCTATCTATCTATCTATCTATCTTTCTGTCTGTCAGTCTGTCTGTCTGTCTGTCTGTTTGTCTGTCTGTCTGTCTGTCTGTCTATCTATCTATCTATCTTTCTATCTATCTATCTATCTATCTATCTATCTATCTATCTATCTATCTATCTATCTATCTATCTATCTATCTATATATCTATCTATCTATCTATCTATCCATCTATCTATCTGCCTGCATGCCTGCCTGCCGGCCGGCACACCCTCCCACCCACCCAGTCAGCCAGCCAGCCAGCCAGCCAGACAGCCAGCCAGCCAGCCAGCCATCCACCCACCCACCCACCTTTCTGCCTACCTACCTACATACCTTTCTTTCTGTCTGTCTGTATGTCTGTCTGTCTGTCTGTCTGTCTATCTGTCCGCGCTATTAAATATTGATAAAAGTTACTGGAAAAAACGTCAGGACCATGTGTTGAAAGAGGAAGAGGGGTATTGGAGAAAGGATGGATTGAATTTTATGCACCCGAGAGCAATCATCAACCTACTGGAATCGTCCTACACATATTAAGGTCTGAGCAGATCGCAGACATTAATCTACGTACACACTTACTGGGATATTTTGCTCCAACTATTCAGACGAATTGCAGGCCCTTAACATTACAGCATCAGCATCAGCTGAAGAAACAAGAAGGAAATGAAAAATAAGGTAAGAAATATAGTCTTTCTACTTTCCTGTTAATTTACAAATTATTTACCCCGTGCCTCTGTAAATTCTCTGTTTTTACTAATATTACACATTGCACCCCTCTCGGGATTCTCCGTGGTGAAGTGGTCAAGCCGTCTGACTCGGGCTCCGAAGGTTGTATGTTCGATTCCGGGCCGCGTCCTTCATTTCAAGAGTGCATTTTTTGTTCGGACACTCACGAGGGTCGTCGCTGGAGCTACGGAGTTCGTGCTTTGTGCGACGCTTTCCGCGCTGCGGAAAGAAACTGAACCATATGGGATAAAAACCCGGTGCAATGCAGCCGACCCTGTCGATTGTAAGCTACTTCTTTCATTGCACCCACTCTCATACGAATGCGGATACGCGTTTGTTTGTCATCTGAATTTGCAGGTCCCCATTACCGTAAACATAACTTTTTTTAGCGAGAAATCACTAGCTGTTAAGCAAAACATCAAAGGAATGTCGCCGCTTTCAATGATTTAAGTTGTTTCTGGACCTATCAAAGACATATTCCTTGGGTGGGGGTAAATATAAGACGGCTGGAAAAATTTCATAACGATGCAACAGACAGTTTTCAAAAAAATTGATCGTGAATGAAGGCAAACAAATGTGGACATACTATAGGGTTAGAATTGAATAGTAAGAAGGCACAGATTATGGCCGTCGCTGGGAAGAAGGAAATACCACAAGGTGATTTACGAGTAAATGGGCATATTCTTAAGTAAATTAATCGGTACATTATCTCGGAGAAGCCATAACATCTGACGGGAGATGCCTTGAAGAGATTAAAACAAGAATTTCCATTGCAAAGGTAGCCTTTTGCAAGATGAAAAACATACTGGCCAATAAATAGCCATCAATTGAAAGGAGAAAAATAGTGCTAAAATGCTACATAGAACCTGTACATTTGTATGGATGTGAAGCGTAGACTATGAGCAGTCAAGCTGAAAAACAGCTTATGGCGGTGGAAATGTAGTTTCTGAGGAAAATGCAAAGAATTGCATGGACAGACAGAAAAAACAATGAACAAGTCCTTCAAGAAACAAATGAAGATCGTAAACTTATTAGAGTCATTAGGTGTAGACAGTCAAAATTGTTTGGGCATGTAATGAGAAGAAATGACTTGGAGAACTTGGTGACAACTTGCAAGATCGAAGGGGAGAGACCAAGGGGAAGACCGAAAAGTAAATAGGGCCTACCTGGATGGCTTGGCCACGTGGCATGGTCGAGACAGGAACACAGAGCTGATCCACGACGCTGGTGATCGAGTGAGAAATAAAACCATGACCACCCAAGCTTATCATGGCACATGATGGATGATATATATATATATATATATATATATATATATATATATATATATATATATATATATATATATATATATATATAGAGAGAGAGAGAGAGAGAGAGAGAGAGAGAGAGAGAGAGAGATGTAATTGAACTTTATTTCTATAACCTATGTGAGTCAGCTGTTTACAAATGTGTTTAGTTTAGTCGTTGGATCAATATAACGGCACACAGGTTTAACCCATAAGTGCTCCGTTTTCCTCCTAACTCAAACCTCAGTCTGGAGAAACTCAGCTCAATGCACGAACTCCGTAGCATCGGCGAGGATCCTGAAATACTTTGGGTATATTTTTAACTCGAAATTTTTCCCGGGCAGCGCCGATAGGCTACTCTTTTCCGATTTCCAACTACCAAGGGATTTTTAACGTGCGCAACAATGCACACGGGCGGCCGATCTCACTACCCAGAGACCAGGGAAAATTTTATTACTGGAAGTCCACGTGAAAAAATCCCGGTCCTCAACCGGGCTTGAACCCGGGTCCTCCAGCACTCGAGGCGGACACCATACCTCGAGACCACCCAGCCCCCCCCCCCCCCCCCCGTGTTTAAATGTGTGTAGTATTTTTCGCTAGCTATTCTGGTTTTTAGAATGTTTTGAATGCTAGGTTCAGTTGTTTTTGTTCTTATTCTTCTTCTTGTTCTATACATGTGCCTTGTTTTTGTTCTTATTCTTGTTCTTGTTATTATACATGTTGTTATTTCTGTTCTCATTGTTGTTCTTATTCGTTTTGTTCTTCTTGTTCTTGTACTTCTCCTTCTTCGTCTCCTCCTCATCCTCCTCCTCATCCTCTCCTCCTCCTCCTCCTCTTCCTCCTCCTCCTCCGCCTCCTCCTCCTCCTCCTTCTTCTTCTTCTTCTTCTTCTTCTTCTTCTTCTTCTTCTTCTTCTTCTTCTTCTTCTTCTTCTTCTTCTTCTTCTTCTTCTTCTTCTTCTTCTTCTTCTTCTTTTTCCTCTTCTTCTTCTTCTCCTTCTCCTCCTCCTCCTCCTCTTCCTCCTCCTCCTCCTCCTCCTTCTCCTCCTTTTCCTCAATCTTCTTCTTAAGATAATTCAGGTAGCTGCGGATGTCACATGAATTTAGCTATGCCAAAATCCCTTTTGCGAGTATTTGGTGACGGGTGTAGAGGTCTTGCTGAAGGTTGTCATATCATATTTAACAAATAAGTGTTTTTATTTAATTCTTGAGACCCATGTGTATGTCACGTGAAGGATAAACGATTTCAGGATAACAGGAATAAAATCGTATTTTTTTTTAAATTTGGCAGATGATACTGCATTGAATTCAGGCAATAAACAGGATCTGCGACATTTAGTAGATGCGGTTATTGTACACAGTGAACAACTAGAGTTAGGTTTAAATTGTACGAAGACAGAGATTATTTGCGTTACTACGAAGAGAGAAATATTACTAAGGATAAACACGGGTAAATGGGAATATTCTTAAGCAAGTCAATCGGTACAGTATCTTAGAACATGCAAAATGTCTAATAGAAGAGGTCTTGAAGAGATTAGAACTAGAATCGCTAAGGCAAAGGTAGATTTTTGCAATATGGAAAATATGCTGACCAATAAAAAGAAGCAAACCGTAACGAGGAGAAGAGTTGAACTGCTACATAGAGCTTTACTTGTGTATGATTGTGAAACGTGGACAATGTGCAGCCAAGCTTAAAAAACATTCAATGCCAGTGAAAACATGGTTCATGATGAAAATGCAAATACCACGGACAGTCAGAAAATCCAATGTGCAAGTCCTACAACAAACTAATGTAAACTGTAAACCTCTTAGAGAAGTTAGACGTAGACAGTTAACACATTGTTGCGCATTTTATAAAAAGAAATAAACTAAAGAACTTAGTGACAACTGACAATATTAAAATGCGTGAGGAGGAGGGGGGGGGGGGCGTGAGACAAGGGTAAGACAGAGACGTAAATATCTGGATGGATTGGCCATATGGCATGGTCGAGACAAGAACACAGCGCTGATCCAAGTCTCTTGTGATAGATGGAGATGGCAAAACACGACAGTCCACGTTTATTGGCATGTTAGTTAGTTAGTTAGTCGACAGATCATCCTCATTGCACATCGAACCATTCAGTAAATAAGTGCTCGGATCCCCTCCTCAGCAAATCCCGCAGCGTGTGGCGGCTCACGACACCAGTTCTGTGTTGGTTAATCAATCTTCTTTGGCTTCCTGCGTAGTGTTCTTGTTTGGCCACACCTCTTTTAATTTGCAGTTCTCGCAGTCTGACCATGGTTGTAGAATGACAGTCATCGCTTGGTTGTCGCAACAGTCTTACTTCTCGTAGAGCATTCAGAATGTCCGCCTGGTCCATAGCATGTCCGCCCTCCACAGTAGCATTACCAGCGAGCTTGTCAGCCCGCTCATTTCCTTGTACTCCCGCATGCCCTGGCACGAAGATGAAACTAATCTTTGCCAGCCGAGACCGCTCCAGAGACAGCAACCACTCTCTTCGGATCCACCCCATCTCTATCCTCTTGAGCATATCCATTGAGTCGCTAAGGAAACATGCCCTAGTGAATGTCTGTGTCTCGAGCTATGCTATTGCTTTACTTACTGCCATGACTTCCACAGTCTGGCTACTTGTGGTCTCAGCAAAAGCACCAGAGTCCTCCTTCACAATTCTCCCTCCGGCCTGCGCTGTAAAAGCCCATGAGCTTCTCACATGTCGGACGACCGACCCATCTGTGTAAATGACAGCATCACCGTCTAAGGAATTCTCGAAAATCAAAGCTTGTACTTCCGCCTCCACAGCAGCCGGATTTTCTTGTCTGCGTGTTCTGTCTAGTTGGATGTAGACTGAAAGAGACCTACAGAAATCTGTTGGCACTTGTACACACTCCTCGCCAGGTTCTAAGTCCTCAAGTGAACATACCTGTTGAAGAATGGCCACGGCTTGACCCATCCACGACCTTACTCGTTTTAACCTACTGCCCTTCACCTTCCTAATTTCACTATACAGTGGATGTTGTGTGTTTGCGTCAACTCTGAGGTAGGCTCGTGCTCTGCAAATTTGTATTCTGTCTTCAATGGTTGGAAAATCAAGAAGGTAGTGCATCGCCCTGCATGATGTATATCTTGTACATCCAAGAATAATGCGCATGGCATCGTTCTGTATTCTTTCCAACCTTTCTATCTGCTTACGGCCAAGAGTCAGGATAGCCATTGCATACTGTCGTGTGTATGAAGAATGAATGTCGTAGTAGTTATTTGCTCTTCTTTACCACTTTAGTGTCGTCCCTGGAGTGAGGGGAATCAACACCCACATTTCTTTTAATTCAATATCACTATCCTGGAGATATCCAGCAGACTCCGTCCACAATACTCCCTCAATCTGAAGACACCTTCTTCTCACTCTTACTCACCCCTGGATCATGCCCCCTCTCATTCTTCCCCAACATAACATACTTGATAACTCTTGCTTCAACAAATAAAAACAAGAAATTTATTAAAGCAAAGAGTATATGTAGGAGAAGTGTGTGTGTGTATATAAAGTGTATAATGTGTGACGTGTACTCTAAAGTGTCTGTAGACTCAGATCAGTGTTTTTGTTTCAGATCAGTTGCTTTTATTTGTATTATATGTAGTAATTGTTTGTTCTGTTATTCTTTGTGTTATGCTTCTTTCTTATAACTATTTTATTTCTAAAATCCATTTTGTTAGTCTTGGTTCAATGGCTATTGTCGTCTTGTCGTTTCTTAATGTTCCACTCCGGAGTAGAGAAACGTACAACTGTGGTGGATCTACTTGCATCATTCACCTTTCATTCTGGTGTCCGTTATTCCCATCAGTAAAACGTTCCTCTTTATCATCGTTTCTATGAGTTCTTCTTTACTGTTAAAACTGCAGACATTCAGTGTGCCTATGTTTTGAATTGCTGATATGTCTCCTTCTCCTTGAACACTTCCAGGTCTGTTTCCATTTGGGTCAGTCTGATTATGATTCTTTCTTTTTCTTTGAGCAGTAGGAAAAAAATCCCCCGCCGGGTTGGTAGATCAGTTGCATGTTTAGGACATAATCATCTGACCAAGCGGTTTCCTTCATCTCTGACGAACCAGGGCCCCATTGGCCCATGACCTCGCGGTCATGGTTTCCTAGTCTACACCACGGGGAGGGAAGGCTGACTTGTGGGTCTGAAAGTCATTGACAGGCTACTAATGTTTGCCTTTCCCCCCACCGGAGAGAGACCAGCCGATCCTAACTCTATTGGCTGCAGGGCCAGCTGTATACCACACCTTGCCTTGCAGGGTTTGTGTCTTTAGACAAATACTCGTGGAGTCAACCATACACAAATCGGCGGAAGTCAAGGGGAAAGCACCGCTGCATTTTCCATTGACATCTATTCTCCGAAACCAAACCGATCAAGATAACGACGTTAATGGAGATTCCAGTGGAATCTCGTCGTCCGTAAAGGTATCATTATGTGCTACAGGCGATGTCCGATCCTTATCAAGCAAATGCATACAAAGCAAATGTTAAAAATACATTAAATGTTGGTACATGTATTGTCAGAACACTTCTCCAGAAATGAAACTTAAATAATATTAAGAAAGAAATGGTGAGAATAAAGATAAATATATTATTGATTAGTGAAATGCGATGGCCAGATGTAGGGGAAACATATTTAGATAAGCATAGAATTATTTACTCAGGAGGGAAGGACTACAAAAGGGGAGTTGACAAAATGTTAAATCAAATGAGTGCTATGACAGTAAAAGGAGTTTGGACAATCTCAGATAGAGTATCTTCTTCTTTTCGTTCACCCGGAGTGTTTTTTTCAGATGTGATTGCGGTATGTCTGTTATGTGCCCTTGGGCCGAAACCCGTAGGCCAACACATCCGGCTACAGCGTACTTTTTTGACCAGGTAGCATTCCTGGGAGACTCGCACTTTTGTGGTGTCCTCTACAACCCAGCTGGCCAAGTTGGAACGGTCGAAGACAACGGTCATCCCTCAAAGGAAGGAAGGGACAGTCCATAGCATTTTCCGCCATCCAAGGTTGCTTCCATAGTTGCAGGGCCGACACATAGCGCCCTGGTTCTGGGCTCACCGAGGGATCGTCACTTCCTGCTCATGGCTGCTTTAAATCCTCACTTCAATATATTGATCATTTCGTTTGCCCCGGGCCATTCCCGCACAAACCAAACAGGTTTGCAGACGGTATCCACTCAAGCGAGTTTTCGGACATGTGCTTGTCGTTGCGCCCGTCAGAGCTGTTCCAGGCACGACAGACATTCGGAAAACTACCTAGTCAGAGCTGTTCCGAACAAGAGCGGCATTCGGAAACTAGGTAGTCAGAGCTGTTCCTAGCACGAGAGACATTCGGACGAGACATTTCACTCGGACGTAATTGCGTAGTGTCAATTTTTAGTTTGTCACCCGTAGGACGACACTTCCGGCTTCCGGCGGGCATTTTGTAATGAGGTTGGCCTTCCTCTGGTTTCGAGGCACGTTAGACTGTTGTGACGTCGCCAGCATCTCAGCTGGTCAAGATAGAACGATCAACGACATCGCGGTCGGCCCCCAAGGGAAGGCAGGGGCAAACCATGGGCATTCGCTCGCTATCCAAGGAGGCTTCCATAATTGCAGAGCCGGCACATATTGCTCTGAGACTGGGCTCAACCGAGGGGTTGCCACGTCCTGCTCATGGCTGCATTAGTTCCTCACTTCCATGTTGTCAGGGTCTTATAATTGGCTCGTTGGCTAACACGTGTGAGACAGTACAAGTATAACGTGATTCGACGTAAGACACAGTAACACAAGTTCTATGGATTTATTGTCACATTAAATACAGAACGATAATTACAGCAATCTACAATATATAACTCACGACGCTCACAACCACAATACAGCTCATAGGTCTGACGCTCAAGATATCAGTCGTTCGGCTTTCAATCACGGAGATTCATACAAACGCCTTGCTCTCATCGCACATGTCCGTCCGGTCTCCAGTCCCAGCTCGGTCTGACCTTAGCACGCCAACTGCCCACTGCCTCTAGTGGTGTCACGTGTCCTGCGTGCGTCTGTCGTCAGCCTGACCGCTGGTCGCGTGTCAGGTAACAATCTTGTCAGCCGGGTGTCGCAACGATGTTGCTGCACAGCTATACCATGTTAGGCTCTGACATTCTCCCCGGGTACCTCAATGAAAGATGTCATCTTTCATTCATGCTGTCTGTATATACTGGGGTAGTGTTAACTTCATGTCAGAGACTACTCTTTCCCAGTGTTATGCATGAAAATACATATATGGCATGGAAATATATATAAAAAATGTACGTTGCATTGAAATGACAAATGAAGTAAAACTTTTAACACAACTTGGGTTTCATCCCCCTGATGGCTGGTTACCTCCATTGCAATAATACCCAGTCAGATCAGTAGTTACCAGCTTCACGCATCTACTTCGCAGCAATTTGAAAAAAACGTAATAATATGGTTGTTTTGCAACAGCCATCTAGCCAGACTGAAATACGACTTTACATAAGTCGCATTAAACACTCAAACTCTGACCTCATTTGGCCAGGAGCTCTTATGTTGGTTTGCAATGTTGGCAGCTATCTGCCATGCTTGGTGGACGCCTACCCGGTGTGTTAACCATTTGAGCAACAAAATGTCTATTTATACAATACACATTAATGAATATGTTTCAAATTATGGCCCTTGGTGTAATTCGTAAATGCAAGGGAAGTAATTTTGACAATCAAGAAATTCAATAAATGACAATAATTATTTAATTTCTTAGCGTCATTGCTTGACGTTTCTTCATATTAACGAGAAAAAGTCGGTAATATGAATACATTAATCAAGATATGATTCTAAGATTACACTAATCAATTTAAATAAGTACCCAATTGGTGTATTATATTTTATAGATTCAAAAGGATTTTACAATCGTCATAAGTTTTTGAATATTTGTCTATCGTCTGCTAATTTTGCTATACTTTTTAAATTACACAGGAAGTACACACGAAACGCAAAATTTAGTTGCTGTTTGACCACAAATGCTCCCGTTTTCTTTTGTAACGGACAGTTAAATGTTCTCAAAGTTCGTGTTTGATGTTCTAGTATCACAACTATCGGATTATGATGGAATGTTCTTATTTCCGATGTGTTCACAACTTCTGGATAAAGATTGAATGTTCTTATTTCCGATGTTCAATTGTCGAACATTTTGGATTAAATTCGATGCAGAGGTGGTGTAGAAGTCATTGTTCAGTCCACATTTGCACACGTCGTTAAAATATCACGGTGAAGAAAGTCACTCACAGCTGTCACTGTTAAATGGTAAAGTTCGCTTCTGGTAAGTGGTTAAGCGTCTGTGACACTGTTCTTGGTGTATATTTACAATTAATAATGTTCTCTTTCTAACACACACTACACAATTATACTACACTCATTACATGGCTTGATTAAAATAAGTATATTATACATGTCGGTTTTTTAACCGTATCACAATTACAATTATAGACCTTACACAGTAGGTGAATAGAAAACATTCACTCATTGGTGGCTGTGTTGTTCTGAGTGTATTAGTACACTCTGCACTCAGACATTGCTTACTGGGTCGGTTGGACAACGGGACAAAAGATCGGCAATTGTATTGATTCTGCCAGAAATGTGACGAACCTCGAAACTGTAATTTTGAAGCTTCAAGGACCAGCGAGCAATCATATTGTTGGATGGTACTCCGGCATTTATATACCGTAATGGACTGTTGTCAGTTTCGATGATAAAGTGACGTCCTAGAAGATATCTGGATAGTTTCGTCACACTTTCTACTAAGGCAAGTGCCTCTAATTGCGGAATGGACCATGTCCGTTCTCTAGGCCTTAGTTTTCTTGATATGAAACAAATGGGATGCAGGATGTTGTTGTATTCCTGCAATAGGACTGCCCCAATCGCAACGGAGCTAGCATCTGTTCTCAATCTGAAAGGTAAACGAATGTTGGGCAATTTAAGAATGAGATTATTCGAATTCTTATCAGAAAAGTATGTCAAAACTTTATGAAATGCATTTCGTAGGCATTCATCGTGTACAACTTTTTCAGGTTTATCCTTGGTTAGTAAGTTAGAAAAAACCTCGGTCAGTTCTGAAAAATCAGGAATGAATTTCCTGTAATAATTGATCAGTCCCAACAAACTCCGGACTTGTTTCTTATTAGTCGGGAGTGACAGTTTTAGAATTTTGGAGACAATTTTGTTGTCTGTCATGACAAAGCCATTGGATATTCTGTACCCCAAAAATGATATCTCTTGGTAAGCCATGTTCACCTTTGAAGGCTTCACTGTCAGTCCGTGCTGTCTGATACGTTCTAGTGTCTGTTCTAGTGTCTTTATATGTTCCGTCATTGTCTCTGTATGGACACAGATGTCGTCAATATAGCAAATGATATTAGGAATGTCAGATAGGAGGAGTCGTGTCATGCGTACGAATGTGGCTGGGGCATTGACTAGCCCAAATGGAAGTTTGCACCATTCGTACAGTCCCCAAGGCGTGGCAAAAGCTGTTAGATGTCTGCTGTCTTCATGTACAGCTATCTGCCAGTAACCTTTAGACATGTCAAGCGTCGTAAAGAACTTAGCGTCAGTCAGTTCTGTTAGAAGATCGTCAGTGTTTGCCATTGGTTCAAGATCTAAAACAGTTATTTTGTTCAGTTTTCGGTAGTCGATGCAAAGTCGTATTGTCTTGTCCTTTTTGCGTACAATGACCATGGGTGAAGAGAAGTCTGATAAGGATCGTCTGATGATGTTGTTTTTTTCTAAGTTGATAATTTCTTGATGTAACTGTTCTTTGTAGTGTAATGGTATTGTGTATGGTCTACATCTTATTGGTGTGTTTGATGTGAGTGTGATGTGATGCTGTACTAATTCTGTTTGTCCTGGGTTGTCTGAAAAGATGGTGTTGTACTGTTGTATCAACTGTTTGCAACTGTTTGTCTCTGCTTGACTTAAGTTTGGATTGATCTTAATCTCATTTAAGCAGTTTGTCGTGTCTAATGTAGGTGTTGGAATCTCGTCGCTAGAATCGTCATCTTCGTGATCTATTATCACGGTGCAAGCTGTTGTATCGTCTTGTTCGTTGTCTCTGTTGTGGTATGGTCTTAGCATATTTATGTGAAATATTTTGTGTTTGTCTTTTATTAGGATTTCGTAGTCTACAGGTGAGATTTGTCTTGTCACTTTAAAAGGTCCCTGCCAAGAATCAGTCAGTAGCTGTCTGTCACTAGGTAGTAGTAGTAGAACGTCCTGTCCAGGTGTCAATGTTATAGTCCTGTTACCTTTGTCTGCGTACCGTCTGTAAGTAGCACCAGATAGTTTAAGTGCATTTTTTAGCAATTTCACATGATTTAATAATCCTTTCACGCAATGATGTTACATACACAAATGATGATATGGGTTTCAGTATTGGAGTAGAATTAGTTAACATTTGGTGATAAATTGTTAATGGGCCTCGTGGTTTGGCACCATAGATTAGTTCAAAAGGAGAGAAACCGGTACTAGAATGTGGTACCTCGCGATAAGCAAAAAGGACAGCTGGTAAGTATACATCCCAGTTGTTGGGGTGATCTTGAGTTACTTTGGCAAGCATGTGCTTCAGGTCCCCATTAAGCTTTTCTATAATCCCGCTAGAGTGAGGATGATAGGGGGGTATTGAAAACTTGCTTCACTCCTAACATTTTAGTGAAAGCTTGGGTGGATGCGGCAATAAACTGAGTGCCTCTATCAGACTGGATAGTATCTGGAAATCCAATTCGGGAGAAAATATGGAAGAACACTTCCATGATGTCGTTGGCAGTAATGTTCTTTAGCGGGATCGCTTCTGGCCATCTACTACATTGATCAACAAAAGTTAGAATATATTTATTCCCTCTAGTAGTTGTATGACTAAGAGGGCCCACAATGTCAACTGATAATTTTTCAAAGGGTCGACTGGCTAAGTCAGTGACTTGTAACTTTGCCTGTGGGTGTTTACCCTTTTTTACTAGTTTCTGGCATGTATCACAACTTCTGCAATATGTTCTTATGTCATTGCAAAATTTTGGCCAATGAAACTGTGTCAAAAGTCTTGACCTGGTTTTAACATATGCCATATGACCTGCAAAAGGTATATCGTGAGCAAGATGTAAAGCTTGCTTGCGATAAGTAGTTGGCAAAACAGTTTGCTTTGTTGTAATGTCACCTCTGGTGTAGTACCTGGTGAGTATATCATTGTGTAAAGCAAAATGCCATTTCGCATTTTTGGTTACTCTTGCCTTTTTGCCGATCAGGTCAAAGTACTTTGACAGTGAAGGATCAGCTTTTTGAGCTGTTATGAATGTTTCCTTCATAGAGTCACTAGGTGGTAATTCTGGGCTAAGCATTTGTATAGCCTCAGTTTGGTTACTTTCATCTTGCACTCTAGCAGTAGCTCTTGTTACTGCGTTCACACACTCAATGACATCAGATGATGATGGAATGATATCGTCAATGATGTGATGAGAACTTAGTGCTGCATTAGCTAACATACATTCAATAGGTGATATGACATTTTCAGTGATGACATTTGGTGGTGATGTGTTATCATCAATACATAGTGATGTTATGTCATGATTATGAGGTTTGTCATTCACCTCTGGTAAATTTCCTATGATTATATCGCACACTGGGTTTGTAAGTGCCGCGACCTTTACTTTCCCGGTGAGGAATGGTGTTTCAATGTATGCCCATGCTAATGGATATTTTTCAATATTGCCTGAAAATGTTCTACATGTGATGTGTCTGCCTGTATAGTCTGTAGGCGTTATAAATGTTGTTTTCAGGCCAATAAGTGTACTTCCGGTGTCGCGAAGTACTGTAGCAAACTTGCCATTAACATACCCGTGATGGATGTCTAATCTGCCTTTTGAGTCTATTACCAAGTTAGCTTCCTCACTGGCAATAGGGATGGCGTGCCCGCATGTTAAGATACCATCTTCATAGAAGGTGTTACAGACAGTGCATTTGTTAGCATTAAATACATCACAAGCCTGTGCTGCATTCACAGGATGTTTCTCTGGATTTTCGTCTTCTGACGCTGAGCTATCGAACAAGGCGGCATTGGCTTTGTTGGTCATATGCCTGCCTCTACAATCCATGCGATGGTGCCCGAAAGCCTTGCAGAGAAAACATTTACGTTTATTTTTGAACAATTTACGTTCTCTGTCTTGACTGTTTACTATATTTTGCAAGTATGTCTGGTATCCTGGGTTTTGATCGCACATCTCGTTCAAATGGTGAGAAAATTTACAAAATCTGCACTGTCTAAATTTTTCAGAGGTAGGCCTGTTTGGTTTTTGCCTACTATAGTTTTTCTCATAGTTGGCTGCTGCTACCCAGTTACTGTCAGTAGCTTCAGTGGCAAAGCATTGTTTGTTGGCCGTGTAATAGGCCGACCCACGTCTTTCAATTTCTTCCACACTTGTGCATTCATTCTCCTGTAAGAACTTAGAAAACGATGATGGGATAGAAGAAATGATTTTATCTCGAATGATGAGATCTTCTAATCTATCATAACTTTTATTAATTTTGGCTGCTGAAGTCCATTTGCTGAAAACATCTCGGACTAAACAGAGGTAGTCAGAGAACGTTTGAGTTGATTTTGGACTCAATTTACTGAATTGTTCTCTGTAACCTGCCTCGTCTAACATGAAATGTGCCATTATCTTAGATTTAATATAATGGTACTCTTTCCTTAGGTCTTTGGGGATGGTTTCAATGACTTTAAGAGGTTCCCCAGATAGACTCCTCATATAAAGAATATTCCATTCAGAAAGTGGAACTTGGTAATGTTCCATTAAAGTCTCAAAATTTTGAGTAAAGGCTGCTATGCAGTCACCCGAGGTATAGTTACGTACGATACCTTGATACTTCTTATACTGGTTTTCTTTTTCCAGTCTTTCAGATTTCTTTGATTCTTTATTCATCGCAGTCTCAGTGTCAAGTTGTTTCATTTTCAACTGTAACTCTAGTTCTTCTTTCTTACTCTGAGCTGCTATTTCTGCTTTCTTAAGTTCACTGTCTATCTCAGCTTGCTTTGCTGCTGTTTCAATCTCTGCCTGTTTTAAGGCTGTTTCTGCCTCTGCTTGCTTGGCAGCCATTTCTGCTTGTTTTAGAGCTCTCTCCGCTGCTCTTTCTTCGCGTTCATTATTTTTCTCCTGTACCAGCAGGTATTCAGCGTATTTGTCTTCGCTCCATTTTGTTAATTCATCACCTGTTAGATGTAATTTAATACCCATATCGATGAAATCAAATAGTGACGACATGATGGAGAAAATACGTCAATGAAATTCAACCACGCAAAATATGTTTTAACTGGTTAGTAATAAACAATTTACAATTTATTTTACTATACGATGCGTGCCTACTATTGCATACGTAAAGTTAAAGTATAGAAAAATATACTCAAGTGCCCTGGATACGGTGAAGAATGGTTGGACACTCGGGATAGAAAACTGTAGGGTCGTTACTTCGGAACCACTAATGACCTCTACGGCAAGGTTATGGATGGTACGGAAAAACCTGCTTTATTTTTGGAAGAAAATAAGTTAGTGTCTATTTGTTGGTGTGTGCCTGCAAGTCACTAAGTGTTGACTAGGTTTGGATGGCGTCGAGTGTAATTGTATGTCGTAAATTTGTCGTCAACAGTTTCAACAGAAGTTACACTCTTTCCAAAACTTTTTGCGTTCCACAAACTCAATGCACAAAGACAATCTATCTGTATTTGAACACTCAATAACATTGATGACACATCACTTCCATCAAGATGACATTCAGTAAGGACATAGACATCAAGTTTACAAGATGGCGACAAGGTCAAAATGGCGACAAAATAACAATGTCGACAAGGTCAAACGGTGACAAGTTTCACAAATCACAAATGTTTTACACGTTTACAGGATCAAACAATATGTACTGCACATTTACTAATGGTTTTACACATATTTAAACAATGTAATAATGGATCATACTGAGACTTTCACGATCACATTTACATAGCTATAACCTTGACAAATTTCACAAGTTCAAGAATTATTGTTTTAAATACGAAAGACGAGCAACACACGTCTACATATATTAGGTTCTTAAACAAGGACGAGCAACCCACGTCCACACATGTCAGGGTCTTATAATTGGCTCGTTGGCTAACACGTGTGAGACAGTACAAGTATAACGTGATTCGACGTAAGACACAGTAACACAAGTTCTATGGATTTATTGTCACATTAAATACAGAACGATAATTACAGCAATCTACAATATATAACTCACGACGCTCACAACCACAATACAGCTCATAGGTCTGACGCTCAAGATATCAGTCGTTCGGCTTTCAATCACGGAGATTCATACAAACGCCTTGCTCTCATCGCACATGTCCGTCCGGTCTCCAGTCCCAGCTCGGTCTGACCTTAGCACGCCAACTGCCCACTGCCTCTAGTGGTGTCACGTGTCCTGCGTGCGTCTGTCGTCAGCCTGACCGCTGG
This sequence comes from Cepaea hortensis, assembly GCA_963921405.1. Classification (NCBI taxonomy): domain Eukaryota; kingdom Metazoa; phylum Mollusca; class Gastropoda; order Stylommatophora; family Helicidae; genus Cepaea; species Cepaea hortensis. The sequence continues at coordinate 31,806,842 of OY992879.1, read as the reverse complement.
TCGCGTGTCAGGTAACAATCTTGTCAGCCGGGTGTCGCAACGATGTTGCTGCACAGCTATACCATGTTAGGCTCTGACACATGTGTTGGGCATTTCGCTTGCCACTGATCGCTCAAGCACACACCAGGAGCGGTCAGACTGCGAGCGACATCCACTCGGTAAGCTTTTGCTTTTGACTTCAGACCACGCAATATGTTCGCTCGCCGTGCGTTCCATTTCGCGTCATTGAGGCGTTCTTTCACTTTTGTCTACACTCTCTATGAGCTAGATACAGACAGTTTTCGTAACCATTTCCTTCGATTGGGGCACTTTTCAGACTTTGTACTCGCTCACGAGGTAGGCTACATGTGCTGCCGGCTCAGCACCTTACCTTCGTGCAGCAGTGAACGAGAAACGGCCTGGCCCTCTCATCCGGGAATCTATCATATCCCCCAGCTGAGAGCCTTCAAACATGTATCAGTCCTGAGCATGTAGCTTGCTCAGTATCACGCCTCTATTGATGCAGGCAGGCTGTGGCGGATCAGCACCCAATTGGCCGGGGGCTGCCCAGCTTGAGGCGGGCTGTAGCTGATCAGTGACACCTGTAGGTGTCTCCCACCGTCAGAGGCAACGCGTGGCGCCCCATGTCTACGCCAACTGACAAGGACTTATAACCCGTAACAGTTGCCTCTCGCTTTGATTCCGAGACCGGTTAAGACCAAGGATGGAGTTATTGCCGCTCCATAGCACAAAGCCTGGGCTAAAATAAAGAAACCAAGTGTTGCCCATGCAGCATGATCCCTCTCTCGGCCTGCCTAGTTCACTCCTGAGGAAATTTGACACCTATACATCTGGAACAAGACAAGCTGCAGAAGCTGCCGGATCAGCAAAGCAATGCTCTAACTGTCCGCCTGTCGGAGCTTCGATCCAAGACCAGCTGCCAACCAAGGCTTAGGGCCTGGTCTGCCCTGCCATGACTAGTTTGTCTTTGGGTTGCATTTCTTTACACCAGGCTAAGGCTTGTACCCTCCCAATTGCGCTCCTCCGCCCGAATCCGTTGGCACAATGTGGGGTGTCGGGTTTGGTAAGCGCCGCCCAACATTCGGTGCTGACAGAAAGCAGGTAGTACCGTCTACTGTCATACGGTAGCTCAGTCATATCTGACTAAGACATGACTGATCGAACGTTAAGCAACGACGGAAAATTAGATAACATTAAACAAGAAATGGAAAGAGAGAAGATTAATATATTAGGAATGTGCGATGAGAGATTGAAAGGGGAAGGGAGTATGACAGGGGAATATTGTAAGTTTATATATTCTGGGGAGAAGAACGGCAAAGAGGTGTAGCAATTATCTTGGATCGGGAAACATCAAAATCTGTTCAAGGATGTTGGGCTGTGTCAGAGAGGGTTCTTCTTCTTCTTCTTCTTCTTCTTCTTCTTCTTCAGCGTTCCGAGCCATTGAGGTTCTTTGCTGCAAATACAATCCGTCTCCATTCGTCTCTCTGGTGGACCTTCTCTTGCCAGTCGTTGATTCCAAGTTCTTGTAGGTCTGTACATGTATTATCTCTCCACCGCCTTCTTGGTCTACCTCGGGATCTACGGTCATTTATTTCCTGAGTGTAAGCGAGTTTTGTTTCCCTATTATCTTCCATTCTTTCTATATGCCCCAGCCATTGTAGTCTATTAGCCTTCATGATACCAGTGATTAGCGGGGACTTAAACAGATCATAAATGTCTTTGTTACTTCTTCTTTTCCACTCTCCACTTTGTGTATCCCTAATGGGTCCAAAGATGCGTCTTAAAATTTTGTTCTATTGGTAAAATTAATCGGCAGACATTTTAACATAAACGTCATTCAAATGTATGCCCCAACAAGAGAATGCAGTGAAGATAGTATAGAGGAATTTTATAATGACATAGGGTCTGCTTTGAAGAGATATAAAAATTCAGAAATAAATATCATAATGAGTGACTTCAATGCAAAAGTGTAAAATCAAGACGATGGATGCACAATAGGCAACCATGGTTTGGGAGAGCGAAACGAAAGAGGATAAACGTGTAGAATGGGTAAAAGAGCAAAAAATTATTGTAGGAAATATATAGTTTAAACTACATCCTAGAATATTATGGGCATGGAGGTGTCCTGATAGCAGAAATAGAAACCAGACTGATTGCATTCTGGTTAATAGAAGGTTTAGAAATGCGTTAACTATCGCAAAAACTGTTCCCAGTGCTGACTATTACTGTGATCACGGATTGATTTAATTGAGAGTAAAGTCAAATAAAGCCTAGTATTCACAAGGAAACACTAAATATGATTTGTGTACATTGAAAAACGACAAGGTAATACAACATAGAAGTAAAGAACAGATTTGATATACTGTCTGATCTAGAGATCCTATTTCAAGATGTGGATGATCAGTGGGAAATCTTGAAGGATTTAATCAGTTTTTGTGCAGAAACAACTATTCCAAAATTAAAGAAAGAGAGTCGTAAAAATAGATGACTGAAGAAAATTTACAACTAATGGAAACAAGAAGACACAACAAAAATAATTCAGAATTCAGACAACATCACTACAGAAATGATTATTGCTTTAGAAGAATATGGAATAGATCAAATCACTAGACTGCTGAACACAATACATGATACTGGAGCTATACCTCATGAATTATGTAATTCAGTATTTATTGCAATCCCAAAGACATCAGGAGCCTTGGAATGTGATAAACATAGATCTATTAGTATAATGAGCCAAATCACAAAGATCTTGCTAAGAATTATCATACATAGAGTTTAGAATAAACTACAACCCGAAATTAAAGAAGAACTATGTGGGATTTAGAAGGCAAGGGTACAGTAAATGATGTGTACATGCTGAGAACAGTAATTTAACCTTCTATATAAGGAAATAAAGATATACATCTTTGCTTTATTGACTACACAAACAAAGGCTTTCGATAGGCTACAGAAAGACTTTCGACATGTCAACATGATAGAAATGCTTGCAGATCTACATATCGATGGGAAAGATATTAGACTTGTTAAAAGACATATATTGGAAACAACAAGCTGCCATCAGAACTGATAATGAAATAGGTAAGTATCAGCCTATTAAGAGAGGTTTGAGACAGGGATGTGTAATGTCTCCAAATCTGTTTGCCCTGTATAGTGAAAACATATGCAGAAATGTACAAGTTATGAAAGGAATCATCATTGGAGGAAGAAACATCATTAACATTAGATTGCAGATGATACATTCTTGATTGCAGATAATGAGCAGGATCTGCAACGTTTAGTAGATGCGGCTGTTGCACACAGTGAACACCTAGAGTTAGAATTAAATTGTAGGAAGTCACAGATTATGGTCGTCGCTAGGAAGTACGAAATACCACAATGTCATATACAGGTAAATGGGTATATTCTTCAACAATTGAATCGGTACAATTATCTCGGACAAGTCATACGATCTGATGGGAGATGCCTTTAAGAGATTAGAACAATAATCGCAGTGGGGAAGGTAGCCTTATGCAAGATACTTGGATGGCTTGGTCATGCATGGCATGGTCGAGACAAGAACAATGAGCTGATCCAGGAATCTGATGATCAAATGAGTTGGCGAATCATGACCGCCCACGTTCATTGGCATGGCACATGATGAATGACAATGAGAGCAAATCAGGAGACAATACACAACCTTGTCTGACTCCCTTCTTTATACTCTGAGATGTTCCCACAAAGTTTTTAATTCTTATGGCTGCAGTTTGCTGCCAATGTATATATATGCTCTTTATTATTTCGCAGATATCTGTCATCAATGTTCAGTTGCTTTTGTCATTCATTCATTCATTCATTCATTCACTCATTCATTCATTCATTCATTCATTCATTCATTCATTCATTGGCATGTCCTTTGCCGAACCTCGCTCCCATATCAATCTTCCGGAAAACCTCTCGATCATAAGCAAGATGTCCCGCGTCCGATACACCCATCTGGAGATCATCCACCACATCCTGCACCCATCGTCTCTTTGGCCTTCCTCTTCCTCTTTTAACAGGCATATACCCCTCCATTATTGTAGAAGTATTTGTAGAAGTTTGTGATTGCCCCCTTGTAGATTTTATTTAGGGTTACTCCATATTCCCCCAGGCCTTTCTACTTTTCTTTCTGTATTGTTCTTTTTTCTGATTGTTGATTCTGGACTTCCGGTAAACAAAATGGCGACGAGGTGATGCGTTTATTCTTCGGGGAGACGCTGTTTAGTGTTTTCCTGTGGATTATGTAATGTTATTTCATATTCGTTTAATTGAAGTGTTCAAAAGAAGCCACGGAAGGCAGGTGGTGGATAACATTTTGAGGGCAGCCGACAGACAGTTGTTGGTTATGGTCTCAAATTTCGCGACGGCAGGCAGAGGATTTTTTTCGCGAGACAATGGCTGCGGTTACACGACCAGTATGGGCACTGCCATAGAGGAAAGCAACGCAAAACTAACTCTTTAAAAGTGCCTAGTACATTACGATTCGCCTAAAGACTGATCATCGCAAGACAAAGACAGAGACATTAAAATTAGCAACAGGGAACGTTAGGACGTTAAACGACGACGAAAAATTAGAGAACATAAAACAAGAAATGGAAAGAGAAAAAATTAATATTTTAGGGATGTGCGAAACGAGATGGACAGGAGCAGGCATCAAGATAGATGAAGATTTTAAGATTATTTATTCTGGAGGTAAAGATCGACAAAGGGGAGTGGCAATTATTTTGGAACGGAAAACATCAAAATCTGTTCAAGGATTTTGGGCGGTGGCGGACAGAGTTCTACTAGTTAAATTAAGTGGTAGAACTTTTAGCATAAATGTTATTACAGTATATGACCCAACATGAGAATCCAGTGAAGATAGTGTAGAGGAATTTTATAATGACGTAGAATCTGCCATAAAGAAATGTAAAAATTCAGAAATAAACATCATATTAGGGGACTTCTATGCAAAAGTAGGAAATCAAGGTGATATATACACAGTAGGAAACTATGGTCTAGGGGAGAGAAATGAAAGAGGATACAGACTCATAGAGTAGGCAAAAGAACAGGAAATGATTGTAGGAAACACATGGTTTAAGCAACACCCTAGACGATTATGGACATGGAGGAGTAGTGATGATTAGAAACCAGATTGACTACATTCTGATCAGCAGAAGATTTAGAACCGCGCTAACAATGGCAAAATGTTCCCAGTGCTGGTTGTTATAGTGACCACATATTACTTACAGGAACATTGAGAATAAAGGTGAAGAAAGTCAAGTATATAACAGGAAACACTAAATATGATTTGTGTACATTGAGTAATGACAAGGAAATACAAAACAAATTCAACAGAGAAAAACAGAACATATTTAATATATTGTCTGATCTAGAGATCCTATTCCAGGATGTGGATGATCAATGGGAAGCGTTGAAGAATTCAAACAGTTTGGCTGCAGACACAACTATTCCAAAATTAAAGAAGGTGGGTCGTAAGAAATGGATGACTGAAGAAATTTTACACCTAATGGAAACAAGATGACTCAACAAAAATAATTCTGTCAAATATGAAGAAATTCACAGACAAGTCAGAATATTATGTAAGGAGGCAAAAGAAGCATGGCTGGAGGAAAAGTGCTTAGAAATTGAAACACAACACAACAGTCAAAATAGAAATTAGTGCACAAAAGAATTCAGGAATTTACTAATAAAAGAACAGGTACATCAACAGGCTGTCTAAAAACTAAAGATGCCAAAATCATAATAGAAAAAGATCAGATTTTACATGTATGGGCAGATTATGTGAAAAACCTGTATAATGATAACAGAGAGGAACAGTATGATATTAGATTTAATAATGAAGGACCGCCAATTTTGAAGATGGAGGTTCGAAATGTTCTTAAGCATATGAAAGCTGGCAAGACCCCCGGTGCAGATAAAATCACAACAGAAATGATTAAAGTTTTAGACGAATTTGGACTAGAGCAAGTCACCAGACTGCTGAACACATTATAAAAAGTCGCTTAAAAGTCGACAGGGTCGACTTCATAGCACCGGGTTTATCCCATATGGCTCGGTCTTTTTCCGCATCACGGAAAGCGTCGCACAAAGAACGAACTCCGTAGCTTTTAGCGACGACCCACAAGAGTCTCCGAAACATTTAACTCGTAAACCGAAGGACGCGGCCCGGAATCGAACCTACAACCTTCGGAGCACGAGTCAAACGGCTTGACCACTTCGCCACAGAGACTCCCTGAACACATTATATGACACTGGAGATATACCTTCTGAATTATGTAACTCTGTATTTATTGCAATCCGAAAGAAAACAGGAGCCTTGGAATGTCATCAACATAGGACAATAGTATAATGAGTCACTTCACAAAGATTTTGCAACGAATTATCATACAAAGAGTGAGGAAGACAATACAACCTGAAATACGGAAAGAACAATGTGGGTTTGTAGAAGGAAAGGGCACAGTAAATGCCGTGTATATGCTGCGAACAGTTATTGAACGTGTTATAAAAGTAAACAAGGATATACATCTTTGCTTTATTGACTACACATTGTCGAAATCATTACATGTGTTCTTCTGTGTGTGTGTGTGTGTGTGTGTGTGTGTGTGTGTGTGTGTGTGTGTGTGTGTGTGTGTGTGTGTGTGTGTGTGTGTGTGTGTGTGTGTGGCATTACAATAAAGAAGCAGCAGATTGTAGAAACATTTATGGCTACCCAATGACCCAGAAAATGATGGGATATTTGTCACCATCCAAACACAGAGAAAATGATGGGGTATTTGTCGCTAACCAAAGACACTGAATATTATGTGATATTTGTTACCAACTAAAGACACAGAAAATAATGGGTTATTTGTAACCAATCAAAAGCACTGAAAATGATGCGATGGTGGTCACCAACCAAAGACAGATAAAATGGTGGGATATTTATCACCAACCAAAGACAGAAACAATTGATGGGGTATTTGTCACAAACCAAAGACGGAAAAATGGTGGCAGAATGTGTTAGCAAGCAAAGACAGAGAAAATGATCGAACATGAGTCACTAAGAATAGACAGAGAAAATGATAGCGTGTTTTACGGAAAGACAGACAATGATAGGACACTTGTCACCAACCAAAGACAGAGAAAACTATATGACAGTTATCACAATTCAAACACGGTTAAAATTGTTATGTCACTAACCAAAGACAAAAGAAATGTTGGAGCATACGATACTAACCTAAGAAGAACAGTTGGAGAATACCCTAACGCCAACTAACACATTCAAAACTGTTATCACCAACCATTGACATTGAAATTTAAGGAATATATATCACCTCACAATGGAGAGAATATATAAGAGATAATGATGGAGCTACATACCCAACTAAAGATAGAGAAGATCCATAAGCATTTGTTACCAAGTAAAGACAGCAATAACTATGAAGCCTAGATAGCTAACCAAATACAGAGAAATTTCAGACTACTAGTCGCATCGCAAAAACGGCGACAATATTGAAGAGTATATCGTGAAAATGAAAATCGTCAAATACAGTCACAACCACAGAAAATTAATTAGTTGTCAGATTATCCTCAATAGACACTGGACATTCAGTCCATAAGTGGTCTGCACCGCTCCTCAGTATCTTCCTCAGCGTGTAGTTGTCACCGAGACCAGTTCTGCATTAAAAGACTAATTTACTTTGGCTTCCTGCATTGCGCTCGTGTCTAGTGTCACCCTTTTGTTCTGCTGTTCTTGGAGACTGGTCAAGATTGCAGACTCGCAGCCGTGTCTTGATTCGTTTGATGGCCCTGCCTCTCTGACATCATTTAGTATATTACCCCGGTCCATTCCTCGACCACTTAACTCACAAGACTATCAGATGGCTCATGTTCATTTCTAACCATGTGGCTCGGCTGACAAGACTATCAGCTTGCTCGTGTTCTCTTCTACGCATGTGTATGTGTGAGAGAGTGTGATTGAGAGAGTGAGTGTGTGTGTGTGAAGGATTGTGTGTGAGAGAGTGAGACAGTGGGAGAGTTGGTGTGTTAGTGTGTGTGTGTGTGTGTGTGTGTGTGAGTGCGCGCATGCGTGTGAGTGTGTGTATATGAAAGAATACAGAGAGAGAGAGAGAGAGAGAGAGAGAGAGAGAGAGAGAGAGAGAGAGAGAGAGAGAGAGAGATGAGCAGATGCATGTCATGTCATGTAACACGTGAATCCATATGTGTGTGTATTCTCATCTGTCATATTATCAGTTAAATACCATTTGATTTTATCATGCATAATATAAACTCATGTTCATTACTGTAGTTTGAGTGAGAGAGAGTCAGTGAGTGTGAATGAGAGGCAGAATGAGTGAGCGGGAGAGTGAATGTGTGTGTGTGTGTGTGTGTGTGTGTGTATGCCTTCTCTGTGTGTATCTCTGTGTGGGAGCATCACTATTTTTACGTCACATACTTTTTATGTACACATTTTTCTCCATGTTTAACATTTTTATGAGACTGCTCATGACAAGTGTCAGTGTATGTGTGTGAGTAAAGTGTGGGAGTTTGTTCATACTAGTTTCAATGCTAACGTGAGACATTTTGTATGTGTCTAGATGTGAGGAGGTGTGTGTGTGAGTGTGTGTGTGGAGGATGTGTGTGAGTGTGGGGATATGTGTGGGTGGGAGATGTGTGGGTGGGGGATGTGTGGGTGGGGGTATGCGTGTGGATGGGTTGGAGTGTGTGGGTTTTGGTGGGTAGTGATATTTGTGGGTGTTGGTGGGATGTGTGGATGGATGTGTGGGGGTGAAAGTAGGGGTGTGGAGATGGGTGTGAGGGATGTATGTATGGGTGGAGGATATGTGTATGGGACGGATGCGGGGGATGTGTGTTTATGTGGGTGGAGATGTGTGGATGGTTTGAGGAAGTATGTGTGGGTGGCAAGGTTGTGTGGTAGGGGATTGTGTGGGAGGATTGGGGATGCAAGGGCGGGTGGGGAGAAGTGTATGGTGTGTGGGTTTGAGATATGTGTGCGGTGTATTGGTGGGGGATGTGTGCATGGTGTGAGGGTGGGGGTATGTTTGTGGTGGTATGGGTGATGATATGTGTGTGGGTGGGGGATAGTGTGTGGTGTGGGGGATGTGTGTGATGGGTGCGGGGAATGTGTATATGGGTGTGGTATATGTGTGGGTGAGTAGGGGATGTGTGGTTGTTGGGGGAAGTATGTGGGGGTGTGTGGATGGGAGATGTGTGCGTGGATGGGGAATGTGTGGGTGGGGGTGTGTGAGTGGCTTAGGGATGTGTAGGTGGGTGAGGGAAATGTATGTGTCGGGTGGGATGCGTGAATGGGTGGAGGATGTGTGTGGGTAGGGGTATTGTGATCGAGAGATGTTTGGTTGGGGGTGGGTGGGTGGGGTGTGTGGGTGCGTAGTGGAGGATGTGTATGTGAGTGAGTGTGTGTTGTTGGACGGGTAGGGAATGCGTGTGTGGGTGGGGAGAGGTGTGTGGTGTGTTGGTTGTGGATATTGTGTGGGTGAGGTATGTGTGTGTGGGTGGGGAATTTTTGTGGTGTGTGAGTGAAGGTATGTGGGGTGGATGGGTAAGGGTATCTTGTGGGTGTGGGTGGGAATATTGTGTGGTATGTGGGTGGGGGATAAGTGTGTAGTGTGTAAGTGGGGATGTGTGGTGGTATGTTGGTGTGGGATGCGTTGGTGAGGGATATGTGTGTGTGCGGTGCGTGGGTTGGGAATATTGCGTGGTAGGAGATGTATGTGATGTTCGGGTGGGGGATTGTGTAGTGGGAGATTGGGTTAAGGCATGTGTGGGTGGGTTGAAGATGTATGTGTGGGTGGTGGGGTGTGTGTGAATGGATTGGGGATGTATGGGTGGTTAAGGAGATGTGTGTGTGTGTGGGGGGGGGGAGGTAGGGACATGCCAGTTGGTGGGGATGTGTGACTGGATGTGCGATGTGTGGGTTGGTGGGGGATTGTGTGCGTGGGTGGGGAATATGTGGTCGATGGAGATGTAGCTGGGGGATGGGTGGTTTGAGGTGTGGGTGGGGAGAGGATGTGTGGGTTAGGATGTGTATGTGGGTGGGTGTGGGTTGGTGGGGGATTTTTTGTTGGTGGCGAGTGTGTTTTGGTTGGCGGATCAGGTGAGGGCAGTGTGTGTGGGTGGGGGATGTGCGGGAGGTGGATGGGTCGGCTGGTGGGGTATGCATGTGTCCCTTGGTATGCGTGTGTGTGGGTAGGTGGGTGTGTGTGTGTGGGTGGGGGTGATGTATGGGTAGGTGGCAGATGGGCCTCATAACATGGTAATTTGCCTTGTTTATGTTTACAACATTCATTTCACAATGTTTATTTTTCTTCCTATGTAACTGTATAATGCTCTTGATGAACGAAAGACGAGTGATTGGAAGAGCCGAATGTAAGACGGGCCGGCGCGCCCAATATGTGACCCTAATAAAGTTGATTTGATTTGATTTGATTTGATTTCTACCAATGTAGCCTGTCACAGACTGTCATGGGATAGCCTGTAGGCTGGCCTGACGCCTTATTTAGAACGGGGAATCACCGTACTATTTGTAGCCGGAGAATCCCAAAGGGAGATCCCCTTTCGGTTTCTTCCTAAAAATCTTCTAGATGGTCTGTTCTTTGAATTTATTTTATAATATGCATGATACGACTTAGAGGAATTCAACTTTCTCGTGAGGAGATCACGAAATCTCCGAGAAAGTCGAGGCCCACGTAAAATAGCAATTCGTTTGGACAGTGATACTTGCTACGGGGTCCAAGGTTGAGCTGTTAACGAGTGGCAGTGTGTGATTGTTGTTTGACTGGATGAAACAATTTGGAGAAAGACGGGCCTGTCTTAACAGAGTTTAGAGACTCTCGACAGATGCTTTGGCGAGTTAGGAGGATGTTTTCTTTGAGAAAGGTAATGAGAAATTATATTCGTTGTGTGTCGCGGCGGACAAACGAATGACCCGATTACCATGTTAGCCTGGCCGAGTTTCGTGTTTCGAGCGTAGGTAAGGTCGCGCATAGATAATTAGTTGTTACAGATCGGTCGGTTGCAGCCGTGTATGGTGAAGCTGTGCGGTGCAACTTCGCTCTTAAAAGCCACCGCATTGACTAGTGATATCTGGTAGAGATTAACCGATATCGTTATTCGGCTAACCACGTTCTCGGCTTTCATTCGAATATAAACATGCTGTAATTACTTGAAGGAATAGTTCAGCAAAACTACCAGTGGCACAAAGGCGAAGAGATTCGTTGTTCCATGGTTACGTCCGGCAAGCGAGGTCGAGTCCCAGTCTAGGGTAAAGGGATGGAACGGTACATTAGGTGGGATTATTATGTGTCGCAGTGAACGACGTCGAACCGTCGGGATGAAGTTCCGGTCGGGTTACCGCTTTACGTTATCCGATAGTTCGATATAAATGGTGCTTGTATATGGGTTCCGGCAGGAATATGGATACGCCTCCTCCTCGATACTCTTCTCTGTTTTCTGATATTTACATCAATTTTGTGTATAAACAACACGGAGATATTTTCTCCCATGTGACAGGAGAAAGAGAGAGGCGGATATAGAAATTCTGCAGATGGCAGTGCACGAATAGTGTAGCTGACCCTGACGACTAGCAAACCTATTCGAGGTGGTTCGTCAACCGGAAGGGGACGAACCAACGAAGATTTAATGACTACTTCTACATGGGGAAGATACCATGTATACACTACTTAACTTACCTGGTTAGGTAATATTCTTTACCTTCTATGGAAGAGGGAGATGAAGTGAAGAGGATTTCCTCAGCCGTGCTCGGGTACGGGAAGGAAGTGAATGGGATGTTAGCTGTTCAAGTTTGGTCTAGGGCTGAGAACCCAGTGGGAACCATAGTTGAATGAAGGGAGAGAGGAGGAAAGACTGATTGGTGTACGGATAGGTTCCGGATATCATCTGTGTTGTGAAGACCGGACCTGTACACTATGAAACGTAGACCATACTGAGCATGTAAACCAGGTGATCACAAGGGCCAAGCCGAGTTTGGCTGCGATGCGGGTGATGTCGGCGGCAAAGTGTGAGCAGCGCCATCTATGTGTTCTTTACAAGGGTAGGGTCCTTTCTGTTGTGGAGTATGCGATGGAGATCCTGACTCTCAGCCATAAGCGGATAGAAAGGATGGACAGGATAAAGAACGAATCTATGCGCATTATTCTTGGATGTACGAGAGATACAGCATTCAGGGCGATGCGCTACCTTCTTGATTTTCCAACCAAGTGGATTGGGGATGTATGGGTGGTTAGGGAGATGTGTGTGTGTGTGGGGGGGGGGTAGTGACATGTCAGTTGGTGGGGATGTGTGACTGGATGTGCGATGTGTGGGTTGGTGGGGGATTGTGTGCGTGGGTGGGGAATATGTGGTCGATGGAGATGTAGCTGGGGGATGGGTGGTTTGAGGTGTGGGTGGGGAGAGGATGTGTGGGTTAGGATGTGTATGTGGGTGGGTGTGGGTTGGTGGGGGAATGTTTGTTGGTGGCGAGTGTGTTTTGGTTGGGGGATCAGGTGAGGGCAGTGTGTGTGGGTGGGGATGTGCGGGAGGTGGATGGGTCGGCTGGTGGGGTATGCATGTGTCCCTTGGTATGCGTGTGTGTGGGTAGGTGGGGGTGTGTGTGTGGGTGGGGTGATGTATGGGTAGGTGGCAGATGGGCCTCATAACATGGTAATTTGCCTTGTTTATGTTTACAACATTCATTTCACAATGTTTATTTTTCTTCCTATGTAACTGTATAATGCTCTTGATGAACGAAAGACGAATGATTGGAAGGGCCGAATGTAAGACGGGCCTGCGCGCCCAATTTGTGACCCTAATAAATTTGATTTGATTTGATTTGATTTCTACCAATGTGGCTCGGCTCACAGACTGTCATGGGATAGCCTGTAGGCTGGCCTGACGCCTTATTTAGAACGGGGAAGTCTATGGAAGAGGGAGATGAAGTGAAGAGGAATTCCTCAGCCGTGCTCGGGTACGGGAAGGAAGTGAATGGGGTGTTAGCTGTTCAAGTTTGGTCTAGGGCTCAGAACCCAGTGGGAGCCATAGTTGAATGAAGGGAGAGAGGAGGAAAGACTGATTGGTGTACGGATAGGTTCCGGATATCATCTGTGTTGTGAAGACCGGACCTGTACACTATGAAACGTAGACCATACTGAGCATGTAGACCAGGTGATCACAAGGGCCAAGCCGGGTTTGGCTGCGATGCGGGTGATGGCTGCGGCAAAGTGTGAGCAGCGCCATCTATGTGTTCTTTACAAGGGTCGGGTCTTTTCTGTTGTGGAGTATGCGATGGAGATCCTGACTCTCAGCCATAAGCGGATAGAAAGGATGGACAGGATAAAGAACGAATCTATGCGCATTATTCTTGGATGTACGAGAGATACAGCATTCAGGGCGATGCGCTACCTTCTTGATTTTCCAACCATGAGGGACAGAATGCAATTCTGCAATGCACATGCCTATCTCAGAGTCAATCCAAACACATAACATACACTTCACAGCTAGATTAAGAAGGTAAAGAGCAGCAGGTTAAAAAGAGGAAAGTCGTGGATGGGTCAAGCCGAAGACATTCTTCGGGAGGTAAGTTCACTTGAGGACTTAGAACCTGGCGAAGAGTGGGTACACGTGTCAACAAAGTTCTGTACATCCTTTTCAGTGTGCATCCAACTATACAGGAAATGCAGACAAGAAAATCCACCTGCTGTGGAGGCGAAATTACAGGCTGTGATCTTCAAGAATTCGTTAGAGGATGATGTTATCATTTAAACGGATGGATCGGTCGTCCGTGGAGTAAGAAGTTTATGAGCCTTTGCGGCTCAGGCCGGAGGGAAAAGTGTGAAGGAAGAGTCTAACGCTTTTGCTTTCACCACAACCAGCCTGACTATGTAAGTCATGGCAGTAAGTAAAGCAATAATATGGCTCGAGACACAGACATTGAATTGGACATGTGTCCTTAGTGACTCAATGAGTTTACTCAGGATGATAGAGATGGGGTGGGTCCGCAGAGAATGAAGCGCTCTCGGCTGGCAGAGATTAGTTATATCTTCGTGCCAGGGAATACGGGTGTACAAGGGAATGAGCAGGCTGATATTCTTGCAGGTAATGCTACCGTGGAAGGCGGACTAGCCGTGGACCAAGCAGACATTTTGAATGCTTTACGAGAAGTAAATCGCTTACGAGAACCAAGCGATGATTTGGAATCTAAAACCATGGTCAATTTGCGAGAACAGCAAGTTAAAAGAGACGTGGCCAAACACGAACACTACGCAGGAAGCCAAAGAAGAGTAATAAACCAACACAGAACTGGTGTCGTGAGCCGCGGTATTTACTGAGGAGGGCATCCGAGCACTATGGACTGAATGGTTCGATGTGCAATGAGGATGATATGTCGACTAACTAACTAACTAACTAACTAACTAACTAACTAACTAACTAACTAACTATAACTAACTAAAACTAACTAACTAACTGACTGCAGGCCTTCCAGGACGAATCTGATCAAGGGGCTACCTGACATATGAGGACCCCTTTCCTAGGTCTTCTCTCACACACACTCTTTATGTATGATGAACAGGGTTAGGTAATACATTGTAATATGTATACTTATTACTGAGGGCGTAGGTGCCCGTGTATGAGTCAAGTTCGCAGGGTTGTTACAGGGTTCTGTCACTAGTTGCTCGCCTTACAGGGTCAGCCTTCTAGTGTGAAGCACCAACCCAGTCTGTACTGAAGATGGAAAAGTGGAGCCAGGCCAGTACCAGAAGCCAGTGATTCCGAGAACTTCCCCAGTGTTGGAGCAGCGCAGTGGTGTTCCGCCTGAGAGGTCTCCTTCAGCCACGTTACGACCTAGTCTGAAGTCAGGCCCAAGAACCACCTACCCCAACTTGCAACAAGTAAAAACATTATATTGATATGCCTTGATGACTTATGTGATTTATCCAGGCCACGATGCGGCCAGAGATGACAATTCCGTCTGGTATATGAGCTATCATGCTCCGAAGGAAGGTTCGACTGTGTGAGCGTCTTGCTGTGACGCAGTGAATCGGTGGTGATCCTACTCACTACGGACATTTATGTGAGAGACTTTGCTTTCTTTAGGGGATCACCTACATCGGTCTAGGGTCAGGACATTTACGTAATGAGAAGTTTGAGGGAATCATTGAAGTAAGGTGTTATGAGGTATTGGCAGTTGTTAGAAAACAGTGATGGCCTCTGTTCACCTGAACTATCATTGACGTTCGAGATCGTCACTGGAGGGACAGCTATCATCACTCATCCATCTAACGAGTCTGCACTCTTGGGAGGGCGACCCTTCGGAGAACGAGGACAGTCCGAAGTACCGACAGAGCTGGGAGCTGCCCTATGATGACAGCTCAAATCTTAACCTGATAATCCTTCTATATCTATCTTATCGAGATCCTCACTGTCTTAGTATACTTCTTGTCCACTCCTGTACTATCTTGTATAATACAATAAATGTTGATACGATGATATCACTCGTGTTGAGTATATATTTTGAGTGTTGAGTGTATAAATTGAGCCCCGAGAGGTAGAGTTCCTAGGCTGAGTGAGTGAGAAAAATCACAGTCCAGGAGTCGGGGGGGGGGGGGGGGGGGGGGGGTCGGGGGACCAATTACTTCCGGGTCTTGATCAGAACGTATCCCATAGTTGCAAGTGATACAATAGTCCAGCCTACCCCTCTGTTTATTGTTACACAGACGATCAGCTTGCTCATGTTCTCTTCTACCCGTGTGGCCCGGTGCACAAGACTATCAGCTTGCTCATGTTCTCTTCTACCCGTGTGGCCCGGTGCACAAGACTATCAGCTTGCTCATGTTCTCTTCTACCCGTGTGGCCTGGTGCACAAGACTATCAGCTTGCTCATGTTCTCTTCTACCCGTGTGACCCGGCTCACAGACTATCGGCTTGCTCCTCTACCCGTTTGGCCTGGCTCAAGAACACATCATATTTGTATCAACCCTGAGCACCCTAGATTGTATCCATTGACTTCGACTACAACCCATCTCAATCTTCTTGAGCGTACGCATGGAGTCAGTGAGAAAGCATGTCTGTAAAACAAGTGAAAATTATGGGACTCATGTCGTCAGACAGAGAGCAAACATCATTAGCGAAAGATATACATTTATGGAGATCATACATCTTCAGCAAAAATAAAACAGTGATGGAGAAAATGCATCACAAACAAAATATATGCATTAATGTAGAGCATACATCATCAATAAAATATCTACATTGGTGGAGAGTTTACATCATCAATACAAGATATACACTGATGGAGAGGGATACACCATTACCGAAAGATATACATTCTTGGAGAACATACATATCAACAAAATATATAATTCTTGGATAGTAAATATTATCAATAAAAGATATACATTTATAGAAAGTATACATCTTTAACAAAATATATACACTGATGGAGAGCATACATCATCAACAAAAGATAAACATTGCTGGAGAGCATGCATCATCAACGACTAATACAGCTTGATGGAGAACACACACTAACAACAAAACAGTAACATTCTTCGAGAGAATGCACCATCAACAAATGATAGTATTGACAGGGAGTATACATCATCTACGAGAGATAAACATTCTTGGAGAGCATACATCATCTGAGAGATAAACATTCTTGAAGAGCATACATCATCTGAGAGAGATAAACATTCTTGGAGAGCATACATCATCTGAGAGAGATAAACATTCTTGGAGAGCATACATCATCTGAGAGAGATAAACATTCTTGGAGAGCATACATCATCTGAGAGAGATAAACATTCTTGGAGATCATACATCATCTGAGAGAGATAAACATTCTTGGAGAGCATACATCATCTGAGAGAGATAAACTTTCTTGGAGAGCATACATCATCTGAGAGAGATAAAAATTCTTGGAGAGCATACATCATCTGAGAGAGATAAACATTCTTGGAGAGCATACATTAATTATGAGAGATAAACATTCTTGGAGAGCATACATCATCTGAGAGAGATAAACATTCTTGGAGAGCATACATAATCTGAGAGAGATAAACATTCTTGGAGATCATACATCACCTGAGAGAGATAAACATTCTTGGAGAGCATACATCATCTAAGAGAGATAAACTTTCTTGGAGGGCATACATCATCTGAGAGAGATAAACATTCTTGGAGAGCATACATCATCTGAGAGAGATAAACATTCTTGGAGAGCATACATTAATTATGAGAGATAAACATTCTTGGAGAGCATACATTAATTATGAGAGATAAACATTCTTGGAGAGCATACATTAATTATGAGAGATAAACATTCTTGGAGAGCATACATCATCTGAGAGAGATAAACATTCTTGGAGAGCATACATTAATTATGAGAGATAAACATTCTTGAAGAGCATACATTAATTATGAGAGATAAACATTTTTGGAAAGTATACATCATTTTCAAGAGATAAACATGTCTTGGAGAGCATACATCATCTACGAGAGAGACATTCTTGAGGAGTATACATCATCTACGAGAGGTAAACATTCTCGGATAGCATGCTCCAAATTAAAAAGATAGACATTGACGGAGAGCATACATAATCATCAAAGATATAATTCTTGGAAATCATCATCAACAAGAGATAATGTTAATTGAGAGAGAGAGAGAGAGAGAGAGAAAGAGAGAGAGAGAGAGAGAGAGAGAGAGAGAGAGAGAGAGAGAGAGAGAGACAATAAGTGAGAAAAGGAGAGTGTGACAGTAAGTGAGGGGGAGAAAATTATATATATATATATATATATATATATATATATATATATATATATATATATATATATATATATATATACAGTCAACAGTGCTGTATACACCATTTACCATAGTGTAGTAGTAGTATTTGATGTTCATTTCGAGTCGCAAATGTGGCTCCGAGCCACCGAGCTCCTCCTTCTTTGTCAATATTGACGTCATCAGAGCAACCTAAAAATTGGAGGCACATTTTAAGAAAAAGAGACACTAGGGGCAGACAACTTCAGGTTTTCCTGGTTAAGGTAGATGTTTTGGCGGATTTATAAAAAAAAATTAAATTCTGGTATACTAAGGGATGGATGGAGCTGTCCGACTTGTCCGTCCGCCAAATAGTGACCACAAGTCCGTGTCATCGAATAGTGACCACAAGTCCGTCCACCAATTAGTGATTACATTTCCGTGTCGCCGAATAGTAACCACAAGTCCGTCGGCAGAGTAGTGACCAAAATCCGTGTCTCCAAGTGTCTGCTAAACGTAACTTAAATTACCCTGTATGCGCATAAACTGTGCCATCTGTTATAAATGTCAATAACAGTCGACTGTGAATATCACATAATTGAGTACAAGGAATTAACTCCCCGTGGCAGGCACAACAATGAAAATATTATCATGTTTTTGTTAATTAGTTGTGATGGCTGTATCAAATGTTGTTTGACGATAGAGTTATGGCGACAGGTTGGAATGGGAGCAAAGCCTTATTCATAGTGTTGTCTGCGTGTTTCTTAAATTAACGTTGAATCGACCGCTCAGTGAATATGCCATTGAGACCTCAGGTGCCATAGTAGTAGTATTACGTTTAGAAAGTATTGTTGTAGTTGAACTTCTATATTGTTGATGTTACTTTTGCTGGTTTTATATTTGTCCGTTGTATTCAACCTTCTCCAAACTACGTTTACTTGTGACGGCATTATATCTACTCTTTTTAGTTGGGGAGTGATGTTGTATGGTCTACCGGTGTGTATAGTAAATATTTTCTTCTGGCCTTAAATGTTGTGTCTTATGATTTTCTAAATTGAGAATATTAAGAAACGTTTACACACAATAAGTCTTGTGTCTGACGGGTATGAAGTGGGAAATATGCTGCTGTAGAATCACAATTTATTGCACGACTCCTATACATATCCTGTACCTACATATCAACAACCCAATATCTACCCTATCAAGTTTGCGGGGAAGGGGTATTGCCTATCAAAGGAGATGCAAGACGCCCCCTTTCCTACGTTAGTCTACGGGCATCCTTGGGCAAGGTGGAGTACACGTTTAGTCCCCTAGACAGATTTACGTGAACCAATGGAAGCAGGTGGTGGATGGAATGTGAGAGCAGCCGATAGATTGTTGTTGGTTATGGTCTGCACTCTGCGGATGATCTCATCCGTAGAGACAATTGCCATGGTCACCGACTAGTACAGTCACTGTCAGACAGGAAAGCAATGATAAACTACCTTCTGCAAAACTTGCCGAGAAATCATAACAACCATGGAATAAAACATAATAAGAAAGAGATCTAGTGGGGAGACTCCCAGGCCATGCAGATACACAAAACTGAGAAAGAGTATGACACAGAGGCCGGTACTAGTAATCGTGATCACGGAGTTAATCCCGACTGTGTAACCAAGGAAATCTGTGCGTCAGACTAAAAATGAGAGTGAGAATAGGATTGTGAAATGTGAGAAGTCTTTATGAGAGAAAGTTTTAAAGCAGTATGTGATTGACATAAGTTCATGTTGAGAAATAGTTCTGCTAACCTGCAACTTGAGCTATCGCGCCTTTACGGTACTTCTTCTTGTTACATCTTAGTAACCATACAACAAGTGTGATGGACATGTAATCCTTCATGAATATGCAAGCAAATGCAATTTTGATGAGTATAATCTCATGAATAAAGAAAGAAAAACGCACGATATATATATATATATCTTATATATAAAAGGCGATCTCCGTCCGTCTGTCTGTCTGTCTGTCTGTCTGTCTGTCTGTCCGTATGTCCTTTATGCGCTCGCGAACGGCCCATCGATTGAGATGAAATTTTCTACACGCCTTCCTTTCATTCCAGAGCAGCCAACTGTCATATTTTTTTTTCTTCCTCCTCCTCCCTCCTTCCCTCCTCCCCCCTCCCAAAATACGTACGTCCAGAATGGTCTCTACATAGACACTTCTCTCTGAGGTCCGCGATAACATATTAACCTGGTGGGATGGCAATCAATCACCTACTACCTCCTCCTCCCTCTCTCCTCCTCCTCCTCTCCCCTCCTCCTCCTACCCTCTTCCCCTCCTCCCTCCCCCTCTTCCCCTCCATCCTCCTCCTCCCTCTTCCTCCTCCTCCTCCCCTCTTCTCTCCTCCTCCCTCTCCTCTCCTCCTCATCACCTCCTCCACTCTCCCTCCCTCCCCTCTACCTCCTCCCTCCTCCTCCTTCCTCCTTCCTCTCCTCCCTCTCCTCCTCCTCCTCCTCTAACCTCCTTCCTCACCTCCCTTCCTTCCTCCCTCCTCCTCTCCCTCCTTCCTCCTCCTCCTTCCTCCTCTCCTTCCTTCCTTCTCCCTCCTCCTCCTCCTCCTCCTCCTCCCTCCTTCTCCTCCTCCTCCTTCTCCCTCTCTCCTCTCCTCTCCCTCTCCTCCTCCTCCTCTCCTCCTCCTCCTCCTCCTCTTCCTTCTCCTCCTACTCCTCCTCCTCCTCCTCTCTCCTCCCCTCCTCCTCCCTCCTCCTCCTCCTCCTCTCTCCTCCTCCTCCTCTCCCTCCTCCTCCTTCCTCTCCTTCCTCTTCCCTCTCCTCTCCTCCTCTTCCTCTCCTCTCCTCCTCTCCCCTCCTCCTCCTCCTCCTCCTCTTCCTGCTCCCCTTCCTCCCTCCTCCTCCTTCTCCTCCTCTCCTCTCCTCCTCCCTCCTCCTCCTCCCTTCTCCTCCCTTCTCCTCTCTCCCTCCTTCTCCCTCTCCTCCTCCCTCCTCCTCCTCCTCCTTCCTCCTCCTCCTCTTCCTCTCTCCTCCCTCCTCCTTCTCCCTCCTCCTCCTCCCTCTACCTCCTCTTCCCTCCTCCTCCTCCCTCCTCCTCCTCCCTCCTCCTCCTCCTCCTCCTCCCTCTACTCCTCCTCGTCCTTCACTTCCTCCTCCTCCCTCTTCTCCTCCTCCTCTCTCCTCCTCCTCCTCCCTCCTCCTCCCTCATCCTCCCTCTCTTCTCCTCCCTCCTCCTCCTCCCCTCCTCCTCCCCCTCCTCCTCCTAATCTCTCTCCTCCCTCCTCTTCCTCCCTACTCCTCCTGTCTCCGCCCTCCTCCTCCCTCCTCCACCTCCCTCTTCCTCCTCCCTCCTCCATTTACCCAAGACAGACAGTCAGACAGATAGTCGGGAACGGGATCTTATATGACTACTTATATGATTTAAATGAGATGCTCTCCACCATGGGCTGGACTGGGTCAGACA